>CAKAOJ020000042.1:0-1200000 GCA_916701645.2 Sebastolobus alascanus
AAAAAAAACATAGTATTATGTAAAAAAATTTTAAAAAAATAAGTATAGTATGTAAAAATTTTTTAAAAAAAAGTCAAATGTATGTCAAAATTTATAAAAAAAAAAAGTATGTATGTGAAAATTTATAAAAAAAGTCATAGTATAGTAGTGAAAATTTTAAAAAAAAAATCATAGTATAGTATGTCGAAAATTTTTAAAAAAAGTAATAATTGTAAAAAATTTATGAAAAAAAATCAAGTATAGTATGTGAAAAAATTTTTTGAAAAAAAAAGTATGTTGTGAAAATTTATGAAAAAAAGTCATAGTATAGTATGGAAAATTTTAAAAAAAAAAGTTAAAAATAAAAAATTTTAAAATTTAAAAAAAAGAAAAAGTATAAAAAAAATTTTTTTAAAAAAAGTTTTTAAAAAAAAAAAATTTTTTTAAAAAAAAATTTATTGAAAAAAAAAAAAAAAAAATTATAAAATTTTTAAAAAAAGAAAAAAAGGGGAAAATTTCAAAAAAAATAAAAAGATGTAATTTTTTAAAAAAAATTTTTAAAAAAGTAGGAAAAAATTTTTAAAAAAAATAAAAATTTGAAAATTTAAAAAAAGAAAAATAAAAATTTAAAAAAAAAAAAAATTTGAAAAAAAAATAAAAAAAAAGTTGATTAAAAACAAAAAAAATGTTAAATTTTAAAAAAAAAAAAAAGTTAAAAATTAAAAAAAAAAAAAAATAATTTTAAAAAATTTTAAAAAAAAAATAGTATTTTAAAAAAAAAAAAAAAATATATGTTTTTAAAAAAAAAAAAAAGTCATAGTATGTATGTAAAATTTAGAAAAAAAAATTATAGTAGTCAAAAATTTATAAAAAAAATAATAATATGTCGAAAAATTTCAAAAAAAAATCAAATAGTATGTGAAAATTTTGAAAAAAAGTCATAGTATAGTATTTGAAATTTTGAAAAAAAATTTATGTAAGTAGTCGAAATTTTTGAAAAAAAAATAGTAAATGTGAAAATTTTAAAAAATAAAGTATGGAAATTTTAAAAAAAAATTTAAAAAAAAAAAATTTATGAAAAAATTAAAAAAAAGTATAGTATGTTGAAAATTTCATAAAAAAAATAATAGTATGTCAAAATTTATTAAAAAAATTAAGTTGTAAAAATTTATGAAAAAAAGTCAAATAGTTTGAAAATTTATGAAAAAAAGTAAGTATAGTAGAAAATTTTAAAAAAAATCAAGTATTTATTTAAATTTTTGAAAAAAAGTCAATATGTATTAAAATTTTAGAAAAAAAGTAAAATTTTTAAAAATTTTAAAAAAAAATCAAGTATGGTATGTTGAAAAAATGAAAAAAGTCATAGTATAGTATGAAATTTTTTTGAAAAAAAATATAGTAAATATGTAAAATTTAAAAAAAAAATGTATGTCGAAAATTTCAAAAAAAGTCATGTATAGTATGTCAAAAAATTTTAAAAAAAAAGTCAAGAAAATTGAAAATTTTATAAAAAAATTTTTAGTAGGTTAAAATTTCAGAAAAAAAAGTTAGTAAGTAAAAATTTTATGAAAAAATAAATTATGTAAAATTTCAGAAAAAAGTAATATTATGTCGAAAATTTATAAAAAAATAAAAAGTATGTTGAAAATTTTAAAAAAAAGTCAAATTGGGAGTGAAAAATTTCATGAAAAAAAGTTAATATATAGTGAAATTTAGAAAAAAAAGTCATAGTATAAATCAAAATTTATGTAAAAAAAATATATTATGTCGAAAATTTTGAAAAAAAGCATAGTATAGTATGTCAGAAAAAAATTATAAAAAAGTATGTAAATTGAAAAAATTTTATGAAAGTCAATTTATTTGAAAAATTTATGAAAAAATATAGTATTGAAAAATAAAAAAAAGTCATAGTATAGTATGTCAAAAATTTATAAAAAAAGTCATAGTATAGTATGTAAAATTTTATGAAAAAACATTAAAAATATGTAATTTTGAAAAATTTTATGAAATAAATTAAAAAAAGTCATATTTTAGTATGTCGAAAAATTTCATGAAAACAAAAAGTATGTAAATTTTGAAAAATCATAAAGTATGTCAAATATTTTGAAAAAATTTTTTAAAAATATTAAATCGAAAAATTTTCATGAAAAAAATTTAAAGTATGTATGTTGAAAAATTTCATGAAAAAAAAGTATAGTATGTGGAATTTTTAAAAAAACAAGTATAGTATGTGAAAAATTTATAAAAAAAATTTAAAAGTATATTGTAAAATTTAAAAAAAGTCATAGAAAGTATGTCGAAAATTTTTTTGAAAAAAAGTCATAGTATAGTATGTCAAAAATTTCATGAAAAAAATCATAGTATAGTATGTTGTAAAATTTCATAAAAAAAGTCATAGTATAGTATGTCGAAAATTTATGAAAAAAAAGTCATAGTATAGTATGTCGAAAATTTTTAAAAAAAAAAGTCATAGTATAGTATGTCGAAAATTTTAAAAAAAGTCTTTGTATAGTATGTGTAAAATTTCATGAAAAAAAAACTAGTTTTAGTATGTCGAAAATTTTATGAAAAAAAGTCAAGTATAGTATGTTGAAAATTTAATTGAGAAAAAGTCATGAAAAAAAAAAGTATGTTGGAAAATTTAGAAAAAAACATAGTATAGTATGTCGAAAATTTTTTGAAAAAAGTCATAGTATAGTATGTCGAAAAAATTTTTGGGAAAAAAAATCATAGTATAGTATGTCGAAAAATTTCATGAAAAAAAGTCAAAGTATGTATGTTGAAAATTTCATGAAAAAAAGTCATAGTATAGTATGTCGAAAATTTATGAAAAAAAAGTCAAGTATATATGTCGAAAATTTTGAAAAAAAGTCATATATAGTATGTCGAAAAATTTCATAAAAAAAGTCAAGTATAGTATGTCGAAAATTTTAGAAAAAAAGTCATAGTATAGTATGTCGAAAAATTTTGAAAAAAAAGTTATTTTGGAAAAATTTAATGAAAAATAAATTTTTTTTTTTTTTTTTTTTTTTTTTTTTTTTTTTTTTTTTTTTTTTTTTTTTTTTTTTTTTTTTTTTTTTTTTTTTTTTTTTTAAAAAAAAAAAAAAAAAAAAAAAAAAAAAAAAAAAAAAAAAAAAAAAAAAAAAAAAAAAAAAAAAAAAAAAAAAAAAAAAAAAAAAAAAAAAAAAAAAAAAAAAAAAAAAAAAAAAAATCTAGTATAGTATGTCGAAAATTTTATGAGAAAAAAAGTCAATGTATAGTATGTCGAAAATTTAAAGAAAAAAATCATAGTATAGTATGTCGAAAAATGTCATGAAAAAAAATCAAAGTATGGTATGTTGAAAAATTTCATGAAAAAAAATCAAGTATGTATTTTGAAAATTTCATGAAAAAAAGTCTAGTATGTATGTGAAAATTTTATGAAAAAAAAGTCAAGTATAGTATGTCAAAATTTATAAAAAGTCATAGTATATATGTCGAAAAAATTTATGAAAAAAATCATAGTATAGTATGTTGAAAATTATTAAAAAAGTCATAGTATAGTATGTCGAAAATTTCATGAAAAAAAAATCAAGTATGTATGTGAAAAATTCATGAAAAAAATTTAAGTATGGGATGTTGAAAATTTCATGAAAAAAAGTCATAGTATAGTATGTTTAATATTTTATGAAAAAAAGTTATAGTATAGAAAGTCGAAAATTTATGAAAACTCATGTATAATATGTCGAAATTTTTTGAAAAAGTCATAAATAGTATGTCGAAAATTTTTTTGGAAAAAAAACATATATAGTATGTGAAAATTTCATGAAAAAAAATCAAGTATGGGATGTTGAAAAATTTGAAAAAAGTCATAGTATAGTATTTGAATTTTTTTGAAAAAAAAGTATAGTAAAGTATGTCGAAAATTTTTAAAAAAAAAACATAGTATAGTATGTCGAAAATTCATGAAAAAAAGTCAGGGATAGTATGTAAAAATTTCAAAAAAAAGTCATAGTATAGATGTGAAAATTTTAAAAAAAAGTATCGTTTGTTGTAAAATTTCATGAAAGAAAGTCATAGTATAGTATGTCGAAATTTTTTTTGAAAAAAATGTCATAGTATATTAAATCGAAAATTGTCATGAAAAAAAGTCATAGTATAGTGTGTCGGAAAATATCAGGAAAAAAGACAGTATAGTATGTCGAAAAATTTCATTAAAAAAAGTCAAAGTATTGTATGTTGAAAAATTTCATGAAAAAAAGGCATAGTATAGTATGTTGTAAAATGTTATGAAAAAAAGTCATAGTATAGCATATCGAAATTTTTTTGAAAAACAAGTCATAGTATAATATGTCAAAAAATTTCATGAATAAAAATCATAGTATACTATGTCGTAAAATTTCATAAAAAAAAGTCATACTATAGTATGTCGAAAATTTCATGAAAAGAAAAGTCATAGTATAGTATGTCGAAATTTTTTGGAAAAAAAGTCATAGTATAGCATGTCGAACATTTTTATATAAAAAGTCTTAGTATAGTATGTTGTAAAATTTCATGAAAAAACAATCGTAGTATAGTATGTCGAAAATTTTATGAGAAAAAAAGTCAATGTATAGTATGTCGAAAGTCATAGTATAGTATGTCGAAAAATGTCATGAAAAAAAGTCAAAGTATAGTATGTCGAAAATTTCATGAAAAAGACCCATAGTATAGTATGTCGAAATTTTTTTGAAAAAAGTCATAATATAGTATGTCGAAAATTTTATGGAAAAAAAAGTCATAGTATAGTATGTCGAAAAATTTCATGAAAAAAAGTCATAGTATCGTATGTTGTAAAATTTCATGAAAAAACAGTCATAGTATAATATGTCGAAAATGTTATGAGAAAAAAAGTCAAGGTATAGTATGTCGAAAATTTCATGAAAAAAAGTCATAGTATAGGAAGTCGAAAAATTTCATTAAAAAAAGTCAAAGTATGGTATGTTGAAAAATTTCATGAAAAAAAGTCATAGTACAGTATGTCGTAAAATTTTATGAAAAAACAGTTATAGTATAGTATGTCGAAAATTTTATGAAAAAAAAGTCATAGTATAGTATGTCGAAAAATTTCATGAATAAAAGTCATACTATAGTATGTCGAAAATTTCAAGAAAAAAAAGTCATAGTATAGTATCTCGAAAAATTTAATGAAAAAAGTCAAAGTATGGTATGTTGTAAAATTTCATGAAAAAAAGTCATAGTATAGTATGTCGAAATTTTTTTTGAAAAAAATGTCATAGTATAGTAAATCGAAAAATGTCATGAAAAAAAAGTCATAGTATAGTATGTCGAAAATTTTATGGAAAAAAAAGTCATAGTATAGTATGTCGAAAAATTTCGTGAATAAAAGTCATAGTATAGTATGTCGAAAATTTTATGAGAAAAAAAGTCAATGTATAGTATGTCGAAAATTTCATGAAAAAGGTCATAGTTTACTATGTCGAAAAATTTCATGACAAAAAAAGTCATAGTATAGTATGTTGAAAATTCATTAAAAGAAGTCATAGTATAGTATGTCGAAAATTTCATGAAAAAGCCCCATAGTATAGTATGTTGAAATTTTTTTGAAAAAAGTCATAGTATAGTATGTCGAAAATTTTATGGAAAAAAAAGTCATAGTATAGTATGTCGAAAAATTTCATGAATAAAAGTCATACTATAGTATGTCGAAAATTTCATGAAAAAAAGGTCATAGCATAGTATGTCGAAAATGTTTTGGAAAAAAGTCATAGTATAGCATGTCGAAAATTTTTATATGAAAAGTCATAGTATAGTATGTTGTAAAATTTCATGAAAAAAAAGTCATAGTATAGTATGTCGAAAATTTTATGAGAAAAAAAGTCAATGTATAGTATGTCGAAAATTTAATGAAAAAAGTCATAGTATAGTATGTCGAAAAATGTCATGAAAAAAAGTCAAAGTATGGTATGTTGAAAAATTTCATGAAAAAAAGTCATAGTATAGTATTTTGTAAAATTTCATGAAAAAACAGTCATAGTATAGTATGTTGTAATATTTTATGAAAAAACAGTTATAGTATAGAATGTCGAAAATTTCATGAAAATTGCTCAATGTATAATATGTCGAATATTTTTTGAAGAGAAGTCATAGAATAGTATGTTGAAAATTTTATGGAAAAAAAGTCATAGTATAGTATGTCGAAAAATTTCATGAAAAAAAGTCACAGTATGGTATGTTGAAAAAATTTATGAAAAAAGTCATAGTATAGTATGTCGAAAATGTTTTGAAAAAAAAGTCAGAGTATAGTACGTTGAAAAATTTCATGAAAAAAGTCATAGTATAGTATGTCCACATTTTTTTTGAAAAAAAATGTAATAGTAAAGTATGTCGAAAATTTCACGACAAAAAAAGTCATAGTATAGTATGTCGACAATTCATGAAAAAAAGTCATGGTATAGTATGTCAAAAATTTACAAAAAAAAAGTCATAGTATAGCATGTCGAAAATTTTTATATAAAAAGTCATAGTATAGTGTGTTGTAAAATTTCATGAAAAAACAGTCGTAGTATAGTATGTCGAAAATTTTATGAGAAAAAAAGTCAATGTATAGTATGTCGATAATTTCATGAAAAAAGTCATAGTATAGTATGTCGAAAAATGTCATGAAAAAAATTCAAAGTATGGTATGTTGAAAAATTTCATGAAAAAACAGCTATAGTATAGTATGTCGAAAATTTCATGAAAAAGACCCATAGTATAGTATTTCGAAATTTTTTTGAAAAAAGTCATAGTATAGTATGTCGAAAATTTTATGGAAAAAAAAGTCATAGTATAGTATGTCGAAAAATTTCATGAAAAAAAGTCAAAGTATGGTATGTTGAAAAATTTCATGAAAAAAAGTCATAGTATCGTATGTTGTAATATTTCATGAAAAAAAGTCATAGTATAGTATGTCGAAAACTTTATGAAAAAAAGTCATAGTATAGTATGTCAAATATTTTATGAAAAAAAAGTCATACTATAGTATGTCGAAAATTTTATGAAAAAAGAATTCATAGTATAGTATGTCGAAAATTCATGAAAAAAAGTCATATTTTAGTATGTCGAAAAAATTAATGAAATGGTCATATTATAGTATGTTGTAAAATTTCATGAAGGAAAGTCATAGTATAGTATGTCAAAATTTTTTTTGAAAAAAATTTCATAGTATAGTAAATCGAAAATTGTCATGAAAAAAAGTCATAGTATAGTGTGTCGGAAAATATCAGGAAAAAAGACATAGTATAGTATGTCGAAAAATTTCATTAAAAAAAGTCAAAGTATGGTATGTTGAAAAATTTCATGAAAAAACAGCTATAGTATAGTATGTCGAAAATTTCATGAAAAAGACCCATAGTATAGTATTTCGAAATTTTTTTGAAAAAAGTCATAGTATAGTATGTCGAAAATTTTATGGAAAAAAAAGTCATAGTATAGTATGTCGAAAAATTTCATGAAAAAAAGTCAAAGTATGGTATGTTGAAAAATTTCATGAAAAAAAGTCATAGTATCGTATGTTGTAATATTTCATGAAAAAAAGTCATAGTATAGTATGTCGAAAACTTTATGAAAAAAAGTCATAGTATAGTATGTCAAATATTTTATGAAAAAAAAGTCATACTATAGTATGTCGAAAATTTTATAAATAAAAGTCATAGTATAGTATGTCGAAAAATTTCATGAATAAAAGTCATACTATAGTATGTCGAAAATTTCAAGAAAAAACAGTCATAGTATAATATGTCGAAAATGTTATGAGAAAAAAAGTCAATGTATAGTATGTCGAAAATTTCATGAAAAAAAGTCATAGTATAGTATGTCGAAAAATTTAATGAAAAAAGTCAAAGTATGGTATGTTGTAAAATTTCATGAAAAAAAGTCATAGTATAGTATGTCGAAATTTTTTTTGAAAAAAATGTCATAGTATAGTAAATCGAAAAATGTCATGAAAAAAAAGTCATAGTATAGTATGTCGAAAATTTTATGGAAAAAAAAGTCATAGTATAGTATGTCGAAAAATTTCATGAATAAAAGTCATAGTATAGTATGTCGAAAATTTCATGAAAAAAAAAGTCATAGTATAGTATGTCGAACATTTTTTGGAAAAAAAGTCTATGTATAGTATGTCGAAAAATTTCATTAAAAAAAGTCATAGTATAGTATGTCGTAAAATTTTATGAAAAAACAGTTATAGTATAGTATGTCGAAAATTTTATGAGAAAAAAAGTCAATGTATAGTATGTCGAAAATTTAATGAAAAAAGTCATAGTATAGTATGTCGAAAAATGTCATGAAAAAAAGTCAAAGTATGGTATGTTGAAAAATTTCATGAAAAAAAGTCATAGTATAGTATTTTGTAAAATTTCATGAAAAAACAGTCGTAGTATAGTATGTCGAAAATTTTATGAGAAAAAAAGTCAATGTATAGTATGTCGAAAATTTCATGAAAAAGGTCATAGTATACTATGTCGAAAAATTTCATGACAAAAAAAGTCATAGTATAGTATGTTGAAAATTCATTAAAAGAAGTCATAGTATAGTATGTCGAAAATTTCATGAAAAAACAGTCATAGTATAGTATGTTGTAATATTTTATGAAAAAACAGTTATAGTATAGAATGTCGAAAATTTCATGAAAATTGCTCAATGTATAATATGTCGAATATTTTTTGAAGAGAAGTCATAGAATAGTATGTTGAAAATTTTATGGAAAAAAAGTCATAGTATAGTATGTCGAAAAATTTCATGAAAAAAAGTCACAGTATGGTATGTTGAAAAAATTTATGAAAAAAGTCATAGTATAGTATGTCGAAAATGTTTTGAAAAAAAAGTCAGAGTATAGTACGTTGAAAAATTTCATGAAAAAAGTCATAGTATAGTATGTCCACATTTTTTTTGAAAAAAAATGTAATAGTAAAGTATGTCGAAAATTTCACGACAAAAAAAGTCATAGTATAGTATGTCGACAATTCATGAAAAAAATCATGGTATAGTATGTCAAAAATTTACAAAAAAAAAGTCATAGTATAGCATGTCGAAAATTTTTATATAAAAAGTCATAGTATAGTGTGTTGTAAAATTTCATGAAAAAACAGTCGTAGTATAGTATGTCGAAAATTTTATGAGAAAAAAAGTCAATGTATAGTATGTCGATAATTTCATGAAAAAAGTCATAGTATAGTATGTCGAAAAATGTCATGAAAAAAATTCAAAGTATGGTATGTTGAAAAATTTCATGAAAAAACAGCTATAGTATAGTATGTCGAAAATTTCATGAAAAAGACCCATAGTATAGTATTTCGAAATTTTTTTGAAAAAAGTCATAGTATAGTATGTCGAAAATTTTATGGAAAAAAAAGTCATAGTATAGTATGACGAAAAATTTCATGAAAAAAAGTCAAAGTATGGTATGTTGAAAAATTTCATGAAAAAAAGTCATAGTATCGTATGTTGTAATATTTCATGAAAAAAAGTCATAGTATAGTATGTCGAAAACTTTATGAAAAAAAGTCATAGTATAGTATGTCAAATATTTTATGAAAAAAAAGTCATACTATAGTATGTCGAAAATTTTATGAAAAAAGAATTCATAGTATAGTAAAATTTTATGAGAAAAAAAGTCAATGTATAGTATGTCGAAAGTCATAGTATAGTATTCGAAAAAATTTTATGAAAAAAAATCAAAGTATAGTATGTCGAAAAATTTTATGAAAAAGACCCCTAGTATAGTATTTGAAATTTTTTTGAAAAAAAATCATAATATAGTATGTCGAAAAAATTTTTTGGAAAAAAAAGTCATAGTATAGTATGTCGAAAAAATTTTATGAAAAAAGTCATAGTATTTTATGTCGAAAATTTCATAAAAAAAGTCATGTATAGTATGTCGACATTTTTTTTTGAAAAAAAGTAATATTAAAGTATGTCGAAAATTTCATGACAAAAAAAGTCATAGTAAGTATGTCGAAAATTCATGAAAAAAAGTCATGGGAAGTATGTCGAAAATTTACAAAAAAAAAAATCATAGTATAGATGTCGAAAAATTTTTTTTTTAAAAAGTCATAGTATAGTTTTGAAAATTTCATGAAAAAAAGTCATAGTATAGTATGTCGAAAATTTTATGGAAAAAAAAGTCATAGTATAGTATGTCGAAAAATTTCATGAAAAAAAGTCAAAGTATGGTATGTTGAAAAATTTCATGAAAAAAAGTCATAGTATCGTATGTTGTAATATTTCATGAAAAAAAGTCATAGTATAGTATGTCGAAAACTTTATGAAAAAAAGTCATAGTATAGTATGTCAAATATTTTATGAAAAAAAAGTCATACTATAGTATGTCGAAAATTTTATGAATAAAAGTCATAGTATAGTATGTCGAAAAATTTCATGAATAAAAGTCATACTATAGTATGTCGAAAATTTCAAGAAAAAACAGTCATAGTATAATATGTCGAAAATGTTATGAGAAAAAAAGTCAATGTATAGTATGTCGAAAATTTCATGAAAAAAAGTCATAGTATAGTATGTCGAAAAATTTAATGAAAAAAGTCAAAG
Organism: Sebastolobus alascanus; assembly: GCA_916701645.2. Taxonomy (NCBI): domain Eukaryota; kingdom Metazoa; phylum Chordata; class Actinopteri; order Perciformes; family Sebastidae; genus Sebastolobus; species Sebastolobus alascanus. The sequence continues at coordinate 10,549 of CAKAOJ020000042.1, forward strand.
TATGGTATGTTGTAAAATTTCATGAAAAAAAGTCATAGTATAGTATGTCGAATTTTTTTTGAAAAAAAAGTATATTTAAAATATGTCGAAAATTTCATGAAAAAAAAATCATAGTATAGTATGTCGAAAATTCATGAAAAAAAGTCATGTATAGTATGTCGAAAATTTCAAAAAAAAAGTCATAGTATAGATGTCGAAAATTTTTTTAAAAAAGTCATAGTATAGTTGTTGAAAATTTCTGAAAAAAAGTCTAGTATAGTATGTCGAAAATTTTATGGAAAAAAAGTCAATGTATAGTATGTCGAAATTTCATGAAAAAAGTCATAGTATAGTATGTTGAAAATTTTATGAAAAAACAGTATAGTATAGTATGTCGAAAATTTCATGAAAAAGACCCCTAGTATAGTATGTCGAAAATTTTATGAAAAAAAAATCATAGTTTAGTATGTCGAAAAATTTCATGAAAAAAAGTCAAAGTATGTATGTCGAAAAATTTCATGAAAAAAAGTCATAGTATAGTATGTCGAAAAATTTCATAAAAAAAAGTCATAATATAGTATGTCGAAAATTTTATGGAAAAAAAAGTCATAGTATAGTATGTCGAAAAATTTCATGAATAAAAGTCATAGTATTTTATGTCGTAAAATTTCATAAAAAAAAGTCATAGTATAGTATGTCGACATTTTTTTTTGAAAAAAATGTAATATTAAAGTATGTCGAAAATTTCATGACAAAAAAAGTCATAGTATAGTATGTCGAAAATTCATGAAAAAAAGTCATGGTATAGTATGTCGAAAATTTACAAAAAAAAAGTCATAGTATAGCATGTCGAAAATTTTTATATAAAAAGTCATAGTATAGTGTGTTGTAAAATTTCATGAAAAAACAGTCGTAGTATAGTATGTCGAAAATTTCAAGAAAAAACAGTCATAGTATAATATGTCGAAAATGTTATGAGAAAAAAAGTCAATGTATAGTATGTCGAAAATTTCATGAAAAAAAGTCATAGTATAGTATGTTGAAAAATTTCATTAAAAAAAGTCAAAGTATGGTATGTTGAAAAATTTCATAAAAAAAGTCATAGTACAGTATGTCGTAAAATTTTAGGAAAAAACAGTTATAGTATAGTATGTCGAAAATTTTATGAAAAAAAGTCATAGTATAGTATGTCGAAAAATTTCATGAATAAAAGTCATACTATAGTATGTCGAAAATTTCAAGAAAAAACAGTCATAGTATAATATGTCGAAAATGTTATGAGAAAAAAAGTCAATGTATAGTATGTCGAAAATTTCATGAAAAAAAGTCATAGTATAGTATGTCGAAAAATTTAATGAAAAAAGTCAAAGTATGGTATGTTGTAAAATTTCATGAAAAAAAGTCATAGTATAGTATGTCGAAATTTTTTTTGAAAAAAATGTCATAGTATAGTAAATCGAAAAATGTCATGAAAAAAAAGTCATAGTATAGTATGTCGAAAATTTTATGGAAAAAAAAGTCATAGTATAGTATGTCGAAAAATTTCATGAATAAAAGTCATAGTATAGTATGTCGAAAATTTCATGAAAAAAACAGTCGTAGTATAGTATGTCGAAAATTTTATGAGGAAAAAAAAGTCAATGTATAGATGTCGATAATTTTCATGAAAAAAGTCATAGTATAGTATGTGTACAATTTATGAAAAAACAGCTATATGTATTAGTATGTCGAAAATTTCATGAAAAAGACCCATAGTATAGTATGTCCGAAATTTATGAAAAATAAGTCATAGTTTAGTATGTCGAAAAATTTCATGAACAATAAGTCAAAGTATGGTATGTAGAAAAATTTCATGAAAAAAAGTCATAGTATCGTATGTTTGTAAAAATTTCATGAAAAAAGTCATAGTATAGTATGTCGAAAAACTTTTAGAAAAAAAAGTCATAGTATAGTATGTCCAATATTTTCTGAAAAAAAAGTCAACTATAGTATGTCGAAAATTTTATGAAAAAACAATCATAGTATAGTGTGTCGAAAATTCATGATAAAAGTCTATGTTAGTATGTCGAAAAAATTCATGAAATGGTCATATTATAGTATGTTTGTAAAATTCATGACAAAAAGTCATAGTATAGTATGTCGAAATTTTTTCATGAAAAAACAGTCGTAGTATAGTATGTCGAAAATTTTATGAGAAAAAAAGTCAATGTATAGTATGTCGATAATTTCATGAAAAAAGTCATAGTATAGTATGTTGTAAAATTTTATGAAAAAAACAGCTATAGTATAGTATGTCGAAAATTTCATGAAAAAGACCCATAGTATAGTATGTCGAAAATTTTATGGAAAAAAAAGTCATAGTTTAGTATGTCGAAAAATTTCATGAAAAAAAGTCAAAGTATGGTATGTTGAAAAATTTCATGAAAAAAAGTCATAGTATCGTATGTTGTAAAATTTCATGAAAAAAATTCATATTATAGTATGTCGAAAAATTTATTAAAAAAAGTCATAGTATAGTATGTCAAATATTTTATGAAAAAAAGTCATACTATAGTATGTCGAAAATTTTATGAAAAAACATTCATAGTATAGTGTGTCGAAAATTCATGAAAAAAAGTCATATTATAGTATGTCGAAAAATTTCATGAAATGGTCATATTATAGTATGTTGTAAAATTTCATGAAAAAAAGTCATAGTATAGTATGTCGAAATTTTTTTTGAAAAAATGTCATAGTATAGTAAATCGAAAATTGTCATGAAAAAAAGTCATAGTATAGTGTGTCGGAAAATATCAGGAAAATAGACAAAGTATAGTATGTCGAAAATTTCAAGAAAAAACAGTCATAGTATAATATGTCGAAAATGTTATGAGAAAAAAAGTCAATGTATAGTATGTCGAAAATTTCATGAAAAAAAGTCATAGTATAGTATTTTGAAAAATTTCATTAAAAAAAGTCAAATTATGGTATGTTGAAAAATTTCATGAAAAAAAGTCATAGTACAGTATGTCGTAAAAATTTATGAAAAAGTTATAGTATAGTATGTCGAAAATTTTATGAAAAAAAGTCATAGTATAGTATGTCGAAAAATTTCATGAATAAAAGTCATACTATAGTATGTCGAAAATTTCAAGAAAAAACAGTCATAGTATAATATGTCGAAAATGTTATGAGAAAAAAAGTCAATGTATAGTATGTCGAAAATTTCATGAAAAAAAGTCATAGTATAGTATGTTGAAAAATTTCATTAAAAAAAGTCAAAGTATGGTATGTTGAAAAATTTCATAAAAAAAGTCATAGTACAGTATGTCGTAAAATTTTATGAAAAAACAGTTATAGTATAGTATGTCGAAAATTTTATGAAAAAAAGTCATAGTATAGTATGTCGAAAAATTTCATGAATAAAAGTCATACTATAGTATGTCGAAAATTTCAAGAAAAAACAGTCAAAGTATGGTATGTTGAAAAATTTCATAAAAAAAGTCATAGTACAGTATGTCGTAAAATTTTATGAAAAAACAGTTATAGTATAGTATGTCGAAAATGTTATGAGAAAAAAAGTCAATGTATAGTATGTCGAAAATTTCATGAAAAAAAGTCATAGTATAGTATGTCGAAAAATTTAATGAAAAAAGTCAAAGTATGGTATGTTGTAAAATTTCATGAAAAAAAGTCATAGTATAGTATGTCGAAATTTTTTTTGAAAAAAATGTCATAGTATAGTAAATCGAAAAATGTCATGAAAAAAAAGTCATAGTATAGTATGTCGAAAATTTTATGGAAAAAAAAGTCATAGTATAGTATGTCGAAAAATTTCATGAATAAAAGTCATAGTATAGTATGTCGAAAATTTCATGAAAAAAAAGTCATAGTATAGTATGTCGAACATTTTTTGGAAAAAAAGTCAATGTATAGTATGTCTAAAAATTTCATTAAAAAAAGTCAAAGTATGGTATGTTGAAAAATTTCATGAAAAAAAGTCATAGTATAGTATGTCGTAAAATTTTATGAAAAAACAGTTATAGTATAGTATGTCGAAAATTTTATGAAAAAAAAGTCAATGTATAGTATGTCGAAAGTCATAGTATAGTATATCGAAAAATGTCATGAAAAAAAGTCAAAGTATAGTATGTCGAAAATTTCATGAAAAAGACCCATAGTATAGTATGTCGAAATTTTTTTGAAAAAAGTCATAATATAGTATGTCGAAAATTTTATGGAAAAGAAAGTCATAGTATAGTATGTCGAAAAATTTCATGAATAAAAGTCATAGTATTTTATGTCGTAAAATTTCATAAAAAAAAGTCATAGTATAGTATGTCGACATTTTTTTTTGAAAAAAATGTAATATTAAAGTATGTCGAAAATTTCATGACAAAAAAAGTCATAGTATAGTATGTCGAAAATTCATGAAAAAAAGTCATGGTATAGTATGTCGAAAATTTACAAAAAAAAAGTCATAGTATAGCATGTCGAAAATTTTTATATAAAAAGTCATAGTATAGTGTGTTGTAAAATTTCATGAAAAAACAGTCGTAGTATAGTATGTCGAAAATTTTATGAGAAAAAAAGTCAATGTATAGTATGTCGATAATTTCATGAAAAAAGTCATAGTATAGTATGTTGTAAAATTTTATGAAAAAACAGCTATAGTATAGTATGTCGAAAATTTCATGAAAAAGACCCATAGTATAGTATGTCGAAAATTTTATGGAAAAAAAAGTCATAGTTTAGTATGTCGAAAAATTTCATGAAAAAAAGTCAAAGTATGGTATGTTGAAAAATTTCATGAAAAAAAGTCATAGTATCGTATGTTGTAAAATTTCATGAAAAAAAGTCATAGTATAGTATGTCGAAAACTTTATGAAAAAAAGTCATAGTATAGTATGTCAAATATTTTATGAAAAAAAAGTCATACTATAGTATGTCGAAAATTTTATGAAAAAACATTCATAGTATAGTGTGTCGAAAATTCATGAAAAAAAGTCATATTATAGTATGTCGAAAAATTTCATGAAATGGTCATATTATAGTATGTTGTAAAATTTCATGAAAAAAAGTCATAGTATAGTATGTCGAAATTTTTTTTGAAAAAAATGTCATAGTATAGTAAATCGAAAACTGTCATGAAAAAAAGTCATAGTATAGTGTGTCGGAAAATATCAGGAAAATAGACAAAGTATAGTATGTCGAAAATTTCAAGAAAAAACAGTCATAGTATAATATGTCGAAAATGTTATGAGAAAAAAAGTCAATGTATAGTATGTCGAAAATTTCATGAAAAAAAGTCATAGTATAGTATGTTGAAAAATTTCATTAAAAAAAGTCAAATTATGGTGTGTTGAAAAATTTCATGAAAAAAAGTCATAGTACAGTATGTCGTAAAATTTTATGAAAAAACAGTTATAGTATAGTATGTCGAAAATTTTATGAAAAAAAGTCATAGTATAGTATGTCGAAAAATTTCATGAATAAAAGTCATACTATAGTATGTCGAAAATTTCAAGAAAAAACAGTCATAGTATAATATGTCGAAAATGTTATGAGAAAAAAAGTCAATGTATAGTATGTCGAAAATTTCATGAAAAAAAGTCATAGTATAGTATGTTGAAAAATTTCATTAAAAAAAGTCAAAGTATGGTATGTTGAAAAATTTCATAAAAAAAGTCATAGTACAGTATGTCGTAAAATTTTATGAAAAAACAGTTATAGTATAGTATGTCGAAAATTTTATGAAAAAAAGTCATAGTATAGTATGTCGAAAAATTTCATGAATAAAAGTCATACTATAGTATGTCGAAAATTTCAAGAAAAAACAGTCATAGTATAATATGTCGAAAATGTTATGAGAAAAAAAGTCAATGTATAGTATGTCGGAAATTTCATGAAAAAAAGTCATAGTATAGTATGTCGAAAAATTTAATGAAAAAAGTCAAAGTATGGTATGTTGTAAAATTTCATGAAAAAAAGTCATAGTATAGTATGTCGAAATTTTTTTTGAAAAAAATGTCATAGTATAGTATGTCTAACATTTTTTGGAAAAAAAGTCATAGTATAGTATGTCGAAAATTTCATGAAAAAAAGTCATAGTATCGTATGTTGTAAAATTTCATGAAAAAACAGTCATAGTATATGTCGAAAATGTTATGAGAAAAAAAGTCAAGGTATAGTATGTCGAAAATTTCATGAAAAAAGTCATAGTATAGGAAGTCGAAAAATTTCATTAAAAAAAGTCAAAGTATGGTATGTTGAAAAATTTCATGAAAAAAAGTCATAGTATCGTATGTCGTAAAATTTTATGAAAAAACAGTTATAGTATAGTATGTCGAAAATTTTATGAAAAAAAAGTCATAGTATAGTATGTCAAAAATTTCATGAATAAAAGTAATATTATAGTATGTCGAAAATTTCAAGAAAAAAAAGTCATAGTATAGTATGTCGAAAAATTTAATGAAAAAAGTCATAGTATAGTATGTCGTAAAATTTCATGAAAAAAAGTCATAGTATAGTATGTCGAAATTTTTTTTGAAAAAAGTCATAGTATAGTATGTCGAAAAATTTCATGAAAAAAAAGTCATAGTATAGTATGTCGAAAATTTCATGAAAAAAAGTCATAGTATAGTATGTCGAAAATTTCATGAAAAAAAGTCATAGTATAGTATGTCGAAAATTTTATGAGAAAAAAAGTCATAGTATAGTATGTCGAAAATTTTATGAAAAAAAGTCATAGTATAGTATGTCGAAAATTTCATGAAAAAAAAGTCATAGTATAGTATGTCGAAAATTTCATGAAAAAAAGTCATAGTATAGTATGTCGAAAATTTCATGAAAAAAAGTCATAGTATAGTATGTCGAAAAATTTCATGAAAAAAAAGTCATAGTATAGTATGTCGAAAATTTCATGAAAAAAAGTCATAGTATAGTATGTCGAAAATTTCATGAAAAAAAGTCATAGTATAGTATGTCGAACATTTCATGAAAAAAAGTCATAGTATAGTATGTCGAAAATTTTATGAAAAAAAGTCATAGTATAGTATGTCTGAAAAATTTCATGAAAAAAAGTCATAGTATAGTATGTCGTAAAATTTTATGAAAAAACAGTTATAGTATAGTATGTCGAAAATTTTATGAAAAAAAAGTCATAGTATAGTATGTCGAAAAATTTCATGAATAAAAGTCATAGTATTGTATGTCGTAAAATTTCATAAAAAAAAGTCATACTATAGTATGTCGAAAATTTAAAGAAAAAAAAAGTCATAGTATAGTATGTAATAATTTTTTTAAAAAAAAATAATAGATTAGTATGTCGAAAATTCATGAAAAAAAGTCATAGTATAGTATATCGAAATTTTTTTGAAAAACAAGTCATAGTATAATATGTCAAAACATTTCATGAATAAAAGTCATAGAATTTTATGTCGTAAAATTTCATAAAAAAAAGTCATACTATAGTATGTCGAAAATTTCATGAAAAAGACCCATAGTATAGTATGTCGAAATTTTTTTGAAAAAAGTCATAATATAGTATGTCGAAAATTTTATGGAAAAAAAAGTCATAGTATAGTATGTCGAAAAATTTCATGAATAAAAGTCATAGTATTTTATGTCGTAAATTTCATAAAAAAAAGTCATAGTATAGTATGTCGAACATTTTTTGGAAAAAAAGTCATAGTATAGTATGTCGAAAATTTCATGAAAAAAAGTCATAGTATCGTATGTTGTAAAATTTCATGAAAAAACAGTCATAGTATATGTCGAAAATGTTATGAGAAAAAAAGTCAAGGTATAGTATGTCGAAAATTTCATGAAAAAAAGTCATAGTATAGGAAGTCGAAAAATTTCATTAAAAAAAGTCAAAGTATGGTATGTTGAAAAATTTCATGAAAAAAAGTCATAGTATCGTATGTCGTAAAATTTTATGAAAAAACAGTTATAGTATAGTATGTCGAAAATTTTATGAAAAAAAAGTCATAGTATAGTATGTCAAAAAATTTCATGAATAAAAGTAATACTATAGTATGTCGAAAATTTCAAGAAAAAAAAGTCATAGTATAGTATGTCGAAAAATTTAATGAAAAAAGTCACAGTATGGTATGTTGTAAAATTTCATGAAAAAAAGTCATAGTATAGTATGTCGAAATTTTTTTTGAAAAAAATGTCATAGTATAGTAAATCGAAAAATGTCATGAAAAAAAAGTCATAGTATAGTATGTCGAAAATTTTATGGAAAAAAAAGTCATAGTATAGTATGTCGAAAAATTTCATGAATAAAAGTCATAGTATAGTATGTCGAAAATTTTATGAGAAAAAAAGTCAATGTATAGTATGTCGAAAATTTCATGAAAAAGGTCATAGTATACTATGTCGAAAAATTTCATGACAAAAAAAGTCATAGTATAGTATGTTGAAAATTCATTAAAAGAAGTCATAGTATAGTATGTCGAAAATTTCATGAAAAAACAGTCATAGTATAGTATGTCGAAAAATGTCATGAAAAAAAGTCAAAGTATAGTATGTTGAAAAATTTCATGAAAAAAAGTCATAGTATAGTATGTTGTAATATTTTATGAAAAAAGAGTTATAGTATAGAATGTCGAAAATTTCATGAAAAAGGCTCAATGTATAATATGTTGAATATTTTTTGAAGAGAAGTCATAGAATAGTATGTCGAAAATTTTATGGAAAAAAAGTCATAGTATAGTATGTCGAAAATTTTATGAGAAAAAAAGTCAATGTATAGTATGTCGATAATTTCATGAAAAAAGTCATAGTATAGTATGTTGTAAAATTTTATGAAAAAACAGCTATAGTATAGTATGTCGAAAATTTCATGAAAAAGACCCATAGTATAGTATGTCGAAATTTTTTTGAAAAAAAGTCATAGTATAGTATGTCGAAAATTTTATGGAAAAAAAAGTCATAGTATAGTATGTCGAAAAATTTCATGAAAAATTCAAAGTATGGTATGTTTAAAAATTTTTATGAAAAAAAGTCATAGTATCGTATGTTGTAAAATTTCATGAAAAAAAGTCATAGTATAGTATGTCGAAAACTTTATGAAAAAAAGTCATAGTATAGTATGTCAAATATTTCATGAAAAAAAAGTCATACTATAGTATGTCGAAAATTTTATGAAAAAACATTCATAGTATAGTGTGTCGAAAATTCATGAAAAAAAGTCATATTATAGTATGTCGAAAAATTTCATGAAATGGTCATATTATAGTATGTTGTAAAATTTCATGAAAAAAAGTCATAGTATAGTATGTCGAAATTTTTTTTGAAAAAAATGTCATAGTATAGTAAATCGAAAATTGTCATGAAAAAATGTCATAGTATAGTGTGTCGGAAAATATCAGGAAAAAAGACAGTATAGTATGTTGTAAAATTTCATGAAAAAACAGTCATAGTATAATATGTCGAAAATGTTATGAGAAAAAAAGTCAATGTATAGTATGTCGAAAATTTCATGAAAAAAAGTCAGTGTAGTATGTCGAAAAATTTCATTAAAAAAAGTCAAAGTATGGTATGTTGAAAAATTTCATGAAAAAAAGGCATAGTATAGTATGTTGTAAAATGTTATGAAAAAAAGTCATAGTATAGTATATCGAAATTTTTTTGAAAAACAAGTCATAGTATAATATGTCAAAACATTTCATAAATAAAAGTCATAGTATAGTATGTCGAAAATTTCATGAAAAAAAAGTCATAGTATAGTATGTCGAATTTTTTTGGAAAAAAGTCAATGTATAGTATGTCGAAAATTTCATGAAAAAAAGTCATAGTATAGTATGTCGAAAAATTTCATTTAAAAAAGTCAAAGTATGGTATGTTGAAAAATTTCATGAAAAAAATTCATAGTATAGTATGTCGTAAAATTTTATGAAAAAACAGTTATAGTATAGTATGTCAAAAATTTTATGAAAAAAAAGTCATATTATAGTATGTCGAAAAATTTCATGAATAAAAGTCATACTATAGTATGTCGAAAATTTCAAGAAAAAAAAGTCATAGTATAGTATGTCGAAAAATTGAATGAAAAAAGTCAAAGTATGGTATGTTGTAAAATTTCATGAAAAAAAGTCATAGTATAGTATGTCGAAATTTTTTTTGAAAAAAATGTCATAGTATAGTAAATCGAAAAATGTCATGAAAAAAAAGTCATAGTATAGTATGTCGAAAATTTTATGGAAAAAAAAGTCATACTATAGTATGTCGAAAATTTCAAGAAAAAAAAAGTCATAGTATAGTATGTAATAATTTTTTTGAAAAAAAGTCATAGATTAGTATGTCGAAAATTCATGAAAAAAAGTCATAGTATAGTATATCGAAATTTTTTTGAAAAACAAGTCATAGTATAATATGTCAAAACATTTCATGAATAAAAGTCATAGTATAGTATGTCGTAAAATTTCATAAAAAAAAGTCATACTATAGTATGTCGAAAATTTCATGAAAAAGACCCATAGTATAGTATATCGAAATTTTTTTGAAAAACAAGTCATGGTATATGTCAAAACATTTCATGAATAAAAGTCATAGTATAGTATGTCGTAAAATTTCATAAAAAAAAGTCATACTATAGTATGTCGGAAATTTCATGAAAATAAAGTCATAGTATAGTATGTCGAAATTTTTTTGGAAAAAAAGTCATAGTATAGCATGTCGAACATTTTTATAAAAAAAGTCAATGTATAGTATGTCGATAATTTCATGAAAAAAGTCATAGTATAGTATGTCGAAAAATGTCATTAAAAAAAGTCAAAGTATGGTATGTTGAAAAATTTCCTGAAAAAAAGTCATAGTATAGTATGTTGTAAAATTTTATGAAAAAACAGTTATAGTATAGTATGTCGAAAATTTAATGAAAAAGACCCATAGTATAGTATGACGAAATTTTTTTGAAAAAAGTCATAGTATAGTATGTCGAAAATTTTATTGCAAAACAAAGTCATAGTATAGCATGTCGAAAAATTTCATGAATAAAAGTCATAGTATAGTATGTCGTAAAATTTCATAAAATAAAGTGATACAAAAGTATGTCGAAAATTTCATGAAAAAAAAAGTCATAGTATAGAATGTCGAAAATTTTTTGGAAAAAAAGTCATAGTATAGTATGTCGAAAATTTTATATAAAAAGTCATAGTATCGTATGTTGTAAAATTTCATGAAAAAACAGTCATAGTATAGTATGTCGAAAATTTTATGAGAAAAAAAATCAATGTACAGTATGTCGAAAATTTCATGAAAAAAAGTCATAGTATAGTATATCGACATTTTTTTGAAAAACAAGTCATAGTATAATATGTCAAAACATTTCATGAATAAAAGTCATAGTATAGTATGTCGTAAAATTTCATAAAAAAAGTCATACTATAGTATGTCGGAAATTTCATAAAAAAAAAGTCATAGTATAGTATGTCGAAAATGTTTTGGAAAAAAAGTCATAGTATAGCATGTCGAACATTTTTATAAAAAAATGTCATAGTATAGTATGTCGTAAAATTTCATGAAAAAACAGTCCTAGTATAGTATGTCGAAATATTTATGAGAAAAAGTTAATGTATATTATGTCGATAATTTCATGAAAAAAGTCATAGTATAGTATGTCGAAAAATGTCATTAAAAAAAGTCAAAGTATGGTATGTTGTAAAATTTTATGAAAAAACAGTTATAGTATAGTATGTCGAAAATTTCATGAAAAATTCAAAGTATGGTATGTTTAAAAATTTCATGAAAAAAAGTCATAGTATAGTATGTCGAAAACTTTATGAAAAAAAGTCATAGTATAGTATGTCAAATATTTCATGAAAAAAAAGTCATACTATAGTATGTCGAAAATTTTATGAAAAAACATTCATAGTATAGTGTGTCGAAAATTCATGAAAAAAAGTCATATTATAGTATGTCGAAAAATTTCATGAAATGGTCATATTATAGTATGTTGTAAAATTTCATGAAAAAAAGTCATAGTATAGTATGTCGAAATTTTTTTTGAAAAAAATGTCATAGTATAGTAAATCGAAAATTGTCATGAAAAAATGTCATAGTATAGTGTGTCGGAAAATATCAGGAAAAAAGACATAGTATAGTATGTTGTAAAATTTCATGAAAAAACAGTCATAGTATAATATGTCGAAAATGTTATGAGAAAAAAAGTCAATGTATAGTATGTCGAAAATTTCATGAAAAAAAGTCATAGTGTAGTATGTCGAAAAATTTCATTAAAAAAAGTCAAAGTATGGTATGTTGAAAAATTTCATGAAAAAAAGGCATAGTATAGTATGTTGTAAAATGTTATGAAAAAAAGTCATAGTATAGTATATCGAAATGTTTTTGAAAAACAAGTCATAGTATAATATGTCAAAACATTTCATAAATAAAAGTCATAGTATAGTATGTCGAAAATTTCATGAAAAAAAAGTCATAGTATAGTATGTCGAACTTTTTTTGGAAAAAAAGTCAATGTATAGTATGTCGAAAATTTCATGAAAAAAAGTCATAGTATAGTATGTCGAAAAATTTCATTTAAAAAAGTCAAAGTATGGTATGTTGAAAAATTTCATGAAAAAAATTCATAGTATAGTATGTCGTAAAATTTTATGAAAAAACAGTTATAGTATAGTATGTCAAAAATTTTATGAAAAAAAAGTCATATTATAGTATGTCGAAAAATTTCATGAATAAAAGTCATACTATAGTATGTCGAAAATTTCAAGAAAAAAAAGTCATAGTATAGTATGTCGAAAAATTTAATGAAAAAAGTCAAAGTATGGTATGTTGTAAAATTTCATGAAAAAAAGTCATAGTATAGTATGTCGAAATTTTTTTTGAAAAAAATGTCATAGTATAGTAAATCGAAAAATGTCATGAAAAAAAAGTCATAGTATAGTATGTCGAAAATTTTATGGAAAAAAAAGTCATACTATAGTATGTCGAAAATTTCAAGAAAAAAAAAGTCATAGTATAGTATGTAATAATTTTTTTGAAAAAAAGTCATAGATTAGTATGTCGAAAAGTTTTGATGAAAAAAAGTCATAGTATAGTATATCGAAAAATTGAATCAAAAAAAGTCTTAGTATAGCATGTCAAAAAATTTTATGAAAAAAGTCATAGTATAGTTTGTCGAAAAATTTCACTAAAAAAAGTCATACTATAGTATGTCGAAAATTTCATGAAAAAGACCATAGTATAGTATATCGAAATTTTTTTGAAAAAACAAGTCATGGTATATGTCAAAACATTTCATGAATAAAAGTCATAGTATAGTATGTCGAAAAATTTAATGAAAAAAAGTCATAGTATGTCGAAAATTTTTATGAAAAAAAAGTCAAAGTATCGTATGTCGAAATTTTTTATGAAAAAAAATCTCAGTATAGTATGTCGAAAAATTGAATGAAAAAAAGTCAAAGTATAGTATGTCATAAATATTCACAAAAAGTCGTAGTATAGTATGTCAAATATTCATGAAAAAAAGTCATAGTATAGTATGTCGAAAATTTTATGAAAAAACATTCATAGTATAGTGTGTCGAAAATTCATGAAAAAAAGTCATATTATAGTATGTCGAAAAATTTCATGAAATGGTCATATTATAGTATGTTGTAAAATTTCATGAAAAAAAGTCATAGTATAGTATGTCGAAATTTTTTTTGAAAAAAATGTCATAGTATAGTAAATCGAAAATTGTCATGAAAAAATGTCATAGTATAGTGTGCGGAAAATATCAGGAAAAAAGACATAGTATAGTATGTTGTAAAATTTCATGAAAAAACAGTCATAGTATAATATGTCGAAAATGTTATGAGAAAAAAAGTCAATGTATAGTATGTCGAAAATTTCATGAAAAAAAGTCATAGTGTAGTATGTCGAAAAATTTCATTAAAAAAAGTCAAAGTATGGTATGTTGAAAAATTTCATGAAAAAAAGGCATAGTATAGTATGTTGTAAAATGTTATGAAAAAAAGTCATAGTATAGTATATCGAAATTTTTTTGAAAAACAAGTCATAGTATAATATGTCAAAACATTTCATAAATAAAAGTCATAGTATAGTATGTCGAAAATTTCATGAAAAAAAAGTCATAGTATAGTATGTCGAACTTTTTTTGGAAAAAAAGTCAATGTATAGTATGTCGAAAATTTAATGAAAAAAAGTCATAGTATAGTATGTCGAAAAATTTCATTTAAAAAAGTCAAAGTATGGTATGTTGAAAAATTTCATGAAAAATATTCATAGTATAGTATGTCGTAAAATTTTATGAAAAAACAGTTATAGTATAGTATGTCAAAAATTTTATGAAAAAAAAGTCATATTATAGTATGTCGAAAAATTTCATGAATAAAAGTCATACTATAGTATGTCGAAAATTTCAAGAAAAAAAAGTCATAGTATAGTATGTCGAAAAATTTAATGAAAAAAGTCAAAGTATGGTATGTTGTAAAATTTCATGAAAAAAAGTCGTAGTATAGTATGTCGAAATTTTTTTTGAAAAAAATGTCATAGTATAGTAAATCGAAAAATGTCATGAAAAAAAAGTCATAGTATAGTATGTCGAAAATTTTATGGAAAAAAAAGTCATACTATAGTATGTCGAAAATTTCAAGAAAAAAAAAGTCATAGTATAGTATGTAATAATTTTTTTGAAAAAAAGTCATAGATTAGTATGTCGAAAATTCATGAAAAAAAGTCATAGTATAGTATGTCGAAAATTTTATATAAAAAGTCATAGTATCGTATGTTGTAAAATTTCATGAAAAAACAGTCATAGTATAGTATGTCGAAAATTTTATGAGAAAAAAAATCAATGTACAGTATGTCGAAAATTTCATGAAAAAAAGTCATAGTATAGTATATCGACATTTTTTTGAAAAACAAGTCATAGTATAATATGTCAAAACATTTCATGAATAAAAGTCATAGTATAGTATGTCGTAAAATTTCATAAAAAAAGTCATACTATAGTATGTCGGAAATTTCATAAAAAAAAAGTCATAGTATAGTATGTCGAAAATGTTTTGGAAAAAAAGTCATAGTATAGCATGTCGAACATTTTTATAAAAAAATGTCATAGTATAGTATGTCGTAAAATTTCATGAAAAAACAGTCCTAGTATAGTATGTCGAAATATTTATGAGAAAAAGTTAATGTATAGTATGTCGATAATTTCATGAAAAAAGTCATAGTATAGTATGTCGAAAAATGTCATTAAAAAAAGTCAAAGTATGGTATGTTGTAAAATTTTATGAAAAAACAGTTATAGTATAGTATGTCGAAAATTTCATGAAAAAGACCCATAGTATAGTATGATGAAATGTTTTTTGAAAAAAGTCATAGTATAGTATGTCGAAAATTTTATTGAAAAAAAAGTCATAATATAGTATGTCGAAAAATTTCATGAATAAAAGTCATAGTATAGTATGTCGTAAAATTTCATAAAAAAAAGTGATACAAAAGTATGTCGAAAATTTCATGAAAAAAAGTCATAGTATAGTACATCAACATTTTTTTGAAAAAAAAGTCATAGTATAATATGTCAAAAAACATTTCATGAATAAAAGTCATAGTATAGTATGTCGTAAAATTTCATAAAAAAAAGTCATAATATAGTATGTCGGAAATTTCATGAAAAAAAAGTCATAGTATAGTATGTCGAAAATTTTTTGGAAAAAAAGTCATAGTATAGCCTGTCGAACATTTTTATATAAAAAGTCATAGTATAGTATGTTGTAAAATTTCATGAAAAAACAGTCCTAGTATAGCATGTCGAAATATTTATGAGAAAAAAAGTCAATGTATAGTATGTCGAAAATTTCATGAAAAAAAGTCATAGTATAGTATATCGACATTTTTTTGAAAAACAAGTCATAGTATAATATGTCAAAACATTTCATGAATAAAAGTCATAGTATAGTATGTCGTAAAATTTCATAAAAAAAAGTCATAGTATAGTATGTCGAAAATTTTTTGGAAAAAAAGTCATAGTATAGCATGTCGAACATTTTTATATAAAAAGTCATAGTATAGTATGTTGTAAAATTTCATGAAAAAACAGTCCTAGTATAGTATGTCGAAATATTTATGAGAAAAAAAGTCAATGTATAGTATGTCGATAATTTCATGAAAAAAAGTCATAGTATAGTATGTCGAAAAATGTCATTAAAAAAAGTCAAAGTATGGTATGTTGTAAAATTTTATGAAAAAACACTTATAGTATAGTATGTCGAAAATTTCATGAAAAGACCCATAGTATAGTATGATGAAATTTTTTTGAAAAAAGTCATAGTATAGTATGTCGAACCTTTTTTTGGAAAAAAAGTCATAGTATAGTATGTCGAAAATTTTATATAAAAAGTCATAGTATCGTATGTTGTAAAATTTCATGAAAAAACAGTCATAGTATAGTATATCGACATTTTTTTGAAAAACAAGTCATAGTATAATATGTCAAAACATTTCATGAATAAAAGTCATAGTATAGTATGTCGTAAAATTTCATAAAAAAAAGTCATAGTATAGTATGTAGAAAATTTTTTGGAAAAAAAGTCATAGTATAGCATGTCGAACATTTTTATATAAAAAGTCATAGTATAGTATGTTGTAAAATTTCATGAAAAAACAGTCCTAGTATAGTATGTCGAAATATTTATGAGATAAAAAGTCAATGTATAGTATGTCGAAAAATGTCATTAAAAAAAGTCAAAGTATGGTATGTTGTAAAATTTTATGAAAAAACACTTATAGTATAGTATGTCGAAAATTTCATGAAAAAGACCCATAGTATAGTATGATGAAATTTTTTTGAAAAAAGTCATAGTATAGTATGTCGAACCTTTTTTGGAAAAAAAGTCATAGTATAGTATGTCGAAAATTTTATATAAAAAGTCATAGTATCGTATGTTGTAAAATTTCATGAAAAAACAGTCATAGTATAGTATATCGACATTTTTTTGAAAAACAAGTCATAGTATAATATGTCAAAACATTTCATGAATAAAAGTCATAGTATAGTATGTCGTAAAATTTCATAAAAAAAAGTCATAGTATAGTATGTAGAAAATTTTTTGGAAAAAAAGTCATAGTATAGCATGTCGAACATTTTTATATAAAAAGTCATAGTATAGTATGTTGTAAAATTTCATGAAAAAACAGTCCTAGTATAGTATGTCGAAATATTTATGAGAAAAAAAGTCAATGTATAGTATGTCGATAATTTCATGAAAAAAGTCATAGTATAGTATGTCGAAAAATTTCATGAATAAAAGTCATAGTATAGTATGTCGTAAAATTTCATAAAAAAAAGTCATACAAAAGTATGTCGAAATTTCATGAAAAAAAAGTCATAGTATAGTATGTCGAACATTTTTTGGAAAAAAAGTCATAGTATAGTATGTCGAAAAAAACCATAGTGTAGTATGTCGAAAAAAAACCATAGTGTAGTATGTCGAAAAAATAAAAAAAATGTCATAGTATAATATTTTTTTTTTAAAAAGTCATAGTATAGTATGTCGAAAAAATAAAAAAGTCATAGTATACTATGTCGCAAAAAGTCATAGTATATTATGTCAAAACAGTCATAAAAAGGTCATAGTGTAGTTTGTTGAAAAAAATTAAAAAAAGTAATAATATACTATGTCAAAAAAATGTCATAGTATAGTATGTCGAAAAATAAAAAGAATCATAGTATACTATGTCGAAAAAATGTCATAGTATTGTATGTCGAAGAAATGTCATAGTATAGTATGTCGAAAAATAAGTCATAGTATAGCATGTCGAGAAAAAGACATGGTATAGTATGTCGAAAAATAATAAAAGTCATAGTATAGTATGTCGCAAAAAAGTCATAATATAGTGTGTCGAAAAAATAAAAGTCATAGTATAATATGTCGAACAAAGTCATAACAAATGACAGCACAGAAAACACATACAGCCGTAACAGTTGAAAAAAGTCATAGTACAGTATGTCAAAAAACAAAAAAATGTATAGTATAGTATGTCGGAAAAAAAGTCATAGTATAGTATGTCGAAAAAATAAAAAAGTCATATTATACTATGTCGCAAAAAGTCATAGTATATTATGTCAAAACAGTCATAAAAAGGTCATAGTGTAGTTTGTTGAAAAAAAGTAAAAAAAGTAATAATATACTATGTCAAAAAAATGTCATAGTATAGTATGTCGAAAAATAAAAAGAATCATAGTATACTATGTCGAAAAAATGTCAGCATTGTATGTCGAAGAAATGTCATAGTATAGTATGTCGAAAAATAAAAGTCATAGTATAGCATGTCGCAAAAAAGTCATAATATAGTATGTCGAAAAAATTAAAGTCATAGTATAATATGTCGAACAAAGTCATAACAAATGACAGCACAGAAAACACATACAGCCGTAACAGTCGAAAAAAGTCATAGTATAGTATGTCAAAAAACAAAAAAATTCATAGTATAGTATGTCGGAAAAATAAAAAAAATGTCATAGTATAATATATTTTTTTAAAAAAGTCATAGTATAGTATGTCGATAAAATAAAAAAGTCATAGTATAGTATGTCGCAAAAAGTCATAGTATATTATGTCAAAACAGTCATAAAAAGGTCATAGTATAGTTTGTCGAAAAAAAGTAAAAAAAGTCATAGCATTGTATGTCGAAAAAAGTCATAGTATAGTTTATCAATAAATCATTTAATAGTATGTCCAAACAAGTCATAAAAAGTCATAGTATAGTATGTTGAAAAAAATCATGGTATAGTTTGTCAACAAGTCATAAAAGGATCATACTACTGTATGTTGAAAAAAGTCATAGTATAATATTTCGAAAAAAGTATTGAAATAGTCATGGTATAGTATGTTGAAAAAGTCATAAATAGTCACAGTATAGTATGTTGAAAAAGTTATAAAAAGTCACAGTATAGTATGTTGAAAAAGTCATAAAAAAAAGTCAGTTAATAGTATGTTGAAAAAGGTCTTAAAAGTCATAGTATAGTGTGTCCAAAAAAATAAGAAAAAGGTCATAGTATAGTACATCGAAGAAAACATAAAAAAGTCATAGTATAGTATGTTGAAAAATGTCATAGTATAGTTTGTCAACAAGTCATAAAAGGATCATACTACTGTATGTTGAAAAAAGTCATATTATAATATTTCGAAAAAAGTATTGAAATAGTCATGGTATAGTATGTTGAAAAAGTCATAAAAGTCACAGTATAGTATGTTGAAAAAGTCATAAAAAATCACAGTATAGTATGTTGAAAAAGTCATAAAAAGTCACAGTATAGTATGTTGAAAAAGTCATAAAAAGTCATAGTATAGTATGTTGAAAAAGTCATAAAAAAGTCAGTTAATAGTATGTCGAAAAAGGTCATAGAAGTCATGGTATAGTGTGTCCAAAAAACTAAGAAAAAGGTCATAGTATAGTACGTCGAAGAAAACATAAAATAGTCATAGTATAGTTTGAAGAAAAATGTCATAGCACAGTCTGTAATATATTGTGTCCAAAAAGTCATAATATAGTGTGTCGAAAAATTCTTTAAAAAGCCATTGTACAGTATGTCAAAAAGTCATAAAAAAGCCATAGAATAGTATGACTATAACGTCTGCAGCAAACAAAACCAAAACAGCTGTGCCAGCCAAGGAAGTGAGAGCCCTCTGTGGGAAGGGAAGCTTTTATGTTCCCACCACACGGAGCCCAGGTGTGGCTCATCAGACTGATGACCCTCCACCCTGCAAAACAAAGAGGAACCAGCAAAAGGACCCCGGGACACCTAGTGGAGTGGAGGGGTCGTCACAACATTCAAACCAACCTTAAAACCAGCCTTAGTGTAATTAATGATATGAATTAAATTAAGCTTATATGAAAGTGTGTTTTTAGGAAACAGTAAATGACCTATTTCTGTGACACTGTTGATTTCCCCTGACAGTAACAGTAGGAAAACTATCACAAAACCAATATAAAACACCATGTTCCTTCTGACAATAATCTCTATTTTTCGCCTTGCATCATTCAGGTGAATTTGATCACTGGTCTGTTTATTCACCCCAAAGAGGCAATGTACCAACTGTACAGACGTTGGTACATTGCTCACAACACAGCTTACAGCTAGCGACCATGTGTCTGTGGTAATAGCAAAGGTATGTCTTTGTGAAACTTTAACGTTTCTTGTTACCGAATAATCACATTGTGGCCAAACAAGTGTTTTGCAGTATAGTAAACAGGGATGACATTTAGGCTACATGATATAGGCTATGCTATTTTTTCCGATAATGTGTTTGTATGTCTAATATCCTTGTTTATATTTGGAAACTAACTAGCGCTATATTTTGTGTGATGAGAATGATGCTTTTGCCCACCAGTGCTAGGTTACTCCTACTTTACATGTTATTACTACTTATTTACTAACGTTACTTACTACTTATGTAAAAGGTCTAACTAACGTCACTTCTTCCACCCTCCTTGATAAACTGAAGAAATTACAGACATTCAAATTGATCCATCTATCAATGTTATACATTCAGTTGACGTTACTTTCACTTGGTTTTATCTCAGCGGCTCCTGTTTGACATTCTTTGACCTTTGTCAACAATTGGATGAGCAATCTCACTTTATCCTATCTTCAGACAATCAATTCAGTTGGCTTGTAGTGCACATGTTGATACATGTTTCACTTTTTATGGCATGCATGGCATGTAAAAACATGTTTAATTCTGCCACCAAATTCAAAATCTGCTCTTTTCTTGGTTGTTGGATACACGAATAGAGGCTGAGTGATTAACAGTTAAAGCATGTGTGGGAGTATGTGTCTGTCTGTGGGTGTTTGTCTGATGATCCAAAAGGCAATGTCCGTACAGGCAGCAGATAAGGAGAGCAATGGAGCAGAGAGAATCAAACCTCATCTTACATCACAACCCTTACTGGACATCAATCTCCCAGCCAATTATTTTTTCAGTTTTTATTTTTTTCTGGATTAAAAGCATGACATTTATTTTTATTTTCCTTTATTGCTACTGCAGTTTGTCTAAAGTTTATTTCTCTTTCTTCTGCGCTCATTAAAGCTGCAGTTGGTAGAAATGGATCAAATATGATTCAAAAAAAGTTGTTTTTATAAAACGGTCACTATATCCTGACAGCAGTGCATGAGACAGGTAATCTGAAAAAAAAAAAATCATGTGTCCTCTGGTGTCCTCCAGTGCTCCTAATGGCATCTGCAAGATTACACAGACCGAAGGAAAACAATCAATCAGAGCCGAGCTGGAGACTTGCCGTCTCTGAGCAGCTGTCGATCACTCGCAAACTCCGATCAAACTGTCACACTAGGCAGCGCTGATCAAATATGAATCACTATTCTATTAGTGTAATTCTTCCTACTGAAGCTTTAACAATATATGTTGCCTATAAGTATCTATCTAAGGATGTTGCTGCAACAAAAAGTTATACAGTTATCAGTAATCTGCAAAACAACACATGATTAATTGAGACCACATTCCGCTGAACAGAATGAACTGCTAATATATGACTTTATCAACATGCATGAGAAAAAGAGGAAACTGTGTGCACAACATCATGCGTAAATATACTGTGTACACAGTCTGACTGACCCATACAAATACAGGCGAGGACAACATGCACAAGTAAACATATACTGTTTTCACAAACACCCTTAACTTGCTTACATAATTGTTGTGTTTATATTTTTTGCTGATAAATGTGCTATGTGTTTATTTGACGGAGGGGGTCTCCCTCGCCGGCCGGATCCTGGGAAGATAATCACCACAGACCATGACCGTTGCAAAGCCCTCTGTGGAAAATCCGGTTCATGGCGGTGAAAGGTGAGAGGTCAGGGCTGTGAGCCCTGCTTCCTCTCTGCTGGTCAGGAAAAATCTGGGAGAGCTCTGGACCAACATGACAGAATCCAGTCTAACATTTGTTCTCAGAACATAATCATAGCTGCTGCTTGTGTGGGATGCTGTAAGGAAGGGGGCCCCATATGTGTAGGGGACCCTTGAGAGAGGTGAGATGAGGCTATACTTAGCATCCCATCTTGCCTCTAACACTGGCCTCTATGCTTATAGCAACAAGATGTCCATGAGAGAAAAAAGGATTGCACAGATTTCCAGCATTCCCACTCTGTCCGCTCTGTTCTATTTTGATCTGAGTCAATATGTTCCATGTGGTTTTATTAATGCAGTTGGTGGATAATGAATCCAGGACCCAAGTTTTTTTTTTTTTTAGCAGAACATTTGGTAGTGCTTGTCTAAAAGAACAACAGTCACACCAGCCCACAAGTCCCTTAACCTCTCGACTCAAAGCAGCAGTACAAACTGTATCTCCGATGCCACAGGAAGCCTGGTTCCCATATGTGTTGTGTTCCCATGTATAATAGGAAGAAGGATGAGAAAGTATTGATGTCTTATTGATTGGACATCTCCCTCTCTCAGTTTTTTTCTCTTATACACATATGTGAGCATGCACACACACTCACACAAAGAGTCCCAGGGGTCATGACTCTGGTCAAACTCAAGCAGAGTTTATGAGGTCCAGGGAGCTCCGTTTCCTCTGAGGAGCCGTAAAGAAGCTATAAAGATGTTAACAGATAGCCTCCTCCCTCTGTACAAACTGCGTGCTCACACAAATAAGCAAAAACATGTGGTGCTAAAAATGCTTTAAAGTCGACACCACATTCCCGGTGTTGATACACACGTTTGTTGCTCAAACCTTTCTAGATCCTCAACATTATCATTTCCATGATTCATAGATGTCCATTTGTACTGTATGGATGGTATTTGTTATGGACACTTTAATGATTTCATCATCCCTGCTTTTGTTCAGGAAACAATGACTGTGTCGCTGGGGATCAGATTTACTAGCAGTTTCACAATGTGTACTTTACTGACCAAGGAAGCAGTTCTCATTTAAATTTTTACAGTATGAGTCAATGTCTGACTTGGTACAACTGAATGAGTAAATAGTAGCATAAGACTGAGAGGCTATGCATAGGCACAGTGGTGTTTTGAGTTAAATGCTAGCATAAGCAAACATGCTCACAATGCTCACAGTGCCAACATGCTGTTGTTTACAGTGTTCACAATCTTAGTTCAGTGTGTTAGCATGCTAACATTTGTTAATTAGCACTAAACACAAAGTACCGTCACCTGATTTGACCGTTATCAGGCCATTAAATAGACGTTATCAGTCGCTATAAGCACCATAGATGTGGGCCATTAGGGGCCTACTACACCTACTACTTTGGAAAAGTGAAACTTTAAAGCAACACGTTCTAACATGTTGTAAATCTGAATGAAATGTCACGTTTTGAACACAAACAGGGCTTCTTTAGTTTTAGTCAACAAAACTACAACTTCTTTAGGTTTAGGCAAAAAAACTACAACTTCTGTAGGTTTAGGCAACAAAACTACAACTTCTTTAGGTTTAGTCAACAAAACTACAACTTCTTTAGGTTTAGGCAAAAAAAACTACAACTTATTTAGGTTTAGTCAACAAAACTACAACTTCTTTAGGTTTAGGCAAAAAAAACCCACTTGGTTAAGTTTAGGGAAAAACATTGTGTCCACCCCTTATGGATTTTCACAGTGTCTATACCACAGCGCCTGACTTCCGCTTCTGCTCATGTCAAGTACTACGGTCGCTAGAGGTCGCTGTAGTGTTCTTTTGGTGATCTACCATGTGAATAGATGATAAAAATCCACTCGTGGGTGTAGCAGGCCCCTACTGACCCACATCTATGAGGCTTATAACCACTAATAACGCCCATTTAATGATCCGATAACAGTCTAATCGGCTGCACCCACAGTGTTTTAAATTTCAAAAGTCAAACATAAAATGCTATTATTTATCTATTCATGTAAGTGAAACAGTTTTATATGTAAATATACAGTTTTTTTTGTGTGACCACAGCAGCCACAGCAGTTGGAATAATTATGTTGTTAACTTGTTACAGTGTCAATTGATTTTGCTATTTGACTTGAAAGTCAGCCATGTTGCAGCCAAATTAGGTGCTTAATAAACAATTATTAGTCCTGCTGCTACCTGCAAGACAGGAGTTGATAGCTTGTCTTTTTCTCAAGTAATTTGGGATCTGGAGTGAAGTGAACACTGGGTGATGTGACACCTCTAATATAATCAAATCCTCCATGTTTTTTGGGGTTTTTTATTCAAACACATTTGGATGCATGAAGTCACATTACACAATTAACTCTTTGCTGTGATAAAGAGCAAAATTGGTTTTCAACCAGAAATGATTAAATTTCCCTTTGCATGTTTTTTTCCCCTATTGACCCACATCTATCTCACAGCGACTGATAACGCCTATTTAATAGCCTGACAACAGTAGCTGATACCAGCGGTACCAGCTGATAGAAATGTCATTAGTTTTGATTATAAACCATATTATTGAACATTTTAAAATAACAACTTAAAATTAATTATTAAAACTAAAATACACATATTATATCATGAAATATAATACAGTGAAAAGCTTTATGCGAAGTAGAATTTCACCAAAAGTCAAATATTTCTGTGTGCAGTTAAGTGCTGGTTACCATTAGCTACAGAAACAAGTGGGTTTAATGGTTTCCCTGAAGCCAAAAGACTTTGTTTATGTGATCTAGGTGTGACTGAAGATTAAGTCAATTTCCTGTTGAGCTCCTAATTGTGTGATTTAATAGCTAAACTTTTCAGTAAAAGTTTCTTTTTTGAAGGGGGTTAGATGATCATAAAAATCTGTGTGTTTTAGGAAGGCACCTTTTCTGTGTCCGATTTTATTTGTGGAGCTTTGGGGCCGAAGACAAATTTCTTTGTTTGCAATGTTATGTCACATATAAGAAGTCATCTGATATCTGATAAATGTTTCAACACTGAACCTGTATGTTTGGTATCTTACATCCGTATGTGCTGAGCACTTATTACTAGTTCTGACAAGTACGTATTTAGTAGTTGACAAAGCACAACATGAAATCATGAAAAATATAGATTTATTTTTAGTTCTAAACAACTGAAGACATTTTTGATGTAATAAAATGGAACAGCACTAGACCATCCTGTAACCATTACCAGCACATGTGCAGTATTTTTAGTATACCAACGCAGTGGGCTAAATTACAATAAATAAAAGCACTGTGCACTCATGATTGTGAAAGCTGTTGCACAAAAGCCTCTAATTGTTAAATGACACATACAGAGAGAAAAAATACTCAATCTGCCATCTGTGGATTAAAAGACAGTAGTGGGTGTATTTTTTTTTCCATGTTTCCGTCCTTCTACGCAAACCAACTCCGTTCCGTGTACGGGAATTGCTGCTTTGCTGCTACAAAGCAAATGTACTTGGACCTTTTCTGTGGAAATATCAATGGTGTGGGTGGAAGAAATGAGAATGGAAATTTTTGATGAAAGACTTCATAACTCTGCTTGCTTGCAAAATGGCCTATTTACACTGCATAATGATACAGAGTGTCCGTTGATGTGAATGAGATACGAGATGGCAGTGTGGGAATGAGGTTTCTCCTGCGGCCGGCTGTGGTCTCTCAGCTGCGTGTGCTGTACAGGTCTTCATCCTCAGGGCTGGACTGGCCAAAGTCCATTAGTGCAGGGTCTGGCTTGAAACCGGAGCCCTCTGGAGGGCAGCAAGAGAAATGCAACAAGATCTCAGTCACAAGCACTGAAATATTACATGTTAAATCAGTAGAATCAACTACAATTACTAGATAACCAAAAATTAGAACCAACAAAAGATAAAGAGTGCCAGGGCCAAAGCCACAGTGTCCTGTCAATCTTTCTGCGATCATACAATACTAGCGAGCTCGTGTTCAGTACAATTGGCGTTGATTCTTACAAGCACAAAGACACGCAAGGAATGTCAAGGTGAAGGAATTTCCTCTGCATTGATAATGATTGGCTTATTGGCGACTGCAACTTTTTTATTTTGCAAATTATTTAATTTATCCTCATTTATTTTAGTGCTATATAAAAACGTTTTGTTGTCAGGATATTATTAGGTATATTGTAGCTTTTTCAATGACAAAGATGACAGTTTTAAAACTAATTAAATACGTGTTTATTCTTAAATGCAGAACAAACAAGGACAATGAGACGCAGCGGGGGTTTTTTTCAGCTGAAGAGCTTTGGTCTGGTTGCTATGATACGGAATATCTGTAGAAGTAAAAATGTCGGCACAAGGTAGAGTACTCGCTCTGGATGAAGGGGAGGCTGAAGCACGTAGGGAGAGAGGACAGACCCGCCGGTCTATGTGTATTTATTTCTCCTCCATTGTTGTTGTTGTTCAGCACTTGTAGCCTACATGTAGGATGTGACGACTGGTTATTATGGAGTTTTACTCAAAGTTGAACATTTTTCAACTCTTGGCGACCACAAAAAAAAAAAACCATTCGCGCAGCGCTCCACGCAGAATAGACGCTCAGCGTCTCGTCACGCTGCTGGCGTTTGTAGTGTAAATATGTGGCGCTCCCATTTGCAAAGAATTCAAAAAGAAAAAAACGTGAACATAGCGGTTGCGGCAGTTGCTTGCCATCCCCTGTGGTTTCCTTGTAAATATCGTGGTATTGCAATATTGCGGTTACTGCGCCAGCCCAGACACATCACATCTTCCACTAGAATTACCAGAATTCTCAGAGATCTGGATGTGCTTGGTCTTTTGCATGTGTTTCCCTGGGAGACTGATTGCTATTCGGAGTAAACAGACAGATTTTGCAATCATTTTTCCAATGTAGAATAGAGCGTAACGCAATATGAGATCACTGCATAGTGAAATTGTCTTTCTGGTCCGGTTAAATTCAGGCTGTCTACAAGAGTCCAGAGCATGACCAAAGGTCGGTGGCGTTACATCAGATCCCTCTCACGGTTTATGTGGTGGATTGTAGTCTTTGCTATCTAACAGAAGACTCCCACAGGTTATGGTTCAGTAAATACTTTGCAGAACTCATTCACTCCTCAATCTGTCAGACTTGATTTGTTTTTTCATGAATTTCAGAGCTGGCTTGTGACGCAAGACAAACTTTAGTGGAAACTGACAATAGCGTGATCGAATGCCAGCTGGCTGTCTGGAAAATTAACACCACACGTACTAACATTTGCAAGACACAACACATTTAGGTGCGTCAGGTAGTTCTCAGAAGAGTAGCAGTGTGTATATGTGTGCTCGAGTAAGTCGTTGCCCAACTCTCGAACCAGAGGTGTTCACTGTACCTTTGCTGTTTTCTGCTGCAGACTGTTGAGGAGGTGGAGGTGGTGGTGGTGCGAGTGTCTCCTCCACAGCAGCATCTTGTGGTGGGTCAGCTACCTCAGGTTGAGCAGCAGGTTCTGGCTCAGCGGATTCAACAACTGGCTCTGTGGAGAAGTCAAAATACAACACAGGGTCAGCAGCACGGACACAAACTGATGTGTTTCCACCTTTATGAAAGCTATTGTGACTTCATACTAATATTATTAATAGTAAAAACATCGACAACATTCTCAGCAAACTCTTAGCAGTTTACAACAAATCGGTGTACTGTACTGGTCGGTCCTAATGAGAAGTAACGCAAGAGATGTACAAATAGCTTTCACAGACTTTTTTTTTTTTTTATAAACAATAATTTCTAGTTTTAGGAGCTGTCATGGAACGGTCTTCCATTTAAAATAATTTTCCAGCTCCTTCATTTCCAGTGAATCCACTTCTGTGGTTGGTTTCCAAGGAAGCAGATACATTTTGGCATAATTTTCATATTGCATTACTAGTGCACTTTCTGCTCTTTGACACTGTGGGGCAGAATATTTATCGTACCTGCTGGCTCGTCTGAGGCCTTTGGAGCAGGTGGATCATCAGAGGAAGGAACCGACTCGACCTCAGTGGCCTCAACTGGGGCGGGTTCGACTGGAGCAGACTCCACTGGAGCAGGATCAACTGGGGCGGACTCCACTTCAGCAGCCTCCTTCAGGGCAATGTCGACCGGGGCAGCCTCCACCGGGGCAGACTCCGCTGAGGCGGACTCCACTGGAGCGGACTCCACCGGGGCAGACTCCACTGGAGCGGACTCCACTGGGGCAGCCTCCACCGGGGCAGCCTCCACCGGGGCAGCCTCCACTGGAGCGGACTCCACTGGGGCAGCCTCCACTGGAGCGGACTCCACCGGGGCAGCCTCCACTGGAGCGGACTCCACTGGAGCGGACTCCACTGGAGCGGACTCCACTGGAGCGGACTCCACTGGAGCGGACTCCACTGGGGCAGCCTCCACCGGGGCAGCCTCCACCGGGACAGCCTCCACCGGGACAGCCTCCACCGGGGCAGACTCCACTGGGGCAGAATCCACCGGGGCAGACTCAACTGGGTCGGACTCCACTGGAGCAGCCTCTGCCGTCTCCGGTTCTAAGCTTGGCGTGGCCTCGGCAGGGCTGGCATCAGCGGAGACATCCTCTGCTGCTTGTTTTGTGTCTGACGGCTCCTCACTTTCAACAGGTGCAGGTATTTCCTCAGAGGTTGTGGTGGCCTCCGTCTGTGCTGGCACCGACTGTGCCACTGGATCTGAACAGGAGAGGAAATACAGCAAACCATCAGGAGAAGCCTTTGTGTGATTGTGTGTGAAACAAAGGAGATGTGGACAAAGAAACAAGCAGACAGAGATCAATATCTATGATACCTGTGTTGCTCTCTGTGTTGGTCTCTGTGAGGGTCTGGTCGGGGGAAATCTCTGTGAGTGTTACTGATGACGCCCCCTCTGTTATGACAGCGACAACAGGCTCATCGGTGACAGGAACAGACTCGGCTGATTCCACCTCTGTCTCTGGGATTGTAGAGCTTTGGGCTGAGCTGTCTGTGGTGGCACTGGGCTCTGAGGCCTCCTCAACTACTGCAGACTCTGGATTTGGCACTGTAGCTGTCTAGCATGGATAAAGAATACAGATTTAAATCTGTTAAACCAAGACTTACACACATTGTTGGATATCAAATTATTAATATGAATTTCACCATTTGATGAATCACACTTAAACTGTAATTGTCAGTAACAGAATAACCACATTAATTCTATAAACAGAATAAGGCACTAGCTTTACAGTTTTCTTGAACATTTCAGCTCTAATAGATTAGATTTATTACACTGACTGGAGAGGGGGAAAAAAAACTTTATCGCTTACATTAGCATTTTACATTTCAGGCATTTAGCCACACTACGGAGTGACTTACAGCGAGTCTAAGTTTCATTTCTAGATCACAAAAATCTCCAAGCCACTATGTTTGAAGTGCAAAGTAACAAGAACAATAACACAATCATAAAAGGGCAAAGGAAATGGAATACAACCTATTGAGAGACATGAGGGATTTTTTGAGAAAGTAAAAAGTGTAGAGCGGAAACCATTCAGTGGAAAGGGAGTTACCATTATATGGGTTGAACATCTGTTTTGGTTTTAGTCACACACACAGTAAAAACAGCTTTACAGTACTTTCTATTTAAAATTAGCTAGTTACATCAAAATATAATAATCAGAATAAATCTGTTCAGTAACTCAATATGACTGCTAACCTGTGGTTGTGAAGCAGCGATCTCTTTGGCGACAGGCTCCTTAGAGGCGAGCAGCGAAGACACTGAAGCTCTGCTCCACTGCCCTACAGCATACACCTTCTTACCTGTCACCTTGAAAGCACAGAAGACAATAATAGTGTTAAACTCTGAAAATAACGAGGTTTGTTACTGGCATTAACATAACATGGGATCAGCATTAAAAAAAAAAGTAGTGTTACCTTAAGCACAGCCACTGTTTGAGCCGGGTAGCACACTGAAGCTCCTGCACTCATCAAGCCCAGTGGAACGGCTAACCTCTTGAAATTAGAGCCTGAAATAAAGTTTACAATAAAGAATAGCAATCAATCAGACTTTGGCACAGATTAAATCCTGGAGCCAAACTTAATCTGGGCCTGCTGTATTAAGAAATGTCATTTACCTGACTCCCCACAGAGAGAGTAAGACTAAAAAAAAAGAGTGCTGAGATAACTGAAACAGAAACTTCACTTGTTTCTTATGTGTTGTACTGCTTTGTACCTCTGTGGTTTAGCATTGAGGTTTTTAGGACTCGAGTGACAAACTGTGGTGTGTGAATGCTGATAATCTAGGACAGTGATCTCTTATGGCTGAGTCAAACTCAGGTTAAATGTGCTTCAATTAAAACTGTATCATACATGCACCTGCTGTATGAAAGGCATGTTATGTTGTACTAAATGGTCGAGATTAAGTCCTAGACTTGTATGCTAAATAAACAAGGTATGAATTATTTATACAATTTTATATTCACACATCCACAGAGTGGCTTGGTGGATGAAATTGATGATTTATTATGTACACCTGTTACATTACCACACAGCTGCATGGCAAATGTCATTCTCAGCTATAGAGAACCTGAGCTAGCTTGCATGCTATTATCATATTACAAGGGACTCATGGAAGATCCTTTTTTATTAACGCAAAATAGCCTGTTTCATATACAACACTGATACGTCGAAATACTACATAATGACAGTCTAGATTTCCGGTGGAGAAAATTCTCCAAGGAAATATTACATGGTTGCCTAGGAAAGGAACCATTTATGTATACACTTCAAAATGTCTAATTGTGGTTTGTTTATTATTACTGTAATATTGTTGTATGTACTAATAAATAGACAGATTTAAGTTCTGATTTTTTGCAGTAGGGTTGTATGAGGTACTTATCCATAGTCAGTGTATTACTGACAGTAGATGACGGTCGGCATGCACCCAGCTTGGAGAAACAGAGAGGAGTACGGGCACGGGAGCAAAGCGATGTACTGCTGTGGACGGGACCGACGGCAAAACGTTTTTTAGCCACCTAAAAAAATCAATATCAGTTTAAATGTACGTTTTATTTAGAATATTTTCACCGCTTCACCTTGCTGTCAGACAGCCCTTTCGGACGGGGAACTGAAGCCGTTATCTATGCTCTCTTTAAAGCCACCAGACTCCTTTGAAAAGAACAGTATTTTTACCACGCAGAACACGGGAGTTGCTAGTCTACCACTGCCTCGATCGGTTAGTTTGTTTGCGTTATTGTGTCACTTTGGTGTCTTAAAGGATTAGTTCTGATTCACCAAAGTCACAAACAAACTAATCGATCGAGGCAGCAGGAGACCAGCAACTTCCGTGTTCTGCGAGGTGAAATTACTGTTTTTGTCAAAGGAGTCTGGTGACTTTGAAGAGAGCATATATGGATTTAACGGCTTCAGTTCCCCGTTGGAAAGGGCTGTCTGACGGCAAGGTTAAGTGGTGAAAATATTCTAAATAATAACGTACACTTAAAATGATATTGATCTTTTTAGGTGGGCCTTTTTTTAGGTGGCTAAGCAGTACATTGCTTTGGTTCCGTGCGGTACCTCCTGTCTATTTCTCCAAACTGGGAACGTGCCGACCGTCATCTACTGCAGGTAATACACTGACTATGGATACGTATCTCATACAACCCCACCTCAAAATATCCGAACTATCCCTTTAATAGATGACAAAACAATTGTCCCCAGCAGGCCTAAAGTGTGTGCGATATAGTGACTGAGGATCAGGTTACCTTTCCGTGCCAAGAACATGCCAAGCAGGCCAGCCATGGTGATGGTCCCAAATCTGGGTAGAAAATCCAGGGGAGGGTCTTTCAAGTAATAGTACACATCTGGTGAAACACAGGAAGACAGTAAACATGATGACAAACAATCCTTCAATTTTCTCAATTGTGAACTCAAGTCTGACCCTCTGCTCATATTGTCATAATACACTACACAAGCAGTAGTAACAGAGAGAGTGGTAATATACATAGAAATAACAATAACAGTAATATTATGTGCAGTAGTATCGCTACTAGGTAATAGTAGTTTGCTTTCCTTACATACAGTATTTACTGAGGTTGGGGACATAACAGTACAAATGCCAAAGAAAATCATGCACAATCACAGCACAGTGAACTGCGTGCAATTTTATAATGTAACCTTACATACTGTAACATCAATACGTAGAGATGACATTCAAGACAAGGCTATATATATATATATATATATATATATATATATAGACAGCTTAGGTACACTATGTGCAATCTGTTTTTAGGGTGTCAGTACAAACACACAAGTATAGGGCATCAAGAGTTAAGTTTTGAGTTTCAAGGAGGGAGAATATTATGATTTTAGTACACCTTAAGGTACCGACTGTTGACTCACCCTCTCCTGCATAGTATAGATTAACACTTCTTGTTTTCACAGACACACAGGCACCCTGGAGGGAACAAAGGGCATAGATTAAATGAACCACTACCACAACAGGCCATCAAGAACACAACTACATCTGAGTCAGTGTGAAGTGTTTTTTTCCCTCATCTTCCACAGTATCAAACTGCCAAATCTCCTCGCAGCAAACCTTGCAGCTGCTGAGTTAACTGCATGAGCACTACTTCCTGTCTGACTCCTGAACTTTGCTGTTTGCAAAGTCTTAGCTACATTCTCAGAGCACGCGCAGCACGTGGGATTGTGCTCTGTAACCGCAAACAAGAGGAACCAAAATCAGGGTGGGAAAACTAAAACTGCAGGTGCAAGATAAAACCATCTTCGTTTTAGCTGTTGTTCCATTTATATAACACTTGTTCACATCCGTCAAAGGGTTTTTCTTTTTGGGGTTATAAGTGTTGTGAAAGACAGTGTGTCCTCTGTAACAGGTGGTGTCTATGAACTGCTGTATATTCTCATGTAAATACACACAGCAAAATCTAAATACCTGAACAGCCTGGACATATGGTACTATGGTCTCTCTCGCTGTAGTTAACCCACTCTGAATAACACCCGGCCTCTCTGGAACGAACTGGGCCTGAGCAGACTGTGGCAGCGGGGTGTAGATGTTCAGCTGGAAACAGAGGCAGAGTCAGTCAGCATGTAATTGTGACGTGCAACAGTTCAGTTCTCTCACATCAGACCTGCTGAGACAAACATACCTTTGCTCTAGTAACCAGTCCATCAGTGGGCACTTCGCTCACAGTGTACACACGGATGGAGGCTATGCCCAACACCGTCGGGACGGCCACCATCACCACCTAGGATACAATAAAAGAGGTTGTGCTAACTTTAGTATCTGTCAGCTCATAATGACAACACAAACAACAGACAGACACTAATCACTGATTAGCCAGACCTCCACAGCTCTGTGTCAGTGCTACAGACAGATGACTCATGTGGACCAGAGGTAGAAATAGTAGATAATTTACATATGTAAAAATAGCAAAAACCACAAAGTAAAAGTCATGCAGTCATAATTTCATTTCAGTGAAAGTGCATATGACAAAATAATGCATTGCACTCATTATGCAGAATTGCTGCTTTCCCAGTGTTATTGTTAGACCATATGATTACATATCATATGTACCACTATTATTGAAGCATTGACACTTAAGCTACACTTTAATGTTGAAGCAGGTTCAGTTGGAGCTCATTTTAATGACTTTGTGTACAGTTACCCAACTGTAACGTTACATTAAGTCATTAAAATGAGCTTTCAATTATAACATGCGTCATATTTCCAAATTGTACTTAAACACAACTTATGTTAATGTATTTAGCTTCTTTTCACCACTGATACAGACATATTTTGCAGACGTAGTCAGCCTATATATTTACAGCCGCGACATCTAACCTTACAGCCTGTAAGTTAACTTACAAGACATGTAACGTTGGTAACGTAAAGTTACACCTGTAACCATGAGTTACAACCGTCTCAAACTAAGCTAAAGTTTCCTCTCACGTTAACTGTGTTAAACAGTCTAACAATAGCAAACGAAGACGTGGCTGACAGATATCCAGCTGATACACATGCTTAGGAGATAAGTAACGGAGTGAGTAACGTTACGTTAGCTTGTTAAATGCTGTCTGGTTAGCATCGACTCATTCAGTGAGGCTAGCACAGGAGACACAGTTAGCTTAGCAAAGCTATTCTCATGCAGCTTAACGTTAAACGTTTAACGTGATAGCCGGTTCAGGTTTGCATTAACGACTCCGGGACAAGTTGACGTTAACTCTACACCCGCTCATTCATTACAAAAATATACTTTGACGAAGAGGAAATGTCAAGCATTCACCTTGGCCGCCATGACAGCGCTCCTCCTCCTCCTTCTTCTCTCGGCTCTCTTCAGCTCTCAGTGTTTCCACACCGCGGTCAGCTACCGCCACCTGCTGGTGAGCAGAGGCAGCTGCAGCAGCCTGCTGTTATAGTGAGCTCATTCAGCTGCAGCTCACAACATGTTCTCAAACTCTCAATACTGGTAGTGACTGTTGTTTTTGTAAATGTGCAAGCATGTAATTAAAATACAAAATATCACGTTTTAGTTTTTATTAACATTTTAAAAGAAATTTTAAAATGATTAAACTGTATCTGCAGTTTCAAATGTAAAGCAATTGTGCATGATATGCAGTGGTTTATTAGGGGCAAGGCAACTTCCCAGGGGCCCCAGACACCCAAGGGGCTCCAAAAAGCTCCTGGATCACAGTAAGTCTGATGATTTTGTTAATTAAATTAATTGCAAATTTGTTAGGGGATTGGCACAATTTAAGTACAATACTAACTGAGGTGAATCTGGTATTATTACCTCATTTTGTGGCCATGTCTTGTAGGACTCAAAATCTAGTTTTATGAGCGTTATTATTTATTAGGGGCAAGGCAACTTCCCAGGGGCCCCAGACCCCAAGGGGCTCCAAAAAGCTCCTGGATCACAGTAAGTCTGATGATTTTGTTAATTAATTTAATTGCAAATTTGTTAGGGGGATTGGCACAATTTAAGTACAATACTAACTGAGGTGAATCTGGTATTATTACCTCATTTTGTGGCCATGTCTTGTAGAAGGACTCTGTGTCAAAATCTAGCTTTATGAGCATTATTATTTCAGTTTTTGTTTCGCTCACATGTTGCATGGTACTAATTTAAGTTTATTCAAATTACCACAAACTAATATACATTAAGTATTATTCCAGCATAGTGGAGTGCACTTGTTGCAATGGATTTATTGAGAACTTGGAGGCAATAGGGCACATACACATTGCACAGAGGGCAGTAGGTGGGGGGTCAGAAAGCAAGGACCCAACAGTCAAGTTTTGCCCTAACAGGGTAATATAAAATAAGATGGATGCCATGGGTGGATGCATAGTAGTACATGCAGACTAGTTACTCTCAGTAGTTATTTTTTAAGGTGGATGCTTATGCTTATGAGCTTAAGAGTGAGCAGGTAAGGGTTTAGTTTACTGAAAGGCATTTATATTAGCTGTTGCAGGAATAGAACATAATGTTTGGCCTCCTGGTTTGTGGGATGACCCCTGCCCTGAATTTGAAATCTGGTCACCTTCATCCTGGTGACATAAGCACAGAACACACTGTACAGTAAGACTGTTTCAATAAATCCAAGAAAAGGTACACATAAACTGATCATAGCTCATAGTGCAGAGGATTCAGTTTATTGAAGTCAAAGTTTAACAACTTAAGTTTACAATCTGAATTTTTTGTAATATATATTCATATATATGAAACCAAAAAAGGCTACTTTAGGAAGAATAAATGTAATTTTCTTTCTTTTTTAATATCATCTTTAGTCAGTTTAATGTACAGAATAACAGTAAGCTAATATTATCCTTGAAAAAGAGCAATATGTTCCTTTTTTTAATGTCGCAGTGCAACTTACATCTTACACACCTGTGCAATGTACCATGAGGTGTACACCCCTGAAAGAACACACAGTGGAATCTCCCTTTTCGGCCTGTTTCTGCAGGTTTACACACACACACACACAAAGATCTGGGAGGGATAACACAGTCTGTGCCTGCAAATCATAACTCGCATTTCTTAATCTGCAGCGTGTCGCCTGCTCGGCGGAGCAGCGGTTGGAAAAAGAAGACCACCACGGATGAGAAACGGAGAGAGGTGTGCAGACTAAAACTGTATTGTGACTCGTCTACAGCTGTGTGTGTGTGTGTGTGTAGGATCGCCAGTATAGTCAGTCCATTGTTGCCAAAGAGAGGGTTGGGAGGCACAGGGAAAGTGCTTGCATCATTTAGTTTCTTTGTGGTACTCTCAAATTAACCGTTCAAAAAACATGAGCTATATCTCTGGGGGTGTGTTTGATATTTCACGACATGTGTGACATGATGAAAAAACCTGAACCTACACTCAAAGAACTACAGTAAAATATGAAGAATAAGTACAGATAGTGCTGGATGCAGCAGGTGCTACGCATGTCTCTCTGAGTCTTCGACACTGGGGGGCACCGTTGAGTCCTTGGCCTGATATTGCAGATGAAATGATTCATCCGGGTTTCACAGACATTACAGACCGTTTAGTGTGGAGGTCTTTGACCGCCAAGTATCAACCATATGCTTGGAGGGGATGTCAAAAATAGCTTTTAGAAGTAACCGTACTGTCGTCTCTCAGGTAAGATTCCTGAAGCCTTTGGATACGTGTCAGTCTTTCTGTGTAAACCAAAACATCAAATTGAAACCTCCCGGTGGGATGCTAAAGGAGGATCTGCATTAGATCAAGTAACCGAGGAGCAAAAAAATGCCTGCCTCGGTTATTGTACAGTGTGTGTCTTCAAACACTATCTAATGAAAAGAAGAATTCAAATCTATGAACATACCAATAAAAAGGTCATTCTTCAACAGTACTTTTTGCATGTATCATGCGCTACAAGTCTAATTATCTTGCAATCATGAGAGGAAGATAAAAAAAGGGGGGAAAAAAAAGAATACAAATGATCCACAATATTTTACCCTGTCCAATCAAATCAGTCCGGGGGACTTTTCTCATGCAACACATCACCAGGAGAAGGGTCAGCCGTGATGTAAAAACTGTCAATCAACTGTCAATGGTGGTTGTCGTCGTCTGCCTCCTATCAGCTGCTAAACACCCTGCATCTACAGAGTGAAGAGGGGGACACTGCAAAACCTTGGCATAGAATACATCATACTTTACATTATATCTATGACACAAAACGTAAATAGATTTATATATTCTTCTATGTTTAAATATATTTGTAGACTGTACACAAATCTTTAGAAAATGAGACGGCAAATGCTTTTACCTGATATTTTGAACAGCAATGGTAAAGAGGCCGATGAGACATAGACCCTGTGATGCAGCCAATGAGATATAGAGATATAGAAAGTGCATTCTTTGTAGTGAGTGGATCCTTTGAAAAGAACTCTCTAGCTCTTGCATTCGCTGTTTAAGAAAAAAGAAAAAGAAAAAATTGTTTTGCACCCACGCAAATACATACTCTCTGTCTTCCCTCCGCTACCTCTAGAAGCATATCACAGTGGTAGTGGAACGCAAACATTTACATCAGTATACACAGCAGTATACACATATACACAAGTCTTTGACGACTAGAGAGAGAGAGGAAATAAAAAAAAAAAATAAGAAAAGAGAAGGAGGAGATGGATAGAAACACAGAGAGGAAAGAAAGGAAGAGAGGGAGAGAGAATGCAAACTGAATCGTAGAATTGCACTCTATCAGAGGAGCCTCCTTCTGCAGATAACATTTTTTTTTTTTTTAACAGTTCACAGTTTGAAATAGTGTGCAACTAGCCAGTTCCTCAATGCTCCTGACGCTTGTTTTCACCAGGTAAACCAGCATTGATGGCTACCTTTCACAGTCTTATACCAAAATCCTTACTTTCCCCACACTGTCCTGTCAGATCAGCCTGGAATAACATGTGAGGTCCCTGTAAATCAGCGAGATATGCAGTGAGAGGAAAAAAAGATCGAGAGAAAGGGGGAGAACTGGTGGCTCTGGGTGCAAAGTTCATCAGTACAAAAGTACAGTGCTGTGGTGAAAAGGATTCTCCTCTGTATTGCTGCTACATAGCTCCCCCTGCCCCCTTAAAATCAACAGGAAAAAAAAAATAAAAATAGCAAAACCAAGAGAATACAAAGGAACGGACGTGTTAAAAAGTCTCCTTTTTTTCCCCATTTTGCTCGACAAGCGTGTGGAGTTTATGCTGAGTTCCATAGACAAAGGAAGATTAATGCTTTCTGTTCAGGCATGCAATAGGCACCCTGTGGGGTCCTCAGGATTATCAAAAGTTCATACACGCAGGTCTCAGACTGTTCCCTCTATGATATTTACACATCTTACAATGTGTGTGTGTGTGTGTGTGTGTGTGTGTGTGTTTGTGTGAGTGCGTGCTCAGAGTCGTGATCAAGAGAGAAGAGAGGACTCAGCTAATGTAAAGCTCTGTGTGTTTGTGTGTGTGAGTGAGTGTGTGTGTGTGTGTGTGTGTGTGTGTGTGTGTGTGTGTATCAGTTCAGTCTTTCTCACACGTGTGTCTCGATGAAGGAGTGTGTGTGGGTCATGAGAGGCGCGGCCAGCGGGGAGAGGTCGTCCTGGCCGTTGGTGCCGGGGCTGAGCTGGCAGATGTCTGAGTAGAGCTCACTGTGCCACTGCTTCCACTCTCTGAAGGTCTGGGAGCACAGGCCAGGGTCCTCCAGGAGGGCACAGATTACCGCCAGCTCCGACTCTTTGGCCTGGAGGGGAGCAAAGAGACGGGGGGGTTATCACATTGACATCCGCACAAATTCTTCCGTAAATCCCCGAATCCTCCTTCGCGCTACCTTCATGGTGCTGCGGAGGGCTCGGACCCGGTGCAGCCGGTCGTTGAGCAGAGGGTCCCTGGCTCTCTGCGTGAAACAACGTCGGAACTCCTGCCTGCTGCAGGGTCTCGGGTCTCCCAGGGCCGTGACGCTGGCCTGCTCCAGGGCCCGGTACAGCTGCTCTAGTCCGTCCAACGGCTCCGGCTCGCGGCACTCTGACACCCGCCGCTCCCTTCCCTCCGACACCCTCCTCTCTCTGCTCTCCACTCTCAGCTCCCGCAGGTCTGAGACACCCAGGAGAGGGCCGGTCAGAGTCAGATTCACTGCTAGAATGACACAACGAGCTTCAGTTGGATATACAGTGCTGCGTTTAATATGAAGCTGAAACAATTAGTCGATTAATCTATTAGTTAATTGTCAGAAAATCAATCGAAAACCATCTCTTTTTTCTTTAATCATGCTTTTTATTGTTTCCTTAAGAAAAATGACAACAACCTAAACCATAATAAATAAAGTATTCAAAAACAAGGGAGGAGAAAAGAAATTGTAATAATATTAATAATAATTAAGAAATATAAAAACATAAACAATATATAATTTAATATTTTTCAGCATAAAGGGCAGAAATTCACAGTTTACAGCCTCTATTATGTGGATATTTGCTGTTTTCGTAGCCTTCTACGATGGTAAATTGACTGAAATTGATTATTTTGGACAGTTGGTAGAACAAAACCAGCAGCTCACTATTTTCTGACATTTTATGTTCTTGCATGAGGCTCAATGGTTTCCAAATGTTTTGGTTTGCTCACCTACAAATACTGTTCTAACGGGGGTTACTGCAGGTTGATTTGACCTAAAATCATTTTTGGAGGCCTAAAGAGGTTAAGCTACAGTTTCCTTTTTCCACAAGAAAAAAAGCAAAGATTACAGAGAAGTAAAAAAAAAATAATAATAATTTTGTGCAGCAGAATTTAATCTTTTATTATTTCTTATATATGACAATCATCTTGTGACCCCATAGATTTGTCTCATGACCCCCAGGTTGAGAACCACCGCCCTAAATCCAGTGTTGAAATGTAACTAAGTACATTTACTCAAGTACTGTACTACAAGTACAATGTTGAGGTACTTATAACTGTACTCCACTGCAATTCCATTATATTCATTTGACAGCTATAGTTACTAGTTACTTTACAGATTAACCTTTGTACCTTGTTGACATTAGCTTTTCTTTCTCATTATAAATATAATAATTACTCAATTAATATTGTTTATCCCTTTGCATTTTTGCTTTTCCTCTGATCTTATTAAAACCCAATATGTAAAGAAGTAGTGGAGTCGTAACCCTTCCCTTTGCAAACTGGGCTTGGACATTTGGTGAAGGTATCAAAATACAGAAATGATCATAAAGCAGCGTTATTACATCAAATCAAGAAATGTTAATTTTTAATGTTATATGGGCTGTGTATGAACAAATATATATTCTTCTTTTTTTGCCAAAAAGTCATTCATAGACAAAAGACTCCCTGTTCCTATGACAAAACTGTTATAAAACTCTAATAACAGAAATCCTAATAAACTTATTTAGGAGGGGTAGTGCTGTATAATAAACAATCACAGACATAGAGCTTATGAACATCCATTGTATTGAACCCTGAGACCCAAACCAGTGGCAGACTTCTGAAACATATTCATCAGTTCAAAATCATGTTTTTGAGCAATTTTCAAGTCATGAAGTATCAAGCTGATAAAACAATGTTCAGTATGTTTTATGACCTTTAGAGAGTTGCATTTCATTGTGTGCAACTTACATTTGAATGCATCAGTGGTAATAATCTAATAATATAATATTTCATTGGAAACATTATATTATTTTGCTAATAATACTTTTACTTCAGTATCATTTCCAATGCAGGACTTTTTCTTGTGATGGAGTATATTTACAGTGTTGTAGTAGTAGTAAGTAAAGGATTTGAATACTGCCTCCACCACTGCCAAAATGATACCATTTTAACCATAAAACATTTATGACAAATTTATGTCGTCTGTCCCCTCCACCCCTCTATATCTGGTGTAACATTACCTACCCATGTCCACTTTTTACCCCATACCCTGTTTACATGTGACTTTTTAATATTACAACAAAGTTAATATGCAATACTGTAAGTTCTGAGATAATACAGTCTTTAATTTAAAACATCATAATGTATAGGGGGGTACTTTTGACTCATTAGTTCTCTATCATAAGTCCATTCCTCTGAGGACCAAAGAGAATTTTTCATGTATTTTCAAGTGTTTGTGCATACTAATACTACTCTCTCCTGGTATAAAACAGACTATGTGTAATGTCCTTACCCTCCTCACCCTCGAGTATATCTGCAGCCTGCCCCTCCGCCTCCTCGTCCTCGCTCCTCTCCTCCATGTGAGCCGAGGTGTGTAACAGCTTTCCTGGCATGGGGTCCCTGTTCCTGGGCAGACTCTGGCTGCGCTGCTTGTGAGAGCGCCGGTGTGTGTGGCTGTGTGTGTGCGGACCTCGCTCCAGAGGGAAGGGCCCGTCCCGCTCCCTGTCCCTCTCCGCGGCGTGGTGTCTCCGTACGGGCAACGTGGCCTGCCTGCGTCTCTCCGGGGACATGCCCTGTCTGCCCAGCCCTCCGTACATCCCCATCTCCCCGGCCATGCTCCCCATCATGCCCCCGTATTCGCTGTCCCCCGGCGCTGTCTGGAGAAAGTGCAGCCCCGCGCTGGTCAGAGGGGTCTCAATGAGGTCCTGCCAGGAGCGCCGCTCGCGATGGGTAGAGCGGCAGCCGGACGAGTGGGTGCTGGTGCTGCCCGTGCCCGTGCCCATGCCCATGCCATCTCCGCGCTGGTCCTCGGCCGAGGAGTGGGAGTGCGTGGACTCGCTGGAGAAGTGTCGGCCGTGCTTGGGCTCCGGGAAGGGGCTGGAGGAATTGACCTGGAGAGGGAGAGGGGAGGTGGAAGAGACCATCTGTGGAGGGATGGGGGAGGTGGAGGCACTCATTGATGGAGGGAGTGGGGACGGAGTGGAGCGCATGAGGCTCATGGAGCTGACTGAGCGGGGCAACTGGTCGTAACTGTGAAGGAAGTTCCCCTGGAGGCCAGAGGGTTCGTGGGGTGGACAGGTTGGTCGGTATGGAGAGGAGTGTGGGGTAGAAGTCAACAGAGGGGTGAAATGTGAGCACAGATACAAGGAAAATGTGACCCGCAAAACAAGGAGAGGGACGAGGTGTGCACAGAGAGAAGAAAGAAGGACAGGAAATATAAAGGGCAGAAAGAGAACAAAAGATGAGAGCAAAGAAGCAATGAGATGGTAGAATGACTGGCATGACTGTTGTATGGCTCAGCTGGGAAAACATGGACCTTTATGTACATGTCTGAACATCTTCTGAGTAAAACTCTATATCAGTGTTACATTATCTTTCAGACATGTGATCGCATAGCGATGGCAATTGTCGCCACCTAGAGGTCAGATTGTGAAGAAGTTCTGGCAGCAGAAGACAGACAAGTGATGGTCTTGGCTGCTTACCGAACCAGATACTCTCACACTCTGATGTTTTATTAATGCTGAGAGCTCTGGTCTATGCAGCTTGGAAAACTGTGGGGCTTTTATGAATAAAATATTCTATCAGATTGAAACACTGCAAAGAATATGTTGAGTATGTCTGTGCGCGTGTACTTACTGATGGCGTGCGGTGATAAGTATCACAGAGGGATGAGGGTCCCTCCTGTTTGAGCGTCATCGAGCCGTCCACCTCGTCTTGATCGCTCTCACTCCAGTAGTCTGATGTTGAGATAAAAACAGAGACACACACATGTTGGTAATACATGGAGGAAAGGGTAAAGTTTGTATTATCTAGCCAAGTGAATCCGTCTCACCTTCATCAGGGCGTGGCACCTTGTCATCTGGTGTGTAACCAATAGCAGCTAGCCCCAGCCGATTCATCCACCTATAGGAAACAAGGAAAGGAAGAAGGAGAAAGCGAAGGTGAGGGATGTAAAGTAAGGAGTAGGAAGACATCGGAGGATAGATGAGAAGAGGAGCAGAGTGGAGGAGAGAAAAGGATGGGTTATACTAGGTAAACGGTAGGTGATGAATAAAAAACTTTCTCTTTAAATAATTTAAGTGGTGTCTCTTAACGGTTGATATCTGTCTAACTGACTCATCCCCCTGATGAGGAGAGAGAAAAGCATCGAGATAATTATGCAGGATGGATGCAGAAAGAGGGGTAGGACAATCCTCTGTCCCATTCTCACTCAACAGTAAGTCTTAGATGGCGTTCTTTCTTTACATCCACGCTTCCTGTCCTCTTCCCAGCCCTCCGTCAGATCCCGGCTTGACCTGTGACTCTCTGCAGCAAACACCTAATAATAAGGTTGCTACTAATGCTACGTTCACACTACAAATGCAACAACGGCCAGCGTGGCCAGCTACAGAGTCGCTGTTGAAGTGTTGTTCCAAGCGCTCGTTGACGTAGTTATGTCGTT
Source organism: Sebastolobus alascanus (assembly GCA_916701645.2). Lineage (NCBI taxonomy): Eukaryota > Metazoa > Chordata > Actinopteri > Perciformes > Sebastidae > Sebastolobus > Sebastolobus alascanus. Next base: position 53,638 of record CAKAOJ020000042.1, read on the forward strand.
AAATAGTGCTGGGAACTGGGTAAAAGCATTGTTTAGATGGATATATATATACATATGATTGGTTGACACCTGACCGCGTCATTGGAGCGCTGAAAGAAGTTGACACCAGCTCAACTTTATTTGTAGCGCGTCACGCCCGTCACGCAACGACAAGTGTTTGGTGTCAGTTTGTAGCTTCATGTCACCGGCTTACATTGAAAATGACTTGTAGAATGTTGCAGAGTCGCTCGTAGTGTGTACACGGCTTTAGAATAGAGGCCCAGTCTGTACATAAGGAACAGGAAGCTCATCATACGAGGAAGAGTATCCTACAGGAAGCAACTTCCAGAGATTAAGATAAAAAATAAATCTCTTATTGTCAACAAATCCTATGAAAAGACCAAAACTAACTGAATTGATCCTATTAACAAGTGTTGCCTCTGTAGTCAAAGCTTGATGTAGCTTATCCTTCTGTGCTATAGATTGTTAGCTATTAAAAATACATCAGTAAGCCACACTGTTGCACTGGTTTGCACTGGTGTGGAAATCTCTTGATTCTAACATGCATCGCGATGCGGAGGTGAACGATTCTGCATCGATGCAGTGTCTCTGTTTCAACGATGTTGGGCTGAAAATATATGAATTTAGTCTGAAATTCAACCGTGGTGTTGTTCTGTCGGGAGATGCATTGACTTAATGTTAAACCAGGTAAGAGTAGAAGAGCTATTAGTCAGGAAAATTCAAGAACAACTAACTAAAGTCGGCTAGCCGCTAGGCTAATTCATGCAGTGTAAAATGCCATAGGCATTCAGGAAGTGCCCTGTCTTAGAGCTGCTATGTGAAAACCTTATTTTTGTAGAATACAGCACACTTTTAATGCACTGCAGAAGGATTTATGTTTTGTTTTTTTCACACAGATATTGGTATTGAAAAGATGCGGCTTTTTATATTCTAGACTGTTGTAGTCAGATTTTTGAAAGTACGTTCTAAATATAAAGGGAGCTCAGATTTATCTGACTGCTTGTATTAATTGATGAAAAAATAGCCATGTGCAGTAATATAGAAAATTGAGGATGTGATACATTGAGATACATCGAGAATTGTGCATTCGAATTAAAGTTAATAGGTGAATTGTAATTGAATCGAGAGGCCAGTGAAGAAGCACAAGCCTAATGGGCACTGTAGTTTATTTTGAGTTGATCCCACATACACAGTATGTGGGATCAAATGCAGTATTTCCATTGTCCATTTGCAGTACAAATGCAGTATTTCCTCCTGTTTTAGTAATGATTGCTAAAAACTACAGTGCCCAGCTGTTGTAGGAAAGCACTTGCAGCACTGAACGTCACTGGTTGGTCAAGTGTGCTCACGTTTTCCACAGCATTTTCCAACTGCAACTGCAAACACTGCATTAGTCTAATACTCCTATGTCATCGCCTCCAGAGGCTAAGAAAATCCAGATGTTAAGAGGACAGATTTTCAAGACATATAAATACCATTTTTCTGACGCCTATACCAACATCCACCTCTTCACACATACATGAAAATGTGTGCAACAGCACTTTCACACATGAACCTCCAAGTGCAGTATGGAAGTCAAATATAGCTGGTTAATTACTCTCCCCCAATTATCTCCCCATGTCATTGAGGAGAGGTGTGGATAATTAGAGCTCATCAGATAGCACTCCTGCAAATATCGCTACGATCTCGCTCTCACATGAGCACACACGTGACACACACACACACACACACACACACACATTTACACACACAAACACAGTTCTACATTTAACAACAGAGTGCCAGGTTCATGCCTTATTCATGCACAGTGTTGTGTGGGCTGCTGCCTTGTGTAAACTTGGTTTACTCGGCTAAAATATTCATGAAAGGACGCGTGACGTCCCCAGCATCCGACTATTGTCCACATTAAGACACAAACACACCCACTCGGAGACTCACGGAGACACCCACTCACTCACTCACTCACCTGTTCATTTCCTCAAGACAATCTGTGGCGAAGAAGAAGCTCTTGATTTTGGGATGACAGGCTTTGAAGGCACTGCAGAGAAAGAAAACTGATTAGTGTTTTTCATGTATGCGCCGTAGGTGTGTGTGCGTTCATGTTGTGTGTGTGTGTGTGGTTGCGAGCAAATGCGCTTGATTAGTAATTTCGGCGACATGTGAGGGACACTCACAATTTCCGTCTGCACTCTATGGCTCGGTCTATTCTGAACTCGGGGAGGCTGATGAAGCCCTCAGCCTTCTCATCCTGCAGGCAGAGACAGATGGAGAGTGGTGGTACATCATCAACACAGAGAACAAAATGTCATACATACTGATATACCAATTTTATTTTGGATAGTAGCACTCTAGTCAAGCATATGAAAACAGCATATGTTGTTTATATTGGTTCCTTTCACCACTTGACATGAAAAAGAGAGATGAGATATGACTGTCTTAGCTGCAAAACTGAGTTATATAAACAAAACAAGTCTTACAGGGAGTTTTTGTGTGTTTGTATGAGATCAAAATGCACTGAATGCATTGAACGGATCAACTTGAATTCAAGCTACAACGATTAGTCTTTTAATCAATTAGTCGATCGACAGAAAATGAATCTGCAACTATTTTGATAATCGATTCATGGTTTTAAGTCGAGCAAAGATGCTCAACATTTCATGGTTCCAGCTTCACAAATGTGAGAATTAGCTGCTTTCCTTGTCTTACATTATAGTAAATGGAATATCTTTGGCGTTTGGATTGTTGGTTTGAGAAAGCGAGACATTTGATGATCCTGATCACCTTGGGCTCTTAGAAATTGAAATGGACATTTTTTACTCTTTTCTGATGCTTTATAGACCAAACAATTAATCAATTTATCAAGAAAATAACGGGCAGATGAATCAACAATGAAAATAATCGTTACTTGCAGCCCTGGTACAAAAGCTGAAAGCACAAATGCAGGAATGGCGATATTAAATAAAAAGTGATGAGTGATGAAATGTGATGAAAAGCAACACTGAATGTATTTCGCATATATAACTCAAACTTTCTTAAATCTTCCCCAAAAATTACAATTTTGTGTTTGAATGATCTCATTATAAGATTCCTTGAAAACAGTAACCAGCAAAAAGGTTTCTGGACATAGAAAATTAGCTGCAAAATAGGGCTGCCCCTTCTTAGATTTCTTTAGTCGATAAGCCATTTTTATGCTTTTTTTCATGCTGAATAACTTATTTTCAGGGAACTTATGAGCACATCGCTGATAAAACAAGATTTAAAGTGGTGCTTTTGTGTGATTCTTTTTGAAGAGATTCACAGTTTCACAGATCTGATTAAATCAACTAATTGATAAGTTGTTATGAGTGTTAGTCGACTAAGAATTCCTTTGGTCGAGGACAACCCTAATGCAAAATGTTACAGTAATTATTTTTAATTTCTTTTAATAATGTCTTATGTGTTCTTTTTTTTTTTTCATAAAAATCCACCGCTGGAATCTAACTGGGGACATTGAAATCACACAATTGTTATGTTATAATGTTTAGAATATAGATTTAGATTTTAATATCCGTAAAATTAATCTGTATTTAAAGGAGTAAACTGTTTAGTATTACGCTTTTTTGAAAGATAAGGGGCAAAAAAGAATGGTCAAAATTGAAGCAGCAGCGGCTGTAATATTCAGATTTTTATTCCCTAGTATGTGTCAAGCTCCACAAACACTGGATCCTACAAGTCTTCATCTTTTATTAGAGATGTTAAATGCCCTGATCTTTCAAAGTCAATGTCCCAAGTTTATAACGCAGATTTCCTGTCAAATATTTAAAGTCTCAAACATAACTCGAGATAACTCTGATGACATCACCTGGCTTATTTTCTCCCTTTAGAAAGCAGTATACAGCTGTTTTTTTTTGGTAATCCTCTCCATGCCAAATAGACTGACCATTATGTGTAAAATTGGTGATGTCCCTTTAATTCCCCTATTTTTTTTAATTTAAGCTGTGTTTTTTGACCAGTGTACATTAGTTTTGTCAATAAAGTTGTTTAAAAAACGGAATTCAGATGCGGGGAGAAAAAGTGTTAGAGAGATTCAGGACATAACGACAGTTGAATGTGATTCCTTACGTTTTGGTTGGTGTACCAGTAGAGGCAGGACTCTTTGAGGATAAACCAGTACTTCCTCCATTTCTGGGTGAAGTAGCCTTTGGCGTCCTTCTTCTTCCACAGCCAGCCCTCACAGTCTCCGTGGCCCAGGTCCTTACAGGAAATTCTCCTTCGACTGGCACTAGTGAGGGAACCTGCAGAGAGAGGGAACAACGATGTTAATACTGATTTTCATAGCATTTGGCATTGAATTAGGAAAAACACTGGTAATAAAAAGAGAAGTGTAGCCATTTATCTAGTGGTTCCAGCGAGTCTGGCACTAACAGGCCAAATGGCTGGACTCTTTTCAAGTCTGCAGTAGCTTACAGTAGGACTTTCTTTATGTAAAATCAGAGAGCAACGTGAACTTTTGAATCCTTTCTTTTACACATCTGCAAGCTAAAGAATAGAATAAGCTAAAGAGCATTACATCAGTGACAGTGATGAATCCCAAAAAGGGTAAACAATCAATCAGGCGTGGCAGGTGTTTGCAAGGAAATCTGTAAATGTAAATTTTATATTTTGCAAGTGCAGAGTTATTGCACCTGTGTGTGCATTACTTTTCATCAAGCACTGTACATCTGGACTTTTCACATACATTAGCAATGTGTTACATCATCAAGCCTCAACTCTCCATTGATATTTGAAGCATTCAGAGTTCAGACATTTAGATTGAGCCACATTTTTGTAGTAAAATGTTTGCTCTTTCTGGAGCTACCTATGCTAACATACATATACAGTGGTAGAATTGTAAAGATCATACATAAAAAAGAGAAAATGCAGCAGTGCGTCTACCTTTACTTCTCTTTTTGGTTTTCGTTCTTAGAGAGGTGTAATGGAAAGACTAGAGGGGAGAGAAAGAAAAACGTGTTAGCTCAAAAAAAAAATATATCTGGGTTGGTGTTGATGCACGTAGAGAGGTTGCAGCGAGTTCACTCTCCATGTTTAGCTTATTTTTTTATTATATCCAGCACACAGCAGAGAGGATTACAGGCACAGAGGGATCACAGTACTAAAACTGCTACAGCCAGGAAGTGACCTACAACCTGTGATGGAGAAATGAAAGCTGTATGCCACAGGGACTAAAACCCACAGTCATGTCAGGATGTCGGGTACTGCATCACCTTAGCTACTAGCTACGTTTAGTCATTTGGAAACACTGAAATGCATCAAAAAGGTTCAAGATTTTCAGTACTTAGTTTAGAAATTTCTACAGCTACTGTGGCTATAAGTCAAACGTATGCGCAAATGTTCAATACTAAAATAAAAACAAAAGAGTCAGTAACTCAGTATTGTCTGTTATACAACAATAACTACCTAAAGTTAGCTAACATTAGCTAGCATTAGCCACCATAAGCTACTGCTCATACCAGAATGTAGTGTTTTATTTGTTCTTTCAAAGTTACATAGTCTCACTTTAAAGGTGCTAAATGCGAGATTGGGAACATTTCTATTGCCTCCGCACGGCTCTCAACATGGCGACAGCTGAGCTGGCAGATCGCAGATAACAGTGATAACAGTGCAAACAATGGCAAAAGTGCTGACAGAGCTAACAGTGTTAACCTGAGGGGGAACGGGAAGGTTTGTGCTACGCTTCCACGATGGCGCCATCTGTCGGGACGGCGTTATCAACTGTAATCACCATGCAGAGCAGCGGCAGTGAGCTAGCCAGTGGGGCACGCTCACATGCATTAACATGCACAAAAAGGCACACGCAGCCAGCCGGCTATGTCAACAAAGCAAGGAGAAGCTTGGATTACAACACACACAGAGGGAGAGCGACTTCATTCTCTGCTCAGGTAGACATTACTCCTCTATGTCTTTACATAGCAAATATTTGTTTGCTGCTATATTAATGCTCTGGATATCGAATTTAGCACCTTTAAAATCAGATTTTGTGTTCAGTAAACACACCTGAGTTGCACACTATCTAATGCATCTCAAAGAAGCTAATGTGAGTAGGCTAAGTGGCTACAGGTATCAACCATAGACTGTATATAAAGATGGACTCCACTTCTTTCCACTGTACAGAAGTGAAGCCAAAATATTCCGGAAACAGGAGCTGCCATCTTGAGATTTTGACGTCATTTGGAGCCAGAGTCTTTGCAGTAGTGATCGGGTGGTGGAGCCGTGGTATCAAGGTCACCCGCCTGAACCAATCGCGAGCCGAGCACGGCTGAACATTTAAAAATACATTGGCGTGATAAGAACTACCTTAAATGACAGAAACCATCTTTGGGAAAAATGTATTTGACGTGAACTTTGACTTTTTAGTTTGGCCCATGTCCCATCCGCTAACATGGAGGGGGCGGGATTTATGACCTACATTGCAGCCAGCCACCAGGGGGCGATCGAGATGTTTTGACTTCACTCTTGGGGAGCTGTCATGTCATCCATCTTTATATACAGTCTACGGTATCAACATTAACATAGCTGAACATATTGTACCTTCAGACTATTTACCTAAATGGAATGGTAAATGGACTTGCATTTATATAGCGCTTTTCTAGTTTTCTGACCGCATTACACTACATTACAGCATTCACCCATTCACACACACATTCATACACTGATGGCAGAGAATGCTAAGGTGCCAACTTTGCCCATCAGGATGTAATCTAAATACTCATTCACACACCGATGGCTATGCCTTCGGGAGCAATTTGGGGTTAAGTGTCTTGCTCAAGGACACATCGACATGTGACCCGGAGCAGCCGGGGATCGAACCACCGACCTTCTGATTGGTGGACGGCCTGCTCTACCCACTGAGCCACAGCCGCCCTGTTACCTAGGTTACAAAGCAGAATAAATATGTTTATATTCTGACTCATCGTATGCTACAACTCATAGTGCTTTGGAGGAGAGGCGAGGGCTAATGACTAAGACAGCTTCCTGTGTCACAGTAACCTAAATATGGAAACCAATTTACCTCATCCGACCGTTATCTTTTATTTAATTATTACAGTCCCGAATGGATTTCATCTGAGGTATCTCTCCTATTCTTGTCTGGCTGTATGTTTAGCTATTAATGGACACACTCAAACTCCATTTAACAGCGGATGTGGTTGATAGGAGATTGTTGATGGGACTGAAGCCTCATGCAGTTTTGAGTCAGAATCAAAATGTACTGGAAAGACAGCATTATTTAAAAAGCATGTAAATAAACCATCAGAACATATAGATTTATGAAACATCTACAGTCGGCCCCATAACCTGTCTGCTCTCCTACCTTCCTCATGGAGGCGGCTCCTGAGCTTCCTGAGCCGGAGTACCTGCAGGAGGACAGACAGGATTGAATGTAACCACAAACGACTCCTACAACTCCTTCCATCAATCACAAGCATGTGGTCGAACCACGAACAACCACAAACACAGACTCACCTGTCTGTCGTGTCTGCTCGCAGTGTGTCCGCACCTCGCTGAGAGACGGAAGAAAAAAAAAAAAAAGACTTCAATAAAGAGCTTCTAAAAACCCTCCATAACTAGATGGCAGCACACGCATACACATGTCTTCTGTGGGCCTTTGTTGGTAATTATCATATCATGTTCTGTGGTTTTGCCTGTGCTATGTACACTATATATTTTGTGGTTTCTTTTGTATTTCTTTTCCCCATATAGTATGTATTCAAAAGCTTTATAAGAGGTGATAGATATAGCAAAATTCAGAAGACTACGTAATAATAATAATAATAATAAAAAAATAATGAATTGAATTTATACAGCTCACTTTAAAATACAGCAAAATCTAAACGTGCCTCAAATTAAATGGTAAAACAATCATAGTACAACGTTAAAACTGGAACAATTTACACAAAAGAACCATGCAATTATGAGGGATAAAATAGATTAAATAAAATTATTGACAAAAAGTTTAAAAGGAAAACAAATATGAACCAGGACACTAAGGGAAGGCTGAGAGGAACATGTTAGTCTTAAGATTAGATTTAAAAACAGCAAGTGAGGCTAATTTGATATATTTGTCATTTGAAAAATTTTACTCCCATGTAATTGTTGGCCCAACGAGTGCTGGTTACAGTAATATATTGTATAAATGAATCCATTAACTGAAGCTGTAACACCGCACATTTAAAATAGTTGTCATAAATGCTCAAAGTTGCTTTATGTGACAAATTAAATCTATAAAAAAAACCTAGAAAACACTATTCAATACAATTCTATCAAGTAAAATCAGTACAGTTTATTTGTATGTACCCAGACTGTATAACATGAAGATCACAGAAAAATACATTAGGTTTTCAACTGAGAGGATACTTAGCAGTACTATACTAACTGTGCTCTGTATTTAGTGTCTATTGTTGAATGGTCATTTAATTTATTTAAAAGGACTGTCACATTATTTGATTGAAAATCTACTGAAAAAAACAAGACAATTATACCATGTCTGTACATATGTGTGCGTGTATGTGTGTAGTTTTTTGTATGTACTATACGATATTACTATAAGACAATACATACAGTTTTAAAAAAAAAAGAAAAAGAAACTAAAAACAGGTGAGGTAGATATTCAGAAGAAGAAGAAGAAATAAACAAGACAAAGTACAGTACAGGTACCAGTAGTACTACTATCAAAAAAAATGCATTCAAAGTTGCCAGACTGTCATTACGACTCCTTGATTACACACGAGATTCCTGGTATTGTTCAAATGTGTGGAGCTAACATTAACCACTATATACAGTATAATCCTATAATCCTCCCAACGAAATGTATTTAACCGAATTTGGGGTATTATTAAAATACTTATTTTTTCTAATCCCTGCCCCAAGTGTGGACACACTTTTAATCGAATGGACCTACCGGGCACAAGCTCGGGGACCCAGGCCCCCCAGGAGAGGGTCAGGGGGCCCCTAAGCCATAGGCATTAGGCATGGTTGTGGCACAGGGGCCTATCAATTCATAATACATTCATTTACCATTATGCAACACAAGTGATTGAATGTACTTGTGCTGCTGTGGATGATTTCAGGATAACTTTACTGTGTACAATGTAGGAATGTCACGAGTACCAAATAGCCTGCTGGCTATTAGAAAGAAAGCAAGTTTAAGGCACTTCTGCATTGGCTTCACTTCACAGACCCGGAGGCTGCCCACTGTTTAAACTCATCAACCACACCTACTACTACACCTACTCACACTACCGGCTGCTAACAGCTAACGTTACTGGCTCTCATCCTGCCGATTTAAACACGGGAGGTGCCATTAATTTACATTATGATGTTCATGCTCTATTAAGTAAAAATGAGTTTTGGGCGAAAGGTAAATTCTAACGTTATCAAGATGTGTTCAAATGTAATCTTAGTAGTTTTTGGTGAGAAACTTGAATAAATACAGTTATTTGAAGGAGATGTTTTCACAGAAAAAATAGAGAGGGAATTATGACCTGTTTAACTTCCTAACAAAAAACAGTATGCAAACGGTAATAAATGAGTGGATATTGTACATGGGATTTATTGTTTTACTTTTGTTTTTTTACTGTGGTATCGAATTGGGTATTGAGAATCGTTGAATTTCAGTTGTATTGGTATCGACTACTAAATTTCTGGTATCGTGACATCCCTAGTACAATGTGTAGGAAAGTACGTGACTGTTAGACAATGATTTCACTACAAATTGTCCACCGTTAAGTTCAAATAACATGTTTTCTGCTAAAATGTTGGTGTATTGTGTTAATAGAAAAGAATCATTTGGAGAGAATGAGAGAGAGGAAACAAGCAGGTCATTAAGGTTAGCGTATGCTTGTTAGTGCAGGATAGTATACTTCATGTGCCACAGAATAGATATGAGTCACCACCATGAGAAGCTGAGAGGGTTAGAGAGGGCTGGTGTTAGCTAAGCTGTTAGCACGCTGCGTGCGTGTGTGTGTGTGTGTGTGTGTGTGTGTGTGTGTGTGTGTGTGTGTGTTTGCGTGCATCGTGTTTTAAGCACAGTCTGTCAGTCGCGCTTGTAATTGGTCTGGCTGATGCTGAGTCATGCACCTACTCACAGGGATACGTGTTTGCGTGCGTGTGCGCGTGCAAGTGTGTGTGTTTGTGTTTGTCCAGAATAAACTCCTATTTAGACTCAGGCGTGTCTGAGGAGATGGGGATATTAGGATGAGTTAGGATGAGTCGTGAGATGGCTACCCTGCATACAAATGCACTCCTGCATGCTAGTGTGTGTTTGTTGTGTATGCCTGTGTGTGTGCGCGTCTGTGCGTGCGTGTGCATGCTCGTATGTGTACTGGCGTGTGCATGAGAGAAAAGTTACAGAGGGGCGTGTCTGAGAGTGTCACTGTCATTCTCATAATCCGTGAAGCTGGCAGCCATGCAATGACACTGATCATCCTCACTCTCCTTTGTCTCCTCTACCTGACATACACACACTAATGACGATGCGTGTGTGAATCTGTGAACACCGTGACCTATCCTGCGTCCACGAGCAGTCTCCCTCTGAGAGCACACACACACTGTACGTCGATGCAAGTTGTGTGAGTGAATCGGGATAAAAGCCTTGAAGGTGATTATAGTGGCCTAATAGGCCTTTTTTTCACAGCAGACATTTTAACATGTCACAGTAGGAAAAGCACAGGTGTTAATAATAAAATGAAAGATGGCTGAATTCCATTTAGTTGCTTCAGTTTTAGGGGCCTGGTATTGTGCATGCTGGCTCGCAGTCAGAATGAGTTACTGGGACACTTGAACAGAACGGCACCATCATTAATGTTATTAGTAACACTTGTAATTTTCCTGCTACGACAAGTCAAATGTCTGCTGTAAAAAGGCCTATTAAAAGCAAGGAATGACATATATGAAACAATAAACTATCTAAACTCTGTTTCCAACATTGAGAATAAGAAAGATACAAAATTCACCAGGAATTACTTCTGCTTCTACTCCACTACATTTCAGAGGGAAATATTGCACTATTTACTCCACTACATTTATTTGACAACTATACTTACTAGATACAGATCAAGATTTTACATACAAAAAATATGTGATAAGTTTGTAAAGTACACTAAATTGTTAAAGATTAAACCTGTGTTTCCCAACCTTTTTAGCTTGTGACCCCTTACAAAAAAGAAAAGGAGTGTCTAGTTGAGGCTCCTTGTCACATTTCAGATGTCTATGAGTTGTTAGCAGACAGTACAGAGACATTTCCCCACCAAATGTCTCAGATGGCTTCATTTAAATAACTATTTGAGGCTCACATAGGTAAAATTAACCAATATTTCACAAAAAAGCAAAGATTAGAGAAAAGTGTAAAATCTGAATACAAATTTGTGTAGCAGCACTGTGTTTTTTATTCTTTCTTACAGCATACCTTAATATCCCCACATATTTATATTGTGATACACTGGAGGAGGTCGACCCCCAGGTTGGGAACCACTGGCCTAAACTACTTAACTGTATATAAAAGTACTTAAAATTAGCTCCACCTCAACCAGCTACTATACAGTTTCAGTATTAACAAACTAATAATGTAATATATGATAAGGTATTAGTCACAGGATCCTTTTTTCTGCAGAATAAGTACTTTTACTTTTAATACTTTAAGTAGATTTTGCTGATACTTTGGTACTTTTACCATAGTAGGATCTTGAATACATAACTTTTACATACGTACAACTGTTTTTTAAGGTCTATGGTGGGACTATGAAGGCATTATGCATTTTTGTTCATTTCATTGTATATTTTCTTGGGCTTCTATTGTGAAATTCTTTTTAATGTCCTTATTATATTGTTGTTTACTGCACTAGATCCATCTTGTTGACTAATCAATTCAATACTTGCCACCTGTGTGTGGTCTGGCGAAACATGCATGCACATTAAATAACATTGTTCATACAAGTCACTGTGTGCAGACTTTTCCGTTGACTTTAAAGGATAAGACCAACGTTATCTATATTTTTCTTATTGTTAACAAATCCATAAAAAGACCAACTAATAATACATTAGTCCATATTTTATTCTGACTGAAAACGTAAATGTTGTGTGTTATGCGTCACATATAAATACTGGTCTTTCATGTTTAAAAAGGGCTCAGTAATTACCTAAAATCTGGGATCTGTAGTTTCTAGCAAACATTACTCAAACAGGTGTAAATGGTGCATTCAAACCAAGTGGCAAGCCTATACCGAAGTGTCAAAAGCTGCAGTTCTTCAAATGGCCACTTGCGGCTGGCTCCAAAAGCGAGTCAATCTCCATAGACCCCCGTGTTAAAATGCCCAACTTTACAGCAGAAATCAACATGTTTACAGCCTGGTATAAAAACAGTTTTGGTCTCTATAGCTAATATCCCCATTCATGACAACTGTACAGGGGATCAATTTCTATATAACTCACCCGTTTAAGGCTTAAAGTTATGCATAATTAAAGTGGCAGTAGGCAACAATGTTTTGGCATAATTTGGCAAAAATTCCATAATAACCTTTCAGCATATTGTAATTCAAGTGGTCTGAGAGAAAACTAGACTTCTGCTCCTCCTCATGGCTCTGTTTTCAGGCTTTAGAAAAATCTAGCCCGTGACGGCAGATTTTGACCAATCACAGGTCATTTCAGAGAGAGAGAGCGTTCCTATTGGCTGTGCTCCGGTCATGTGACCAGAACTTGGCTTCCTTCAACAGATTTTACAATGGCAGCTGCATCACAAACTTTCTCATTTTACAGCTAAACAATAACTACAAGATGATTCTGAGAACATTTGAGGCGAGAAATAGGCATTACAGTAACATAATATTGATTCATATTTGATCAGCGCTGCCTAGTTTGACCGTTTGGTCGGAGTTCGCGAGTGATTGACAGCCGGCTCTCATAGACGGCAGCTGGACAGCGGACCTTGTTTTCCTCCGGTAAGTGAAATCCTTCAGATGCCGTTAGGAGCACCGGAGGACACAGTAGGACACAGAGGAACATGATTTTTTTCAGGTTACCTGTTTCATGTACTACTGTCACGATATAGCGGCCGTTTTCTAAAAATAACTTTTTTAAATCATATTTGCGCCAATCTCGCATACTGCAGCTTTAAGGGAATGGCTGCTTGAGTGACAGGTGGGTGCCGTCACAGGTAGCTAGCTGCTACCTGTCTGTTCTGCTGCGTCACCCGGGCTGCCTCAGCTCCACTGACAACCCACCTCTATGCCCATTTTTGGATTAGCAGGCAGCCGAAGCCACTCACACTGAGCTTCACAATGGCTCTTCAGAAACTTAAGGGTGACTTCACGGAGACCACGTCCATGTTTTATACAGTCTATGATTTAAACCTGGGTTCTACTTTCTGTTGTGTATTAATACACATTTGGTGCACTACTAACTATTTACAGCAGCAGGATGGCATATGTAGGATTAACTCAAAATAAACTATAGTGCCCATGTTGATGGTAATAAACATAAACATGTAGCCCAGTGCAATAGTGTGGCTCATTCATGTTGTTTCTTATAGTGTTTGGAGCTCCATACAATGGAGCGCCATACAGTATAGGTTTCAGCTACATCGATAATACTTGGGATCAATACATTGTTGGTTTTGGTCTTTTCATGGGATTTGTTGATATTAAGAAAATATAGAATATAGTCAGTCTTATCCTTTAACATGGCATGTAACGGGATTTTTTCTATCCATGTTTATACAAAATAGACATACAGCACACCACCACCACTGACACGTCTAACAGACAATACTAGACACAAATGGAAAAGTTGCAGCACTGCAATATATGTGACTTATACATACTCTAAAAAGGTTAAAAAAAAAAAAAAGGCAGTTAAAAGACGTGTGTACATACAGGCAAAGCCTCGGGTGGCTGGTCTAGGCGCAGGGTGGAGGACAGCATGGAAGGGCTGATGGGAAAGCTAGGGCTGCTGGGATTGCGGCTCTTGCGCCGGGAGCGTCTGGTGGAATCCCGCCGGCTCTCTCTGCCCGGACCCTCGGGCTCCTCCTCGATCACCAGGATCTTGTCGTCGCTAAGGTAACGCAGCAGGGAGTTGTCTGAATCTGTGGGGATGGGGGGGATAGAGGCATGGAGCAGTTAGAGGATGGACGGGCTCAACTGATGACAGAGGGAGGAAAACCACAGAGGCTGGGGGGAGATAGCGTCGTAAAGTCAAGGGGGAGCTCCAGAGTAGAAACAGACACGGGTGAATAGACCCTTGCAGATAAAAACCCAACAGAAAGGGATAAAAGTGCCTCAGAGCTGTAGCGTCTGATATGGATCCACAGCCGGGGACATACAGCTAATCTGTTTGCAATGATTATGCTGATTTGGAGGGCAATACTGCTAAATCCTGTCAGTCACAGAAAGTTTTATTCCGCTTTAGCTCCAGATAGAAAAAGCTTCTCACCTAATTTGTTTATTATCCATATACTTAAATGTGAAAAAACTCAAAAGTGACTGAGAGAAAGAGAAGGAGAAAGGCAGACCCCAGACAGTACTATTGTGCTTTAATGTTATTCATGGACTTTCTGATGGTAGAGTGGAGGATCCTCGGTCGAATACAGATTGAGTCTCGCCGCAAAACGGCGAAGCTGGTTAGAATTGGTCACATAGAATAGAAATACCCTCATTTCCAGAGCGGCTGTATAAATGCAATTTCCTTGCATTTATGTTTACTCGTCGCTCTGTCAGATACATACCTGGCAGATATGTATCCTCACACAACCACACCACCATGGAGAACCAGAGGATGAGCTGAAATGTGTTGAGCTGAGAGTATGGAGCAAAGCGCGGCACCGGTCTGACCCGTTTGGGTCGAGTGTGTGAGGGGCTGTGTTTTTGCGTGTGTGTTTGTGTGTGTGTGTACCTCGGCTCCCTCTCTTGCCCATGCTGGGTTCCTTGGCCTCGGCCATCCAGTTATATTCGGGAGGCATGGAAACAGGCCTGAGGTCACCTGGAACGACCAATCAGCAGTCAGAGAGTCGTCTACGGGGGGGGGAGGGAGTGGAGGGGTGTCGCGGGAAGGCGGTGACTGAGGACAGCGTGGGAGACAGCTGGAGGGGTTGACGGGTGAGACAAAGTGTGTGCTGGTGAGAGGGAGGGAACGGGAGGCTCTCGAGGGACTGCTGTGACATGCAAGGCGAAGGTCACGTGGCCTTATTATTCACATAAACTCCACAACTAGGGTAGCTGAACTAGCAGTAGTGCTAGCGAGCTAATCTGCTAGCATGTTTACTGGTGGCTGATAACCCATGGTGAGCTATTATCTTATGACATCTACATAGGAGGTGTTTCAACCAGGTGGCAACCTCCAGTTCTGAAAAGTGAAGTCAATGCTGAAGTGCCTTAGACTTGTATTCTTTCTAATAGCCAGCAGGGAGCGACTCCTCTGGTTGCAAAAAGAAGTCTGACTGTATAGAAGTCTATGAGAAAATGAACCTACTTCTCACTTGATTTATTACCTCAGTAAACATTGTAAACATGAGTTTATGGTCTCATTCGCTAGTTTCAAGTCTTCTTCAATACAGCATGATGTTCATTTAGTAAATTATGGTCCCATTTAGAGTAAAACAGACCATAAAGCAGGGAATGCTTAGGGCGTGGCTACCTTGTGATTGACAGGACGCTACCACGGCGTTGTCCAGTCTGAGAGTTGCCCGTGTTTTCTTCTTAGAACTTTAACCCTTTCACAGTGTGCTTTCAGTTCATGAAAGTTAATTTTAACATTTTGGTTGGCTTACAATGTCTTATTCAGCATTCAGTTGTACTTAGCTCCACCCTCTCGTGTCACTCTGGTTGCAAAAAAAACAAGATGGCGAGGGGCAAATACAAAGATGGCGATGGCCAAAATGACGAATGTAGAAAAAAATAATATAAAAAATAAATATAGCCATTAATTATTAATAAAATGTGACATAAATTTAAAATGTAATAAAAATAATTACATAAATAAATAAAAGGGACAATTAAACAGAAGAGTAAATAAATAAGGGAATTAATACAAAGATAAATAAATAAAGAAGAACATTAAAACAGAAATATCAATTTACGTCCCATTTTTATCAATTAATTAATGGCTACATTATTTTTGCTGCATTTAATGACATATTTATTTATTTATTGAGTCATTTATTTATGTATTAATTTATATTTGATTTTAGCAGGTTCTGTCCTCCATACCATGGTGGCAGGTGACCTGAAATTGTCACCTTCCACAGCCAACATTCACCCTATATTTAACAGGTGGCAGGTACAACTATCATTCCCTCCCCATCATTAATAGAAAAATTGATTGATTAACTTTCAAGTCCAGTTGCATTGGGCGCTACTCTATTGATTACCTTCTTACAGTACAGTAGTAAGTGGCCTGTAGCTAGCAAGGCGACTATGAGATAGTCCTCCAATGCTTCCGTCTGTCACATGACCCTCGCCTTGCACATCATAGGCCCCTTGAGAGTCTCTCAAGAAAGTACAGGATGTCTAGGAAGCCGTCTTGGACAAGGGTGACACAGGTGGTGGGGCAGACAGGGAGCTGGACAGTGTTATTGGACTGACCCTTTGGCATGTGATCGGTGTTTTTGGGACGTGCGTACGCGAGGTAAAGACACAAAGAAGCAGAGCCATGGAGTGAGTGATGTACACATACATGTAAGGAGGAGTGCTGAAAAAAAGGTGAGGAAACTGGTGGGAGAGAGCATGCTGTTTTACAAAACAAACACATGGCCGGAGCCATTTACTGCCCCGTTCGCACTGTCGAATTGAGCTCTCCGTCTTACCGTGGGTGGGGGTCTTGTCCCGCCGGCGAACCCCCGTATTGCGGCCCCTGTCGTAGTCGGGCCCTGGGGGTCCGTCTCCCTCCAGCAAGGAGAAGTACTGACCGCTGTCCTGGTCCAGGTAGTAGCTGACTGCCTCTGAGCCTTTGGAGCCGGACTGAGAGCTCACGCTGTAGCGGCTGATGTCGTCGCATGACATCAGACCCAGCTCCTCCCTGGAGAGAGCAGAGGTGTCATCATCATCATTATTACATCATCGGTGTCATCAGCGGGATCATGATAATCGCCGCCATCAAACATCTGTGTGTGCAAGCGACTGACCTGGTGCTGTAGAGTCCAGAGACGGGGGAGAGGATGTAGACGTCCTGCATGCTGGGGGCGTCCATTTTGGACATGCCCAAAGTTCCAATGGGTGTAGGGGAGGTGCTGGTGGGGCTGGTGGGGACCGGCTGAAGCGAGAAAGAGGAGAGGAAGAAGGAGAGAATGATTCGCACCTTTTCACTGAGTTATAATTGGAGGACGGTGAGGGGATCTGGGAGCACAACCTGCAGAAAGTGAGAATTAGATCTCTTCCTGCCTCACAGGAAGACAAACAAGTGCACCGTGTTACGAGGAAAGGGAACCTTTTATTTGTGTTATCTTCCTCGCACTCCTTTTAACACTGAATCACAAACAGAGTTATTTCCACACAGCTGCCATGTTGTGTATGTTGTCTTTTTTTTTTATATCTGTCTGACTGTGCAGCCTCTCCCACGTTCAATGGCTTCACTATTCTGTCATTTTGTCTCAAGCCTCTTCACTCTAACAGGGCTCTGCATGTCTGTTCCCATGACAACCCCTCCTCTCCTCTCCTCTCCTCTCCTCTCCTCTCCTCTCCTCTCCTCTCCTCTCCTCTCCTCTCCTCTCCTCGCTGTTCTTTTCTCCTCACCCCTCTCCCGTGCTTTAAGAGAAGGAGAGGAAAGCTGGCGTGGCCTCCTACCTCAGCTTGACTCAAGGACACATAGTTTCATTTGTCATCAGGTCCTCCGTGAGGACAGGACGCCTCGCTTCTGATGTCATGGAAACTCAGTCCAAATTTCAATTATATTTGTTCTCAGCCGGAACAGCTGGGGTGACAAATACGCAACTCGTGCAGACAATTACTCCCTGAGGAAGAGGATTCCAGATTTAGAAAAATGGGGTGTTTTACTGTACGTCTGAGGAGAAGGCTCCATATTAGAGAGGAAGGAGACGTGGAGTGTGGACAGAATGGATAAACAGACAGAGAGCCCGAGCGACGGCGAGGCGGGCAGCGTTCTCATTAAGTAGACCCAGTGTTTCATCATTTCATCAGCAGTGCATTAGGCGAATTCATTTCATATTCCAAACTTTCCATCCACCTCCTCCTCCTCCTCCTCCTCCTCCTCCTCCTCCTCCCCCACCCTCCCTACCTCCATCCCCAGGCCCTGTCCCTATCTTCATCTCTTTCTCTCTCACAGTCTCCCTCTTATGAAGGCAGCTTACAGTAAGACGGCTTCACAATAAATAATGAAGACGGGGTGGAAAGAGAGAGAGAAGAGAGCAAAGGAAATAGGACAAAGAGGGAGAGACAGAGGGAAAGAGTGCAGGAGAGAGAGCGAGGCGGGGGAGCTGTGCAGTGTGGTGACTGGAGCTGAGAGTGAAAACAGTAATTTAGTGATTACAGCCCACTGCTGCCTGCATGGAAAACGGTGGGTGGGGGTAGAAGTAGAGGGAGATTGGACCTCCACAGCAGGCGAAATTCCAGTCTGTTAAAACAGCACTTAAACCATCTGACCCCTGCTGCGTCCACTCCAAACTACCTAAATATCTGCTGCTCAAATCCTCTCCAGAGCAATGTTCCCCATCCCACCAACTTCACATGCACACATGCAAACTCACTAACACACACACACACGCACACACACACACACACACGAATATGCTTAACATAATATTTTGACTACGTAAGGGACTTGAAGGTTCAAGAACAGTATGAATAAAAAACTAAATTAAACTGAATTTAATGAAGCCTGACAACGATATCAGTGTGTTAAACAAATCATATATTAATATGATTATTTATTTACAGTATATATCTGCCCTTTCTTTTGTTCCAAACATAAACAAACATTTTGGAAACGGACACCTTAGATGTGGTTATTAAACAATTGTGACTGAACTATGTACAATACTATGTGGGACTTTTTACAGTTAAAAAAATAACTTGCAATTTCTGCAATAAACTGCAATTTCTTCTTACTTATCAAGCAACATGTAGTCTGATATTGATAAACTTAAGACAAGCTGATTTATTACACGGCTTCGTTGAATACTCAATCCTGATTGGTCAATTAAGACATTCTACGGTCTGTTATTTCTTTATAGCAGACCGTTGCTATGTATAACAGACCTTTGCTATGGACGCAGCTCTGATGTTGGACTCTGGAGGACCGTTTTAGTTTTCAAATGATTGATTTCTTAAGCGACCGGGTCATTGCTGTAAAATAAACCCCGACATGGTGATGCAGGACAGGTCTTGCCCTGTCAGGGTTTATTTCATAACAATGACTCGTCGCTGTACATTATCCCTTACTGTACATAATGAATATACCATTATAAGATGTTAATATTGGCCCAGTCAATTTAGGGTCTCATCTGAATCCCATATAATTAAACTCAGAATAGCTACAACAACCAATCTGTCCAGATCTTCAGAATATATTACTGGTCAGGCTGTAATGAATCCAGACAAATATGTAAAAAGTAAGCCTGCATGGGAAAAGAAATGTCATGTACTGACGTATTAAAGGAATAGTCTGACATGTTGAGAAATGCGCTTATTTACTTTCTTCAATCAACACGTTACATCTAGTTTGTTTAATGCATCAGAAAACTGAAGTGTAAAACCGTGTTGTTGTTTTATGGGGGTTATGTGTTTATGTGGTCACTGTGAAGTTGCCAGGCAACCAGACTCCAGGCCAGCTGGTTCCCACGTTCCCAGTCCTTAGGCAAGAAGCTTTACTGTATAGACATGAGAGTAGTATCTATTTTCTCACTGCTAGAAAGCAAATACGCGTATTTCTCAAACTGTCATCAACCTTGGAAACAGTTTACAAAACAATGTCACCTTAAGATCCATTTAGTAGCTGTTCTCCAGATTTTGGTCTTATCACCTGATCTTCATGAGCAGATGGAGTTTGGTCAGTTTTCATGGAACTGTAGATGTTCGAATTTCTATTTGTTTCTGACGCTTTAAAGCTAGGGTTGGTAATGTTGAGAAACTAGCAAGAGTACGTTAGATTTTAGAAATGATCTAACCGAAAAACCCAGCCCAGTGTTGCCAACTCTTTTCCAATGAAAGTAGTTAGCAGCACTAGCTCCAAAAGTCCCTAAATCTAGCGAGAAAGTTGTCAAGACAGCAACACTGACAGTCCGTCTCTTTAGGCCTCCACCCAAAGCCACTCCAATCATTTCATTCGGGCTGAATGAAATGATTGGACGGGCTTATTACAGTCCTGTGACAGTTGCAGATACTAGGGAAGTAACAATACGTGTAATCGTATTGAACCGTTCGGTACAGGACGTTTGGTTTGGTCCACGTCATCCTTTCCGTACGCCCTGTGACCCAAACAGCTGTTCATGTCTACTACTCGCACATACAGAACAGGAATTCTGGAGCGTGAGTTTTACCAGGGAAGTTCTGGCAGTGCACCGGTTGTTCTCTATCAGCTGTAGCAGTGCTGTAGCATGATAGGTGGTTTAGCCCGGTTAGCCAGGTTAATCAAGTTCAGTGGACAACGTTTTGCGTCAAACTGTATGCCGACAGTGTTAAACTGAAGTTGGGTATATCTGTGGATACACCAAACATTTAATTCAGGCATCACCTGAATGCGTCGATTAGAGGAGTGAAACAAAAACAGACTGGCGGGCGAGTCCTTCTCCCCACAGCGTTCAGGCAGCCTCCCACTGCAGATTCACACCGTGCCAAAGTAACTAATGATAGTGTTTATCACTGCGTATGCGACCACATTCTATTGTAAACCATACTGAATTAAAACATATGGTGTGTTTTGAGTGTCTTGAGCCCCGCTACAATGGTTCTTCACGTGTGTATTCCAGGCAGTCCATGGTTCCTGCCCTGTATAAATGAGCACAAGCTACAGTTCAGTTCAGGATTTACCAACAGGTCAGAGTCTTATGATGGAACATTACAGAATCAGAAATACTTCATTGATCCCTGGGGGGAAACTGGGTTACATTTACATTAAAGACATTTCTGTCATTTATTTTTGTCATTTATTTATATTTTATTGACAATATGTCAGTATTTGAGTGTCAATGAGCAACTATAGAATGTTATAATTTTCAAAATACATGAAAAAAAAGTCATTTTCTGCATTTTTCTTTGTTTTCCCTATTGTACCGAAAATGTACCGAACCGTGACCCCAAAACTGTGAATTTTGTGTACCCTTACACCCCTAGCAAATACTAGATTTTTTTTTCTGTCAGAGCATTTGATTTATTGATTGCTGTTGGGATGTGATGAGAATTTCAACAAATATAACAAACACTGTTTTTGAAGAACACTACCAACCCTAGCTTTCAGGACTTCTCATCCATGTTGGCTTAAAAGTTGAGCCTCGAACTCCATCTGCTGATGAAGATCATGGGATCTGATCTGCTGGAGAACTGCCACTAAATGGACCTTCAGGTGACATTGTTTATTTTAACAGTTATTATCACATTTACTGTTATGGAGTAATTTATCATAATAAAGATTTTGGATCAAACACTCAACTTTAAAAGGATGGCAGAGATTTTAAGGTGCATTAGCCGTCACAAAAGTAGGCCAAAAGAATGTACTATAGTTCCTCGCCCATTCAGCTGGCCCATCAATAAAACATGACAATACATGGTGCCTAAAATAGCAGGCATTTTCAAGGAGTAATTATTTATGTATCTAAACATATAACAGATTTATGAAAGCGGGGTCGTGGACAATGTGTGGAACACGTGCGACCGGTGAAGTGACCTGTGATGTGGTCGCTGATGCGGCCTTCAGTCACGCATGAAATGCACATTTTGCAGCAGCGCAGCAGACACAGTAATCCTCAACTTCTTTGTTAAAACCATTGCCAGCATCATTACAAGGGGATCATTAAATTGCTTTTACTCCATCCTACCGTAGACACAAACACACACAGAAAGGGAGAGAGATATGTGCCATTATTTAGCAGAATAAAGGAGGCTGCCATGGAGGGATTTGGGGCTGGAATCACATGATAATTTGCAGAGATAAATTGTTTCCTTTGTGGATTCAGTTATAATCCGGCTGAACGTTTGCCACATTTGGGCTAAACTTCACAGCCGTACAATTCATCCTCTAAAACCGGGCTTAGAGGAATAAATGCGCATGTGTTTGTATGTGTTTGTTTTGGAGAGTGTGTAGGTACAGTAGTATGTATCCAAAACTGAGCTTACAGAGTGCAGTGACCCAGTTCCTTCGCCTCTGCATGCGTGCACAGAAACACACCTTGCTCTGACACATACAAATGGACAAGCGTGCATACGGCCATGCTTAGAAATGTGTGCACACCCACCAGTACACACACACACACAGGCTGTTTAGCAGGATATTTTGGATTCAGTGCATTATCTCCAGTATTTGCTGAGTAGCGGCTCTTGTTTCAGAGCCAGTGGAGCTGCCTGTAGTTGCTTATGAATAATTAAGAGCTCCGGTCTTTCTGAGAGAGAACAAATCTAAAACACTCCTTTCTTCTCTTCTCCCACAGATATCTCTGCGCTCTGATCTGGGGCGCTCGCGGCGCATTTGTGTCTTAGCGGCCCATCAGGGTTGAATCCCCCCCCCCCCCGATCCTCTGCTGTTGCACGCAGCAAACAATAAGCTCGTGGTAACAACTCAGAGCGATGATTTAACAAGGCAGCAACTGTTATAGACGAGAGATGGTGATGAAGTTGCAGCGGGCTTTATGGTTATTACGGGGTTTTAATGGTTTCTAGGCCAGTACGGAAACCACAAAACACTAACTGAACATGTACGTCTCTCATGTGAACATACATGTATATAGTGTTGCTTTTATATGCTCGCAGACATGTAGAAACAAGATGCTCAGGCAGCCCTCGCCTCACGCTTCTGTCCGTCTCGGCACAACTCGCTCTCTCTGTGCACCGAAATTTGAGTGACTTTTCTGGGCTCTGACTGAGTGACGGATTGACAAAGTATTTGCCGCTCTGACCTGTAAGCCTTCAAATGGGCATGCCACCTTTTAGATCTACTGTACATTAAAAATGTACTCTCTTTTTCGAAAAAGAGATGTCCTTTGGGGCAAAGGTTGAATGAATCAGTGCCGAAGTCTGAGTAAATATGAATATGAATGTGTAGTAGGACCTTTTGGTGACCTTGCGCCAGCCCCTGAGCAGTCGGGCTATATTATACCATTTAAATCATTCACACAACTACAAAGTGCAAATATAAGATTTAATTAGCTATTTCTTCCCCCCTTCACTATCAGTTTATCTCTATCTGCTTTTGGTATGCATAAATTCTCCTCAGATAGAGGTTCAGCTACCGACACATTTGTGAATGGCTTTGAACTGTGTCAGCGGTACGGCAGGCTTTAAAAAAATAAGAGATTTGTTGAAACTCTCAACAGGAGGATTGATGCAAGGTCACACAGCGAGCGAGTTTCCTTTGAAAATATTTGTTTAAAAATGCCGGTAGGAGAATGCAGAGTGTGGGCAGTAAAAACAAGAGCGGAGAGTGAGTCAAAGATAAAGCCAGAGGTACAACGCAGCTTACTGTACATAGTGCTACTAAATCATCCTGCCTCAAATCCTTCACTGTAAGTACAAGACGTGCTGCAGATATACATGTACAAGACTGTTTGGAAGAGTGGTCACATTTCTTGCTTCTTTGTAAAAATTGTAATAATGTTTGGAGAGCATGTCATTGAGTCAGTTATACATAATACTGCAGTTAAGGCATCCATGTGTTGCTGGTGTTTACCTGCAGGCCCAGTGGTTTCCAGCGCACGTTCCTGAGCAGAGCCGGCGTGGAGCTCAGGGTGTTCTGGGGCCTTTTCTTCAGCGTGAGGATGACTCCGCATGGGTCCTCTCTCAGAGCATTGACCAGGTTCTTCAGCTGCCAGCCCACCTGAGGAGCACACACACACACACACACCAGGCTAAAATAACAACTGCTGCAAAACCACAACACACACTTTTTTTTAAATTAAGCTATAAAAACTGTTGCTGCATACCACCACACATGGTCCTGATACCACCTGCCTAAAACACCACATGCTACTATTCATTTATTTAATAATAGAGGGATGGTAGGAAACGAGGGAGAGAAAGATCCAACAAAGGTCTCCGGCTCAAACCGAGGACGTTGCAGTCCATGGTCAGTGTCTTGACCAGGCAGGTCTGAAAAGTGAAGCCAATGCTGAAGTGCCTTAAACTTGCATTCTTTCTGAAAGCCAGCAGGGGGCGACTCCTCTGGTTGCAAAAAGAAGTCTGATTGTATAGAAGTCTTTGAGAAAATGACCCTACTTCTCACTTGATTTATTACCTCAGTAAACATTGTAAACATGAGTTTATGGTCTCAATCACTAGTTTCAAGTCTTCTTCAATACAGCATGAAGTTCATTTAAAGTGGCAGTAGGCAACAATTTTTTGGCATAATTTGGCAAAAATTCCATAATAACCTTTCAGCATATTGTAATTCAAGTGGTCTGAGAGAAAACTAGACTTCTGCACCTCATCATGGCTCTGTTTTAAGGCTTAGAAAAATCTTCTTCAGCTTCTGTACTGTGATGTATTCCCCAGTGAAACGGAATATTTGAGTGGTGTACAGTTACGAGAGGGATTTTTAAATCAAATCCTTCATATTTGATTGGACCGCTGAAAAGCGGGCGGGCTTAGAATATAGCGCGATACAGAGCTACAGAGACAAACCTCCCTTCTAGGTAAAAAATGCAGATTGATTGATGGATGGATGTCATGATACTATTGGTTGAAATTGGTTGGTGCTATCTTACGTAAGCACACGTCATATTTGTTTTACAGGAAGAAAAAATGATTGGATTTTGATATAAAAATACAAATAAATCGATTTTTTGTCTTTTTTTGCATGTATTGTTCAATAGGTGCACAATATGACCGGGGAGATGATCTGAAAGGGTTAAAAAATGCATTTTTCATTTAATCTCGACTTTAACACTACAAACAACTACAGAGAAAAAATACACGGGATCCAAGGATCAAGGCAAAAATAAATATTCCTGTGTGTATTTTGATGTAGATTTGGATCCACATGGAGATTTTAAAAATCTAAACATTACTAACCACAGGTTAGTAACAGGTTTAGAGGAAGTAAGGTATACGTTCTCTGAGTGCTTTAATATGGTGCATGTGATATCCAGGCTAATGCTACTACAACAGACACAACTAACTCCTGCATAAAAACAATTTCAGCACCATGCCTCAGACACGCTGCTTTTGTACCCTCTGTACTTAACATGCTTTACTAAATCTCCATCAAACACAGCCAATACCAATACAGCCAGACACTACCACTATGCACCACAATGTCCCAGTACCGCTGATCAGAAAACAGATTAAAATAAAGGATGGTGTAGTCAGTACGGTTTAGTTCTAAGGAGGAGAGAGAGATGGTTAAAGAAAGGAGTGCTGACTGCAGAGTTTCCTCGTGGTTACGGCCAGCCGGTCTCCACAGCTCGCAGCACTCGTCAGGCCATTGATTGGCTACACTGGTCTCAGCTACTGGAAGTGTCCGCAGAGGCCATCGCGCTCACACACACAGACACCCACACGCAGACAGAACTGCTCTGACCTTATTCCTGACATAATGATGGCCAGCCTGTGTCAGCCTTTAGCGGCATCTTGTCCTGTTCTCTTTGGCCCAGTTCAGATCTCTGGGTTCAGCCAGCGTTCATCAGCAGCAACAGCTACGATGGGAGTCATTTACTACTGGATGTTTTGTCCTGTTCTGCCCAACAAAACAAAACAGGGGTACACTAGGACACACTAGGACTCGCTGTAATTCATTTCCTAGAGACAGAAATAGGGCTATCAAACTGAAAATACTGGAAGAAATGTGTCCGTGTATCAAAAACCTTCAAGTACCAAAATCTGGCTTTAAATCTCTGGTCAGTAATCTTGTTTACTATTCTTTGATTAGCGCCTGATTTAATTGAAAATTAATTCTTTTATTTAAGGAATAGTTCAGCATTTTGGGACATTCACTTATTTGCTTTCTTGCTGAGTTTGATGAAGATCGACTCTCATATCTGTCTGTTTAATATGAAGAAGCTACAGCCAGGTGATGGTTAGCTTAGCTTAGCATAAAGACTGGAAGCAGGGGGAAACCGCTAGCCTAGGTCTGTCCATTGCTACAATTAATCAGCCTACCAGCACCTCTAAAGCTCACTAATTACTACGTTCTATCTTGTTTAGCTGTGTCCCCCTCCTTCCAGTCTCTATGCCACTGGTTCCCAACTTGGGGGTCACGACCCCCACTAGGGGTCACCAAAGCTTCACGGGTGGTCACGAGGCCTTCTTGATTTTAAGGGGTGTAAGACAACTTCGTTTTTATAATATACAGTTGGCCTTTATCTCAGCATTTCATTCATTTCTGTGAAGAAATCTAAACTAAATTGTTATTTTTAAAGTTTGGGAGTATTATTTAAGATACAAACAAGATAAGGGCACAGTGGAGAGCTGAACACAAGCTATAATCACAGAGCCTTCCCTCTCTGCTAAACAGCCTCGTCCTGCATTGGAAAAGCATGCGGTTAAAACAACTAAAGAGCTAATAGAAAATGGCCAAGCGTCAGAGAGAAGAAAACACTGAATTTGCCGAAAAAGAAGCCTATTAAGTATGTTTGATTGTAAAAAATTCAAAATAATTCATAATACAGAGAGAGTATTGTATTAAAAGTTCCTTAAAAAAAAAAAGGGAAAACTGATCTCTGATGCAATACTCACAGGAAATAATCTGCTCAAAATTCAACTTCTTCTGTGTTTATTGCGTTCACTATATGGGTTAATTGTACAGTTTATCAGTTGTGTTATGCATTGAATATAATATGAAATATCAATAAAATATGTCAGTTCAGGGGTCGTCAGTTTACTCAATGACAGAAAAGGGGTCCCCTAGGGAGAAAGGCTGGGAACCACTGCTCTGTGCTAAGCTAAGCTAACCCTCTCCTGGCTGTAGCTTCATATTGAACGAACAGATGAGAAAGTGGCATCAATCTACTCATCTAATGCTCGGCAAGAAAGATAATATGGTGTCGACCTATTTCTTCAACAAAAGCCAAAGTTCTCAAATTGTTTTGCTTGCAAAATACAGGTATTGTATCAGAACTGGTATCGTACAATTTCAATTTCAGAATTCATTGACATTTTCATGCTAAAGGGAAATCCTGAATTCACTGAACTGAACTGGACCTTGATCATGCAACAACACTTGTTAGCTCCCCCACAATGGTGGACAGCACGACAGCGCATTTTAACAGCCTATCCTAACCAGGCCAGTTTAGAACTGTTCTGTTATGCAGATAGGCAGAGAACAGAGGGAAACAGGGAGAGACCTACCGAAATAATAATAGAGCATAAACTGCTGCCGGAGAGGTTTTTCAAATCCCCGGGGTCTTCATTATTTTCCCAGATGCTATTACCTCCACATAATTATGTTGCCTCTTCAAACAATCAGTTTGTTATTTGAGCAAATTCCACATTTTACCTCAAAAGAGAAGCTGAGCTAAAAGCTGCGAGTCCTGTTTTGAAGTGGCTCTCAAACAGAAGCTCATGCATAGACATGAAGGCAGCGCTGTTGCTAAATACGTGGGATAGGCCTACATAATGATTCTATAATGTAATGGAATTTGTTCGCTCAATATTCACACTAATCTGATTTTTTTTTTAAATACGGAGCCTCGCTAGATAAACTTATCAGCCGCGAGGTTGACGGAGAGTTTGCTTGGTAGTGTGTATCCATCTTTCCTCCTCAGCGGCTCGATTTAGGATTGCTATCTTGACGAGAGACTTCCCTCTGCTGTTCTCCCCCCTTTTCTTTTCATCCTTCTCCCTAAGTCCCTCTTTACTTCCTCCTCCCTTTTCGCCCCACTCTCCCAGCTCTGCCTCCTCCCAGCATCCCCTGACTAGTTCACCCCCCCTTTCCCCCATCACACGCACACCTCCGTCTCCCCCTGCTTATCTCCTCCCCCAGGGTGAGGGATCAGAGTGGCGAGGGTCTAGCTGAGGGAGTAATGAGGGGTTGGAGCTGAGAGCCTGGCAGGGTGCGATCTGCACTGTCACCCCGAGGAGAGAGAGGGAGAGAGATAACACGCGGCTCCCTCGCGCGTCAATCAAAACGCCCGCTCCCCAGCGCCCTGCATCGCACGCGTGCTTTCGCATGAGCAGCACCTATCGAGACGTACGAGGAAATACTTACGGGAAAAAGCACACAGAGAGACGTCTCCACACAGACACAAACCTCTTTTTTTTTTCTTTTCCCTCCCTAAGAAATCTCAAATAAACGCTGGAACAAATCGTTTGTGCCAGAGCTGACAGCGCAGGCAATAGACAGCGCGCTCAATCACATGCTCTCACAAGGCGGCACCGTTCCATTTAAAATGGCTGCCCATTTTCGTGCTTCCCTCTGATGTGATGAGTTGAAGGCAGGAACGCAACTTATTCGAGTCTGAAAGTGGAACATGAGTTCACATTTCAAACCAGACGCCTCCTTCAGGGATTTTTTCACGACAATGGGAACAAATTCCGGAAAAAGAGAGAGCTGACAATCACACTGGACTGAACAAAGGTAACAATCGTCCTATAATCTGCTCCCGCAGCAAGTCTAATTAGCCTACATAGCTGCACAGGCACAGGACAGGAAGCACCATGGTGGTGTTGGCGGTGGTAGCAGACATCATGTACCTTGAGATCTCCTCAACACAGCACAGAATGGAGAACAAAACACAGCTGAAACACACGGGAGCTACATTTCCTGTGTGACAACAGTGTGTTTGGAGGCTTTTTAACTCACCACTGTCTGGTGGTTGACTTGGATCACCTCGTCCCCTGCATGGATCTTCTTACACTGGTCTGCTGGAGACTGCAGAGGCAGAAATGGGAACAAATTAAGGATATATTAAGGCACGGATTAATTGTCATTGTGGAATTTGAGACCATGAATTGTAGCTGGTGGGGAGTCAAGCTTCCTGCTGAGTGAAACAAAAACTCACATTCTCCGTGGTTCCGGTGATAACGTGGAGTCCATCATACGTCGATTTGATATACATCCCCTGAAACACGAGCACAGGGAGGGAAGGTTCAGTATAATACAGAGTACACAGGGAAATACATGATATGAATGTTTTACATCTGTGAACTTGTGTCTATGTCTGCATCTCTGTCTTAGACTCTAGTCAGATTTGAATGCTTGTTGTTTTGCTTGGTTTCCTGTTGATATTGTACCAACAAACGTTTGACTTGTGGGACTTTATGTATTTTAATTTATTTTATTGATGTTAATGAAATGTAGTTAATGTTAACTTTTCATCATTTAAATATGCTTTGGCAATATGTACAGTGTTACATCATGCCAATAAAGCCATTTAAATTGAATTGAAATTGAATTTAGGTCACAAAACTGAGGACTTCAGACTTGATTTGACTAGAATTGACGGGTGTGAGACCTGACTGGGTGACAAATTAAAACTATAACTAACATGAAGCTCCTTAGTAAGGTGTCCAGAACAGCTTTGGTGATCCTTAGCCCCTTTTCCATACACATATATATACGTATACATACACATGGACTGGCTTGGCTTGACTCGGTTTGACTCAGCCATTATTTTTGCTGCTTGTTCTCTTCTTCTCTGCAGTATTAGTAGACTTGTCTTTATTAAGAATAGCCGCTAAAATAGCTCTGCTATTTAGGTGATAAACACATTTGATTTCCTATAAATTCTTCACAATAAAAACCCCCCAATATTTAAAAGCTTTTATTATGAAGCAGCAAAATCAGGGAATTTGTTGTGTTTTCATCTGCAGCAACTTAACACAACTCTTGTAACACACAGCTGAAAATGAAAGAGTAAAATAAAGCAGATATCTGAACGTACAAACAGGGATGCAGTAGAGAAATTAAACTTCAAACCACAGAGATTTGGTTAGAAGCTACAAAAGTACTGAGATGTTATCGCAAACCGCTTGGAGGCGAGTTGGGCGCACTTTGGCCCGACTCCGGAGACTCCGGTCCATCTCGGCACAACGCAAGGAACGGCGCAGCACAACACGGCATGCTAAAACTGGTAATGGAAACGCAAAACAGCATGGCATGGTTTGACTCGGCGCGGCCATATGGAGAAGACCCAGTTTTCATATATTCTTCAAGTCTTTGAACTCTACTAGAACTCCTCTTCCAAAAGATATTCTCTCATTTTGTTTATTGATGATGATGGTGGAGAGCACTGTCTAACATGTCAGTGCAAAAACTCCAATTGGGTTGACTTCCAAGGCTTTAGTGTATGATTCACATCAATTCTACACTCTTCAAACCCTTCAGTGACCCCTCGACCTCTGTATGAAAGCGCATACTTTTGTTGTTTGTTTTTTTTCCACAGATTTGTTCATGTTTTTCCATTAATTCATCTTCATCTGTACTTGAAATTTTACCACTTTAAAAACTTGACTCAAGACATAAAAGCAAAAACATTCAAGTTTCATGTTTTGACCTGGTGAGGTCCCATAACAATAAATAATGAATAAGAGTGTAAAAGGCAGGCATTACATATTTACACACCTTGAATATTTAATTATTATTCCTATGCATTTTTAGAGACTTGGATTCAGTCATGTAAAAACTAGGGCTGTCAAAGTTAACGCCATAATAACGCGTTAACGTAAATCTGTTTTAACGCCACCAATTTCTTTAACACATTAACGCAACTTGTGATTTTTAGGTTGTAGCGGGCTCAGTTTTAAAGCTAGAGTGAAGATACTGGTACTAATACTGGAATCCATTGGTACCAACAATGTCATACTAGCTTGTTGCGAAAGAGGATAAATAACGCTCCAAATGTATGCAAAATTTTGGTAAGGAAAAACTGTCATGGCCATTTTCAAAGGGCTCCCTTGACCTCTGACCTCAAGATATGTGAATGAAAATGGGTTCTATGGGTACCCAAGAGTCTCCCCTTTACAGACATGCCCACTTTATGATAATCACATGCAGTTTGGGGCAAGTCATAGTCAAGTCAGCACACTGACAGCTGTTGTTGCCTGTTGGGCTGCAGTTTACCATGTTATGATTTGAGCATATTTTTTATGCTAAATGCAGTACCTGTGAGGGTTTCTGGACAATATTTGTCACTGTTTTGTGTCGTTAATTGATTTACAATGATAAACATATACATACATTTGCATAAAGCAGCATATTTACCCACTTCCATGTTGATAAGAGTAATAGATACTTGACAAATCTCCATCTGAGGTACATTTTGAACAGATAAGAAATGAGTGATTAATTTGCGATTGTGATTAACTATGGACAATCATGCGATTGAATATTTTAATTGATTGACAGCCCGAGTAAAAACACTATTAACAGCTTTGAAAGGAGGATGTTCAAACGCTGTGTGAAAAACAATAAATAAAGTGAAAAGCTAAAACGCTCTCTGGAGCTGAGGGGAGCTGCAGAGTCAGGTGATGATTCTCTGCGGGTTTGTCACCACCAGGCAGCGACCCCTTTCACATTACACATAGTCAATCGGTCCATTGTTTACATGGAAATATTGATTAGTGCATCTCCGGTTGATACATGTGCGTGCATGCTCAGGTGCGTCCTTACCAGCCCTTCACTGGGCATGATGCTGGTAAGGTGGACCACCTCCAGATGGGCGGACTGAGAGACCAGAGAGTCCGACGACAGAGAGATGATGTGGTCGCATATCCCCGCTAAGGTCTTGCACTGGAGGAGGCATCGGAGGTAAAGAAAGCAGCGGGAAAGAAAAGACAGGAATAGAGAGAGAGAGAGGGTGACAAAAAGAGAAAGACAGAAAGTTATTGAGATTGGTTTTGGTCCGCGAGGGATGCCGTGACCTAGCTGGAGGAGGTGAAACAGAAATCATTTCATCAGATTGTTCCACATCGCCACTTCCATCACTCCGGCACACAAACTGTTTCCTGTCACAGTCTGTCCACAGGCGTGCCCGCAAGACACTGTCACAGACAGAACAACACATCAGCGATACCAGCCAGCCCCGAGGTGCCCACATGACATTTTCTAACATCTAAATTACAGAGCACAGATTTCATTTGTTGTTCTCTGTCATATATTTGGGGGGTTAAGGATAAGGGCTATTTTTGCCTTCACGTCAACGAAACAGAATCCGACACATTGTAGAGTGGTTAGATTATCTGTGCTGTATGTTTTTTTTACACTGCACTTACATTCCTAATACAGAATACCTAATGCATCTGAGCAAATACGCCAAATAAAAAGCACGGCTTCACCTCGCCTTTTGTTCTTAATAAGCCTTGACTGTTTTTCAGGCTATTTGTCTGCTTGGTCACGCACACAAGTTAATTTATCAGCAGCAGCATCTCTGCCTTCTAATCTTGGCTGACTGACTACAGTGGGCTTATAGAGACCGTTACCCTGGTTATCCTGCCTCATCGCATCGCTGTTTAGTGCACACGCACTCACGCACGCACGCACACACACACGCACACACACACGTATGCTGGAACGTAACAGACATACATGTAAGAGAATATACGTCTACAAGCAGCATGCCAGTGATGAACCCTGCATAAAATAATCTTCTGATCTCAATCCTAATGAGCAATTACCGGATTATAGTTATGAAATGAACAGAGGAGATCTTCGACACCACACACACACACACACACACACACACACACACACACACACACACACACTATAGCTCAGAGCCTATGATTCATTCAGTGTGAGAGAAAAGGTGGAGGATCTTCAGTGAGCTGGCTATGTGATGCTTCATCTCTCGCTCTCTCTCACGCACACGCACACGCACGCGCACACACACACACACACACACACTTCCATCCTTTTCTGGGTCAGTTATTTGAACATTACTGCCTGTATAGTTTTCTGTTTATACAGACTGTAATATTATGTTCTAGTCAATGTGCACTCATTA
Source organism: Sebastolobus alascanus (assembly GCA_916701645.2). Taxonomy (NCBI): domain Eukaryota; kingdom Metazoa; phylum Chordata; class Actinopteri; order Perciformes; family Sebastidae; genus Sebastolobus; species Sebastolobus alascanus. Next base: position 86,696 of record CAKAOJ020000042.1, read on the forward strand.
CGTAATGGGATACCCAGGACTGTTCATGTCATCCACGGACACCAAACAAGCTTTCATTTGAAAAAAAAGGGGTAAATAGTAGAAGTGGGAAAAAAAATCAATTCACCTATGGAGCGCAATTTTTTTTTTTACGATTTTGAAATAGATTATATATATATATATATATATTAGATAGAGATAATGCCAGAATCAATATATTTGCTTCATTTGAGTCTATGCGGAGGTAGAAGGAAGTTACCGCTTTTATTGTTGTAGTCTGCGTAACATGACGTCGTATCCGTTCCGTATCCGTCAAAAGCAAAACAAACCAGCCAGCCGGCTGCAGTGAGCCAAGACGAGAAAGTCTAAAATTGTGGAGGGTCGGCGTGGATACGACCTGCATCCTCACATTTTAAATCCAACGTGGTAAACACTACACATACAGTTAAGTATGGAAACACTTTGGGTTTCACACATTGCAGGAAAAGGAGAGCTACAGTAGACATCATGGCTAAAGCTGCATGCTAACTCTGTCATGGACAGGAAACGTTATCGTATTGTGGTAACGTGATGTCAAGCCAGCCGTCATTCATCTCTGTGGTCAAATCGGCCGAGAGCTAGCGACGGACTTGGTGAAGTTAGCGGAAGTATAGACGTGTGACTACGTCCGGTTTTCAAAATAAGGTGTTAACAAAGGGAACTGTATATACAAAATACATATATGGAAATAAGATTGATTGGATTATATTCACCAGAAGTATAAAACATTACATGTACCTTATAGATCAAAAAGAAAATACCACTGATTTGTGAAGTCAAATTCTTAGATTTTTGGGTTGCTGGAAAAAACGTAATAAATAATGCCTGACAATGACTGATATATTTGACTTCAGGACATCTCTGGCTACATACATGCTGAAAATCAAACGTTTTTGCTGTATTAATTTAGATGTTTTCCAAAGTAAAAGTCCCTAAGTGTATGATTTAACTTTTTCCCATGGTGTAGTGTTAAAAAATGTGCAATAAATCGCAATATCGAACTGCAATACTTAAAAATTGCAATACATATCTAATCTGCTCTCAAGTATCGTGATAGTATCAAATCGGGAGACAGGTGTATCGTCCCAGCCCTACTAAATAGATAAATACGTGACAAATAAGTAGAGAAAAAGCAGTAGCAGAGTATATCTAATCTCACCTATAGAGCCATAAATAGCATGTGAAGTTCCCAGCTGGAAGCCAGTGACAATATTGTGGCTTTGCTTGTATCCCTCTTTGATCACTGGACTAATAGTCTTGACCCGGGATTAACACGGGCCGAGAGACAAAAGGCCAGTTACCAGCGCGGAGGGACTCTCGGCCCCTCCGGCGCTGACACACCCAGCCTTGATCTGACACGCCTCCGGAGAATCAGAGCGCAGATTATGGGGAAGTTAACTTATGTGGCTGGCTGGCGTGAGATTTAAGAGCAGTCAAACAGAAAGCCAGACATAGTGCGCTGCCAAATGGATTAAGCTCTGGCTGCACACTGCCCCCCCCACCTCCCCACACCGCCTCTCCTCACCCACCACCTCAGTCTCATTCGCTCTCTTGCGCTTCCTTCCTCGTCAACGCGCACCTTCTCTCTCGTGCACACGCATCGGAGTGCGGTGCATCTACCCCACATACGTGAGCGGCAAATATAAACCTGAGCCGAGACACAGGGAAAGATGGAGAGAGGGAGGAGAGGAGAGGAACAGAGAGGTGGGGAGGGAGAGTCCGGGAGGAAACAAGGGAAGGGGAAAAAACACACAACTAGGACAGTCTTATGTAATTCCTCTCATCCTTATGCATGCATGCACATAAAAACACACACACTCATACACACTTCACGCTCCATCAGACTCACACATGCTCATATCTTATCCCTCTCTCTCTCCCTCTCTCACACACACACACACACACACACACAGTATCCCCGTCCATCTGATTGCTGCGGGCCGTAGTCTGGAGGAGAGCGGAGTAGCAGCGAGTTTTGCATTATTGAGCAGAGGCTGACAAACGTACAACTACCACTACAGTAGCTACAGCAGAGCTGACCAGAGCATTAAACAGAGTCTGAACTCCACGCTGGATGCACACGGGAGACTCCCTCGTACTCTATGTCTGTCTGGATAAACCTCCATACATCTATTAAAGGGATAGTTTGAGTGTTATGAAGTGGGGTTATATGAGGTACTTATCCATAGTCAGTGTATTACCTACAGTAGTAGTTGACGGTCGGCACACCCCCAGTTTGGAGAAACAGACAGGATTTACCGCACGGAAGCAAAGCAATGCACTGCTGTGGACGGGGCCGGCAGCAAAACATATTTTAGCCACCTAAAGAAAGGCTCACCTAAAAAAATTGGTATCAGTTTAAGTGTACGCTATATTTAGAATATTTTCACCATTTTACCTTGCTGTCAGTAAGCCCTTTCCGACGGGGAACTGAAGCCGTTGTATCCATCTATGCTCTTGCTAAAGCAACCAGACTTCAATGAAAAAAACTGTAATTTTCCCTAGCAGAACACGGGGGTTTCTGGTCTACCGCTGCCTCGATCGGTAAGTTTGTTTGTGCTATTGTGTGACTTTGGTGAATCCAAACAAACCAAAGTCACACAATTACTGTACACAAACAAACTAACTGATCATGGCAGCAGAAGACCTGCAACTACCGTGTTCTGCAAGGTAAAGTTACTGTTTTTTTCAGTGGAGTCTGGTTGCTTTGGCGAGAGCATAGATAACGGCTTCAGTTCCCTGCCGGAAACATAGACTGTATAGCTGTCTCACAGCAAGGTAAACCTGTGAAAACATTCTAAATATAGCATACACTTAAACTGATATTGATTATTTTAAGTGGGGCTTTCTTATAGGAGGCTAAAATACGTTTTGCTGCGGCCCCCGTCCACAGCAGTACATTGCTTTGGTTCTGTACGGTAACTCCTGTCTGCTTCTCCAAACTGGGGGCGTGCCGACCGTCATCTACTGTAGGTAATACACTGACTATGGATAAGTACCTCATACAACCCCACTTCAAAACACCCAAACTATTCCTTTAAGTCAAACCAATACAACCATGTGATAAGACCTGAGCTTAAAACATTCATTTCTGTAATTCTGTAAAAAATACACAAGTATTAAGGGCAAATTATGCTTAGGATTCAAAAGTAAAATTCTCATTTTGGAGACTGGGACCTTTTAGAGTATCTGCAGTTATTTATATTACTGGGTGTTACTAAGGCAGTAACATGCATGCAGCATTTTAATGTTGATGAGGTGTGGCTAATTTCAATTACTGTAAATAATGATGTCATTATAATATTATTATTTTATAAGATGATCATGTGTATGTGATGAAAATTTAAATGTGAATCAGTGGAATAAAGTACAATATTCCCTGTCAAATACTTCAGTAAATGTACTAGATAATGTTTCATTGCTTGTCTGCATTTAGGTAGATAGTTAAATATCCAAATACAGCAACGTTTTCCATATGCAAACCAAAAGAAAGACATTAATTTAATGGAATTATATGTCTATATACAAAATTCGAAATAGATAGTCCACTGAACAGCAGAGGAAAGAGAGACAGACACTACTCATGCTAATTTGTATCCTTTTTACTCATCTCGCTTTCACAAGCCAACTTTTAGTCCGTTTTAATCGAACTCTGGTGCAGTTTGTTTGGGCGGTTGTGAACGCAGCAATCGTATTCTGGTGCGGACCAAAACAACCGGTCCGAGACCGCTTATGAGATGTGGTCTTGGATCGTTTCCAAGCAAACTCTAGTGCGGTTCGATTGCAGTCACAACATAATCCGACCCAATTGCCGGAAGTGAACCAAACCGCAGGGGATTACAGACTTCCTTCCGGGGCATTTGTTGAAATGGACACAGGTAACCGACAGGTTAACATGAGTGGGAGAGGACTGACTTGGACTTCTGCAGAAGTCCGATGTTTGCTGGACATCTGGGCCGAAGAGAACCTACAGAATATGCTAAATAAAGTCCATAAATTAGTGATGTTTATTAAGTCATTCAAGATAAACTGGAGGAGAAGGGATTCGTGTGCACAGTAGATCAGTGCCGAGTCAAAGTGAAAACACTTCGGCCGTGCTCCTTCGTACACGCCCCTCAGCAAAGAATTCTTTTTATTTGGTCTGCTTTAATTTGTGCACTGTGAAACCGAGCCAGACTAAAGAGAAAACAAACCAAAAGCATCAATTTCACTCTGATTCGGACCAGCCAAACGGACTATGGCTTGTGAAAGCCCCCTTGTTTCTTACACGACTAGCCAACTGGGTCTTTGTCCTTAATCGATTATAAAAAAAGAAAAAATATATATTTATGATTTTTTTTATCTTAGTAAACAATAAATTTCATGGTTCCCAATAAAAAAGACTCAATCTTATATCATTTTATATCATTAAGAATTCACATTGGACAAGTCAACATTCCTTCTTCCAAAAGGAAATACTGTGCTGCGGTAAAATACCAGATCTCAACTGTGCATCATCTTCTTCATCCTATGTGTGCCTGTCTAATTGTGTATGATTTAGTGTTCTCCACTTTATTAATTTCTAAATCAGTAGTAAACAAGAACCAGCAAGGAAGCAGCATCTAAAGACAAACACCTCCTCGCTACTCTCTCTCCCCCTTCATGCTGTCTCCCTATTTCACACATAAACCTCCCACACATAACAGACTTAGTCATGTGTAGCCTTTAGTCTGGCACCCAGGGTTTGTGTGTGTGTGTGTGTGCGCATGTGCAGAGCCATTTAAATATTTGAATTTGCCTGATGTCACTGTCCTGTGTCATTAACAGGCCTGCAACAACAGAGGTAGACGACAACCAAAAAGCTGAGGGGGGAGTCACTCTGACAGGGGGGGGGCATCGCACCACGGCGACAACAAACATCTCAAATACAGACTTATGATTGGTTCTCTTTATAGAAATATGTAATACAATCGCATATATATCGTATACTGACAGAACATCTGATGTGGGATTTATTTTTGGCATTAAAGGCTCAGATATTTTTCTGTGAACTCCCCCTCCCAACATTTATATTTGGTTTCCTCCACCTGACCTTGAATGGCAGCAGGAAGTGTCCCGATCCAACTGTCAGCCCGGATCAGACACTAGCTGCTCACTCGGTTTCACACGTGGACACAGACAGTCCTCCGTCATACATGCGTGCACGTGCACACACTCACACACACACGGGTATGCACACAGATACACACGCGCACACGCACACAGAGAAGCTAAATTGGAGCTTTCAAAAGGCCTCAGGCGCGCCTGCACTTTAGCATGCACAGTTTTGTTCCACAAATTCCCACAAAAACACACAGTGCTCTGACATGCACACACACTCCCACGCAGAAGACACAGGCAAACACACACATACAGACATTTTTCAGCTTTTCAATGTCTTTATGAACTGTTTGTGAATCATTACGACTGTGTTATCGGAACAAAAATTTGCAAAAGAGTGTCTTCAAAAGACAAAAATTGCAAAAGAATGTCTTCAAAAGACTTCATCAGACGAACGGTTCCACATCTTAGTATTCTTTCTTACCGAGCTTAGCACAAAGACTGTAAACAGGGGAAAAGAGCTGGCATGGTTCTGTCCAAAGGTAACAAAATCCTCCTACCAGCACCTAAACAAATTAGTTATTTACATATAATCAACATGTTATGTCTCCTTTGTTTCATTTGTACAAAACCTGAAGTGTAAAACGTTGTGATTTTATGGGAGGTTTTGTGCCGGACTGTTTCTTGGCCCGCGAGCAGTAACTTCCTGGAGCTGCTGCTGGTTGCCTGGTAACTGCTCCTGTTTTTACACTTTGGTTTTGTAAGGATTTGTATTGCAAAAATGATTTGATGTACGGTGTTAATTTAATGAGCTTTAGAGGTGCTGCTAGGTAGATTTTGTAGTCTCGGGACAGAGCCAGGCTAGCTGTTTCCAGTCCTTATCTAAGCTAAGCTAACTGTATCTTCCTATTTAATGTACAGATAAGTGAGAGGTATTTAATTTCTCATCTAACCCTTGGCAAGAGAGTGAATAAGCGTATTTTCAAAAATGCTGATCTACAATTTAATGCAACAAGGACTTTGTACGACTTGTTTCAGAAAAGGGAGACTCTGTGTGGCACAGGTCGACTGTGGTACTTTGTACACTAATACCTTAGGGTGCTTTTTCAAGCCAACATTTAGTCCGTTTTAATCAAACTCTGGTGCGGTTCAACCCCTGGTGTGGTTTGTTTGGGCGGTTGTGTATGCAGTAATCGTACTCTGGTGTGGACCAAAACAACCGGTCCGAGACCTCTTGCGAGAGGTGGTCTCGGAACGTTTCCAAGCGAACTAAAACGCAGGCTGCCTGTGCGGGCATTTGTTCAGATGGAAACAGGTAAACAACAGGTTAACATGAGTGGGGGAGGATTGACTTGGACTTCTGCAGAACTCTGATGTTTGTTTGACATCAGAATATGCTAAATAAAGTCCACAAAAACAGTGAGGTTTATAAAGTCATTGGAGATAAACTGGAGGAGAAGGGATTCATGCTCACAGTAGATCAGTGCCAAATCAAAGTGAAAACAATACGACAGCATTATATCAATGTCCGCGATTCCCTGCATAGAAGTGGCAGCTCTGGAGAAGAAAAAGATAAATTCGCTCCTTTGTAGACGCACCTCAGCTAATTATTTTTTTTAAATTGGTCCGCTTTAATTTGTGTACTGTGAAACCGAACCAGACTAATTAGAAAACTAAACCAAAAGTATCAATTTCACTCTGATTCGGACTAGCCAAACGGACTATGGCTTGTAAAAGCGCACTTAGAATATGTAGAATAATGCTTTTCAAGCTCATGTGTGATGCGACCAGAGGGGGGAAGGATGCTGAAATAAAATCAGACTATACTGTATACACTAGGATAGTGTGACACTGTGCCTCTTCCCTTTTTTCTGTGAGGGAAACAGGCCAACAACTTTGAATCATTATTGATATTTTCATAAGAATTTGACATTTTAAAAGCAGAAACTTACCACATGGAGAATCTTATTCTCTGTCTCATACACAGTGCAATCCTGTAAAACGAGAAGAAGACAGAAAGAAGAAAACATGAGATGCTGAAAGCAACTGTGCGCACATCCGCACGGAAGCTCAAATATCTCCCTCCTCTGAATATAACAAGCAGGAAAGAAGGAAATAAGAGAAATGAGGAGGCCAACAGGAGGAAAGATGGATGACTTGTTTTTCAATGGAGAACATCTGCAGTCAGCTATTTCGTTTCTAACCTTCCACATTATGCATATTACTTTATAATCTAGGCAGACAAAAAACATTGGATTGACCAGTTCTGGTTCTTCTCCGCTGCCTGGAGCTCCACGAGCCTCCGCACCGCAGGATTTAGAAACTACATTATTTGAACGTGACAGATTGTTATTTAACGATAGCTGATGGTTAATCTATTTCTGGGAAAGCGGCCCACCGAATTCACCAGATGTGCATGGTAGCAGTTAATACGTCTGTTTGATGCATTAGTGCGGGCGGCGCTGCCACCTTTGTCTGTCTCGCTGCAGCCTGGCAGCCACATGTTCATTTGGCCCATTGTGGACCTACGGTGGCCCCGTTCTCCTCCCTCTCCTCTGGCCCTTGGAAGAGGGGATGGGTGTTATCTGCTCGGCTCCAGGACTCACTCCGGGCACACGTACAAACTCTCTCACACACGGGCTCTTACAGGGAGGATGTGGATAGGGTCCAGGAGAGCAGACATACTTTATGTCCAAACAATGAGATTTCTGCAGTATCAGAGTGAGTGTGTGAATGCACCTCTAGTTTTAGTTTTTTTTTAAAAGTGCATTTATGTGTGGAAGTGTGGTGAATCTACACGAGGGAGCCAGAGGGGGAGCAGAAGGAGGACAGGAAGTGAAGGGAGGAGAGACCCCTGGTTCATTCTCCATCAGGGCCCACGAGCTGAGCAGAGGATGTGGTTTAACAGTGAGTCAATGAGCGCTTTGCCTGAGGCTGTTACTGAGAGCTACCCGTCCCATCAGCCATGCTGCAAACAGCCTGTGGCAGTGGGACATATGTTCCCCTCATAGTCAAATCTATAGAAATGAGCTATAGACCACAACTATCTGTATTGTAAGTATTGATTCTCCCAATCCAAACCCACTTTAACTTTGCAGTTTCAATTCAAAATCATGACCTTTATCGTATCAGTGTAATGAATATGGACATGATGCATGCATCCTTGTGCGTTAGGGGTGGGGGAAAAAATCGATACAGCATAGTATCGCGATATTTTGCGCGGCAATATTGTATCGATACACGGCAGTCAATTACTGATCTTTTATTATTAGGGCTGTCAAAGTTAATACGATAATAGCACGTTAACGCAAATTCGTTTTAACACCACTAATTTCTTAAACTCATGAACGCAATCGATCTTTCAGAGGTTGTAGCGGGCTCAGTTTTAAAGCTTGAGTGAAGACACACCATATGAAACTATAAAACCTAATGAATTCATTGGTACCATGTCATACTAGCTTGTCGCGGAGGAGGTTAAATAACGCTCCAAAGTTACGCTAAATTTTGGTGTGGAAAAACTGGCATGGCCATTTTCAAAGGGGTACCTTGACCTCTGACCTTAAGATATGTGAATGAAGACTCTGAGATGAACAGAGTGAAACTGTATCTTATTAGATAAAACAGATGTTGACAAACTACAGAATATGCGGTTGAAAAAAGGTAATAATAATCGCAATTTATTACACAGCTTTGTTGAATACTCAATTCTGATTGGTCAATCACGGCGCTCTACGGTCTGTTATTTCTTTATAGCAGACCGTTGCTATTTATAACAGACCGTTGCTATGGACGCAGCTCTGATGTCGGACTATGGAGGACCGTTTTAGTGTCAAATGATTGATTTCTTAAGTAAGTAGCCGTGTAATAAGCGGAATAATGTGCAGCTAGCGGGTCATTGTTGTGACATAAACAGGGTCAGGTTTTATTTCACAACAATGACCGGCTCACTGTACATTATACCTTACATATCTTATCGCAATAGTCAGCATGTCGCAAAATGTTTAAAATCGCATTAAGATCATATCGTGACTTAAGTATTGTGATAATATCGGATCGTGGGGCCTCTGGTGATTCCAAACCCTATTGTGTGTGTGTGTGTGGAAGCACCTGTTGTACGATGGTGGTTAATTCTAGGCAGAGCTGTACAATGTTGTTCTTCAGTAATGAATATTCTGTCACACTGGCGAACGGAGACCTGAAACAGACGAAAAAAACAAAACAGTTCATAATCTGACAGATGCATCTGAGAACTTTAGTAGAACATTGAATTGGTGTACTGGTCATGATCTTATTCTACATTGTGTTACTGTTTTCATCAAATGCTCCTGTTTAGAGTACAGTGCTTATTGTCTCCAAGGTCTCAAAATCACACTTCTATGAATGTGAGCAAAGCATATTCGGCAATTCTATTACAAAAATGACAATTTACTCTGTTTTGAGGAAGTGATTTTAGCTATATTGTTGTTTTTATTTTGTTCTGTTCGTTTATTTGCTAACAGTGTGATTTTAAAAGCTGGGATAGGGCAGTGAGAGTGAGAGAGAGAGAGAGAGAGAGAGAGAGAGAGAGAGAGAGAGAGAGAGAGAGAGAGAGAGAGAGAGAGAGAGAGAGAGAGAGAGAGAGAGAGAGAGAGAGAGCAATAAAAGCTATTCTCTCCTCCTCTCCGAGCAAATGAGCAAGTGATAAAGACAAACAACAATATTTGGTTTTATATGACGGCCAGGAGGCTATGCAACCACGGGATCTACTAAAGCTCAACATCACTTTATTTTTACGTGTTCTCAGTTTCATATGGTTCAGCTGATCTAACTTCACGATAACAACATAAAAAACATCTTTCCTTACCCATCTATGAATTATGTTACTATATGAAGCATAAAAATAACAGGAATATCTGATAATATACAATACAAACAACCTCTGTGAAGTTTATTACGTTCCGTTTTTGTTTAAACTTTGTGTCAGAGAGGGATTGTAAGGTGTTCCTGTCATTTTGTCCACTGCCCTGTTTAGTAGCTAAAAAAGGTGTACTTGCTTGTACATTATATCTTTAGATTTTTGTGCTCAACCTTACTTCATGAAAATTGGGGATATTGTGCTAAAAATTAAAGGTCATATTGCCAAATTGGTGTGGTTGCTACCTGTCGAGCCAGGCCAGCAGGTTCTTGGCTGCACCGATCAGATCCACCACCGAGGTCAGGAAGTCGTTGGGTAGCCTCCGGGAAGCTCGTCCGTCGTAGTGTCCGCCCCTCCGCCGGCCCAGGATGAAGTTCTGGAGGTTCTTCGCTGAAGCGTTCAGCTTGTGAGACAGAGTCCGGAGGTTCTCCGTCTCCAGGCCGTAGTTCTGCAGAACAAACAGAGGGACTCGTTTTAGAAGGAGAATCACATATATGCTGTTCTGCTAATGTGCTGCTTCTGTTACGCAGACTGTGTGGACATTGTGCTAGAAATCCTTGGTTTGAGGTTACTTGTGGCAGGGATTTGTTTGATTAAAAGTTAAATAGTTTACCATTTCGGAATCTTTCCAAGAGTTAGATGAGAAGATTGATACCACTCTCCTTACATGAGACAGATATCGATCTTCTCATCTCACTCTCAACAAGCAAGAGATTTACCAAAATGAACTACAGGTTTATAAAAATCCTTTCTGTATCCACAAAGAAACATCAAAGAGTAATGTGAAACTGCAATAGATTTTGGAATAGATACAACATAACTTACACATGTGGACTTTAAAGATTAATAAAGATTACCTTTCCACACGTTTTATAGGTTCAACAGAAAGAGTACCTACTGTGATTAAATGTTAAGTGGTTATTCTGAGTGGAATTAACTGAAATTAGAATAACCATCTCTGAATATCCATTAGCGTTTTCATATAACAGCCACTCTCAAGGCTAATACAAGAACACCAAGCTGGTCGAGTAGCCCATTACTGCACTGTGACCCTTTTAAACACACACACACACACACACACACACACACACACACACACACACACACACAGAGACCCACTGAGCCACATTGCGCTCAGCGTCCCAAGGCACCTCAAGTCATGTCCTGCCTGACAGAGCCTGATTCCTGCTGACACAAAGGCTACACACACACACACACACCCTTGTATAGTCAGATGCACAGGCTTAGCTAGACGTATCTATTCCTCCTCTGCCTCTAGATCTATTCTACACAGTCACGACCACAGTGACTACAAAGGAGAGAGGGTTTCACAGTGGCAGCAGAGAGAGAGAGACAGAGACAGAGAGAGAGAGAGAGAGAGAGAGAGAGAGAGAGAGAGAGAGAGAGAGAGAGAGAGAGAGAGAGAGAGAGAGAGAGAGAGAGAGAGAGAGAGACTAAAGAGGCAGAAGACAAGAGGGAGAGAGAGAGCACCCAGCTATGCATCTCACTGAATCTGGGTCAGGCATACACTGCGTTCTGTATAATCTTCTGTATTCTGTGGAAATGTAGATGTATACATGAACTTGGAGCGCACATGTTTGCACAGCTGTAATTAGCCTGTCGTATGATTCGATCTTGAGCGTTGTGTGCGGGGGACAGTGCTGAGATGAAGCGAGGGAATAATGCCCCGTGTCGACTGTCTCATCGTGTGTGTGTGGACAAAGAGAGAGAAATAATTTGAGCGGAGCGTGCATGTGTGTGTCAAATCAATACAGTAAGAGGGCGATGCCATTAAGCAGCCCCCCCACACCCCCTCCCTCCAACTTCATGTCGATGCGGTTGCCATAGCAGCCATGTGTGGAGTGGCCTCTCCTCTCTATGCTGATTATTTCTACCATTGTTCATGAGCATCACGTTCAAGCACTGTTTATGAAATGTTTGGGCCTGACGGGAGACTTCTCAGTATTTAATTATTTTCTTTTCCAAAGTAAAGCATTAATCATTAATCCCGCTCCGCTGTACATTCACTCGCACCAACGTGTAGAGTATCTAACCTCTATTAATCAACAGAATATTGATTGTGTTGCTCTCAGCTTGGAAGATCTGGGTTCGCTGCTCAACTCAAGCAGATGACTTTTGTATAATGAGTGAATTTTTTATTTTTACTGCAGGTTTTTCTTCTTTTTTTTTTACCCAAAGCAAGATCAGCTGAAATTGTCTATAACTGGATTCAAAATGAAACTAGGGCTATTTCCCCCCTTGGTTTTAAGAAACATCTATTTACAGCAGGGCGGCCCAAAGTTGGCCCGCCATCAGGTTCGATTTGGCCCGCCAGATGTTAGTGATTTTATTTTTATTTTTTTTAATTAAAAGGCCCGTGGGATCGCTGGCAATCCCGAACAAGTTTACTACAACTTTCATAGGCCGTATCAGGCTATGTTTTAGAGTGAAGGTGGCATCATATGAAACTAGAAAACCTAAGGAATCCATTGGTTCCAACCATGTCATACTAGCTTTTTGAGAAGGAGGCTAAAGCCTGCAACATTAGGCTAAACTTTGGTGAGGAAAAACTGGCATGGCCTTTTTCACAGGGGTCCCTTGACCTCTGACCTCAAGATATGTGAATGAAAATGGGTTCTATGGGTACCCACGAGTCTCCCCTTTACAGACATGCCCACTTTATGATAACCACATGCAGTTCGGGGCAAAAAACATGCAGTTTTTTTTAATGCAGTATATATGTGATATTTTCGCCTATTCTAAAAATGGTGTCTTTGAATACTTCTGCACACTGGGGTCCATAAACAGTCTTGGAAATGCATAAATTATGACTGGATATGACTGGAAATGAGCCCAATTGTATTCAGTGGGTGGTTTTTAAGGGGTTAACAATGTAAAAGCTAAAATACTATTTAATTAGGGGAACTTGGGATCCTAGTACCATTTTGCATCAAGTAAAATAGGTGTTTACTTTTGGCCCGTTGCCCACCATTGAGTTCCAGTTTTGGCCCTCAAAGGGAAAAAATGTGGGCACCCCTGATTTACAGTCTTCAGTCATTACAGTCCGACTCTCTGGAATTCTCGAACACGAACTAACGTCTGCAGTGTCTTCTTTTAAGAGTCTACGCCTGTCATATGAAATGTGCTTTATAAATAGACTTGACTCGACTACAGTTCAAATGAGGTACTGAAATATAAAAGAGGGCTGTTTTCAGCAGCTTAAAACCTGAATACAAATTATGAAGCTGACATGGTTTGATTTGTTTGTAATAACCTTTTTTTATGGGACTGCTTCAAACAAAGTGTTTTAATTCAGGTAGTGTTACCCCTGAGCAATCAACAACTAGATGAAAAAACAATTACAAGACCATCACCCAAAGTGCTGCAATAAAAAAACATAAAAAGGGCGAGAACAGCAAAACTAAAATAACTGAGCGACAAACATACATGCACATCAAACAAAGGGCGAAGGATACAAGTAGAGATGAGTGGAGGGGTCAGACGATAAAGTGGGATGCTACCTAACAGACTACAGCGGAAAACCCAAAGATAACATTCAACATTCATTTAAGCTTTCCTTCATCTGAGGAATATTAACTTCCTCCTATAATACAGAAAATTATAAATTATGGCCAACTGTTTATTAACTTTCACGTAGCCACCAGGATGTTAAATGAATTTGGAGTCACACAGGGTAACACTGAAAAGGAAAGGAACCACCATAGAAAGCTGACTCATCTGTGTGAAGGAGTTACAGGAGGAAATGACGGCATGAATCACTTTCTCAGAACAAAAGCAGAACTGGGACAAAGCTCAAAACATAATAAAGCTACCTAATTAATATTTTGGATTATGCCAAGATATTTTAAGTTTCAGAGTTGTTAGGTTTTGAAGAATGATATATTTGAAGTTCTTTGTAAGATGTGTTTTGGTATAGAGGCAGCACATCCTGTCTGTTTGCATGGGTTTTCTTTCAGGTGCTCCGGTTTCCTCTCCAAGTCCAAACATATGAATGTCAGATTGATTCAAAACTCTATAATTTCTGATAGATATGAATGCGGGTGTCAGCCCTAACAGACTGCTGAGCTGTCACTCAGTAGAGAATGATGCCTGTCAAAGAGATCTGTGAAAATAATTATTCAATTGTCTAAACTACTACTACTTTTTAAAAGATAATATACAGGCGTTAACGAGTAGTGTCTTATTGTTTGATTATAAAAATACTAACTGTACACAGTATGTTAGCTGTCTAAGTGTGTGACAATGGGAAATTGTCATATACCAGTTGCAATTGACTATTGCAATGTAGTACCCAACCCAGGTAACTAGTAGTAAATAGTTTAAAGATTGTTATGGGGCCATATCATCTAAACAATTTATTTATTGAATTACCAGAAAACATGCTATATCGTGATATATATTGTTATCGAGATGTGAAATGACCTACAGTATATCGTGATAGAAGTTTTGGCCATATCGCCCAGTCCTACCTTGCCGTACTAACCTATGTTACCAAATGAAAAAATAAATGCTTTTACTCTTTAATGTAAATATGTAATATGAATAAACAGTTGGTGCCTCCGCTTAGCAGAATATATGGCTCACTAATTTTATATCCTACTAAGAATTATGTTTTATGTAATACTGAATTACTTGTTTTAACCAATTCCTCTTTCTATAGATCATAACAACACGACTTTAGTGAAATATAAAAATGACCCACACACAAAACCTTGAATGAAAAATTCTGAATTTTTGTTAAATGAAATAATATTTAAATCACTCTTTTCCAGATAAAAGTTAGAAGTAGCAAGTTCACCCATTTCTCAAAGGTTTCAACGCAATTGTAAGGTTCATTGTAAAGTTTAAACCTTCACATATTACTCTTCTGCATCAATTAAACACCAAAATCCAAGATTATGCTGCAGACTAACTAATATGCACACTCTCTCTCACACACACTCAGTCTGCAACTAAGCAAAATATTGTCCTTTAAAATAATTAAAACGTTGCAGGCCTGAGTCGATAAGCATAGTGGTCTTAAACTTAGTGAACGTTTCCCATGCAAAGCAAGCAGAAAAAAATATATAGTATGCAGCAGTTTATTACTCACGACCTCCCTGAGCAGACGGTTGGACAAGCTGGCCGATGAACTGGTGAATAACATGATGAGGGGAAACCAGCAGCTGGCGGCAACCAGACGCTATATGCTCCCAAAAAAAAGCTCAAATGTCTCCTGGTACTATCCTTTAGCGAGCATACGCACGTTTCTCGTCTAAAAGTCTCTTAACAAACTCATTCCGAGTTCGTTTTAGCTTTAAATTAGCGTACAACATCAACACACAGTAACAATTCCTAGTAACATACACAGCTAGCTACAACATTGCAACATGTGCTAACATTACTAGCGGGCTAATGCGCTAATAGCGATTAGCATGTACATTTTATCACACTGCATCTTACTGACACAGTTCAAAATGACCACACAGAAGTATTTACCCTCCAAAAGCCTCAGAATTCCCTTTACCCCCTGCTAAACTCTGTATCCACCGTGGTAAAGAGCCTAATTTTCCGGCAGCGTTGACAATGTGCACACAGTATGTCTGCTTAGCATCTTTACCGCTTCTGAATGCCCTCTACGGGTCTCCTTTAAACCCCGCCCCAACACCGTTTTGATGGTTTCGATTGGGCGACAGCTCATTAACATCCAATACAAATACAGAAATGTCAAGACAGACAGTGTGTTTAACAACCAAACTACTTAAACTGCAGTTAACTTTATTTACAAGCGAAAAAGATTTATCTATCAGTGGTTTACTGTTTTAACAACTCTAACAACTATTTATTGTTGTTTCCATTCACTTATTTATTCTTGCCTATATACAGTATGTAATTTGTAGACTGGGCAACAGCAATATTCAATAATTCTGTGAAAAATTGTGGCCTGGCTGCTATAGCTGACTTTTGTTATTTTTGTTGTTTTGAGTTAAATAAATAGATGTTTAAATTTGCTCAGTTTTTACACTTTTTAATGTAATATCAACACACAATGACACCTATGAGTCTTTCAATTCAGGTTTTGGGATGAGCAGTGATTTTATTCTGAAATTATGCCCATTTCTCAGCACATCTTGCTGAAAATTCACTGCACCCACAGAAACCTACTTAGCATACATGCTTGGGGCAAAAACTCGATTGCATAGGCATAAAAGAAGGGACTTTTCCACATTTACAGCGAGACTGAAAGCTCAGTCAGCGCTTGAAACTTGCATTGATCCGAGGCCACAGAAGCTCCCCTTTTTTTACTGCAGAAAGACCAGAAAGTCATAACGGTTGAGCCAGGGGAACAGGGTTCTGCTTTCCTTATGATGGATTATATTGCTGACGACAGTGAATCGTCCTTTATTATCCAAATATTCACAGTGTCTACAGGTACTAGAGAGCTGCGTCCCTTTGTTACCTGGAGAGTACAGTTAATGAGAGGTAGGAGGTCAGTTGAGAATTGCTTCCCTGCGGCTATCCTAAAGGATAATTTTGATTTATTATAACTTGGGTCTTATTTTTGTAGTTTTGGCCTTCATTTCTTTATTGATTATGAAAACATATTACTCAACAAAGTAATTGCTGAGATCCTGGAAAACACTGCAACTTTGCTACAGAAATAGAACAGGGCAAGAAATGAGCAGTGGCGTGATCAGAGAAGTTGTAAACCAGCCAACAGTTTAGCCAGATTATCTAAACTACAAATCAGCATAGACAAAATGCCTGTAATAATCCCTGTTTGCACATGAAAATACTCATTCAAAAGTCTGGAATCGCCTACAAAAAAAGCTTGATTTGGTGATACTCTATATTTTTGAATGGACTTTCATGCTTTTAGGTTGTAGAAAGACCTCTTTACAAATAGATGTTATTTTGTATGAAGGGTTTGCAAAAGAAAGTCCTGTTTTGAACATGGAGAATAAAACGCTGAACAATGGTTCAACCAGATTGAACTGATAGGGCAGAAAGAGACAAAGATACATCTGAGCAACAGTTGAATAAGAATAGAAGAAATCACCAGTCATTGGTAAAAGAAGCTTAGCATCAAAATGTGTGCAGATTTAAATAGGAACAGGTTCCTGTTTCAGTGTCAAGTGCACAATAATGTCTATAACAAGCTGGAATTAACAGGCACATTGCTTTAGCAAAGCTATTCTTAAAACTTCAAAACAAAAATAGAAGGTTAGTCAATGGTTAGCACTATTGGAATATCAGCTGAAAATAATATAGACTGACAAATCACAGTTTAAACCAAAATACTTGGAGCCTGATTGCACCGTTGTGTGCACCGATACCGATACCGGATCAAATATCGGGCCGACACGGACTCAAATACCTGGATCGGGTATCGGTGAAAATGGGACAGATCTATTAAATTCAATTGAATGTTTATATACTTTATACATTATATACTGGAATAATTATTCCTGTTTAAGTTTTGACCAATTTGTTGCTGAATTAAAATGGTTTTGCACTTGAATTGCAATTCCTGTTAATTTTGAAGATTTTTTTTACTAATTTGCTGGTGCACAACTTATTATTTTAATAATAAATAACAATTCAGTAAATTTATATCTATGTATTTATTTGTGAAATTTTGTTTTACAAAGTTAGGAAAGCAACGTTTAAGTCAAGGCTAATGTTGCCTGACAAATAAAAGAATGATCCCAGTCACTTCCACACAGTGAGGCATACAGCTTATTAATTAAACACTGGTATCGGATCGGTACTCAGTATCGCCCGATACCCAAAGCCCAGGTATCGGTATCGGTATCGGTATCGGGACTGAAAAAGTCAGATCGGTGAATCCCTACACTGTTGTGGTTTAATAATGATCGTGGGTCACTTACACTTCTCTGATGTAGACAACAAATTCGAAATCTAAGGGTATTTGGGGGAAAAATCACTCCAACAGTATCCTCCCCTGTCATGCAACACTGAACGGACAGTGACTAGCTGAAATGGAAGTCTGAATCATTTCATTATTCATCTTTTGGGGCCAAAACTATTTCAAAAGTAGATAATGCATTTGGTATCTTAATTATACAGTTTGTATCTCTGTTAAAATAGCCTTTATTGAAGTTAAGAAGGAAAACGTCAAACAGGTGATTCCAAACTTTTGAACGGTAGTGTCTGTCAAAGTTTCTTCCCCAGATGTTGATGTGTTCCCACATGATTAATCGATTATTCGATTAGTTGTCAACTATTTAATTAATTGCCAACTATTTTGATAATCGATTAATCAGTTTGAGTAATTTTTTTAAGGAAAAAAAAGTCTAAATTCTCTGATTCCAGCTTCTTAAATGTTTTCTGTTTTCTGTTTTCTTTACTCCTCTATGATGGTAAACTGAATATCTTTGAGTTGTGGACAAAACAAGACATTTGAGGACGTCATCTTGGGCTTTGGGAAACACTAATGGACATTTTTCACCATTTTCTGACATTTTATAGACCAAACAACTAATCGATTAATTGAGAAAATTATCAACAGATTAATTGAAAATTAAAATAATCAGTAGTTGCAGCCCTAACTAGGACCTAAATTGTAATAAAGTAGAAATATCCTTTAATACGACTCACAGCAGTAGTTTTAGTGATACATCTTGTCTACCTGGCATCCCTACATGTGTGTGGTGTGTGTCCAGTTCCCGGACATATGATGATTGCTGCTCTGGGACACTCATTCCCATGCTGGAACGTTTGAATGAGAAGAGGTACACACACACACACAGACAGAAACATGTGTGCGCACCCACACACACTCTCACACACGCTCACACACGCTCACACACATTCAAACAGCCCCAACTAATCCAGCCATGTGTGCCTGGGAGATAAGGTGCATCCTGCATACTCTTTCTACATACTCTCTCTCTCGCTCTCTCTCTCCTCTTCCTCTCTCTTTCCCTCTCACTCTCCCTTCGTCTCTGTCTCTTTCTCTCTCTGGGAGAGTAGCACCTAATTCCCCCTAATTCCCTAATCCTGAGCAGGGCCACTGCATATACAGTCAGCAGTGACCGAGGCAGTACACACACAAAGCAGGGCCCAAATGATGGAGGATTTTTCTAGCCATTTCTTAAGCCAATATCAATAACTGGTGGGGGCAAATAAACAACAACCAATATAGAAATCTTTCTACCTGTGAGAATTTCTTCAGCAGTTATATGAACTTACTCTAAATTGGTCTTAAAGTAATTCTGGCAATCAGAGCAACAATTATCACAGTTTTTGAAAAAAAGAAATATATATATAAATATTTTTTATAACCTTTGTGATAAAATCAATTCTAAAAAGACACTAAAGGTGGATATATAGTGGATACTATGGCTGGGTATGGTTTCAAACTTTTGGACACTAGTGTCAATACGATACCTGAATATAGCCACCAAAACCCAAAGAATATTTTCTTTGATATCTTATATGTTTTTCCAGGAAATCTTGTTTCATTTAACAAAAGAAGACAATAATCTTAAATGTTAAATATTGTCAAAACACAAGCAGCTGTACAAAAACTTTCCCTGAATAAAACTGTAAAATTGGCATAATTTAAATCAGCTGTGGCTGCAAGCTAACCATTAACACTCGAACCAGCCGGGAACATGCTAACTAGCAACATGCATTCATTGTGTTTTCTTTGTATACTTTGCTGTTTACTTCCCTCTGGTATTTTGTGTTTGGGATTGTACATAATTTCAGTCAATAAAAGAGTTATTGAAGAGGGAAATAAAGCTCTTTAAGATTCACACAGTTTATTACAAGTATTGGGTATTGGATACTGGCTACATGTTGGAGAGTGATAGTTCTTGGTAAATTGTATAAAGCATTGTATATATATTCAATGTATGTGTGACAGGAGAGTTTTTTATGGAGCCCCCAAACCAATATGATTATCAGATTAATCAAAAAATGCAACTGATTAAATCAATAAATAATACTTTAGTTAACCTCCTGAAACCTGCGGGATTGTGGGCGATACCAACCAACTTTACTGTCTTTCAGAGGCTGTAGCAGGTTCAGTTTTAGAGGTAGAGTGAAGGTACACAAATCATATGAAACTATGAAACTAGAAAACCTAAGGAAACCATTGGTATCAACCATGTCATAATTTGTCGTAAAGGAGGCTAAATAACGCTCTAAAATTAGACATTTGGCGAGGAAAAACTGGCATGGCCATTTTCAAAGGCGTCCCTTGACCTCTGACCTCAAGATATGTGAATGAAAATGGGTTCTTTGGATACCCACGAGTCTCCCCTTTACAGACATGCGCACTTTATGATATGCCTTTCATATTCATCCAGTTTTGCAGGTAACCTATGCAGAAATGTGTTTCTAGGAGGTTTTTTGAAGGAATGACAGCTTAATTCATATGTATCGAGTTTTGAATGTTTCTTGCAGAGAAACGTGTTTCTGTGAGGTTCTGGGAGGAAATGACAGTTTAAATAACTAAAATGGCGTGTAAAAAGAAAATATAAAGCTAGCTTGTATAGTTTTCCTTTAACTTCCAATCTGTGGATAAAAAAAGGGAAATTATGTTAGTTATTTTATTTTTTGTCTTCACCTCCACAGCTCAGTTTATAAAATAAATTAAAACTGAATTGTTCTTACTCTACTAGATATTATTTCACTAGTGTCAAAAACATCAGCGGAGTAAGTTAAGCAAAAGGACTGTGTGGCTAGCAAGTTTTACTTAAAACACTGTTAGCTAAAACACAGTGAGCACCAGCCTTTATAGCTACTGTAGCTACCTGGCTGAAGCTAACCTTCATCATTAAAACACCAGCCACTGCACGTAGATTAAAGAGACCTATTATGCTTTTGTGCTTTTTCCCTGTCCTTAAATGTGTTATATAGTTTTTTGTGCATGTAAAAGGTCTGCAAAGTTACAAAGCCCAAAGTCCACGCCAAAGGGAGTTACTCTGATCCACAGAAACACTGCTCCTGAAACACCTTGCTTGAAGTCCCGCCTTTTCTTCTGTAACGTGGTGATGTCACCAAGTAAAACATTTGCATAATACCTGCCTAGCGGTTAGTTTGGCACGGCCTCAAACAAAGCTAGTTAAAGTGGCGCTGGAGCAGAGTCCGAAGAGTTTGGTTTGGTTGACCAATCACAACAGAGTGAGCCAGCTGACCAATCAGAGCAGACTGGGCTTTTTGGGATGAAACAGAGCGTTTCAGACAGAGGGTGAAAAGAGGTGTTGCAGCAAAGCCGGCATGAGAAAAGTAAAGCGTTTTTTGAACATTAAATGATGTAAACATGTTTAGTAGAAACCCAAAATACAAGTATGCAACTGAAGATGAGCATAATAGGTCCTCTTTAATCATCCATATGCTGTACTACATGCTGTTGCAGCGTCCCTTCTTTCAACAGTGACTAAAGCATTTTAGCTGACAGAGTTAGCTACTTATTATTTATTAATGTATTCAGATCTATTTTTGACTTGTGTGATAACCTTTTACTACCTTTTGACAGTTCTGGGGCTCCATTGTTCCATAGTTGGCTCATGGTAGTCTCATATCTATCCAGTATATCTGACCAATGGTAAGACACACTCAAACACACAAAAACACTTGCATATGTGCGTATACATCACACCCTCCGAATCGATTGAGAGTAATAGTGTCAGTGACAGTAGCAGAGGTTGACTGACCAGGGCACAGAGCAGGTCGACAGCTTCCAGGATGAGCTCCTGATGTCCTATTCTGGTGACACCCAGCTCCTCCAGCTCCTGATGGGTGATGTGCAGCAGCTGCTCTCCTCCCATCTGCTCCCGCTCGAAACTCTTCACGTACTGCTGGAGACAGTCGTCCAGACCTGAGGAGAGCACAGACAGACACAGATTAGCCAGTGCTGATGTTTGTGTGCTAACACTGTGTATAAGGGGTGAGCTTTAGTAATATAAATATTACTAATGTGCCTAATTAGAGAGCTTAATGCCCCTCCAGAGACACAAATATAAAAATGAGTAGGAAATAGGGATGTCACGAGAATCAATACTTCGGTGCCAAGTCGATGCCAAAATTCTGAAAACGTGATGGCACTCGTTTTTCTACAGTAACGTTACCCCTGGTACCGGGGATCAGGGCTCGAGACTAACGTCACCCTGAGTATGATAGAAAATTTCCCTGATAATGCTACATTATGAACAACAAATCTGTGTTGAAATCGGTAGGAGGAGAGCTACTTAACGTTAGCTGTTAGCAGACGGTGGGCAGCACACTTGGCTAAATGATGGAGCTAACAGCTAACATTATGATGCGTTCATGCTCTACTCAGTAAAAGTTAGCATTGGGCGAAGGTAAATTATAACGTTATCTTGATGTGTTCAAATTAGGGCTGTCAAAGTTAACACGATAATAACGCGTTAAGGCAAATTTGTTTTAATGCCACTAATTTCTTTGACGCAGCTTGCAATTTTTAGGCTGTAGCGGGCTCAGTTTTGAAGCTAAAGTGAAGATACTGGTATCAAATGAAACTATAAAACCTAAGGAATCCATTGGTACCAACCATGTCATACTAGCGAAGGAGGCTAAATAACGCTCCAAAGTTAGGCTAAATTTTGGCGAGTAAAAACTGGCATGGTCCTTTTCAATGAGGTCCCCTTGACCTCTGACCTCAAGATATGTGAATGAAAAGTTTAACTGAAAAAAAATGGGATCTATGGGTACCCACAAGTCTCCCCTTTACAGACATGCCCACTTTATGATAATCACATGCAGTTTGGGGCAAGTCATAGTCAAGTCAGCACACTGACACACTGACAGCTGTTGTTGCCTGTTGGGCTGCAGTTTGCCATGTTATGATTTGAGCATATTTTTTATGCTAAATGCAGTACCTGTGAGGGTTTCTGGACAATATTTATCATTGTTTTATGTTGTTAATTGATTTCCAATAATAAATATATAAATTTGCATTAAGCAAGCATATTTTCCAAATCCCATGTTGATAAGAGCATTAAATACTTGATAATCTCCCTTTAAGGTACATTTTGAACAGATAAAAAATGTGTGATTAATTTGCGATTAATCACGATTAACGATGGACAATCATGCGATTAATAGCGATTACATATCTTAATCGATTGACAGCCCTAGTTCAAATGTAATCTTGTAAAATTTAGTTTTTGGCGAGAAACTTGAGATCGGGATTACTAGTAAATTCGCAAATAAACAGTATGCAAACGGATATAAAGCCGTATTGAAGTACATTCAATTCAATTCAATTTATTTTTATAAAGCGTCAAATCATAACAGAAGTTATCTCGAGATGCTTTTTATATAGAGCAGGTGTAGACCGTACTCTATAGTTTAGAGACCCAACAAGAGATCCCCAATAAGCATTGCATTGTTATGGGATTTATTGTTTTGTTTTTTACCATGTTATTGAATTGGGTATCGAGAATTGTGAATTTCACTGGTATTGGTATTGACTACTACATTTCTAGTATCGTGACATCCCTGGTAGGAAATATTGATTACAGACTGTCTGATAGAAATACAGATTTGAGTTCCTGTCTGTCATGTTGTTGTCTGAATCCTGGTCCACTTATAGCTGTAATACAGAATTCAGGCATGAGTGTAGACACCCACACGCACAGAAACTCAATGCTAAAGTCTGCCAAATAGAAACGCAAGCTAAACACCAGCCTAAAGCCAGAAATTTCATCAATGCTTTATTGACAACTTAGTAACTGTCACCTAGAAAACACATATCTGTTGGTTTGGCTTTCCAATATCCGATGATGATTGCACACCATAGTTATACGATTTCCTTTGATGCTTTTTACATGCAAAAGAATAAAAAGCAATGCATTTTTTCAGAGTTTGCAGAAAAAGCTGAATTTCATGCACATTCTGAGTGATTAAGGGTGTGTCCAAAATATACCCAGAGAGACGTGAGCAACATATTGACGTATGACTTTCCGCCGCTAAGCTGTGGCTGCCCGCCATGCAGAGAGCCAATCAGCTGCGCATACTGTAGACGTGGTGGGTCCGGGATACTATTGATCAGTGTGAGCCTCAGGCTTTGAACCAAACAAAGTCAGCAGAAAGCACACCTCCCCACAGACCTAATGAACAAGCCTGTTCCAAAATGAGCACACACAGAGCAAAAAAAAAAAACGCATGAGAGGAAGCTAATCCATGCACACACACACACATGGAACCACACAAACAGCGCACTGCGCGAACACACTCACTTCGAACACAATCACACGTACAAATACAATTACAACTGCTGCCGTTATTCAGGGTCTTGACGCCTCTGCGGAGGCATGTTGTTAAAGCCGAGTGGAGCTGTGAGGAAAACACTGATGCCCAAGGGAAGCGATGCTGACAGGGAGCAGACAGTGTGGTAGCACCTCAACACAGTCACCACACACACACACACACACACACACACACACACACACACACACACACACACACACACACACACACACCACAAAGGATGAGCAAGAAGAGGCATCTTGCTCTTGGTATGCCATGGGACATAACAGACGAAATATAAGCCCACTGTTGCTCTGAGTGACACGGACAAACAATCTTGTTACATACGGCACAGAAGAGCAATTGAAAATGTAACACGTCAGTAAGAGGCTCTGCTCTGGAGCGCCACAAGTGGAAATTGTTTAATGGAATACATTCCCTATGGACAACCCCTCATAGCAAACATGTTAGTATGTGTTTCACATACAACATTATCTCAGGCAAGATGTTATGACATGAAGTATGTGGAAACTACACATGTGAAATCAAGTGTGATGACTTGTTGGTGCGCATGTAATTTGGTACTATTTTAATCAGGTGAAACTACTTTAGAACATCTTGTTAAAACAATTAAAATGCTCTAAGAATAAAACTGCTTCAATATTAATATGTGGTGGAATGTAACAAGTACATTTACTCAAGTACTGTACTTGTGTACACATTTGAGGTACTTTACTTGAATATTTCAATTTCATGTCAGTTTCTGCTTTCTACTACTCCACTGCAAGTCAGAGGTTAGTGTTGTACTTCTTACTTCACTACATTGACAGATATAATTACTAGTTTCTTTACATGTTTTACAGACAGTACAAACGGGTCATTTTCCTGCTTTGAATACTTTTATTTTTGACACTATATTTTGCTAATAACTTAAGTAACATTTTCACTGCAAGACTTTTACTGGTAATAGAGTAATTTTTCCTTGTGGCATTGCAACTTTTACTTAAAGGTGCTAACTGTGAGTAAAGGATCTGGATCTTTTTTGTTTGTAGTTATTTGTATTGGTTTTTAGGTGGAGCTAGTTTCACAGGTATGGTTCCTAAAATAGGGGCAGGGCGCCGTCCAAAGGGCCACACGATAAATCTGAGATGATGATAATGATTAATGGAAATTAGAGAAAACAAAGTTCAGCTACACAAATCTGAAATAATTTGTTTCTGTTTTACTTTTCTCCATTCTGGGCTTTTGTTTTGAAATAATGGCAAATTCTACCTCTTCTGAAGTTTATTGATCTGAAATTTAGATGGGAAATCAATTGCTAAGAACTCTTAGGCATCTGAAATGTGACAAGGGGCTCCAACTAGACACTGATTTTTTGTAAGGGGTCACAAGCTAAAAACGTTGGGAACCACTGGTTTAATCTAGGGCTGTCCCGGATACCACTTTTTGGGCTTCGAAGCTTCGGTGAGTAATATTTGAAGGTATCCGAAGGTTTGTGGCGCAGCACAGCAGGCTGACATGTTCTTCTGTCTGTCTGTCTCCATCTCCCACGTTTCAGTGCTGCTGCCGCACTACTGTACACACACACACCTCTACACACAACAAACAGCGATATCCATCTGTGAATAACTAATAATAATTAATGTTGAATATGAATAATGAATAATGTTGTGGGATTATTTCTAATTTCATGGGCTATGGGATTTATACATTATTATAACATACTTACTTACTAAACTAAAACTAAGCATTTGAATGCTGATTTGGAGGTCCATATTGAGGTTTATAAGGTTGTCATGTTTTTGTATGTAAAATATGAATCTGAAAAATAGCTGTAAAATAAATGTATTGGAGTACAATATTTGTCTGTGAAATGTAGAATAGAAGTATCGAGTAGCATTAAATGGAAATACTCAAGTAAAGTACAAGTACCTCAAAATTGTACTGAAAGTGGCAGTAGGCAGTATATTTTTGGCATCATTGGGCAAAAATTCCATAAAAACCTTTCAGCATATTGTAAATCAAGTGTTCTGAGAGAAAACTAGACTTCTGCACCTCCTCATGGCTCTGTTTTCAGGCTTTAAAAAATCTAGCCCGTGACGGCAGACTTTGACCAATCACAGGTCATTTCGGAAAGAGAGCGTTCCTATTGGCTGTGCTCCGGTCATGTGACCGGTACTTGGCGTTCCTTCAAGAGATTTTCAACATGGCTGCTGGATCACAAACTTTCTAATTTTACAGCTAAACAGTACACTACAAGATGTTTCTGAAAACATTTGAGGCGAGAAATAGGCATTACAGTAACAGAATATTGATTCATATTTGATCAGCGCTGCCAAGTTTGACCGTTTGGTCGGAGTTCGCGAGTGATTGACAGCCGGCTCTCATAGACAGTCAGATCAGCTCTGACTGCTTGTTTTCCTCCGGTCTGTAAAATCTTGCAGATGCCGTTAGGAGCACCGGAGGACACCGGAGGACACAGAGGAACATGATTTTTTTCAGGTTACCTGTCTCATGTACTTCTGTCAGGATATAGGAATCTCGCCTACTGCTGCTTTAAGTAGAATAATTGAGTAGATGCACTTAATTACTCTCCATAACTGACTTGCACATGTGAATCAATACTCTTTCACGTGGACAGTTAACATGTGATCACATGTTCATTTTTCTATGTTTTCTCTGGAAATGGCTGTAAGAATCTCTTTAAATCGTTGTCTACTCTCATACCCAGTTTCTGATATTTATTCAGACAACCAAAAAAATATGTGATAATTCATTTCAATACAGCTCTGCATGTTTTTTTTTACAAGAATGCTCTTGGTGACAAATGCTTCACTAAGAGTAAGTGCACTGCTGCTTTCCAGCATTATATTTAAATTAGCTGTTTTTCTTCCCTTTCAGTGTAAAATGTTTATTACAGTGGGAAAATAGTCTAGCGTGGTCTAATAAATCATCACCAGTGTTGGCACAAGTGGACTGAGCGTTCAGATTTATTTAGCTAGCCAGCAGCTACAGATGCAGAGACGGCCATGCAGGGAACATGGAGGCAGAGCGGAGAGAAAAGCCCCGCAGCTAATGACTATCTGAATATGTGACTCCTGACCCTCGCTATCAGAGAGACACGAGAGGAAAGATGGCTATTTCTCAAAATGGAAATCTTTATGTCCGGAGGGAGGTGAGCCTCCTAGACCAAACCAATACATCCTTCTCATTTCCTCTGCCACTCGCACATTCGTCCTTCCCCATTTACACCGCCGCCTGTCCTTCTGGAAGCGCTTTTTAATGGTAGTCAGGTCGTACCATGTGGCACGTTATGGCTCATGTCATCATAATGCAAATGTAATATCTGACTATATTTGCAAAGTGATGCCAGTATAATATCTTCACTGCACATTTAATATTCTCTGCAGGTGGAATGAACTTTTTCACACTTATTATTCTAGTCGTGACTTCATTCCTCTTCCTGGCGTCTAATCATTAATAGTTGCACCTCTCTTTTTTTCCCTTCTCTCTCCACCTACAGTTAGTATGAATTATATAAAGAGGTGATGAATAAAGAATCAAAGAGGTGCAGGCTGAGTACCTCTGTTTCCTGTGGGAAAGCCCCCTACTATAGCTATGTCCTACTTCTGCACCTCACACACAGATGAATGGGATGCTGAGTTGACAGCAGTGCATCCAGTGTCTCTTTAAAGGTATGATGGGATTTTTTTTTTCAAATATACGTGAATTCTCGCACGCATGCTTGCACAACAAGCACAGAACTGCACACATACATTCACACATGTGCATACGCGTTGTGACACACAGCTGCTAGCCAATCAGATGAGTCAGGACGCCTCCCCTAGAGGACAAACAGCTGATCTGGGTTCATCTGCTGAGTTCATATGCCAGCTGGAAATAGCACATGGTGCTCGCAAACATACACACACAAACTAACCAACACATAGGGGTCAGGCTCATCAGCACTACAGTGCGCAAGACAGTCAATGATATTAAAATGACGTAGATGTGATTAGTCAAGATCTGCAGCAGTTGTGACTGCACCGAGGGACAATAAATACCCTTTTTCTGCCTCCCAAGTGCCTTCTTATGGAGGACAGAACCGAATAAAAAATAAAAAATGAATGAATAAATAAATAAATGTTTAAACACAAGAAATAAAAAATACATATGAAAATAAATACATCAGGGCTGTCAAAGTTAACGCGTTAACGCAAAATCGTTTGAACGCCACCAATTTCTTTAACGAATTAACGCAATCAATCTCTTGGAGGTTGTAGCGGGTTCAGTTTTAAAGCTGAAGTGAAGGTACTGGTATCACATTAAACTAGAAAACCTAAGGAATGTCATACTAGCTTGTCAGGAAGGATATTAAATAACGCTCCAAACTTGCACTACATTTTGGCGAGGAAAAACTGCCATGGCCATTGCCAAAGGGGTCCCTTGACCTCTGACCTCAGGATATGTGAATGAAAATGGGCTCTATGGGTACCCACGAGTCTCCCCTTTACAGACATGCCCACTTTATGATAATCACATGCAGTTTGGGGCAAGTCATAGTCAAGTCAGCACACTGACACACTGACAGCTGTTGTTGCCTGTTGGACTTGAGTTTGCCATGTTATGATTTGAGCATATTTTTTATGCTAAATGCAGTACCTGTGAGGATTTCTGGACAATATTTGTCATTTTTTTCTGTTGTTAATTGATTTCCAATCATAAATATATACATACATTTGCATAAAGCAGCATATTTGCCCACTCCCATGTTGATAAGACTATTAAATACTTGACAAATCTCCCTTTAAGATACATTTTAGATACATTTCTAGCACTTTGAGATTTGTTTCAAATGTAGTGCGTTACAAATAAAATTTATTATTATTATTATTATTATTATTTTGAACAGATAAAAATGTGCAATTAATTTACGATTGATTGCGATTAACTATGGAAAATCATGCGAATAATCGCGATTAAATATCTTAATCGATTGACAGCCCTAAAATACATACATTTAGAAATAAATATAAAATAAATAAATTAAAAATAAATGAAAAAATAAATACATATATAAATAAAAGTGGAAATCAAACAGAAGAGTAAATAAATAAGGGAATTAATACAAAGGTGAATAAATAAAAAACAAATTTAAACAGAGATATCAATTTATGTCACATTTTATCAATTAATGTCTACATTAATTTGTAATATTATTTTTGCTACTTTTAATGTCATATTTATTTATTTATCGAGTAATTTATTTATATACTCGGTTATTTTAGATTTTGGCAGGTTCCGTCCTCCATACCTTCTCACATACTGCAGGGAATATAAAAAACTGACCTCTCGCTTAAGTACGCCATAGTAGTGTAATAAGAGTCAAACAAATCCCAGCCTGCGTGCAGCTGAGATAAACAAAAAGTAATTTTGCATGAGTAATGTCAGAAGTGTCTCTCTGTGTAATCAAGTCATGAGCTGCCTCTAGTTTCCCCTGGGAGTGATACTGACTTGGGAATAAGATTTTTTATTATAGCTTAACCAGAGATAGTTGAAATCGTGCTTCCACAGTGTGTGAAGTCACTACAGCGGGCGCCGCTCACGTGGCGATGGCAGGCCTCACTAATGTGTTTCCTGTAAATATTGTCTTTCCTGCTGCGATTCAGTAACTTAATATTGAGCAGTATTTGCTGAGCCGGGGCACTGCCTGCATATCTCCCATATCGCTCACTTTGAATAGCTCTTCATAACACAAATTTGTCAATTGTCAACAGTCTGTTTTTTTTCCCACAGTCTAATAGAGATAATAAGATTACTGCTGTGTCACTCGGGTTTGTGAATTGGAGTCATCTCAGTGCTGTTTCACTTTTGTACGCTCCTCTTTTAAGTTGAATGAGAGCCCTTTTCAGAATCTTTCCTGGACCAAAGCACCACAGAATAGTGCTAGGTTTTGATTGTTGGCTCTATTTTGGGTCTGGCTCCAAAAAACTATGTTCACATGCTGCTTCATACTGTGAGTTATGGGATCCTGCATAAAAAAAACAATTTCCTCACTGCAAAAATGAAAAATCTTACCAAATATATTTGTCTAATTACTAGTGAAAATATCTCAAAACACTTAATATGGGTCACAATCACCTAACAAGTTACATTTCAATGAGATATAGGGACTTGTTTTTAGACAATGCATCTTGAATATTTTGTTAAGTGAAAAAAATACTACTTTTGAGAATTTCAGGCTTATTATGACACACAACTCTTCCTAATTCTAGTGAAATATAACTCAAAAGAGTTTTCCCAGCTAATTTCAAGATATCTTTTTATCTTGAAAGGCCTAAATATTAAATCTTATTTCAAGAAGTCTAACCAAACTTGTTCCATTGGCAGATTTTTTTTTTTTTTACTAATTAAAAGCAAAATCACCTTGTATTTTTTTTTTTTTTTTTACTTATTTATGAAATGACCTTTCAATGTTATAAATACTTTGGTTATTTCACTTGAGAGATTTCTGTATTTGTGTTTGACATGATTAATGTGTCATGAAGTACTTTGGATTTGAAACCAAGTTTTCAGGGGTACAAAGCTCAAACTATCTCTAACAAATATTTGCTTTCTTCTCTCTTTTTTAATTAACATAAAGCAAAACATGCAATTAGTCATGTTGCTAGGTAGAAAATATTCAGCTTGGTAGAAAATATCCAGAAAAAGCTTGAATTTTAGGTCTCAGAATGACAAACTGTTACCTTTGATTTAAAGGATAACTTTGTTTTTTCCAACCTGGACCCTATTTCCCATGTATTTGTGTCTAAGTGACTAATGGGGACAACAATTTTTGAAATTGGTTTATTATTGAGGGATAATGCTGTAACCGTCTGCCGCTAAATGAGCTGTAATGTAGTCATTAAGGGCAACCTGGTAAAGTCATTTACGTCCACTAAAAGTGCTTGTTTTTGCCACTGACAGGCTCTGATTGTTATTATAAGTGTCTGACAACATTATGGAAAGGACCCTACAGAGAAATAAAACCTTTTTCTTACCTTTCGCTTTCCGTTTGTCATTGTGTCATGTGACTTGTTACCAGAAGTCAACGATGGAAACGTGAGTGAGAGTGGAGAGAAGAGTGCCACGGGACACCGGTATTCAGAGGTTTTATGTGTTGGAGTACAGACAGCGTAGCTTAGTGTTATCTAAAAGAATTTCCGTGTCATGGCTGAATATTTAGATGATTTCCACAATGTGGATGTGATGCCACATTTCACAGCGAGGCTTCTCCGAGCAAACAGACCGGATCAAGCGAAAGGTAAGAAAAACGTCCCATTTCTCTGTAGGGTCCTTTCTATAATGTTGTCAGACACTTATAATAACAATCTGAGCCTGTCAGTGGCAAAAAAAGCACTTTTAGTGGACGTAAACTTACGGTACCGGGCTGCCCCAAATGATTACATTACAGCACATTCAGCGGCTGCAGCGTACTCCCTCAATACTGGACCAATTTCAAAAAGGGTTGTTCTCATTAGTGACTTAGACACAAAAACATGGGAAAATAGGGTCCAGGTTGAAAAATACCGAAGTTACTCTTTAAGTTACAAATTGCTGAAAACTTGCCCAATTAGATTAGGGAAGGAATTCAAAATAAGCCACAAGGCTGCATTATTTTTCATCCTCAATGATTTTAACAACTGTGTTTTAATTATCAAATAATATCAATCAAAAGGATTCAGATTCTGTAACTTGATTCTATGTTTTAGATTTAAAATGCTGTTGAACCACATCCTTACCACAAAGGCATTTGATTTTTATTGTTTCTCTTGTTTTGTGCCCGCAGCCTGATGTGGTATACAACTATTTCTTGTTAGCAAAACTGAACTACCTCTACAAGAAACACCGAGGAATCCCATGATCCCGACCATCAGTGAATCCCAGAGGCTCCAGCGAGCATCTAATGTTGACAGCTTCATCCACATTTCATGCAATTCCCTCCAATCTTTCCCTTGTCTTTCCTCAGCAAAATAAACCCCTCCCCTTCGGAACACACCGGGGTTGCCGGGCAACCGGAGCGAAAGAGGCCTCCGAGCAGAAGTGAGGGATCAGCAGTTGCTGCCCCTCAGGTCTCTGCACTGATGCTAGGCTAAGGAGCACACATACACACTATATTTACACACACATACTGTAGCCTATATATGCACACGGAGTGAAAGCTTGTTGAAGGCCACAATAAAAAAGACTGCATTTACACTCTCGCCGAGCAGTTACTTTGCATTAACATCAACAGATATCAGACTGTCAAACATGTGTTTTCCTCCGAGACCACGATTAAGTCAGACTAAAGCCTGGGCTAAGAGTGACGGCAGGCGGCTCCCGTACCGTCGCCTTGCCCCCCCTCCACCTTTGCGCCTCCAGCTGGAGTAAGTGCCTCGGTGAGTGGGAAGAAAAGACACAACACTCGCTAAAAATATTCCTACTGTGAAATATTCATCACATCATGACAGAATATTCTTAAGACCGTGGCGTTTTAGCGTATGAGCTTTCAAGTGCACCACGGCCTCCTCGCTGAAATCCAGCTAGCAGGGAGGTGTCGAGAAGGAACACGACGACGGGAAACAGGGTCAACCAGGAAGCTGCGAGGAGTTCAGAGGCAGAGCTCGACTCTGAGGATCTAACCGACCTCAGAGAATCTGAAGTGACTACAGTAGAAGCATAATAATATATTAACATGAACGTTAGCTTTACCTCACAAGCCCTAACTATCAATATTCCACCCTATTTAAATGTATCTTCAGCTGTAGTTTGAGAAGAGAAGTAAAGAATACACTGTGCTTGCTAATGTAGAGCGGCAAAGAAGCACACTTTTCTAAACAATCCCATACTGCAGGAAATGTCATAATGAATATGCTCACATGTTGACATTAAAGGTGCAGTACGTAACTTTGAGCAAATATGATAAAAAGTTATTTATATAAAAACTGTCACTATATCCAGACAGTAGTGCATGAGACAGATAATACATGAAAAAAAATGTTCCTCTGTGTCCTCCGGTGCTCTTAATGGCATTTGCAAGATTTCACAGCGCCGAAGGAAAACAACCAATCAGGGCCGAGCAGTCTCTTAGCACAAGTCAACCACTTCTGGCGAAACTCGCGAACTCCGATCAAACTGTCAAACTAGGCAGTGCTGATCAAATATGAATCAATATTCTGTTACTGTAATGCCTATTTCTTGTCTCAAATGTTTTCAGAAATATCTTGTAGTGTACTGTTTAGCTGAAAAATTAGAAAGTTTGCTCCGGCCGGTGGGCGGTGCTTGGTATTGGCTTGACAGTTTTCAAAATGGCGGCCCTGTCACAAACCTTTTAATTTTACAGCTAAACAGTACACTACAAGATGTTTCTGAAAACATTTGAGGCGAGAAATAGGCATTGCAGTATTTTGATTGGAGTTTGTGAGTTTCGCGAGCAGTGATTGACAGCTTCCTAGAGACTCATCATTGAGGAACCAGTCCACTGAGGGTACATACTAATGTTTCACTTGTAATACACTGACCAATCACACTGCTCACTGCCAAAGGAACAAGTATTTCATGCTTTAAACTGCATTATCTAATTTTTGACCACTTTGGGGCAGCACAACAAGCTTTAAACAACATAATTGACAGCTTTATAAAGTTAGTATGGCACACATGTTAGCAAAGAGCAGACACATAGCAACATTAGCATTTATTTGGAGTCTTGTATTAACTCTTCTTTTAGCTCTGATTTTCTCTCCACCATTATTATTATAGAGAAAATATTTGACACATCTTTAGCAGCTGAATGCTTCACTTTCTTCACCAGCTAGTTGCTAACTTTGTCTGTCAGTTGTGTGGTACTGGGCAGGTAGCCTACAGTGGGTTCAAAGAGGTTTTTTTTTATGTGGAAACAGCTGCCTGATGTGCTTGTGAACGTCGCTGATGAGAGCTGGGAGAGTGAACCGAAATGGCAAAGTTGCGGCCGTTAAAAAACAAAACATTGAGCTGAAAATGTTCCGTAGAACTGAGGGGAACGGCAGAGTCGGGTTATAATTGTCTGTGGGTTCAACACTATGAGCGACCCCTTTTACATTACACAAAGTCATGTGATTGCTTGTTGTAAAAAAATATTTAGTAGAGCAGCTTTAAAGGGACTGTTTGTAACTTCTTACATGTATAAATCATTGCGGGTCGGTGTCCCATGCGCACTTGCGTGTGGCTACGCTGTTCAGACAAGACTCCAACACAAACTACTAGGAAGCACCAATACCACAAAGTTATCTAGTGAAGCCCGTCTTGCAAAACAGTGTTGGCCGCGGTCGGAGGACGCGGGGGAGACCGTTGTCTTGGTCAACAGGGCCAGAGTCTCTGCTGTACCCTGCTCTGCTGCTTGCCTTCTCACACACACCGCGCTCGTTCTCAGCTCGCTCCAACTCCACGTGCACGCGCGCACACTACACACTGCAGAAGAGTTAGTTTAGCTCTGAGAATATCTAGTGAATGTACAGTGGACGTTTGTGCAGAAATAAATGCTGCAGCTCCTCCAGACCAACAGAGGTTCCCCGTGTCTTGTGAAGTGACGGGGCTCCGCAGCGAGTTACGTTATCGTCTCCGACCGGGTGTCGGTGTCTCCCCTATTCTCTCCGGCCGCGGTCGGGAGGCTGAAGCAGGAAAAGCACTAGGATCAGCATTGATTCATTGACAGACCGTCGTCCGGTCAGCTAACATTACTGCCAAGCAGGTGAAATATAGAGTGATATTTTGGTTTAAGCTGACGTGTGTCGCCTCGCTGTTTTAACGGACGCTCGCTCAAATTCAGGTAGCGCGTGTACACGGGCGAGCGCAAGCAACAGGACGCTGACTGTCGTTGACCACACACCACAAGTGTCGCTGTTACAACCAATTTCTGATTCTTACAAACAGTCCCTTTAAAGCTGCAGACGGTAACTTTGAGCAAATCTGACAAAAAGTTATTTTTATAAAACGATCAATATATCCTGACAGTAGTGCATGACACAGATCATTTGTGAAAAAAACATGTTCCTCTGTGTCCTCCTAGTGCTCCTGATGACATTTGCAAGTTTCCACCGCGCCTGAAAGAAAACAACCAATCAGAGCCGAGCTGTCTTTAACGCAGTGGTCAATCACTGCTTGTGAAACTTCTGAACTCCGATCAAACTGTCAAACTAGGCAGCGCTGATCAAATATGAATCAAGATTCTGTTACTGTAATGCGTATTTCTCACCTCAAATGTTTTCAGAAACATCTTGTAGTGTACTGTGTAGCTGTAAAATAAGAAAGTTCGTGACCGGGCCGCCATGTTGAAAACAGTCAAGCCAAAACCAAGCACCGCCCACCAGCCGGAGCTGATGCCATTAGGAGCACACGGGGACACAGAGGAACGTGATTTTTTTCACCGATTACCTGTCTCGTGCACTACTGTCAGGATATAGTGACCATTTCATGAAAACAACTTCTCTATCATATTTGCTCAAAGTTACCTACTGCAGCTTTAAGGACCAAAACAACTCAAGAGCCACGATGCCATAAAGCTGATTCAACCGAGTGTTTTATTATGCTTCTGAAACATTGTGTAAGACCCAGCTGTTGGTCTGAGCTTAAACAGACAAACTAGCTTTGCAGTAATGTTGACAGCTAAGCTGAAATAAACTGTTAACTTCCTGGCAACTATAAAAGGATAACAGCTTAAAATCTAGTTTAATCTTTTAAGTCAGGGTTTCTCATTTGCTGCCTTGTAAACCCAGCAATTAAGTTGTCATGTAAATTTTCACACAATTTTTCGCCATATCTAGATATCTCCAGTGACCCCTGTCTGTTCACAATCTCACGTGGGGCCCTGACCCCAAAGGTTGCTTGAAGTTGATAAATGTGGTCGTAAAACTGCAGCCGCCCGGGACAACAGGTGCAAAAACCAACCCAGTAAAACACATACGAACACACACACACACACACACACAGGCCCCTCTGTCCGAGCGCCCGGATAGAGCGGGTGCTTTGATATGATGCCCACTGCATCCTCCCATTCTCCGCACCGCTCTGCCATCGCCTCCTCTGTGCTCTCTCTCCCCCTCTCTCTCTCCGTCATGCCCACCCTTCCCTCGTTTCCTCCCCCATCTTAGGCTCCTCAGCCTTTCTTTCATTTTGCTTCGCGCCTCCCCATTTCTGAATGCGTGTCCCTGCTCTCTCTCTCTCTTTGCTCGGGGGCCATAAAACAGGAGGGGAAGCTTGTATGTGTGTGTGTGTGTGCGAGTGCGGCACATGTACATGCGCCTCGCTACGTGTCCAAATGTTCGAGGCACACAGCATGTACATTGGGCATCTGTGTGCGTTGCTGCTGGTTCCCCATCTTATGACATGTGCTGTGACTCCGACACGATCGGATCTGGTTGCCATGGCTACCGATGCCCCACTTAAAGCTGCCGCTCCAGAGTTTGTGTGTCTGTGCATGCGTGTGCATTACATACAAACATAGCATATCATTTCAGTGAGCATGTGCATTCCTTTGAGTGCCGTGTGCGTCCATATGCGGCGCATGCATCTCTGCATTTGTGTATGAAAATAGAGGACTGGAGGTGTTTCCTCTACGTGTGTGTGTGTGGGTGTGTGTGTGTGCTCATAATAAGGCACACTCTTTAATCTTTAATGCAGCTGAAACTACAACAAGGAGCACACAGTCAGAGCCAGGGGAAGCGTGTTTTCCATCACAGACTTCTTTAACATGTCAGCAGGAGACTAGATCAGGGGACACAGTATGGAATGGTAGTAAACATGGCTCTTGCCTCCCCAGGACACTCAAACAATCAAATAACAACCAGGGGATTCTTTCAACAGAAGAACAAAGCATCTCCTGCTGTCCGTGTCGTGCCACTGCTACACATTTATGTGTTAAATTCCATTTAAATATGTACATCTCATGATCTCACTGTCACACATCACCTTTATTTTTAGATTTTTTGATCCAATACATCATCACGCTAAGAGGAAAAGAGAGATTACTGC
Organism: Sebastolobus alascanus; assembly: GCA_916701645.2. Lineage (NCBI taxonomy): Eukaryota > Metazoa > Chordata > Actinopteri > Perciformes > Sebastidae > Sebastolobus > Sebastolobus alascanus. The sequence goes on from CAKAOJ020000042.1 coordinate 123,960, forward strand.
AGGAAAAAAGTGAACCGCCTTATTCGTTTTCCCGTCGCTGTATGCATCAGCAGGCTGCTGCCGATACCGTGCGCCTGAAAGCACAGGCTGATCTTATGAGGTACACACACACAGCACCGCCGAAGAGCAGTCCATTTTTTCTTCGTTGCCTCGACACGTTAAAGCACAGATCCTTACGCGTCATACTTTACACATCAGTTGCGTCTGCACACCCCAGCAGAGCAGATACATACCCCCCTCACACACACACACACACACACACATAGAGGAAACTCCTCCGGTGTGGGTGTTCAAATCAAAACAAACGCTGATGAGTCATCTTTCTGTGAGGCTCACCAATGTTCTGCTGCTGGAGCAGTGCTTCTACAGCAGTGGGGGGATACAGTATATACGCTGCTGCTCGGCCTGGTGGCTAGCTGTGTCAGGGTTTCTACACAGATCTCATATTCTTTCATATGACAGGAGTGGACAGTTGGAGTGGACACGATACCTGGATGAAGCTCGTCATATGACCTTTTTCTCAGGAATGATGGATTCCTAAAAAGTGCCCGATGTGTCACAAAACCTGATACTGTCTTTAGAATTCAAACTATCTCCGATGATCCAGCTTAAATGAAAACGTAGCTATTTCAAAGGTGGAAGAAAAACATCACTGATCAAAACCACTGGTGGAAAGTAAATAAGTACATTTACTCATGCCCTATATGCTTGAGTAGAATTTGGAGGTATTTGTACTTAACTTGAGTATTTCCATTTTCTTACACTTTATACTTCTACTTCACTACATCTCAGAGGTAAATATAGTTGTTTTTACTCCACTACAATTATTAGATAGCTTTAGTTAGTTACTTGCTGATTTTGATTATTAATACAAAATATAATCAAAAAAATAGAGTAAATAGAGTAAATAATTTCTACGCTGTGGTATTACTACTTTTATCTAAGTAAAAGATCTGAGTACTTCATCCACCACCGCATTAACTCAAGTCTTAAGTAGAATTTTGAGGAACTTATACTTTATTTAAGTATTATTTATGTATTAATATTACTTATTTCTTCTACTCCACATTTCAGAGGGAAATATTTAACATTTTACTCCAGAACATTTGTCTGGCAGCTATAGTTACTTTGTACTTTGACTACTATTTTACATACAAAACAAGTAATCATATACTTTTTATAGATTAAACTTCACAGCAAGCAGCTTGAAAATAAAAATATATAAATATTGCCGATCAAAAATGACACATTTTGTTTGTTTGTAAGATATTTGTAAAAACACTAACATTTCATTATGTATATGATTTTTATTTTATCTATTAAAAAGTGTATCCACAGCAGGCCAACTCAGATCTTATACGTTTGATCAAAATTCAGAAAATATCTTTTACCACCTGTTTTTTTTTGTGATATATTTGTTAGATTTATTGACAGGATATACATTTCTTAAAAATAGTACATATCTGGGCATGTTTTTTTGTTTTTTGTTTGTCAGTGTCAGGAGTATTTATTCAGTTATCTTACCGAAGTAAAAGTATCAAAACCACACTGTAAAAATACTCAATTACAAGTAAAAGTCCTGCATTTTCCAAAATAGATATTATTATCAGCAAAATGTACTTACCTGCCTCAGAGTATTTATATACTGTATATAAATATTGCAATAATACTGATGAAAGTATCAAACAGCTAAAGCTACTGACCCATTAATGAATCAGTAATATTAAACCAAGATATATAAATACAATGAGGCAGGTAAGTACATTGTGCTGATAATAAAGTTTTACTTGTAATTGAGTATTTTTACAGTGTTGTTTTGATACTTTTACTTTGGTAAAATATCTGAATTACTACTCCTATCACTGACCAAAAGGGACAAAACATGTCCAAATATGTTCTCTTTTAAAGAAATGCATATTATCCCGTCAGTGAATCTGACAAATACGTACATTACAAAAACATGTGGTAAAAGACATTTTTCTGAATGTTGATCAAATTGAAAACAAGAATCGTATCGAATCACTTTCTGTTATTTTGTATAAGGGTACTGGGTGTTTTATGTCTTGTGTGTGTCTATTGTAAAAAAGCTGAAAATAAAATTAAAAAATTAAAAAATTGAAAACAAGAATCGTATAAGATCTGAGAAATATATATCTATATATATATATCATATACAGAATGAAATTTTGGTGTTGTTGCAAATATCTTACAAACAAACAAAATTTGACACTTTTAATCGGCAATATTTTAAATGTTAGGAAAGATTTCCACTGAATAACGTGTTTCAATAAAGCATTTCTTGCCCTCAAGTTAGTCAAATTGTGAATATAATTTCTGTATGTAAAATTGAAGATATTTTGAGAGTTTTGAGACTTTTTTGGCTGCGCAATTCCCCCCTAACACATAGTACACACAATTCAGCTACACACGTTGCTACGTGGCTCCAATTAGCCATTGTGCACAGGCAAAAAGGAACAGTATTTCTAGAGAAACTAAGAGCTACGGTGGCCGACTGATGCCCCCTCCCTCCACAGAGAAATATTATAAATAGCACTTTGTCTGAAAGATGTAGGTGAGGACAAATGTTTGCTACCAGCACCTCCAGTATGTGTATTACATCTGTGTACATTTACTCTTCTCTCTTCTGGTAAGCAAGATAAACCACTACAGTACTTCTTAAGGAAGGTCTCAGCGTCACTGCTCCCTAAAAATGACACAAGACTCCTCAGATCAGCCTGAGAGAGATGAAGCGCTTCCAGAAACAGAGGCCAACGTGAAGCTCCTGTAAGCGTACAGATTAATACTAGCCTTTCGCCTCTTACTTTATTCAGAAGAAAATAAGATCTGAGCATAAGCCTGCCACTGAGGGTCTATATGTTTGAAGCCCCACAGGAAAAAAGGAGGGGGCTTCACAGGAACAGGGACAACACTGGGAGACATTGGCGAACGTGGATCTCTGAGCCTCGGCTCTTCACGTGGAAGAGGCCAGGAGACTCATCTTCAAAGAACACATACGAGGAAACCAACGAGATGAAACAATTCTCCCTCAAGACTTGTGGTGCAATTGTGTACATTTTTTTTTGTCTTTACTTTACTGACGACGAACCTAAAAGGTTGTTTCAGTACATTAGAATACCTGAAACCTGCAAATAACAGCATTCTTTCATTCTTTTTTCCCACCAGATTCAGCTCGTAGAGTTAAATCATCTCCATGTGCTGTCATTCCAAGCTTTAAATTATACTGAAACTTTCACTTCCTATTGTGGTGATTTCCTAGTGATCACAATTTTTGAGATTGAGGAACATGACACTTGAAATAACTGATATAAAACGGTGTCTGTTCCTCATTGGCAGACAAAAACCAGCACGTCTTCCAATGTTTGTATCTAGTTGTTGTGTTTTTCTTCTAGAGCTGCAACAATTAATCGATTAGTTGTCAACTATTAAATTAATCGCTAACTATTTTGATTATTGATTAATCGGTTTGAGTATTTTTTTAAGGGAAAAAAAGTCAAAATTCTCTGATTCCAGCTTCTTAAATGTGCATGTTTTCTGGTTTCTTTACTCCTCTATGACAGTAAACTGAATATCTTTGAGTTGTGGACAAAACAAGACATTTGAGGACGTCATCTTAGGCTTTGGGAAACACATTTTTCACTATTTTCTGACATTTTATAGACCAAACAACTAACAGATTAATCTAGAAAATAAACGACAGATTAGTGAATGAAAATAATCGTTATTTGCAGCCCTACAGTCTACATATGCAACTTGTCTTATTGCTCAGAGCTAGCATCCCTGCAGCCTGTAAGAGGAGGGGAATCATCGGTTTGCTGTGGGTGGAATATAAATCACTGCTACATGCAGGATTTTATTTTAGCAAATGTTTTTTTGGGACTGACTGATTTATAACTTAGTCATGCTGGCAGCACGTTTTAAACATAGCAAAGTGTAATTAATTCCACATTTGGCAATAAGTGATCACTACTATCTCACTTTTAGATATCATGAGCACAAATATACTGTATGTCCATAAGTCCACCAAATTCGACTGTTATCAGGCCATTAAATAGGCGTTATCTACTATCCTTTACTTTAGCTGATACATTAACTCAAGTCTTAAGTAGAATTTTGAGGAACTTATACTTTATTTAAGTATTATTTATGTATTAATATTACTTATTTCTTCTACTCCACATTTCAGAGGGAAATATTTAACATTTTACTCCAGAACATTTGTCTGGCAGCTATAGTTACTTTGTACTTTGACTACTATTTTACATACAAAACAAGTAATCATATACTTTTTATAGATTAAACTTCACAGCAAGCAGCTTGAAAATAAAAATATATAAATATTGCCGATCAAAAATGACACATTTTGTTTGTTTGTAAGATATTTGTAAAAACACTAACATTTCATTATGTATATGATTTTTATTTTATCTATTAAAAAGTGTATCCACAGCAGGCCAACTCAGATCTTATACGTTTGATCAAAATTCAGAAAATATCTTTTACCACCTGTTTTTTTTTGTGATATATTTGTTAGATTTATTGACAGGATATACATTTCTTAAAAATAGTACATATCTGGGCATGTTTTTTTGTTTTTTGTTTGTCAGTGTCAGGAGTATTTATTCAGTTATCTTACCGAAGTAAAAGTATCAAAACCACACTGTAAAAATACTCAATTACAAGTAAAAGTCCTGCATTTTCCAAAATAGATATTATTATCAGCAAAATGTACTTACCTGCCTCAGAGTATTTATATACTGTATATAAATATTGCAATAATACTGATGAAAGTATCAAACAGCTAAAGCTACTGACCCATTAATGAATCAGTAATATTAAACCAAGATATATAAATACAATGAGGCAGGTAAGTACATTGTGCTGATAATAAAGTTTTACTTGTAATTGAGTATTTTTACAGTGTTGTTTTGATACTTTTACTTTGGTAAAATATCTGAATTACTACTCCTATCACTGACCAAAAGGGACAAAACATGTCCAAATATGTTCTCTTTTAAAGAAATGCATATTATCCCGTCAGTGAATCTGACAAATACGTACATTACAAAAACATGTGGTAAAAGACATTTTTCTGAATGTTGATCAAATTGAAAACAAGAATCGTATCGAATCACTTTCTGTTATTTTGTATAAGGGTACTGGGTGTTTTATGTCTTGTGTGTGTCTATTGTAAAAAAGCTGAAAATAAAATTAAAAAATTAAAAAATTGAAAACAAGAATCGTATAAGATCTGAGAAATATATATCTATATATATATATCATATACAGAATGAAATTTTGGTGTTGTTGCAAATATCTTACAAACAAACAAAATTTGACACTTTTAATCGGCAATATTTTAAATGTTAGGAAAGATTTCCACTGAATAACGTGTTTCAATAAAGCATTTCTTGCCCTCAAGTTAGTCAAATTGTGAATATAATTTCTGTATGTAAAATTGAAGATATTTGAGAGTTTTGAGACTTTTTTGGCTGCGCAATTCCCCCCTAACACATAGTACACACAATTCAGCTACACACGTTGCTACGTGGCTCCAATTAGCCATTGTGCACAGGCAAAAAGGAACAGTATTTCTAGAGAAACTAAGAGCTACGGTGGCCGACTGATGCCCCCTCCCTCCACAGAGAAATATTATAAATAGCACTTTGTCTGAAAGATGTAGGTGAGGACAAATGTTTGCTACCAGCACCTCCAGTATGTGTATTACATCTGTGTACATTTACTCTTCTCTCTTCTGGTAAGCAAGATAAACCACTACAGTACTTCTTAAGGAAGGTCTCAGCGTCACTGCTCCCTAAAAATGACACAAGACTCCTCAGATCAGCCTGAGAGAGATGAAGCGCTTCCAGAAACAGAGGCCAACGTGAAGCTCCTGTAAGCGTACAGATTAATACTAGCCTTTCGCCTCTTACTTTATTCAGAAGAAAATAAGATCTGAGCATAAGCCTGCCACTGAGGGTCTATATGTTTGAAGCCCCACAGGAAAAAAGGAGGGGGCTTCACAGGAACAGGGACAACACTGGGAGACGTTGGCGAACGTGGATCTCTGAGCCTCGGCTCTTCACGTGGAAGAGGCCAGGAGACTCATCTTCAAAGAACACATACGAGGAAACCAACGAGATGAAACAATTCTCCCTCAAGACTTGTGGTGCAATTGTGTACATTTTTTTTTGTCTTTACTTTACTGACGACGAACCTAAAAGGTTGTTTCAGTACATTAGAATACCTGAAACCTGCAAATAACAGCATTCTTTCATTCTTTTTTCCCACCAGATTCAGCTCGTAGAGTTAAATCATCTCCATGTGCTGTCATTCCAAGCTTTAAATTATACTGAAACTTTCACTTCCTATTGTGGTGATTTCCTAGTGATCACAATTTTTGAGATTGAGGAACATGACACTTGAAATAACTGATATAAAACGGTGTCTGTTCCTCATTGGCAGACAAAAACCAGCACGTCTTCCAATGTTTGTATCTAGTTGTTGTGTTTTTCTTCTAGAGCTGCAACAATTAATCGATTAGTTGTCAACTATTAAATGAATCGCTAACTATTTTGATTATTGATTAATCGGTTTGAGTATTTTTTTAAGGGAAAAAAAGTCAAAATTCTCTGATTCCAGCTTCTTAAATGTGCATGTTTTCTGGTTTCTTTACTCCTCTATGACAGTAAACTGAATATCTTTGAGTTGTGGACAAAACAAGACATTTGAGGACGTCATCTTAGGCTTTGGGAAACACATTTTTCACTATTTTCTGACATTTTATAGACCAAACAACTAACAGATTAATCTAGAAAATAAACGACAGATTAGTGAATGAAAATAATCGTTATTTGCAGCCCTACAGTCTACATATGCAACTTGTCTTATTGCTCAGAGCTAGCATCCCTGCAGCCTGTAAGAGGAGGGGAATCATCGGTTTGCTGTGGGTGGAATATAAATCACTGCTACATGCAGGATTTTATTTTAGCAAATGTTTTTTTGGGACTGACTGATTTATAACTTAGTCATGCTGGCAGCACGTTTTAAACATAGCAAAGTGTAATTAATTCCACATTTGGCAATAAGTGATCACTACTATCTCACTTTTAGATATCATGAGCACAAATATACTGTATGTCCATAAGTCCACCAAATTCGACTGTTATCAGGCCATTAAATAGGCGTTATCAGTAACTATAAGCACCATAGATGTGGGTCAATAGGGGCCTTCTACGCCTACTATGTTTTAAAAGTGAAAGTGAAACTCAAATGCAACACGTTCTAACATGTCATAAAACTGAATGAAACGTTACGTTTTGAACACAAACAAAAAGGCTTCTTTAGGTTTAGGCAATAAAACTACAACTTTTTTTGGTTTAGGAAACACAACTACAACTCCTTTAGGTTTAGGCAACAGAACTACAACTTCTTTAGGTTTAGGCAATAAAACAAACTACAACTTATTTAGGTTTAGGAAATAAAACTACAACTGTTTTAGGTTTAGGAAACACAACTACAACTCCTTTAGGTTTAGGCAACAAAACTACAACTTCCTTAGGTTTAGGCAATAAAACAAACTACAACTTCTTTAGGTTTAGACAATAAAATTACAACTTCTTTAGGTTTAGGCAACAAAACTACAACTTATTTGGTTTAGGCAACAAAACTACAACTTCTTTAGGTTTAAGCAAAAAAAAAAACATTCAGTTAAGTTTAGGGAAAAACATTGTGTTTGGGGTTAAAATAACTACGAACACAAAGACAAACACACATTTTTGGTTTCACATGGGATGCAAACTCTGGTCTCGTGGGTGAAAACCCTGTATTTTGTATTTAAATTTTAGGGAAGATTTCCATTAAATAACTTTAATTTCAATAAAGCATTTCTTGCCCTCAAGTTAGGTGAGTAAAACTGTGAAAACATTTAAATTTCTGTATATAATTTTGATGATATTTTGAGGAATCTTGAGGCTTTTGTGGCTAGTACACACAATTTAAGGGCTCTGGACAAAACCCTGTGTTTTGTGTCCCATCCATCGTCCCCGACCTCCACCCCTTATGGAGTTTCACACTGTCTATACTACAGCGCCTGACTTCTGCTTCTGCTCCTGTCATAATAACTACGGTTGTTAAAGCTTGCTGTCGTGTTCTTTTATACCTTCTTTTGGTGATATACCATGTGAATAGATGATAAAACCTACTAGTAGGTGTAGTATGCCCCTATAGACCCGGCTGACTGGCCTATTTAATAGCCTGACAACAGTCGAATCCGCTGATAAGTCCGTTACACTGCAAAAAAAGTGAACCCAAAAACCCTTGCAACCACACTTGGCCCGCTACTGATCTAATTTCCAATCAAATTTCAGCTTTCCAAGTGAACACTCCACGTATCAGAGGATGAAGCCGTATAACTCCAACTGGCTGTGGCTGAGGAGAGCAATTACAAAACCAGGAACATCATCGTAATCACCCAAACGTAACGCATCCCAAACACTCCCCCCTCGCCGCCGTGTCCCCTGAGGGTCCGACAACCACCTTGACTTCTAATCTCAGATATCATCAGCGCTTTACCATACTGCAATTCTTGAAACACATGTATAGAAATTCATAGATTACTAAAAGTGATCACTGTATGTGTGACGAATGCAGACTCACAATCACAACTGTCTATAGGAGCATTACACTGTAGGTTTGAGTCATCACACAGGAGTGATTAAGTCATTCTGAAGTAAGGGATTGCGGACACCCTCCCTCCCTCCCTCCCTCCCCATTTCCATTGTCTGTCAATAGGCCTACCACAGTTTCCCTCACAGCTCTGTGTCTGACCAGAGTGTGTGAGAACGGCTCCTACCACACACACACACACACACACACACACACATACACACACACACACACACACACACACACACACACACACATACACGCATGATTAGTGATTACTCATTCATACTGTCTTATCTCGTGCCAGCAAATCGAGCAACAGAAAAAAATGAAGTAATCGGTGCTGTTTGCCTTATATGGCAGGAGGCATTGCGCTGTCCACGGTGCTGAAGCTGACTGTACGGGCTGGCATAGGTGGTGGTGGTTGGGGGGGTGGAGAGGAGGGGGATGTGGGGGGGGGGGGTGCATGCAGCTAAACTACATTAATCAAACGTGCACGCGCACAAACACACACACATACATACAAAGAGTGGGGCTTAGAGCATGTGGCAGCGAGTGGAAGAGCAGGTGACATATCTTGCACATTCATTGATGGGAGCTGATGCTGATGCTGATGCTGCTGATGGAGGCAGCAGCAGCAGCAGCAGCAGCATCCTATAGGCTTGGCTTTCTCAAGCAAGCGAGATGACAGAACGCTGAGCCTCCACTCCCTGCTTCTCGGGGACATTCATTTCACCGCACCGGCTCCAACGCATCCACTCCACTTTAGTGACTTTAATCAGTCCCACACTCACAGATCACACGTCAAGCCTGCAGGTTGGTTTAGGATGAGGAGAACACACATGCACACACAGACAGTGTGGCCCTCCTCTGCTCATCATCATCATCATCATCATCATCACAATCACCATCCTCATTCTCACCACTGATTGCAAATTGAATCCAATCTTACCTTTCATCCAGTCCAGCACTTGCTTTGGTGTCCATTTACTTATAGGCTCCATAACCAAAGCCATGGTGTCACAGTCTCTCCGAGGTGAACGGCTCAGGACTCAATGCGGGCGACATAAACCGACCCGTCGGTCACATCTGGAGTGATGACACGGCGGCGGCGGCTGAATAATGTGAGAGGAAAGAAAGGTTTGTCAGTTTTATTCTCTCCATCAGAGCATGGCCGCCTGCAGAAAAACGGTGAAGAAGCGGGGATGCGGTGGTGGTGCAATCCACGCGCACACACACGGAGACACGCGCACACACACACTCCTTTCCCCCTCCCTCCCTCACTCCTTCTCGTTCCCTCACTCTCTCTCTCTCTCTCGACTCTCTCTCTCTCTCTCTCTCTCTCTTTCTCGTGCCTTCCCGCCAGCAGCCCCGCGCGCTGTGAGAAGTGGATTCGGTGGGCGCGAGGGGATGGAGCGAGCCCTCCCCTCTCCTCTTTTCTCCTCCCGCCCGCCTCGCTGCAGCATCACAAGGGCCACCACTCATAACACAGACCAGGGAATGGTGCAACGCACACCATATAGGGAGGATCTCTCTCTCTGCCTCACACACACACACATGCACATACATACAGAGAGAGAGAGCAAGACATGCAAAAATAACTTAAACGACCCCTTAATGAAATGTAGCCTATATAGGCCTATGGCAAAATAAATCATATATAAAGCGCAGTATAGGTCTTTTGAGTACCACAGACACCCTATAAGTACCTGAAATTATATAGAAATGATAAGCTTTTATTATTAGGAATAATTCGTGTCATCATTAGTCTTTTTACCTATATAGAAATATCGTTGCTGTCTGCATGTTCTTTGTGTGCCGTCTGGCAGTGCGTGCTACATCACATCACAAGATAAGGTAATGCTTATATGTCAGCTGTTTTTTTTTTAACTTCACCATCTGTGGATGAGGAAATCAGCATCAGTTGTCAGTGGCGCTGCTGCTGCTGCTGCTGCTGCTCGGTGCATGATGGGCTCAGCTGGGAGGAACAGCGCCCCCTGCTGCGCACCTGGGACACAGGTGACGTCATGGATTAAGGCAGCATGCCCTCCACACACAAACACACACACACACACACACACACACACACACACACACACACACACACACCACCACCACCCCCCAAGTGAGGCTCACTTTATACATAGGGAGATGGAGAAAGTAGCAGAAAGATAGATAGATGGATGGAGTGATGGATGGCTAGATAGATAGATAGATAGATAGATAGATAGAATGATATATATAGATAGATAGGTGGGTAGGTAGGTAGGTAGATAGATAGTAGAAGGTGTGAATTTTTTGGTATCTCACGATTCAATTCATTTTCCATTCTTGGGGTCCAATTCGATTCAAAACGATTCCAGATGAAAAACTCAATGAATACGTACAATTTTAGCATTTAAAGATACAGTCTCTGAGTTGTCACCGAACCCCAACATTTTTGAGGACTTTTACTAAATGTTATGCGAGAGGAGCTCAAACAAAACAAAGACGATTATTTTGTCAGACGACATCGTCACAAAGGTGAAACATTTAGTGAAAGTTGCTCCCCGGGCGCTTTACAGCAGCTCACTGCTCCTTAGGATGGGTTACATGCAGAGGTTAAATTTCATGTACCTGTATGTGACGAATTTAATAAAGTTTAACTTTAGGAAAGAACAGGAAATATCACAGCAATCTCTGACACTAAGACCTGAACGCTGCTTCCAGTCATCCTGTACATATGTTGTACTTTAAATAGACAGACGTTGTTACTTTTTTTAGTGTGAAAGTCCAATTTTGAACAGATGTTCATGTATATACAGAATGAAATAAAAACAAATAAAGTGGGAAAATAATAATTTGATTATGTTGATTTCTGGAAGTTGTCAATCGATTCAGAATTGTAGAGGTTGTAGAGATTCTTACATGAATCTATTTTCTCCCCCACCCCTATATAGATAGATAGATAGATAGATAGACAGACAGACAGACAGACAGACAGACAGACAGACAGACAGAAAGACAGACAGATAGATAGATAGATAGATAGATAAATAGATTTCCGATTCAAAATCAATTCTCGACGGAAAACTCAATGAAAATTTCTTACAGTTTTAGCATTTAAAGATACAGTCTCTGATTTGTCACCGAATCCCAACATTTTTGAGGACTTTTACTAAATGTTACGTGAGACGAGCTCCAACAAAACAAAGAGGGTTATTTTGTCAGATGATATCGACACGAAGGTGAAACATTTAGTGAAAAAACAGGAAATATCCCGGCGATCTCTGACCCGTCATCCTGTACATATGCTGTACTTTAATTAGATGGGACATTATATAGTATGGAAGCCAACATTTTTACAGATGTTCATGTATGTACAGAATGAAATAAAAAGAAATAAAATGGGAAAAGAAAAAAAAATGATAAAGATTTTTGGAAGTTGTGAATTGATTCATTATTGTAGAAGATAAGAATCAAAATTCTTACATTAATCGATTTTTCCCCACCCTTAATAGACAGATAGATAGATAGTAGGAACAGATCACAAAACACAGTGAATATAAATCAACTTACTTTATTTCTGTCACACAGAACTGACATACAAAACAGATTTGTTTCAAAGTGCAGATTGTCATGTAGCTCTAGTGTGAACCTCCAAACAGATAGGGATGCTCAGTACAAAGTAACAATAATGTTGGGTGAAGTCCTTCAAATGAAAATGTATGGCAGTTAGTGGTTGTGTTTATGTTATTAGCAAGGTACCTCGATATCTGTTTCGACCTGGTTCACAGGAGAGAACATTTATTGCCTCATATGCCTAATGGTTAGGATTGCTGTCGCCAAATTATTCATAATGCTCTGTGTCTTTCTGTTTGTCTCTCTCTCTCTGATATATATATTGTTAGCCATGCTGCAGTAGAAATGTTAATAAGCTATAAGACTATAGACCATTTCAATGGAATCGCATTGCTAGGCAGCAGCTTGGGTCCATGTTTACTTCCTGTCAGCTTATGTCATTCACATATACTGCAAAAGGAAATAAGCTGAGACACACTTAGAATGTTTTCGTTTTTATATCTGTGAAATAAGTGAACTAAGATAAAAAAAGTAATACAATTCATATATATATATTGTTGTAAAAGGCTCAGTCTGTTTTAAAGCTAAATTGAAGATGCTGGCTTCATATGAAACTAGAAAACCTAAGGAATCCATTGGTAACCATCTCATACTAGCTTGTCGCGAAGGAGGCTAAGTAACGCTACAAAGGTACGCTAAATTTTGGTGAGGAAAAACTGTCATGGCCACTTTCGAAGGGCTCCCTTGACCTCTGACCTCAAGATGTGTGAATGAAATGGGTTCTATGGGTACCCACGCGTCTCCCCTTTACAGACATGCCCACTTTATGATAATCACATGCAGTTTGGGGCAAGTCATAGTCAAGTCAGCACACTGACAGCTGTTGTTGCCTGTTGGGCTTGAGTTTGCCATGTTATGATCTGAGCATATTTTTTATGCCAAATGCAGTACCTGTGAGGGCTTCTGGACAATATTTGTCATTGTTTTGTGTTGTTAATTGATTTCTAATAATAAATATATACATACATTTGTATAAAGCAGCATATTTGTCCACTCCCGTGTTGATAAGAGTATTAAATACTTGACAAATCTCCCTTTAAAGTACATTTTGAACAGATAAAAAATGTGATTAATCACGATTAATCATGGACAATCATACGATTAATCGCGATAAAATATTTTAATCGATCGACAGCCCTAATGTGTATATATATATATATATATATATATATATATAAATGTAATGCAACATTTTCCTGTCAATATGAAATCTAATAATTCATAAAAAGTTAAAGATTGAAAATCCAAAGACAAAATTTGCTGTCTAACAGGGACATCTGATATTTTGTATCCTGCAGTGAAACAATCCATTTAAACATTTCCTGTTGGCAACCTCACTGTACATTCAAGCACAGTTTCAGTGGCAAACTTCACAAAGGATACTCTCTGACATGTCCAGGTGATGAGGACACAAACCGTTTCCCCCTCCAAAGAAGTTTGGGCTGCTTCCATGTCTGTGACCTCCTCCTCCTCCAGCAGCCCGCTGAACAAAGTCAATGGTGGGCGGGACCTCGGCGCTCAGTTTTCAGCCCTTTCCGAATGTCACAGCGATGATCTTGAGCTCCCATTGGCTCCTGTCTGCGTACACGTCACAATCATGATTAGAATTGATGATCGGACGTTCTGATTTCATTGTCTAAGCAAAGGGGGGACTGGTGAAGAAATCTGGCTGAATTCGAACGCTCGTCTGATTTTGACATCACAAAATGGTAAGTAGGAAAGTGATTTTACTTTTTCGCTTCGGGGAAAAACCTCCGACTCGTGTTGTGTTCGTGTCCGCTGGGAGACGGGGTCAGAGAGGAGATCCACACCGGGGTCGGGAAATCACAGATTTGAAGGAAAAGTTTAGCTGCAAGCTATCCATGCTAATGCTAGCTGACGTTGTGCTATGGCCGCTCGGGCCTGTATGCTAACGTAAGCTGGTTTGTGTGGCCATTGTGGTGATGCGGCTCTGCTTACCCCGGTTTGTTTACTGTCTGGGCTCGCTGTGGTGAAGTTATGGCATCTGGCTTCCTGTGTGGGAATGGTGCTTCTGCTTCTGAATCCCCCCGAGCTGTCGCCTCGCTGGCTTTCCTAATCTGACGTGCCCACAAATTTGTTTCGCTAATTCTCTCCGTAATGTTTCCATATTGACTGTAGCCATGCGCAGTCAGCCTGCCAGAATAAAGCTGCTGCTGCTGGCTGGATGCTTATTGGTCGCACTACTTTCCCGTATGTGGCGTTTTCTGTCTTTATCAAAAAACCTCCAATTCAAACTCAGCGACTCAGAGTTTTTCAGCTCTCTGACAGTCCAACTGTTGTTACTTTAACCGAGCTGTTTGCTGTCTCTTTTCTCTCTCTTTCCCTCCTTCACTCTCAGAGTGTGCAAACACAATACACATTTGCTTCGTATTCACAACACTGGACCCTATTCAATACTATTTCTGTTTGTGTGCTAGCTGTGTCCAAGCTAACTTCTGTCACCATGTCTTTATTGTTTATACTGCACACACATTTATTACTTTGAAGGCTCGCTAAAACTAACTTATGTTCGTTTGGAGCTGGAATTTTTACTTCACCTTGCTTATAAGACATTATAATGTGTTTTTTTTTACCCAAAAGTCAGGTATAACATGTCATTAATACGTGTATTATTATAACTCCATGATTAAAGCAGCAGTAGGCAACAATTTTTTGGCATAATTTGGCAAAAATTCTATAATAACCTTTCAGCATATTGTAATTCAAGTGTTCTGAGAGAAAACTAGACTTCTGCTCCTCCTCATGTCTCTGTTTTCAGGCTTTAGAAAAATGTAGCCCGTGACGGCAGATTTTGATCAATCACAGGTCATTTCAGAGAGAGAGCGTTCCTATTGGCTGAGCTCCGGTCATGTGACCAGAACTTGGCTTCCTTCAACAGATTTTACAATGGCGGCCGCCTCACAAACTTTCTCATTTTACAGCTAAACAGTACACTACAAGATGATTCTGAGAACATTTGAGGTGAGAAATAATCATTAGAGTAACAGAATATTGATTCATATTTGATCAGCGCTGCCTAGTTTGACCGTTTGGTCGGAGTTCGCGAGTGATTGACAGCCGGCTCTCATAGACTGCAGCTGGCAGCGGACCTTGTTTTCCTCTGGTAAGTGAAATCCTTCAGATGCCGTTAGGAGCACCAGAGGACACAGTAGGACACAGAGGAACATGTTTTTTTCAGGTTACCTGTTTCATGTACTACTGTCATGGTATAGCGACCATTTTCTAAAAATAACTTTTTTAAAATCATATTTGCGCCGATCTCGCCTACTGCAGCTTTAATGCAAGAGCACACATTTGAGTTGATGAATAGAACAATCATATGCTAACATATTAGCTTGATTGATAGTGTTGTTATTGATGCAACACTGTGGCTTGTCGCAGCCTATTATATTATGACTGACAGTGTGTTGTATATTTTACAGCTTCACAAAGCTTGATGTAACTTTTTTCAAAATGTTGTAATGTATTATATGACAAAGTGTTGACTGGTTGTCTACGATGTGATGAAACTGACTAGTGCATTTCTCAATCTTGCCAGTCTTCTGTTGTTATTATTAGTGCAGAAGTGTGCTCATAATGACATGGAGTTGTAATTATGCTCTTTTTTATTTAGCGTTGTCTGCTTTGCTTTCTCCTCAGCCCCATTACCCAGCAGTGTGCCAGGTACACTGAGACACACGATGAGTGCAATCAAACTTGTGCTAATCTAGAAACATGGAGGTTTCGCTGTGATCTGCATGGCTGCCCCGTTCCCCTCCAGTAGCAGAATGGATGCGTGGTCACAGAGACGTGGCCTGCAGACTGTGAGTACATCAAGAGTTGTATTTCCAATTGGAGCGACAAAATATAAAAAATGACATCTGACATATTGAAAAACAAAGTACAGGGACTGCTGCTGCAGTTGTAATCTTGAGACTGTGACATTTTCAGGGGATAGAATTATGTAATCGCTAATGCATTTATGAAAATTAAAGGGATAGTTCAGGTGTTTTGAAGTGGGGTTCTATGAGGTACTTATCCATAGTCAGTGTATTACCTACAGTAGATGACGGTCGGCACGCCGCCAGTTTGGAGAAACAGACAGGAGTTACCGCACAGAACCAAAGCAATGTACTGCTCTGGACGGGGCCGGCAGCAAAACGTATTTAGACACCTAAAAGAAAGGCTCACCTAAAAAAATCAATATCAGTTTAAGTGTACGCCATATTTAGAATATTTTAGCCACTTTACCTTGCCGTGAGACAGCTATACAGTCTATGTTTCCGGCGGGGAACCGAAGCCTTGATCGGTTAGTTTGTCTGTGTTATTGTGTGACTTAAGTTTGCACAACAGCACAAACAAACTAACTAACTGAAATTAAAGTTTTTTTTCAATGGAGTCTGGTGGCTTTGGTACATTGGTACTTTAAGTACATTGCTTTGGTTCCGTATGGTAACGCCTGTCTGTTTCTCCAAACTGGGGGTGTGCCGACCGTCATCTACTGTAGGTAATACACTGACTATGGATAAGTACGTCATACAACCCCAATTCAAAACACCTGAACTATCCCTTTAATGTTTAATACGAAAAAAATATTGTGATTTTTGGAATTGAATTGGCTACAAAAACCCTCATATTGCAGTCCATAAGCCAAAGAGAGGAAATTGCACAAGTGTCATGAAGTTATAAGGTCACATTAACGTTTTATCTCTTTAACCTAATCATCAAACCACAATCTGTCAGTGAGCTCTAGTGAATTCTTAGTGTAATACAAAGTGTTTGTGGGCTCTTTATCTTTGTGATTGTCTCTCAGATGAACCTGCGGTCAGTGTTTACGGTTGAACAGCAGAGGATCCTGGAACGTTACTATGATAACGGGATGACCAATCAGAGCAAGGCCTGCTTCCAGCTAATACTGCAGTGTGCTCAGGAGGCCAAGCTGGACTTCAGCGTTGTCCGGGTAGGCCCATAAAAATGTGCTTGTGTGTTTGTGTGAATGAGCAAAAAGGGAAGCAGAACTCTTTCCTATGATTTGTGTTGCACCATTGTTGGGGGCAAGTAATTGAGACAGCGAGTCTTCCCTCTGAGTTCTTCGTCTAATGCAGAGTCCTGAGTTATTATCCTCACTTTGCTGAATTAGTCCCTGTATTGTATTGCAGAATGTTTTTTTAAGTGATGCTATTGAGCTGATTGCTCTTCTCCCCGCAGACATGGGTCGGCAACAAAAGACGCAAGATCGCCTCCAGGGTAGAACAGAACGGAAGCATGTCTCATTCCTTGTCCAGTCACGGACTCGTTGGGGGATTACTCTCCAACCACACATTACCCGGGGGTTCACTGTCCAATCACAGCCTGGCGACAGGGGCGCTGCTTCCTTCCGAACTGGCCGCAGCGCGGAACATCCAGAACCGCGTGCACCTCCTCCCCCCATCCTCGTCCTTCCCTTCTTTCTCGTCGACATCTTCCTCCCCTTCCTCCTCCTCTCCCCACAGCAGCGGAAGCAACAACAACAACAACAACAATGACGTCATACTGACCGGGATTTACTCTCTCAACTCCGTCCCTCGACCCTCCCGCCCAAGACCCACCGCCCCCCCATCCCAGTCGGACTCTGAGCTCTCCGCGCACACGTCCTCGTCTCTGATCAACCGGGCCCTGCAGAGCAGGAACAGCTCCACCTCCTCGCCCCTCCACTCCAAGCTGGTCTCGCTCTCTCAGAACCTCCCACCCCTCACATCCGCCTCAGGGCCTTTAGTCTACACTGCAGTCAGGAAGGGAGCTTTATCCCTCGGGGAGGCGGGGGTAAGCGCGGGAGCAGGGGTGGTACCTCACAGCTGGACCAGGCAGTACGGCACAGCGCAAACTCGCCCGTGGTCCTCTTCCTCGCAGTCCCAAACTCAGCAGCCTCAGCACAGACCTCACTCCAACCCCCAACCTCAAGCGCCCGCCCCTCAGAAGCCTCGGGTCTCCCTCCCAGTGCAAACCTCCGGTCCCTCCTCTGAGCAGACGCTTCGTATCCAGCAGGTCTTCACCTTGTCAGAAAGAGGCGAGGGCGACAGGCTCGGGCCGAGTCACGCGTCTGCCCGGAAAAGCCAGGAAAGTCACAGGCCGGCGTCCCGCTCTCCGGACGCCAGTCATAACTTCTCCATCGCCATGGAAACCGGAGACGAAGAAAACGAGTGGCAAAGGGAAGAGGAGCTGGCAAACATGGCCGCTCAGACACACATCCACCGGGACCGGACGTCAACCAGCCCGACCGGGGCCGAGGTGTGCGTGGTGCGAGGAGGCCACACGCCCCCTATGACGAGCTCCAGACCCGCACCGCTTCACGGCAACACTACTCTTCAGGGCAGCTACTCCGTCACAGCACAGACCTCACTCTCAGCAGAATCCGGCTCACAGGTAAGGAGAGGTTCTAGGGTTGTTGCTGCGTTCCTCCAAAGTGGATTGAAAGACTTGAGCTGGGCATACACTGTGCAATTTCAGCCCGTTTCTGGTCCGAATTTTGAGCCGCACAACTAATTTTAGAGTCGGACTGAATTTCAGCTTCGTCGGGCGTCGTTTGCCGTGCAGTGTACAGGGAGGGACCGAGGACCGATTAACTCCTCCCGACCGGCCGTCGGACAGTCGGATGAATTTCTGACACGTCAGAAATTTTGGTCAGCCGTCCACAGGCTCTCTCACTTTTTTTTTTACAGTAATCAGAGAGTAGCTTTCAAGAGAACAATGCACTAGCTATAGATGTAGTAAAAAGTAGCTAGCTTAACGTTACCTCCAATTTTCTACTGTCCACGTCTTCCTTGCCACCTACGAGTCCATATACGCCGGCACCTCTTTAGACGTTTCAGCAGACAGGATGGCACAGATGATCAAGGCAGCACGTTTCTGCCTTGATAGCATTGTGACCCGTACAGACCTCTGCTAGCAAACAACCTTCGGAGCTTTCAAACAAATCTTAACTGATAACAGCCAGAACGGCCCACTGGGGCAGACAGGCCGTGTTTTCTTTCTATTTTACACGTACAGTGTGAGCACGACGACGATTGGACCGTACAGTGTGAGCACTCAGGTCGTGGCTGACGATTGGACCGTATAGTGTGAGCACATAAATCGTGAGCTTTGGCTTCGCAAACAATCTACTCGTACAGCAGGAGTAGCAGTTACACAGCAACATTTCTAAAATCGTACAGTGTTTGCCCAGCTTTAACCTGTCCGTCTCTGTGTGCAGACTTCAGTCGGCGTGTCTGCTGCCCCCTGGGTTATCAGCAACTCCAGAAAGAGAACAGTCAGTACTTTTTTTGTCACTTTAAACACAAGACTTTGAGTATGTTATATAGGTAAAAACATTTAAAGGTCAGCGTGAATGTTTTCAGCTGCAGGATCGGACCCAGTTCAGTGATGGGGATCTCATCCAACTGAAGCGCTACTGGGACCGAGGCATGACCAGCCTGGGCTCAGTCTGCAGGGAAAAGATCACTGCTGCAGCGAACCAACTCAATGTAGACACTGAAATAGTCAAGGTAACCAACTCCACAGGGTTGAAGAATTAGTTTTGTATATTACCACAAATACAGAGGATCGTAGAAAATAGGGCTGTCAAACTTGACGCGTTAATAACGTGTTAACGCAAATTCGTTTTAACGTCACTAATTTCTTTAACGCATTAACACAACCGATCTTTCGGAGGTTGTAGCAGGCTCAAGTTTTAAAGCTAGAGTGATACTGACATATGAAACTAGAAAAACCTAATGAATCCATTGGTACCAACCATGTCATACTAGATTTTCGCAAAGGAGGCTAAACAACGCTCCAAACGTAGGCTAAATTTTGGTGAGGAAAAACTGGCATGGCCATTTTCAAAGAGGGTCCCTTGACCTCTGACCTCAAGATCCGATGTGAATGAAAATGGGTTCTTTGGGTACCCACGAGTCTAACCTTTACAGACATGCCCACCTTATGATAATTACATGCAGTTTGGGGCAAGTCATAGTCAAGTCAGCACACTGACACACTGACAGCTGTTGTTGCCTGTTAGGCTGCAGTTTGCCATGATATGATTTGAGCATATTTTGTATGCTAAATGCAGTACCTGTGAGGGTTTCTGGACAATATTTGTCATTGTTTTGTGTTGTTAATTGATTTCCAATAATAAATATATACATACATTTGCATAAAGCAGCATATTTGCCCACTCCCATGTTGATAAGAGTATTAAATACTGGAAAAATCTCCCTTTAAATGTACATTTTGAACAGATAAATGTGCGATTAATTTGCGATTAATCACGATTAATTGATTTAATCGATTGACAGCCCTACTAGAAAAGTATCATTTCTACAGTATCCTTGACACTAGAGAGATATTTTGTAGACCTCCAGAGCTGTGAGCCTTCTTCATATTGTCTGGCCACTTGTCTATGACATTTAGTGAAAACAAGAATATTTGACTCGTCTGAACTTTCGAGAGCTAAAAAGAAAACAGGAAAAGAGCAACGTTTTCTAGGTCATAGAAGTTTTCTAACTTACTTAACTCAAAAGTTGTGTAAAAGTCACGCAGTTATGTATCAGGGCCGCAGTAGGAATGCTGATGGACTAAATATAGTCTCCTAGTCCTGACACACACATGACCCACTGCCATCTCACTTACTGGGATATTTATTGCAAGGAAGAAAAAGCTTTGCCTATGCAGAGAAACAGAACACCACTATCAGGATCATCTTCAAATCATTGCAATAATTAAACAACTACTTAAAACAAATTTTCGGCTTAATGTGATACATGTAGAGCTGCAACAATTAATCAGTTAATCGATTAGTTGTCAACTATTAAATTAATCGCCAACTATTTGGATAATCAATTAATCAGTTTGAGTAATTTGAAGAAAAAATAAGTCAAAATTTTCTGATTCCATCTTCTTAAATGTGAATATTTTCTGGTTTCTTTACTCCTCTATGACAGTAAACTGAATATCTTTGAGTTGTAGACAAAACAAGACATTTGAGGACGTCATCTTGGGCTTTGGGAAACACTGATCGACATTTTTTTTTACCATTTTCTGACATTTTATAGATCAAATAACTAATCAATTATTCGAGAAAAAAATCAACAGATTAATCTATAATGAAAATAATCATTATTTGAAGCCTTAGATACATGTATACATTTTTTTCCCCTGACTAAACTGTTACATTCATCACATTTGACACTTTATTTTGAAAGGCTGATTGATATCCTTGAATTGAGCATTTTTCTTCCAAGTCTGTGACACTTACCATGTTGCCTTTTGTGTTTTCAGACGTGGATCAGTAACAGGCGGAGGAAGTACCGTCTGATGGGTATTGAAATCCCTCCACCTACAGGTGGGCCTGCTGTATTCTCAACGTCGTCCCCAGGAAACGAATCCCCGGTGGCCCTCAGCCCCGACGAGGAGCGGCTCAGAACGCCCGAACTCAGAGAGATGAATGATGAGGGATCTGTCTGCCTGTCTGAAGGTTAGGCTGCTGATGCAATGCAAACACAAACACATAAAGTCTGTAGAAACTGTGTATCTCAGCATTCATGCAATCTTTCTGGCTTCTAGATGGCACCATCGACTCACAACATAGAGACGAAGAAGACGGAGTTGATGTGCTCGCTGCTGCTCCACTGGCCAATAATGTGGTACTTCATTATTTCTTTGATATTACAGTAGCAGCCTCATTAAAATTAGCCACTGAGGAACGGGCGCTGGTAGGGATAGGGTTCATACTCAAATGTGATTAAATGGATTAGAGCTCCTTCATTCTACTTAAAGGGAGATTTTGGGTGATTTGAAGTGGGGTTGTATGAGCTACTTATCCATAGTCAGTGTATTACCTACAGTAGATGACGGTCGGCACGCCCCCAGTTTGGAGAAGCAGACGGGAGTTACCGCACAGAAGCAAAGCAATGTACTGCTCTGGACGGGGCCGGCAGCAAAACGTATTTTAGCCACCTAAAACAAAGGCTCACCTAAAAAAATCTATATCACTCTAAGTGAACGCTATATTTAGAATGTTTTCGCAGGTTTACCTTGCTGTGAGACAGCTATACAGTCTATGTATCCGACTGGAAACTGAAGCCATTATCTATGCTCTCCCCAAAGCAACCAGACTCCATTGAAAAAAACTGTAATTTTACCTCACAGAACGCAGGAGTTGCTGGTCTACCGCTGCCTCGATCGGTTAGTTTGTTTGTGTTGACTTGTGACACAGCAGTACATTGCTTTGGTTCCGTGTGGTAACTCCTGTGTGTTTCTCCAAACTGCCGAGGGTCATCTACTGTAGGTAATACACTGACTATGGATAAGCACCTCATACAACCCCACTTCAAAACACCCAAACTATGCCTTTAAACATATAAGTTCATATTAGTTTGTAGCAACAAAACTACAACAGCTGTACAGCTGTATATAAACTTGGCAATTTTCCCATCATGCCTGGTCACTTTTGCTTTATCACACCATGTGTTTCATGGTCAGCATGAGCCAAGTCAATCTTTACAGCACTGCTGTAGACAAAACAGTTGCCGATGCATTCTACAAACATTTTTTGTATTTCTTTTACCAAAGAGTATGGGTTTGTTTCTTTGAGAAAACAAATCAAAAGCTTATCTACATACTGTATGTAGCGCCTGTCATCCAAAACCGCATTACAAAGTGTTTTACATACATAATACAGTAAATTACAGAAACAGAAGATAATGAACAAAATCCAGAGCAGATGATGGTCACCACAAAATGTACATGTGTCATGATAATTTGATCTAATCTCTGTGTTTTTGCTAACAGAAGATCGAAGTAATTGATGCGGACGAGCAAGACGAATATGACGACGATGATGATGGTGAATTAGTGGCTTCAGACCTAGAGCAAATGCAGGGCCTCCTGGAATTCAAGGTGAAGACACACACAAGACTGTGGCCCCTTTCACACAGAGATTCTGCAATACTGCCGTAGAGAAGATTCGCCGTTACATCGGCTTTGCTTTTTCACACTGAACCAAACAACAACAGCATAATGCTGTGATTTTAGATAGCACGCCGGCATCACGGGAGAAAAAGAGGCGTGACGTTTAACACAACAGCGTCGGCGTTTAGTGTGTGTGCGTGTAGTCCCGCCGTGCCGGCTGTCCCTTTCACACAGACGTCAGCCCGGCACTGTGACTACCTCCGACTAACAACTCCCCCTATTCCACCTCCGTACCGTTCATAAAAAACAGCGAGGCGAAATAACGGTACAACATTCCCGCCTTGAACAGGCTGTGTGAAAGGGGCTTATGACAGATTGACCAAACATAAACTGGTGGCTGTAATAACAATCCTTCCTTCAAACTGAATCCCTCACGCTAGTCTGTTTACTGTTGAATGGAAATCAGTGTGATGCTAAATAAAAAAGCGTTATAACTCACAAAGACCTCAAGCTCTGAACAGGATTATTATAGTAAACTACAACTGAAACTAAGAGGAAAACAAGCAGTGAAAAATATTTTTAGTAGACTGAAATTAAATAAAAACAATATCCTTTAAGAAAAACTAAACTGAAACTATATTTTCTGGTTAAAAACGAATAAAAATAAAATAATAAAAATGAATGTAAATTAATTTCAGTTTTAGTGTTTTAGCTATAATATATCACTACTGAAAAAAAGGAGAAAGCATGAATTTCCGTCAACTCTTGTGACATTTAATCACAGAAATTGAACGGACTTCACATTCCAGGAGACGGCGCTATGCTGCAACATTAAACATTAAATATTATGGCCATTCCTACACATTTTTCCAACTATGTATTTTGTGTAGCTACATACTTCTGAGACATTATACCTGGCCCTAACAATAACAAACTAAAACTACTGTAAAACTAAAACTAAATATATAAAAACTAAAACTAAACCTTTCTGAAAAACTAAAATGAAATCGAAAAGAAATAAAAACTAATTGAAAATTCTAAACTATTAAAACCATAACTCTGAATTAACTTCTCGCCTTTGCTTTGAATCCATCTGTTTCAGCACGAGGAAGTGCAGTTCTTAGAGAACGAGCTAGAGAACCAAAAACAAAAATACGACGAGCTCGCGAGCTTCACGAAGAGCCTGCTCAGCGCTGTGAGGAACAACGACCTGGAGAGACAGCAGGTACACTCACACAGTCACATTTACACACTGACGAGATCCACTACAACATCAGCTTGGAGTGAAACACCGCAGTTTATAGACATTTCTCACCTGAAGTCTGCCATCTATGTTGATGTGTTCAGGAACTTATGGCCAGTCTACCTCAGCCTTCAGACCAGGACTGGGAAATGACTGTGGAGAGCGGAACGCAGCCAGACGCATCCTCCAACCACAACGGCTCCCCGATGGACCCGGCGTGCGGCGTGGAGCCTCCGGCGAACGAAGAAGTCCCACTGGTCGCCCTAAACAAAGACGATACACCGACTGAAGTTACTGAGCCCTCTGCATCAGAGGAGCAGCTGCAGGAGGCGGTTGCAGAACAAAATTGACTATGTCATGTACATCAGCTCACATAGACTCATGCAGATGTTGCCACACTCCACATATAGAAGCTGGTTTCAGATTATATGGTCTCACATGTACACAAACACTCAACGCTCCACGCCCAGTGCCTGTGGATTGACACTTCACTACGACTGTTGGGCTGACAAATGCCTTTTTTACTGCATATCATCCGCCTTGCTCTGGACCTGTCCGGAGAGAACAATAAACGACCTCTAACTTATCTGTGTGGCTGTGTGTTTCACTGAGACAAGTGACACTTTTCTTATATATCAACTTATATTAGATGTAGAAAAACACTATAAATATTCTAAAAAAACCTTAACTGTTAAAAGAACAATGTTCACACACAGTAGTGACTTTTTTTTTTTTTGCAGATTACAGTTGCAGACAAGAACATTGCGATTCAATAGCTGTTTAAAAAACTATGGGACTACCATCCAATTTGTCCAGATTCAAATCATAAAATTCAGACATGATTAATATACAATATCTCCGATGGATATATAACCGGCTTGTTCTCATTTAGGAGGTGAAAGATTTGAACTTAAACCTGTCATACACGTCAGTTCAACTTTAAAGGTGCTATTGATAACATTCAGCCACTAGATGCTGCATTCTCCCTCTCCCGTTGCATTCATTCACTTCACAACAAGTGGTTGCCAGTTTGTTTCCCTTACCATCAAACTCAGTCATTTATAGGTTTTTGCCACATTGTCAACTTGATCGCTGACGACCCAGAGATACCATTGGCCTGTACTACGAAGAAGGATTTGGGGTTAGCGAGGTAACTTCAGAGTTAACCCTGGGTTTTCCGTCATACAGCTTCACTTATGGGGGTAGATCACCATGGTAACTTATGCTGCACACCTCACCTGCTCCGTAGCAGGTTATGTTCGAGATAAGAGATCAACTCGTATAAAAGCACCGCCTTCTTGCCAATCAAAGCTCGGTGCGCAGATCGTATGATAATATTACACAAATATGAAGAAGTTACAGTCATAATCCAGGCTGAAATCAACACAGTTTAAACTGACAAATGCAGGAAGGACAGCTGGCTGTATTCTGTGGGTGCTTACCGCTTTGAATTATGTTTTTATATTTATTGTTTTACTTGCTCTCGAGTCTGTTTCACACCACCAGAGACGGGGACGCTGCTGAAAGAAGGCTGAAATAGTCACACACGCCACAACTTTACCAAAGGGCTTAATGAAGCGTAATCTATTCATCCACTCTATTTTGAACGCTATTTATATATCACTGCCCAATCTAGACGACTATATTTGACTTTTGAGTATTCCGTTAAATTAATAAGTCTGTTAATATACCCATTCACACATCGGCAATTTTTTCTTTTGCCAGCTGTTCTTCCTGCATTTGGCAGCTTCAACTGTGTTACTTTTAGTCTGGATTATGTGTTTAAAGTGGCAGTAGGCAGTATATTTTTGGCATCATTGGGCAAAAAATCCATAATAATCTTTCAGCATATTGTAATTCAAGTGTTCTGAGAGAAAACTAGTCTTCTGCTCCTCCTCATGTCTCTGTTTTCAGGCTTTAGAAAAATCTAGCCCGTGACGGCAGATTTTGACTAATCACAGGTCATTTTAGAGAGAGAGCGTTCCTATTGGCTGTGCTCCGGTCATGTGACCAGAACTTGGCTTCCTTCAACAGATTTTACAATGGCGGCTGGGTCACAAACTTTCTCATTTTACAGCTAAACAGTACACTACAAGATGATTCTGAAAACATTTGAGGCGAGAAATAGTCATTACAGTAACAGAATATTGATTCATATTTGATCAGCGCTGCCTAGTTTGACCGTTTGGCCGGAGTTCGCGAGTGACTGACAGCCGGCTCTCATAGACGGCAGCTGGACAGCAGACCTTGTTTTCCTCCGGTAAGTGAAATCCTTCAGATGCCGTTGGGCGGCCGTTTTCTAAAAATAACTTTTTTAAATCATATTTGCGCCAATCTCGCCTACTTCAGCTTTAACTTCTTCGTATTTATCTAATATTATAGTTTGCTCTTGGTTTGTAAAATGTGCCGATTGGTCACATGTTGCAAACACCAACCCTTTATGTGAACACGCTCGTAGTCAAATTGAGAAACCCTGGATTGATTTACTGAGTTGATAACCACCGTCATAGTACTGCTTAGCGGGATTGTGGTTGATAGGATTAGTTAAGCCAGATAACGAGAAGATATCCTGTGTATGTTGAACTGGCTTCGTAGTAAAGGCCTCATGTGATACCAACGTTGTAATACTACTGGCTTACAAACCTTGTTAGAAGTGGGAACCAAACGTCAGATATCTTTCACAGAGATAAACAAAACATTAATTTTGGACCCGTCAACATTTTTTTTAAATGATTAATTCACAATCATAATAATTTTTTTTAAGAAAAGCCATTCTTTTATTCTGCGCCTTTCTAAAAGCTCTGTGGATGTATTATTCTTTTTTTTAAAGTTATCCATCTACATAAAAATGTTATCAATAAGACCTTTAAGTTTATTATGTCTATCTATCCTATTTTGAAGAAACCAGCACAGATTGTCCATTGTCTTGAGAATCGGTAGTAATTGCCAAATCTGCCAAAGATTCACAATTGCGTTTTAAATTTTTAAGTTGTGACTATAAACAAATGTTGACCTGTATTGAATATTACATTACCTCACCACCACACAAAGACTTTGTGCCAGTGGGAGGGAGAGAGAGAGTCAGAGCTGGAGGGAAAGTGGATGAGCTTTAAGCCTCTTTATTTCCACTTGGGACTAGGGATGGACAGGCTTATGAAACACAGTGGCTTCAAAACATTCAACTTACACCCCTTTAAGATCAGATTTATGGGCTCACACCACAAGAGGTGTCTGTTTCGCTCCCTTAATTGTATCCTGCGTCAAACCCTAAATTAAAGTCCTGCTACAAAAACCAGTGACTAGTTCAGTCCATCACCCCCGGATGCATGTAGGCTCTGTGTCACACAGCAGCAGCATGTCACACAGCATCGCGTCCCCCCCACGCCACCACCTCCTCTCTATCTCCAGATCCGCCGCTCTGCTTTGGACGGGGGGGAAATCCTTAACCGAGTTGCGTCATAAATACGTCAATAAACTCTCATTCACTGACGATCAGGTACCACGATAGCCGCCATATTCACACACATCAATGGCAGGGTAGCGGTGCTCTCTCTCTCTTCGGCAAGCGTATGGTCCAGGCATCGGCATCAACTAGTTTCCACCGCAACCGGATCCCGGTAGCGGGTCCGCAGCTCGGATCTGATCTTTCAGGAGCAGAGCAGCCGGACTTCTTCTTCTTCCACACGGCGGGTTGAAGACATGCAACGTGGAGCGGGGGTCTAGCTGGACTACGATGCCTTAGACTCGGAGAAGAGGAATCCTGGCACAAGATGGAGGTAAACAGCGTCTGTAGCGAGGTGAGTGTGACAAACGCGTGCTTTGCATATTAATTTGCCTAACATTGTGTGTTTTTTGGTCCCGTTAAGTTAGCGAGGCTGGGGGAGAGCTTAAACCCGCGTCACGACCCCACAGCGCTAACCGTGATGCATGCTAACACGCGAGCTAATAATGCTAACAGCTGGGTTAGATGTTTATTTTTGTTGCACTGTCCCCGGGTTTTATTTAGTTTGATAGCCGCGCCCGTCCGGGGCTTTTCGCAACCCGCTCGTTACCCTGCACAAGAGGACGGGGCTCTTAATCACAACGACACATGATCTCCTCCTCTCTTTAGCCTTTGTTGTTATTTACACTTCTCCAGAGGAGTTTTGCCTCACAGCTAGCTTAGCATGTAGCATTAGCATGTAGTTAGCATGCTAGCTGACAGCTCGCAAGGGCTTGAAAACTTGGAGACAAGTTTTAATTCAACCTCCAGCTGCTTGTTAACGAAGAGCTGGTAAAGTGTTTTTATAAATACATAGAAAGGCTATAGAATAGTTAAGCAACGTTACATTTATTTAAAGTTTGACACTAGCTGGGTTAAATGTGTGCACAAGTGAATGAGTGATGCGGTTATTAGCTTTAACTCTCGTTTTGTAAGCTACGCAATGACTCTTATTTTGAAAACTATTCATCTGCACAGCTATATTATTAGGTTACTAACAGCATTAGCAAAGTAAAGTTGTGGTAAAACATTACTGTTACATATTCTGTCCACCAGGCTCACAACAACAGATATAACTCTTAAAGGAATGTAAACCTTTTGTATTAATTATGGGCTAGTTTGTCAACTTCAGACCTTTAGTGAAAGCAGTAACACCATTTAAAGACGTCTAGTAATGCAGTGTTGTGATAACTGTGGAAAGGGTCAGTTTGCTTTTGCATGGGGCCCCCACTATGGGATGTTTTTTCATGTGCAGCTAAGCCAACCTGACATCCTAAACCTCTCCATCTCTGGGATTCTTTGCAGTCTTTGACACCTACAGTCCAAACCGTCTGTCTGTCTGACTGCTGGGACTGTTTTAAAGCCAGCAGAAAAGCTGTTGCAACATACACTTCTGACCTTTGTTGAGCTAAACCCCCCACCTCCTGTGATAGTTTGGAAGACTTCTACCACAACATTTGTAATCTTTCTGGCAATCTGTTGAAGGAGCTCGGTTTTATGTAGGTGGCATGGAAACATTGAATAATCCATTATGCCCCAAATATTACTATGTTTCAAAATCTCTTGCTACAAATGGGCACTTTAATCTGCTGTTCACCGATTGCCGCACGCTCGAAAGCCGCCAAGATAACAGAAGCACATAGTAAACCTTAAGCTTATCCACTTAAACCGGGCTAGTGGTTTAACACTTGTATCAATTGTGGACTTTGAAGATGCTATATTGCACGCCGGCGTCCGTGATTGCGAGATGATGTTATGTACGGCTGTCAGACCGTCTTTTTCAAATGGCTGAGAAAGGCTCGCCTGGTTGTGCTGCAAGTGTAGGCTGCGCTCTGTTACAAGCCGTGATGAGCCACAGCAAAAGGTGGGAGTGAAAATGTATGTGTGAATTATGACACAAGCACTGCCCTGGCTTTGGCTAGCCTGCATGTTATATACTTCAGAGATGGCTTAAATTTTGACATTTTTTTTCCTCTCGCTTTGAAGTGTACATCGTGACTGATTTTTGAACGTTCATGTCGATGATGTCATTCTATATATGTGAAATATTGGGCAAGTGGTTTGTTGGCCTCTGTTCTGTGGGATGTACGTGAGTGTATGTTGGTGGCTCCACCCACTGAGTGGGCTTGCGTAGTGCTATGACTCATCCCCCCTCTTCAGAGGCTTGATGGAATTCAACACACAAACACACCGGACTGAATACATCATGCAGGCTGGAGCGCAGAATTGAAATATGCAGACCTGGTTAATGTCACGGCGGGCAGTTTATTGTCTGATTTATGTGCGGATGCTGAAATATCTGACATTCCTGTGCTGACAGTATGGCTATTTAAACAAACAAAATAGAGGCATGAAACAGGCTCCTAAATGTAGAACAAAGCATGTCTAGCTTTGGTCTTTAAAAAAACAAGCATGTTGCCACCACCATCACCCCCGAAGCCCTGAAAGAGCTGGACCCTAGTTTGTCCTCAAGAGGTTGAATGCTGACTGCAGCCCTAGCAAACATCAGCCTCTCAGAGCCAGTCAGACATGTTGTTTTTGCCCTGGCTGGGGATTAAGCTAGAATGCTAATAATGAGGGGCTTTATAGGGACAGGATGAGAGCTGGACAGCTGGACGGGCTTTATAGTATGGACTCCATACTGTTTGACAACAAATAGGAGCTGGAAAAGTGAAAGCGCTCTGTTGTTATTGCATGTGACTCATTGATTTCATCTGTTGAGTCCTCCGTCATACATGTGGGCGTGCGGCAGCTGCGCTCATCGTCCTGCTCAGCTGAAAACAAGGATGAAAAAGCTTTTCTGGAGTGTTTACCGACTCTGATGATATTTTTTGGTCTTGCTGCAGGTCAATGGACATGAAATCATGGACGAGCCCATGGAGGAGGGAGAGTCTTTCTCACACTGTGTAAGTAATGGTGGGCTTGAGGTCTTGGAAGCATGTGCATGTGGGATGACAGACCTGCGGTCTTGTGCGGCTGTCTCATGCTGATGCTGTTTGTGTAGGATGAAGGGACATATGAGGAGATTCCTATCACCCACCTTGTGAAAGAGGGCTGCGAGAAAGCGGATCCATCTCAGTTTGAGCTGCTCAAAGTCCTCGGCCAGGGCTCTTTCGGCAAGGTGAGGAAACGCAGCAGACAAATCAAATGTTTCCATCGGTGCAATCGTAGGTGTCTTTCTAAATTTCTCCTGTTCTCTCTCAGGTATTTCTTGTTAGGAAGATCGTGGGTCCAGATGCTGGTCAGTTATATGCAATGAAAGTTCTAAAAAAGGCATCTTTGAAAGGTAAACGCAGCAACTTTGTATTCAATCTACATCCACACAAAACAGCACAGTGCAAATGTCCTGTCCTTGGTGTTGAATTTCTCTCTCTCACTGTCTGTCCCTTCCTGTTTCGTCTCTCCAGTCAGGGACAGAGTTCGCACTAAGATGGAAAGAGACATTTTAGTGGAAGTCAATCATCCCTTCATAGTGAAATTGCACTACGGTAAGAAAAACTCTTATTTACATAGCGTGCAGGTGATTATACATAATCATACAGATTACATCCCAGTTCAGGTAGGGATAAGCTGCTTATGTGCATCTTCATGTTCTAATCAGAAACATCATTGTTAAAGGTGCTATTGATAACATTCAGCCACTAGATGTCACTGGCAACTGGCAACTTGATCGCTGACGACCCAGAGATATCACGTGATACCAACGTTGTTATGCTATTTGCTCACAAGCCTTGTTAGAAGTGAGAACCAAACATCAGATATCTTCCACAGAGATAAACAAAACATTCACTTTGGACCCGTCAAAATTTTTAAAATGATTAATTCTAGGGCTGTCAAAGTTAACGTGTTAACGCAAATTCATTTTAACGCCACTAATTTCTTTAACGCATTAATGCAACTTGCTCAGTTTTAAAGCTAGAGTGAAGATACTGGCAACATATGAAACTAGAAAACCTAAGGAATCCATTGGTTTCATACCAGCTTGTCGCAAAGGAGGCTAAATAATGCTCCAAACTTGGGCTAAATTTTGGCGAGGAAAAACTGACATGGCCATTTTCAAAGGGGTCCCTTGACCTCTGACCTCAAGATGTGTGAATGAAAATGGGTTCTATGTGTGTCCTGTGAGGGTTTCTGGACAATATCTGTCATTGTTTTGTGTTGTTAATTTATTTCCACTAATAAATATATACATATATTTACATAAAGCAAACATATTTGCCCACTGCCATGTTGACAAGAGTATTAAATACTTGACAAATCTCCCTTTTAAGGTACATTTTTAACAGATAAAAAAGTGCGATTAATTTGCGATTAATCACGATTAAATATTTTAATTGATTGACAGCCCTACTTTATATCTACATAGGGAGCGGGTCCTCTTCACGGAGTCCGTCATGTTGCACCGCCATGTTTCTACAGTAGCCCAGAAGAGCTTG
The DNA here is from genome assembly GCA_916701645.2 of Sebastolobus alascanus. Taxonomy (NCBI): domain Eukaryota; kingdom Metazoa; phylum Chordata; class Actinopteri; order Perciformes; family Sebastidae; genus Sebastolobus; species Sebastolobus alascanus. The sequence continues at coordinate 156,352 of CAKAOJ020000042.1, forward strand.
GGCCAGAGTCGATAACGTTACTCGCTCCCATCGCCACCGCTCTCTCTCTCTCTTGCTTCACAACTCACTTCCCTCGTACACACACACACACTCTACACACTGGCTCTGCTCCAAATGACCTACACTACTCTTACAACAACTGGCTCTACAGAGGGCCATTCGCGTTTTTGCGTCGACCACCGTAGCTCTCCTACATGCTTGGCACGCGGGAGAGGCTTCAGTTGGTTGCAATCTGCAACCCCACTGCTAGATATTGCCAGATCCTACACACTGTTCCTTTAACAGACAAGATTGCAACAATACACGTGAAAAAACAATGATTAAAAACAAAAGAATCAAGCTAATTTTATTCTGATATGATTTCATCATTGTTAGTGTTAGCAAGCTGTTGCTAGTCTAAGTGAGTTATGGTGTTTACATGTGTCACCCTGAGAGTCTCTGTTGAAATGCGAACATGATTAGCTGGCAGGTAATTGACTTGTTTCCTCGTCTCGCAGCCTTTCAGACAGAAGGGAAACTGTATTTAATACTGGACTTTCTCAGGGGAGGGGATGTATTCACTCGCTTATCCAAAGAGGTAAGCTGACGTCCTGTTGCTTTACATGTCATTATACTTTATTTTTCTGTCTGAAAAGAAACATACAGCATGTCCTTATCATTCTAGTATTTAATGGTCTTTTTTTTGAACCCCTAATGTTTTAAACATGTTTGTGAAAATCAGAACTAAATATGCCTCAATGTTATTCTAAGAACCCCTAAGGAATTGTTAAAGCTGACAGCTACAAATGGAACAGGTGCAAATTTAGTATGCAAGAATGTTTAATTTATTTTATAAGAGCATAAGCACTGCCAAGTCATTTGTCTCTCCTGTTTTCTGTTTGCTTTTTATTCAGATTATGACTTGAATTCCTTGCGGAAACACACACGAGTGCTTTTCTTGGAATCTTTATTCGCTTTTAGATCATCGGTTGCTTGTCAGTTAGAGGCTCAAATCAGCTCTTTTTCAAACGCTTTCGGGGAACTCAGACAATGTGTGATTGTTCTCCTTGTGTTGAAAAGCATGTCTCGGAAACCAAAGCGATAGCTGCTGGCAGTGTCAACTCAACAGCTTGCTGAGTCGTGTAACCTATTTGAAATGTTGATATTGTGACAATAACAATGCTCTGTTTTCTCTGTTTGTGGTTACTGAAGCTTAATATTGAAGTTGTGTGTCTTTTTTTTCCTTTGCTGCTGAATTTCTCTCCTCTTCTTAGTTCAGAGAGTAAATTTGTCCAGTTCTTATCAGGTTATGTTTACAGAGGAAGATGTGAAATTCTACCTTGCAGAGCTGGCCCTGGCCCTCGACCACCTGCACAGCCTGGGCATAGTTTACAGAGATCTCAAGCCAGAGAAGTAAGAACACTAAAACCTCACCTTCACCTTTGACCCCTCACACTCAAACCCCACAGTCATCTTCAAACGTACTGAAAGACATTTGTTCTCACAAAACCACTGATGATTTTTGGCTTGCACATATAAACTATGCGGCTCTGGCCGTCATCACCTGTCATAGGCATTACTCATTATTTCCGAAAGTTGATAAATTACTGTGATTAACATTTAAAATTGAATATGTTTCAATTATCATTTTTCTACTTGGACATTGGTTTTGGACCTTAAGATATTCATGTCCAATCACCCCTCTTTTTACTTCCTCATTCTCCATATCTACTATGTAAGGGATAATGGACAGTGAGCAGGTCATTGTTGTGAAATAAACCCTGACAGGGCGATAGCGTCTTGCATCGCCCTGAAGGGTTTTATTTCACAACAATGACCCAGCTAGCTGTACATTATCCCGCTTATTACACGGCTACTTACTTAAGAAATCAATAATATGACACAAAAACGGTCCGCCAGAGTCTGGCATCAGAACTGCATAGCAACGGTCTGTTATATATAGCAACGGTCTGCTTTAAAGAAATAACAGACCGTAGAACGCCGTGATTGACCAATCAGAACCGAGTATTAAACAAAGTGAAATAGTGAATGGCTGAAATGAGTTTTTGAACTGTGTAATTATCAAAGTACGGAAGCCCTAAACGGACATGATTCAAATATTTTTTAATGCCATTATCTCAAGATCACGATTTAATTATGTGGTTATCTCGAGAAAACAAGCTTTGTTATCTCAAAATAACGAGATACTTAACTTAATCACGAGAAACAAAAGGTTGTTTTCTTTTATTACTTATAATGTTTTGGTCAAATCAGCCGACGGTAAATGCTTTCAAACGGCCCAGATCGAGCTGACAGCACGGATGTATACATCCATGGCTGACAGTGATGGAGGACTTGGTGAAGTTAGCAGAAAGATACACATGTGACTACGTCCAGTTTTCAAATTAAGGTGTTAACAAGGGTACATACAGATACCTATTCTCGAGATAACAGCATTAAAAAAAAGGTTTTTATCATGTCTGTTTAGGGCTTCCGTATCAAAGACCTAAAAGCAAAATTACTGCCTTATGTCATAAAGAGGAAATTATGCTACAAGATCATTTACATATTACCCATATGCTGTATGCATAAAACATAGACCTAAAAAGTTGAAAGGATTTTATACCAGATGTTTCGAAGAGACGTTTAGTCTTATATGACAGATGGCTGACAAGAATTCAAAGAACATTTGTTTTTCATCATCTAAAAGAAAATACATTCATAAGCGTGTGAATTTCAACACTGACCCCTTTTAACTATTGGAGTCAAAAGCAATCCTCTTTAGGACGACTGTGTTGCAGTGTTTTTCTGTACTTGACACGCAACCTTCACCATATACGGCCGATCCCTCTATCTATGTTTCACAAGTCATTTCAGCCCATGAATTCACTAAATACATGTTGTCACACAGACACATACCAACTAACAGATTTGTGACTTTAGTCCAGACTTTAGCCTGAATAGTTTCAGAGTCTGTGACTGGATGTGTCCAATGTGGCTCTGAATGGAGTACTCTGATCTGATCTGTTATTCCTCATAATGAGCAGCCAATTTGAAAGCTCCAGAACTTAGGTGATTTTAAGGCGTGAGAATTAATACTGTGATTGTTGTTTGAAGCTCAGCTACATTGAAAACCTGCTCTTGTCTTTCAGCATCTTACTTGATGAAGCTGGACACATAAAGTTAACAGGTATGTTTTTCACTTAATGCTAAATAAATGTAGTATTTGACTTATTTTTTTTGTTGTAAAAAGCTTTTTTTTTTTAAATTCAAAAGAGTAATTGAATTGTCTAATCTAGTTAATAGCCTGTAATTAAACCGTTTCATATTAAATGTGTCTTTACTGAGAATAGATTCACGACCCAATTTTTGTCCTTAGGCTGACTTTCCTCTGCAGCTATTTTCTTGAAAGAATAAAAGCTCTGCGTTGTATAATTACTGGATGTGACTGTTCAGTCCGCTGTGTATCTCACCGTTTTGCTTTGCATTGCTGTTGCACAGACTTTGGCTTGAGTAAAGAGTCAGTAGATGCTGATAAGAAGGCTTATTCCTTCTGCGGTACGGTGGAGTATATGGCCCCTGAGGTGGTCAACAGGAGAGGACACACGCAGAGTGCGGACTGGTGGTCTCTGGGAGTACTTATGGTACGGAAGCTGGATGCTATTTTGTTCTTTGACATTTATATGATTTGATTAGATCATCAGTTCATGCTCATGTTGATGACATTCCCTTTCTTTCATTGTGTGTTTGCAGTTTGAGATGCTAACGGGGACATTACCGTTCCAAGGGAAAGACCGCAATGAGACCATGAACATGATTCTCAAGTGAGTCGTTATGCACTGCATGATAAAGACACTCAAAGCGGGACAGAGGTGACACACGTTTTGTAATTAGTAGGGCTGTCAATCGATTAAAATATTCAATCACGATTAATCTCATGATTTGTCCATAGTTAATCGCGATTAATCGTAAATTAATCACATTTTTTTATCTGTTCAAAATGTACCTTAAAGGGAGATTTTTCAAGTATTTAATACTCTTATCAACATGGGAGTGGGCAAATATGCTGCTTTATGCAAATGTATGTGTATATATTTATTATCGGTAATCGATTAACAACACAAAACAATGACAAATATTGTCCAGAAACCCTCACAGGTACTGCATTTAGCATAAAAAATATGTTCAAATCATAACATGGTAAACTGTAGCCCAACAGGCAACAACAGCTGTCAGTGTGTCAGTGTGCTGACTTGACTATGACTTGCCCCAAACTGCATCTGGTTATCATAAAGTGGGCATGTCTGTAAAGGAGAGACTCGTGGGTACCCATAGAACCCATTTTCATTCACATATCTTGAGGTCAGAGGTCAAGGGACCCCTTTGAAAATGGCCATGCCAGTTTTTCCTCGCCAAAATTTAGCTCAAGTTTGGAGCGTTATTTAGCCTCCTTCGTGACCAGCTAGTATGACATGGTTGGTACCAATGGATTCTTTAGGTTTTCTAGTTTCATATGATGCCAGTATTGAGCCCACTACAACCTAAAAATTGCAAGTTGAGTTAAAAAATTTGTGGCGTTAAAACAAATTTGCGTTATTATCGCGTTATCTTTGACAGCCCTAGTAATTAGTGATCAACCTTAGCTTTTCTGTTGGTCCATATCCACCTGTCACTCTCTGCTCTTTTCCCTTCTCCAGAGCTAAGTTGGGAATGCCCCAGTTCCTCAGTTTGGAAGCCCAGAGTTTGCTGAGAATGCTGTTTAAACGTAACCCTGCTAACAGACTAGGTAAGATAGCACTGAAACCAATCGTGTATGTGAGTGTGTAGACCTGTTAGAATAACAGAAAACAAGGTGTGTGTGTGTGTGTGTGTGTGTGTGTGTGTGTGTGTGTGTGTGTGTGTGTGTGTGTGTGTGTGGATCCTCACATTGCGCCACTTGCTTAGCTTTGAGCTTGTTAACATTTTGGCATCCACTTAAATCACATGCTGGAATTCCCCGCTGAGAGAAAAAAATGTGTGAATGTGTTGATCCTAACAATAACAATAAAAACCGAACGTGCCAGGTTAAGTGAACCAGAGCGATCTGTGTCCTCAGGGGCCGGGCCCGACGGAGTGGAGGAGATCAAACGCCACGCTTTCTTTTCCACCATCGACTGGAATGTGAGCACACACACACACACGCATACACAACCCTCTCATTTCTCACATACACACACAAACATGTAACTCTACAGCTTCTGTCGAGGCTTCACACCTAACAAACGGTTGGCTCGGTGAGTTCTGGCCATCAGTCTTGGCCACGCCAACTATGTTTGTGTGTGTGTGTGTGTGTGTGTTGTCTGGGCAGAGGGCCAGTTCTCGCTGTGTGTGCACTAATAGCCCTGCGTGAGTGTTTAAGAACCCGCAGGATGCTATTGGCTGGACCGGGCTGTGGAGGGATGGGAGCGGGTTAATTTGGGAGGGGTCTTCTTGGCTCCTCTCTCACACATATGTTCACACACACACTGCAAACAGCCTGCGATGGGGTCTGATTTCTAACATGTATGTGTGTGTGTTTTCTGCATCGATATCTTGTGCAGACACTGTACAGGAGAGAGCTTCAGCCCCCTTTCAAGCCCGCAGCAGGTAAACCAGATGACACGTTCTGCTTCGACCCAGAGTTCACCGCTAAAACGCCTAAAGGTAAATCTACACCCACACACACACACACACACACACACACACGCGCGCTCTGCTTTCAGCTTAAAAACAACAGCCACTCCTGCAGCCATGGAAACTGCAACCGAGCACTGACTACAAGAAATAACAAAATATAATGGGTGTCTGTATGTTCATACGACTATATTATGAATTATCTTTTGTATACCTAGACTCCCCAGGTATTCCTCCCAGTGCTAACGCCCACCAGCTCTTCAAAGGCTTCAGTTTTGTTGCTCCGGTCCCGATGGATGAGAACAAGAGCTCCCCGCTCAGCATACTCCCGATAGTTCAGGTGAACACACATCAACTCTGCTATCTTAGCTTACCTATCTTATCACAATTTACACAGGTTAATTATTAGCATATTCACTAAAATACATGAATGTCACGCGCAGATATTCTTTTACTCTTTAGCTTTTTTATGAAGCTTGATTGGTGCACAAAAGTTATAGACTAATTCCAGTTATCTCCAATAGTGGACCATTTTGCAACATGATACTGACTAGATGTGTCTACTATTTTAGTTTGTAGCTTTACACAGATTTCATCCGGCAGACGGCGCCCTTGCAAAAGCCGGTCGAAACACTGACTTTGTTTACATGCACACTAATATTCCACTATTATTCTGAATTTAATACAGGTCATGTAAACAGCAAATTCCGTTTTGTATTTTCTGAATTAGGCCTTATTCCGAATGTAGTGTTTTCCGATAAAGACATGTGAGATATTATTCAGTTTTTAGGAGCATTCTTTTGACATGTGAACAGCAAATTCAGAATATGCGTCCCAATTGGGTTTTTTTACAGCAGTTTGCGACCCACGGCCTCTTGCCTGTTTACGGCTAGCTCTGTGTCTTGTGCACAAACCAACTAGCCGACAGTTTGCAGAGATGCATGCCCCAAAGAAAAGCCCACATTTGTGATCGGAAGGAGAAACACACCTACTTTTAAACATTATGAAAGACTTGGATATCAACAGGTTTTTGGATATGCGCAAATAAAGTTAAAGATGGTTGAAGGAATGAAAGAGGGAGGCTGTGTTCGCACGGTCGAACAAGTCCGCCACCGGTTACGTTAATCGGAGTATGCACGGCTGCATGTAAATGGGAATATTAGTGGAATATTCATTGTATTTAGCCGTTTTTTTTACAGTAAGGGAAAAAACTGAATATTTTGTGCATGTAAACGTGTCAACTGTTGAGTTAACACATCTGTAACTGTTGCTGAACAATTATCGCAGGATTTTAGTCGACAGAACTCTGCTGAATACTTTTCTAAAGGTGCTTACACACTTCCTTTCACGGCTCTACTGGCTGCTTTTTGTTCAATCTGACAATATTCACTGCAAACTTAAATGTTGATTTCTGTACAATCAAGTGAAAAAAGTTGAAGTTAGAAATTAGGATCCACATTGATTGACAGAAATGAAACCTAATTTCAAAAGAACCACAATTATATTTAATGGTTGTTGTGTCCCACTGTACACACACACACACACACACACACACACACACACACACACACAGCATGGCTCAGTTTATGCCTGTAACTGTTAATTTGACAGCAATATGGAGCCGATACTACAATGGTGGTAAATCTGCAATGACAGTTTGACTGCTGAATAAGTAATAACATTACTACTACAAGCTCCACTCTGGCATATTTGTGAACTGAGGTGTTAAAACGAATACTGTGGAGGAGCACACAACACCACATCAGATGTGTAGGCATGGCTTGTGAAGGACAGAAGCTGCTGGTTTTACTGGAACACTTTTTAGATTATTTTTTTAGATTATTTATTTATTCAGTTAATGTTAAAGAATGTAATGTAACAGTTGAAATGTCGTTCTGTCCAGATGCACGGGGGCTCGACCAAGTTCTCTGATCTGTACGAGCTGCAGGAGGACATCGGGGTCGGCTCCTACTCCATTTGTAAACGCTGTGTACACCGAGTCTCTTGCATGGACTATGCTGTGAAGGTAGGAAGGCCACCGATGCATTATGTGTCATGTTCACTATCAATAGTTGCATTAATGCTGTGAGTGTGTGAAAGGCTTTTTTTGAAGTTTTCTCTCATGGTCTGCACCTCTTGAGTATCTGTGTATGTTTTTATAGAAATAAAAAAAGAACTCAGCGATTACAGCATTTTTGATCAGCTTTAAAAAGCGCTGTGGTTTTAAATTCCTGGGGAACTAAATGACTTAAATAATTTAGATGACTGTAGTGAGAATGCACAATTTTCATATATTGGTGTCTCTAGAAAGTGGGTTCATAAAAGCTTCTGAACCTCAATGAAATTGCAGATAATTTAGTAAGCATGTCTATTGTGGTTTGCAAGGACGTGCACAAGGCCGGGCTAAAGTTGCCCGAACAGTCGGCGTTGCTTCACCGTAGTAGGTTTTTGTGAATGGACGTGAATGGCATCCAACGGACATTCAAATCGACGGCATCACTCAGATGTGCCGATCACCGGGACGAGGAAAAATACAGACCGGAGCCCAACTCCTTATCCCCGCTGCTTTCAAGCAGCATTTAGACTCGGACGCAGAACGGGTTAATACAAAAGTAATTGGCATTTACATTGGCATATAGCTAAGGTGGAACTTGTTGAAACACTCCTGCTAATGCAAGAGTTTTAGTTTTTATTATTCTATTTATGTAGTATTTTCAATTTCATAGCATTATAGATGCTTTTCAGTTTAATAACCTATTGTGACCTGTTGCCTTTTGGGGAAGTGTTCAGTGTTCCTACAGTGTAATACACAAGTGTTGAAAATGTTCCATGGTTTTTATAATGAAAATAGTTTACTAAAGTTACCAGTGGGCAAAATGTCTCCTCAGTCCCCAGCAGGAGGATTGTGTCCGTCTCTGACACTTGAACTACTGGCGTATTAGTAAAGATGGTCAGTGTGAAGTCACAATATGAAAGTGACGAAGTGAAGAATTTTTACTTGTTTCTTTTACTGACTGATGTAGATTCTGGTTACCTTTTAAAGTTAATAAAGATAAGTACAGATATTTGTGTTATTTTTATTTTAGTTTTTATTTATTTTATCTAAAATATTTTTTTAATTTATTAAAAAGTTTTTTTGTTCAGTAAGGAGAGAAATGGCCTACTTTTTGAAGGTAAAATATTTTATTTTGTACTTTTCATGCATAAACTGGTCTCTTTGCCAGGGACAAAATTCATTGTCAGAATTTAAATTTAAAAAATAATTTCCAGAGTGGTATGCCCCCACACCCCCCCTGTAGGTGACTTCTCACCTTCGCTGCTTTGTCGCCCTTTATCAGGTTAGAGCAACAGCGCCCTCTAAATGTCTGTGCACGTCCCTGGTGGTTAGTGTTGCCATCAGACCAGTAGAGGGCAGCGCAGCTTCAGCAACTTAAGCCAAATTGCTATTACTTATTTAAAGCAGTGCTTTACCGTTTCGAATGTCTCAGCTTTTTGTTGTAGTACACTCTCTAATGTGACTAACTGCTCACGTGTTTTCATGTGTCTCAGATTATAGACAAAAGTAAGAGGGACCCCTCCGAAGAGATCGAAATCCTGATGCGATACGGACAGCATCCCAACATCATCACCCTGAAAGACGTCAGTAACATCTGTGTGTGTGTGTGTGTGTGTGTGTGTGCGTGTGAGCATTTCAACGGCCGTAAAGTTTGAATTTGTCAGCGTGCTAACAGGTTGTCTCTCTACACGTGTGTCAGGTGTACGACGAGGGCAGGTATGTATACCTGGTGACGGAGCTGATGAAGGGAGGGGAGCTGCTGGACAAGATCCTCAGGCAGAAGTTTTTCTCTGAGAGAGAGGCCAGCGCTGTGCTCTACACCATCACCAAGACTGTTGACTACCTCCACTGCCAAGGGGTGAGGACACACTTCTGCACATGTATGAGCACAAAGTGAAAATGTGATATCTTTTTCTCTAATGTTTTCTTTTCCTCCTCCTCCTCCTCCCCCTCCCCAGGTGGTACACCGAGACCTGAAGCCCAGTAACATCCTATATATGGATGATTCGGGAAATCCTGACTCCATCAGGATCTGTGACTTTGGATTCGCCAAGCAGCTTCGGGGCGGCAACGGCCTGCTCCTCACGCCCTGTTACACCGCCAACTTCGTGGCACCGGAGGTGAGAAATGATGGAAGCAAAAAGATAACAAATGCTAGAAGGAATATAAGACTTGATACCTGAAAGATACAGAGAAAGAGAAGAGATATGATGTAGGAGAGAGCATGTTAAGTGGATATAAGTGTAGCATGTAAAGAAGAGAATTCCCATTGGTATGAGTCCCTAATGGTTTGCCTTTCTTTGTTTGTGTGAGTCCAGGTACTAATGCGGCAAGGTTATGATGCAGCCTGTGATATATGGAGTCTTGGAGTTCTACTGTATACCATGCTGGCAGGGTAAGACTGCACTCATGACAAAACTGTTGGATAATTTGGCTTGAATGTAGGAGGGAATGATTAATTGTGAAGTGTCCAAATTTCTCAACTAGTCTCATGCCGTGCAAAGATGGAGCTCAAAATAGTCAGTGTTCTTGCTATTTACTTTGCTTGTTCTGTTGGTGTTATTATGGACAGTTTGGAGCACTTTCTTAGTTGCAAATTTCACAATTTCAGATGGTTGTATTCATGATGTGTTTAATTGCCACAAAGTGGGAGTCAGGTTTGCCTCATGAGACTAGTAGGGGTGTGAATCTTTCAGTATCTCACGATTCGATTTTGATTCTTGGGGTCATGATTCAATTTAAAATCGATTCTCGATTCAAAACAATTCCCGATTCAGTACATAGGGGTGCTAATTTCAGGATCTCCTCCAGTCCGCTGTGCGCTAATAACACCCGACACCCGGTCGGGACGATAACGTAACTCGCTGCGGAGCCCCGTCACTTCACAAGACACGGGAAACCTCTGTTGGTCTGGAGGAGCTGCAGCAGTTATTTCTGCAAAAACGTCCACTGCACATTCACCAGATATTCTCAGAGCTAAACTAACTCTTCTGCAGTGTGTAGTGTGCGCGCGTTCACGTGGAGGTGGAGCGAGCCGAGCGTGTGAGAACGAGCGCGGTGTGCAAACAGGCAGGAGCAGAGCTGCTGCGCGCTCGCGTACCCACACGCGAGCGCGCATGGGATACCGACCCGTTAAGATTTATGCGCGTGATAAGTTACAAATAGTCCCTTTAAGCTAGCTGCCTTTTTTTGACTGCAATTTCAAAAATAAATTGTATATAAAATATCACTGTAAAACTGGTATTTTGTGTGATTTTTTGTTTTTTTTCAACAAATTACACAATAATGCTTGACACAACTTTTGACTCAGTTGATGACTGTCCATCAGTAACAATATCCAGATTCTTTTGAAGAAAAAAAAAACTTTTTAAAAATCAGTTTTTGGAAGTTGTGAATCAAATCAGAATCTTAGAAGATAAGAATCTGGATTCTAACATGAATCAATTCCCCCCCCCCCCCCCACAGAGACTAGTATACAATAAAGTCTATTAAATGATCTTCTGCTCTTTACCCCCGTCAGGTACACGCCGTTTGCTAATGGGCCAAACGACACACCAGAGGAGATTCTACTCCGGATAGGATCTGGAAAGTTCTCTTTGACAGGCGGCAACTGGGATACCGTATCAGACACCTCAAAGGTACGCACACACACACACGCGCACACACACACACACACACACACACACACCGACACGTCGTCGCTTCACACAGGTGGTGTGTCTTTGAAGCTAATTTTCGTTGGTACTGTGACTTAAAAGTATATTTCCAAAGTCTATTATTACAGATTTTTTTGTACACTTATTTTGAAATAATTGCTACATAAAAGTAATTTAGCTGTAATATTTAGATTTGATCCTATTTGGATTGATGTGTTGCGTTCTGTGATTGTGCAGAGGTAGTGATGAAATATCACTCAACACTGTGTTGTAAATCTGATGAGTGAACAACAAGGACAGCATCTTTTTCTTATGTGTGTTTAAATGGTTGAGAGACGCATTGTGAGTTTATGTATCAATGAAAAAATCACACTTAAAATTCCCTCGTATACTTTTATGACTGGATGTTATTTTGTGTTCCAGGACCTGCTGTCCCATATGCTCCATGTGGACCCTCACCAGCGATACACAGCAGAGCAGGTTCTAAAGCATTCCTGGATCACCTGCAGAGATACGCTACCACACTTCCAGCTCACACGGCATGATGCACCGCACCTCGTCAAGGTGGGTGTACATATCCTCCTAATTAACAGACAAAGACTCTACCATGTGGTAGAATTTAATGGCTAGTGGTACCTCATAGTTACATGGTCTCACATGTGTTGGCCGTATTGGTAATGACACTTTACTCAGTGTTTCTAAACATGGAGCCACATCATCTCTCCGAACCAGAAGACGGTCTGATGTCATACCCTTGCAGTGCCTCTTGACATATAAAAGGGAGCCTGATCCGTGGTGATTCATACACTTCTAACCTCATCTATTACTAATACCAGACCCAGCAGAGCAGATGTGTCCATCCTTCTATCTCATCTTGCCACTTATCAAGGTCGGATGCTTCTTTCAAATGGAACACGTCGGGGTGTATTTTTGACACAACACATTTGGCGCTCAAGTGGCTTAAGTCGCGAGAGCACTGTTGCTAGGCGACTGACAACAAAAAAGGATGATGCCGTGTTCGCTTTTCAAAAATAGTGAATCTTTTATTTATTTTTTTTTGCACTCCAACATCAAGTTTAGAGAGATATGACGGATAGGATAAAGAGAGTAGATAACAAAACTGACATTAAAGAGGACCTATTGTGCTTTTTCTCTTTCCTTCAGTGTGTTATATAGTTGTTTGTGCATGTAAACTGTCTGCAAAGTTACAAAGGCCAAAGTCCACACCAAAGGGAGTTACTCTCCCCCACAGAAACACTGCTCCTGAACTGACTGAAACGCCTCGCTTGAATTCCCGTCTTTTCTTCCGTAACGTTGTGATGTCACCAAGTAACACATTTGCATAATACCTGCCTGGTGGCTAGTTTGGATTGGATATTAAAGCATGTAAACTAGGGCCGTCAAAGTTAATGCGATAACGCGTTAACGCAAATTCATTTTAACGCCACTAATTTTGTTAATGTAACTTGCGATTTTTAGGTTGTAGCAGGCTCTGTGTTAAAGCTAGAGTGAAGATACTGGCATCATATGAAACTAGAAACCTAAGGAATCCATTGGTACCAACCATGTCATACTAGCTCGTCGCGAAGGAGGCTAAATGATGCTCCAAATGTACGCTCAATTTTGACGAGGAAAAACTGGCATGGCCATTTTCAAAGGGGTCCCTTGACCTCTGACCTCAAGATATGTGAATGAAAATGGGTTCTATGGGTACCCACGAGTCTCCCCTTTACAGACATGCCCACTTTATGATAATCACATGCAGTTTGGGGCAAGTCGTAGTCAAGTCAGCACACTGACACACTGACAGCTGTTGTTGCCTGTTGGGCTGCAGTTTGCCATGTTATGATTTGAGCATATTTTTTATGCTAAATGCAGTACCTGTGAGGGTTTCTGGACAATATTTGTCAATTGTTTTGTGTTGTTGATTGATTTACAATAATAAATATATACATACATTTGCATAAAACAATCATATTTGTCCTCTCCCATGTTGATAAGAGTATTAAATAATTGACAAATCTCCCTTAAGGTACATTTTGAACAGATAAAAAATGTGTGATTAGTTTGTGATTAATCACGATTAAATATTTAATCGATTGACAGCCCTAATGTAAAAATGTTCTAGTAGAAACCCAAAATAAAAGTATACACCTGAAAATGAGCATAATAGGTCCTCTTTAAAAAACAAAAGGAGCTTCAGTGGGTACCAACATCAAAACATCAGAAGTCATGAACTGGAAGCGATCAGAAACTTTCCACTTATAAAGTCATGAGAACCCTCAACATGACCCTACTTAAAAGGCAGAAAATGTTAGTGGTCATCCCCTCCATTAACACCCCTCATCTCCCCCTGCAAGATCCCTGAGCACTCGCAACTGAGTGGTGCAGTCTCTCTATCACCCCCCCCCCCCCCCCCACAGATAGAGGCTGTCTGGGCAGCGTCCTTGTACATAGAGGCACTCTGAAAACCGCTGAACTCTTCACCCAAACATGCAGAGAGAGGCCAGCCTTCCTGCACAAGAGTCTGCTTCTATATGCAATCCCGTTCTTTCAGGTACGACCCAAAGCCTGTGATCATAGGCGAGGGTCTGAACAAAGATCAACAGTAAAATTGAGAGCTTCGCTTTGTGTCTCACTTCTCTCTTCACCACTTTAACAACAGACAGTCTCATAGTCCTGTTGACCCTCAGCATATGACCTACACATCTTTCTTGGTGCCATGATAACTCTTTCTCAGTGCATGTTTTATATAGATATTTATCCATGTAATGCAACAGATAGGCAGACAGGGCAGACTTCTGTCTTACTTAAAAAAATCTTAAAGTTACTACTCACAGAAACACAGTATTTTATCAGTTAAACCTTTCATGCTAGAACTCCAGAACAACCTCAGTTTTTCAAGGCAAAGATTCAACAACATCTTGCAAAGGATCTTAACCCCCACGCTACAAGTTCCTGTAGAGTTGTCATGCAGTGAACAACCTGTTCGACCGCACATTTCTAAAGGTCTGCATGTGTTGAGACATCGCACATTATCCAAGGATCACCATTAAGGGATGCGCCTGATCAGCAACAGTATTCAGTTCTGACATCCAAGCAAAGCTCTATTGATAGATTTCAGCGTCATTAACACCTCGCCACCACCAGACGGTACAGTTATCGTCAGGTAGGATGGACGGTTCGATAGATTAATGCCGGTCACATTAAATTGTACCTTTTTTTATCAGCACGATAAAGACCATTTTTTCCACTCGTCAGTCTGAATTTCGGTGTTGCTGACTGTGGACTCGTCATCCTGCTCTTAGTCATGAATCCCACTGCTGTCACTGATCTATTTTTTGCTCTTCTCCTCTCCTGCACATGTGATTCAAGGTCTGACAAATAGTTTGTATTGAAAGGCCTCGCTGCACGCCGCAGCCATCAGGAGGTGTTATTTGTGTGCCTGCAGCCTCTTTGTTATCTTGAACAAGTCTCTTCCTTGAACTCTCAATAAGGCACGTTTTCTGTCAGACTGGATGTTCAACCAGTTCGACTCTTTTCTGTCAACTGAGGACGTTGTGATGACACGAGCATGAATCATTGCACCTGGACCTCTTGACCATGACTGCCTGCACCACGGCCCTTAGTATTTGCGTATCATTTTGATGATTTAATATTGTTATTGTACTTTTAAGATGTATCTGCACTTGTGTTAGTCTTAAAGTGCCGCTCCCCATTCTGCACATTTTCAGATGACGTGTTTCTGATTCATCTCTGGATAAGTGGGTGGCACTTGATAAACAAACAAATGTAGTGCTATACAATGTTGAATAAGCTGGATGTTGGCAAACTCTCCCAGAATCTGAAAAACCTGTCGAGATGAATGGATCCGCGTCTTTTGTTGACTGGATATATATAATTATATATTTATCCAAATTATCAGATTTATCATGTTGAAATTATAGACTGTATATATGAAGTGGACGTAGTCACCGTGACGTCACCCGTGGGTTTGTGGACTGCCGTTTTGAAGCCTCAAATTAGGCATTTTGGCCGTCGCCATTTTGGTTTTTGGCCGTCACCATCTTGGTTATTTGCAACCAGAAGTGACACGAGAGTAGGGCTGTGTATTGGCAAGAATCTGGCGATGCGATACGTATCTGAGTCGCCCCCTGCTGGCTATTAGAAAGAATGCAAGTTTAAGACACTTCAGCATTGGCTTCACTTATCAGACCCCGGAGGTAGCCCACTGGTTGAAATGAGCAGCACAAATTCATGACCAAAAACAAAACTTTGGTCTTGTTTGGTACTACAAAACTGACTGATCTCCTGACCTGTACACCCTCTAGGGGAAAGAATGCAAAAAGCTGGAGTCTTGTATCTATTTAAAAGTTAATGTGTTCATTTTGTTGTTTCCCAGGGAGCCATGGCTGCAACCTATTCAGCACTGAGCCAGAAAACAAGTCAGCCAGTGTTGGAGCCCGTGGCAGCGTCCAGTCTAGCCCAGAGACGCAGCATGAAGAAACTCACCTCAACAGACATGTAGACACACACACACACACACACACACACACACACACACACACACACCACTCGCCCTCCAGTGTTGACCTCACTCTCAGTCAGACTCTCTCACACACACACACACACACACACACACACACACACACAGACCGAAGTCCTGGCCAGTCAGACCTACTGTCTCCCTTTTTAATCTATTTATTTGACACCCAACATATGCAGACACACATGCACACTCACATGCACACTCACACTGGACGAGGTCGCATCATGACGAAGTCAGCCGAAGAGGAAGAGGGGGAAACTCACATATCTGTTACTGCTGGGGAGACAGACTTGTATTTATTTCCACAGCTTTCATATGCACTTGCCCTCCTCGCCTTTTTCATTCTCTCTTCCTCGTGTGGGGAAGAAACGCACCAGCTGATGTTCTCCTTCACTGTGATTGGCTGATTCAAAAGCTGCTTCGGTAAACTGTGCCCCCCCCCCTCCCCTCCCTCCCCTCCCCACACTGCTCTTCATCTGCGTGCTGCCATCCTCCTCCTCAGTTCTCTCTCCTTCCCGTGTTGGCTTTTGCTGTCTTTTTCTTCTAAGCGCAGTAATGGTTTATGTGTGAGAGTGGTGGCAGGACGATATTGACTGAGGGACGTCGTAAAACTGTTTCCTCTCTTCAAAATAAAAAGATATGATTCTGCTTGCGGCGGATTAGAAAGTCCCTCAGGGTGCAAATCATCTGCCAGCACTTTTGTTACATAAATGCATGTGTGGACAGAACCTGTACTTCTTTTTCCCTTAAAGTTCACCGTCTGACTCACGTTACTTTGTGATGCTAACAATGTATCAAAAGAGGAAAGATAAGCTGCAGATGGACAAATGATAATGTCTTTGAAGGTGGTTCAATGTGGTAACGACGACAGAAAATCTAGTTTGCAAAAAAATCTATAAATATATGTAATGAAGATGAAGAGCATGTGGGGGGAGCTGTAGGGATTTCTCTGGGGGGGACGGGACGCACCCCGTCGAACCAGAGAGGCTGAAATACAAAAAAAAAAAAAAAAAAAATTCCATGGATATCTCTTCAAAAAGACATTGTGGAAATTGTATGATATTGTATTTATTTCATTTGATTTTTAAGATTCTATTTTTCTTTCAAGTTCTGTATATATTGACATTAAAGATCATTATTGACATGCATCCAGTGTGGTCAGAGCTGGTTTGTTCCATCACAAACATCTTTGTAACAAGTCTAACTCTAAGAATGATTTAAAGCCAATCATCAGTAAAAAAAACAAAAAAAAAACAGCAATATATAACCTATATATAACTTTTGCTGAACAGCCACCATTGTGTTCACAAGTGGAAATTTCAGGAAGACACATTGACTTTCCATTTATTTTTTGATTGTAAAGTGCATTTTCTTCCCGTTTTACTTTCTGATAAACCATTGAAATGTACGGAGCCCCCCTAGTCCCCTAGGAGAAAATTTGTATTATATTGTTCCCTCGAGTTACTAACTCGAGGGGAACGAGTTACTTAATGGAGCACTTCTTCCAATCATTCCTGACAGTCCACGCATTGCTGATGTACGGAGCCCCCCTAGATGATGTACTTCGGTAAAGTTCGAAAGATATTGAGATTAAGATTCAAACTTCCTGGATCAATAACTCATAACCAAAACGTTGTTAACACACAAAGAAGGCTCTTTCTAACCGTAGTAAGGTAGACAATGAGCTACAACCTCATTTTAATCACAACAAGCCGTCCTCCTAGCTGGACACATAACATTGGTCTCTATGTGCAGCCAGCTGTCAGACAAGTGGTCAGGGACCGTCTACAAAGTGCAACGGCGAAAAGAGAAAAATATTCAATAACTTCAGTATTATAAAGTGTAGTACCACCAAAATTACTTCACACATCAATGATCTCCTAATAGTTGTACTACAACACTTAGTTTGGAAAAATGCGCTTTTGCATAATTTTGGTGAATTTTTAATGTAGTCTGTACTGACTGCAATGTAAATGCTCAGCGTAAAAAAGCTACGCTCAGAGCTAGTGACGTAGAAAACCCCCCGAGAAAGACCACTTATGGCGGGTGGGTGGAAAGGGAGGTGGATGGGTCCAACAAACACAGCACTTTCAACAGAGGCCAGTGTTGAGACTGGTGTTCTGTAAGTTATGTTAGTGACGTTTGTCACGTGTTTTTTAGTGACGCTTGTGACGGGTTTTCTGTACTTCTGTTACATTGTTTCTGTACGTATCTTACTTAGTTTACGTACTTATTTTAAGTCCAAAAATTACGTTTTTTCCTAAACCTAACTAAGTGGTTTTGTTGCCTAAACGTGACTGCGGATGTTACCATAGTTTTACTGCATGTCGTACAAATGACACATGAAAAGCGGCATACAAATGACATGCAAAAAGTCTAAAATGTGTCCTCATGACACGCAGAATGTCCTTGTAATGTCGAGCTCTTTATACGCCTTCCCGCGAGATTGGGTTGAACCAAAACAATGAACTAAAAGATGCTAAAATTCTTTGCATAGCTGAGGGGAACCGCAGTGTTTGGTTACAATTCTCTAAGACCCTGTTCACACCTGGTATTAACATGCGTCCTCAGTGACCGGATCACAAGTGGACAGCTCCATGTACAGGTGTGAACGCAATCAAGACGCATTGCGATCGGATCGTTCCGACCACATTCAGAGGTGGTTTGGGCCACATATGGCCATATTCTTATAGCAGTTTGTACGCAAATGCGTCCTGGCCACATTAAGGAACGCCTACTCATCTGATGTCCAGCTGGGATCCGCGGGATCACCGCGCCCCTCAGGTGAATAAACAGGCAGACACGGGCGCTTGTCAGCATGGAAACGGCCTCTGTGCTCTACTGTATCCTGTCGGTACAACTGTATTTTATTAAAATATATCTTATTTATAGGCTACATATCTACAGACTATCAGACTAGGCACGCAAAGTGCATTATTATCATACTGTCGGAGATGTGTCTGTGTTTTTGTTCCGCTGCTTTGCGCAGAGCTGACACCCGACCGCCCGCCTGTTCTCTGTCCTCCCCCCTTTCTGGAGCGCTGTACCCGGCTGTTGTCTGGCAAAAGCAGCGGTGCCTGCCGGCGGCGCGGAGGTCCCCGGGGACCGTCTGTACAATAACCTTTTATTTTGATGTTAATACAATGTACCAGAATTCACGACTCGACTCTGTAGGATATTACTACTGACATTCATGTAATATTACGTCACAACGGCTGGTGTATTAGCCATGTGTTTACAACGTGTTTATTTGCATATGGGGCGGGGAAGTGATCGGATCAAAAGTGGCCAATGAAAACGCATGTGGAGACGCATTCTAATGCCAGTTGTGAACAGACGTACTTTAAGCTGTCCACTTGTGATCCGATCACTGAGGACGCATGTTAATACCAGGTCTGAACAGGGCCTAAGAGTGAGCACTTTCACATTACATGTAGACAATTTGCCCACTGTTAATACAGAAATATTGACTAGTGCAGTGTATTGGAACCAGTGTATTGTGTTTCTTTTGTATGTCCTTTAGCACCACCTAGTGGTGATTGTGGGTGGCTGTACTGAAGAGGAAGTGAGCTAACGGTAAACAAACAGAGTAACAGGAAGTGGTGTTCAGGAAGCTCCTTTTTTGCCCCGGGAATCATAGTGTGAGCATCTCAGTGTATAATCCTCTTAATCTTGAGCCATAAAGTCCACAAAACCGGCTTCATCCGTAAATTATCTACTATTAACAGTTATGTGAACACGTTTACGATACCATTTCTTAGGTCTGAGTACAGTATTTTTGATGATGGTTGGTTGTCAACTACATAGAGATGTATTAGTGTTTGGTATTTAAAGTAATGGTGCTTTTGTAAATGGTATTTACTGCTGTATTTCCATCTTTTATTACATTAACATTCTTTTATGCACCTGTTGGTTATAGCTAGTAATCTTTTTTCTATTATTTAGTACTTACAAACAAACATACTTGACTGATGTTTTTGTGCTCTTTTTCAGTTTTTACAAAATTACATATTTTCCTCCATAAAATCCCGCCAAACACAACAACCCGTCTGTTCCTCAGAGAATGCAATGCTGGAGAATATAACGTTGTGCTGGCTGTATAGCTGAAAAACACGTTGCCTGCAACAACTTTTAGTGAGGACAGCGTATGCAGTTTTAAACCCAAAGTATTTTCATGGTTAGATCAGAGAGATAATTAACGTGAACAGATCCTTTTAAAACGACGGCCACCTCCCATGCAGCTTCACTCCCCTTTGTGTCCTCCCTTAATAAACAGAAATGAGATGCAAAGCGTATTAGCCGCCACTAGGTGGTAACACTGCCCAGCACATGAGAAGCTACATGGCTGTTGAACGCACAGCAGCTTCCCTCGATGGGTCTGTGTCCTACCCTTATGTAAATGATCAGTCTCGCCTGCTTCCATTTTGTCCGTCCAACCCCCTGCTCCCCCGAGGATAGGAACTCCTCTAACCAGTGGTGTGTAAAGAGAAGTGTGTGTGTGTGTGTGTGTGTGTGTGTGTGTGTGTGTGTGTGTGTGTGTGTGTGTGAGAGCTGTCATGACCAGACAGCAGAGGATGGAGATCTAGGCAGGAGAGCAGATGGATTGAGGCAACGAGGACTGCTCCCATCAATGCACACACACACACACACACACACACACACACACACACACACACGGCCTATGGAGCAGCTGTTGTCCTTTTTCTGCAACTGTCTGACTCCATGTCCTCTTCTCTTCTCTCTATATCTCTCTCTCTCTCTCCTGGATTAGATGCATTTAGCAGTCAGCCTGGGAGCTGAGAGGTAAACAGTGGGGCTAATTGTTTTGACATACTGCTCTTTGTTTTGGCCTCCTGGTGCTAATCAACCACTCGGCTAATAAGTCTGCCTGGCAAGGAAAACACAACTGTGCTCGGGCTGGGAGGAAGGAGGGAAAAAAAAGGGAGGACAGGGGTCTGTCACGTTGACTTATACTCCATAGCAGCAGTCATATATGCGGTCCACATTGGCTCGCCAGCGTCCAGAGTTCCCACAGTGCCGCCGTGGCTGGGTAGCGCCTCGCTCAGGTGTGAATCTATTTATCCTCATTAACGAGCGTCTCCCCAAAGCCGGCCAATTAACACGCTGCTCCTAATGAAGCCATTAGCTGTCAGATGAGGTAGAGGCAGCGCTTGTCACCGGTCCACTGTGTGTTTGTGTGTGTGTGTGTGTGTGTGTGTGTGCGTGTGTATCCACTCTTGCCGCTAATAAAAGCAAGAGAATTAATGGAGTGAGCGTGTGTGATAATGAGTTAATGTGGAACAAGCAGGACGAGCAGTGATCAGCCCCTCTGTCTCAAATGAAGATATCAGACACAGTGATTTACTCTGTCGGTGTCATAAACAGGCCTCTCACATACACCACTCCTTCGTGTGTGTGTGTGTGTGTGTGTGTGTGTGTGTGTGTGTGTGTTTAATGGGCATGCCGGCAGGGTAAGTGGGATGGCGAAAGCTCCTTTCTAAACACAGAGCATGCTGTAGTTTTTGAAATAAAGGCCTTTTAACTGCGGGTGCACAGTTATGTAGGGATGCACCGATCCGACTTTTTCAGTCACGATACCGATAGCGATACCTGGGCTCTGGGTATCGGCCAATACCGAGTACCGATCCGATACCAGTGTTTAATAAACTGTATAAGCTGCCTCACTGTGTTGAAGTGACTGGGATTATTCTTTTATGTGTAGGGCAACATCAGGCCTGACTTAAACACTGCTTTTAGGGGCTGTCAATCGATTAAAATATTTAATCGCGATTAATTGCAAATTAATCACAATTTCTATATGTTCAAAATGTACCTTAAAGGGAGATTTGCCAAGTATTTAATACTGTTATCAACATGGGAGTGGGCAAATACGGTTGCTTTATGAAAATATGTTTATTATTGGAAATCAATTAACTATGCAAAACAATGACAGATATTGTCCAGAAACCCTCACAGGTACTGCATTTAGCATATGACTTGACTATGACGTGCCCCAAACTGCATGTGATCATGTCTGTAAAGGGGAGACTCGTGGGTACCCATAGAACCCATTTTCATTCACATATCTTGAGGTCAGAGGTCAAGGGACCCATTGAAAATGGCCATGACAGTTTTTCCTCGCCAAAATTTAGCACAAGTTTGGGGCGTTATTTAGCCTCCTTCACGACGAGGTTCATGGTTGGTACCAATGGATTCATCAGGTTTTCTAGTTTCATATGATGCCAGTATCTTCACTCCAGCTTTAAAACTGAGTCAAAACGAATGTGTTAAAGCGTTATTATTGCGTTAGCTTTGACAGCCCTAGTTGCTTTCCTAACTTTGTAAAACAAAATGTAACAAATAAATACATAGATATAAATGTACTGAAATGTTATTTATTATATTATTAAAATATAATAAATTCATAATATAATAAATCGTGCACCAGCAATTTAGTAAAAAATCTTCAAAATTAACAGGAATTTCAATTCAAGTTTAAACTTTTTAATACAGCAACAAATTGGTCAAAACTTAAACAGGAATTCAAATTCCAGTAAATAACGTATATAGTAAGTAAGCTAGAGCTGACCTGAATGCTTCGAAGACACGACGGTTGCCATGGTATTCGACCTCCAAATCACTAGCTAGGAAGACAAAGAACAGGCACAACTCGTTGCTTGTTTGAGTTCATCCCAGTACGAAACACACAGGCGTCGTAGCTTCAGCAAGAGAGACGTCACTTATGCGTCTTTTGGGTGTGTAATCTTTCTAATTACATATTTTCACAGTCTGATACTTCAACAGTTTTACAACAAACTGCGACTTTCTTGACTTGTAAAATTATGTTTTAAATTGAAAAAAATCATATGTGTGATTCATGGCGCAATTCAACAGGATCAAAAAATATTTGTCTCTCGCCGTTGACTAAAGTTATATATTTTTTCCGAAAGAAGGTCCCATGGTGGTCCGCCGGAAGGGGCGGGGCTTCACCGCTCTATTCAAATGCTTCGTTTTTAAAAATATTTACATATATATAATTATGTAATAATAATGTAAAAATCCCAAAATAGCCCATGAAATAAGGAATAATCCCCCAACATTATTCATTACTCATGTTCAACATTAATTATTATTAGTTATACTCAAACGGATGTCGCTGCTTGTTGTGTGTACAGTAGTGAGGCAGCGGCACTGAAACGGGGAAGATGGAGACAGACAGACAGACAGACAGACAGACAGAAGAACATGTCAGCCTGCTGCCTTGCTCCTTGAAGCTTCGAATACCTTCGATTATTTCCCAAAAATGGTATTCACGTCAGCCCTCACATAAGCCTACTGCTGAATTGAATAGATCGGCCCCATTGTCACGGATACCCGATCCAGCTATCTGAGTCAGTATCGGCCCGATATCTGATCCGGTATCTGTATGCATCCCTACTTGTGACCACTTCGAGCATCAAAGTTTGCTGGAGTGTGTCGGCCTCGTAATAACAAGAGCGTGGATGTCACTCAGAGTTGGTATGTTCCTTAATGGAGTCATCATCCAGCACAACCTTAATATGGTTTTAATTGTCAAAGTAATTGCAGAGACATGAATGGCGCAGCCTCAACAGAGAGGAACAATGAGATCACAGAGGCAGCTTGTTCTACTGACACCGTTTTCACTATTAATTGCCACCGACTGAACATAAAAGAGAGAATTTTAGATTTGACCAGAAACAACACTTCATTTTTTCTTTTCATGAGGATTCTTATATAGACTTCCATATTGGGATCCCCTTGGCTGGATATATGTCACCCCACCCCCACCCTGCAAACTGTAGCTGGGGAAGCCAGAACTGAGGATGTGAAATTGATTTTAGGTTATGCGATTAGTCATATTGCATATTCTTCCCTCTTCTTCTTCGACACCCCCTCCTCCTCCTCCTACTCCTCATCCACTCTGCTTTCTTCTCTCCTCCGCTCTCAGTTACTCTGCAATTGATTCTGTCCTCTAATACACTGGTGTTATACCTGCACGGTGTCCTCTGCCCTCCAGTGATCAGCTATCAACTTTGGTCACTTTGAAGTCGTATCAGTAGCGTGGATGGGCTGCTTGTATTTTCAAGTGGGCAACAGTGAGCGCAAATACAGTGAAAATGTGATGAATCAGTGTTAGATGCCCCCCTGCAACAAGTGTGAAGACCATCGCCAAAATATATGTTTATGCAGTTCAAAAGGTGCAATTTGTGGTGTGAAAATGCCCCAAAAATGTGTGATTCCAAAGCAAATTAAAGCCTCGCTTATTCTCTCAGCCTGAGGAAGGTGACAGGAAACAACAATTTTCTAACCATTGAGTGACACTATTGGAAGGTTTAGCTCTGGTAAAGATCTGACATACTATTCTAGAGCTGGTATTCTTTAACAGGACGTCCTGTAGGCAAGGCAAGGCAAGACAAGTTTTTTATATTGCACATTTCATACACAAAGGCAATTCAAAGTGATTTACATATATAAAAGCAAGATAGAAGAGCACAAAGTGCATAGGATAAAAACAAATAAAGTAATATAAAAGTGCAAGTTAAAAGAGAAAAAATTAAAAGGATAATAAAACAATCAAAAGACAGTAAAGTGCAGCATTTGATCAGCTAAGAAAAACGTCTGAGAACAGTTTGGTCTTGAGTCTAGATTTGAAAGAGGCTACTGTTGGTGCATCTTTGACCTCATCTGGAAGTTTGTTCCACAGTTGAGCAGCGTAGCAGCTAAAAGCCTCCTCACCATGTTTTGTTCTGATGGTGGGTACTACTAATAGATTTTTTCCCAGTGACCTTAGAAGTCTAGTAGGTGTGTACTGCTGTATGCGTCTGCCGTATTGGTAACAGCAAAGTGTGCCTGATCCACTTTCATCATTCGTTTTATCTCCATATAAACACTGTGCTACTCTAGTACAATGACTCCTGGAAGTAAATTAAAAATTGCCTTTTTTATAATGGAGTTGGTTGCCACAAGGACATATTTGGTCATTTAGGGAATTTTCACAGAATATCTTGTTAGAAATTAAATCACCCAAGTGATGAAATACTACTGTAACTACTGTAAAATATGCTAGATAACATTACTTTTCATTCAGCATTATGAACTATATTCCAAAAACTGAATATATCTATTTTAATAGAAAATCATTTCCTCACTTTTATTCGTTCACTTTTTACATGATATTTACATATTTCTGTTATTATTTTGAGTTGTTTTTTTCTTGTAATTTCAGTCATTTCTACATGTTTTATTGTGTACTATTTTGTTTGTCCATTTAAAGAGTCATTTATATTAAGTGCAACTTTAAGACGGCGTTTTCCAACCTGGGGTTCGGGGCCCCCACAAGGTCGTAAGGTTGCACTATAGGGATGCACAATATATATCGGGGCCCGATAAGTTATCGACCGATAATTGAAAATGTATATTTTTATGTATTATTCTGATAATGAAATTATAACCGATACATTATCGGCCGATAATGGGGGATTTATATTATTATGTTTTATTCTGATAATTAAATTATAGGCTGATAATATGAAGCCAAATTGCTTTCATTGACTTAACAAGTGCTATCTACAGTTGGCGTGTACCTTTAAAGTTTGCGATCCGCCAATAAACACAGAGAACAAGAAGAACAACAACAGCAGGCACTCTGACTAGAGAGCCAAATATGTCATCGTCGGTGTGGATGTTTTTCACAGTTTAAGAGTAAGACAACACGATTGCAATTTGCAATACAATTTTTTTTTATGCACTTTACTAGAAAAAAATAAATGAACATCTGAAGAGTCAGAACTGTTTTTTGTTTTTGTTGTGTTGTAGTTAGATTTGGTTATGTCAGAGCTGTAGAATATTAAATCATCCATCTTTGCTCACTTTATCCTAGCCTTTCTTACCCTCAGGAGTGCATAAACTTCAAGTTATGAGCTTTTTTTTTTTAGATAAAAAGTTGTGAAATTATCGGCTATCTTATCGGTTGGTTATTGGTTATCGGTATTAACTGAAAAAAATCCATATCGTGCATCCATAAAAACAACAAACAATTCATCTAATCTTTGCTTTTTTGGTGTGTTTTCAGGACTAGAAATTAAAAAATAAAATAAAAAAATAAATTCTTTGGTTGAAGTCATCACAACTTGTAGACATACAGTATGCAGCTGATTATGAGGGTCACAAGTATACATTACTTTGTTTTAAGGGGTCACAAACCACAAAGGTTAGGGACCACTGCTTTAAGACATACTGTAGATAACTTAACACAACACAGCAGCCAGTATGAAGACAAGGATCAGACCTAGAGTTGCCTGACAGAAGAGGTGTGAGAACACATTTATGACCTTACAATTATCTTATGGTGGAAGTGAGACTTTGTAGAAAATAAAGGAGCGATGAGGAGTCGATAATTCTAGTCCCAAAGTCGTACAACCATGTGGCCGACCAGCAGCCGATATTCATTACTCCCATGTACGACTCCTCTCATGTGGGTTGCAGTCTGTGTTCTCGGTGCCACATCCAGACTGCAGCCCTCTGCTTTCCCCCTTTTCCAATTAAAGATAAATGTGCTGTCGAATGTCCTCTCTTTGACCTCCTGCATGCCCGTTTTACTGCAAACACTACATCAAACTTTTTTTTTTTCCTGCTTTATCAGTAAATCTGCACCACCCTGCTTTAAAAGTTACTCCTCCTTAAATCTAACGTGTTTTATTCACGTTATTGACCTTCACACATTTTTCTTTTAAAAGCTGGGGAAAAATAACACTATTAATGAAAGCCTTGGGAAACAATTTATTTAGAAGAATTTGTTTTTTTTACACTTTTGACTTCTTAACTTCCAACCAAAGTCTTTGAAACAGGATACAGAAGGAATTCAAAGAGAACAGAAGGTTCGAGATGAGATGCAATTATGAAAAAGGTGTGAGTCAGCCGGTCCCCATTATTATCCCCTGCCGGTAAACAAGCCGCTCATCCTCCAAACTGCTGCTGCTACGCAAAGTCACTACTCCTGCTCCTCTATTGTTGCTGTCCTGTCTGATGATCAGTCCGCTCCTATACTCCGGATCGGATTCAGAGGCTCAATTATCTGCCAGCGCAAAGCCCAGTCATCCAACCTCAAGCATTCTGGGGAAATAATTACCTGAAGTTCTTCATTTAATACCTCTGAAATATGCTTTCATCTCGCACCTGTTATATCTATCTCGCCGTCCTTTACACATTTTCCCAAAGTCAATCATTTTTCACTGGTAACTTATTTATGTGGAGGCATAGTTACTCTTTAAAGTAGAGGTTTTTAAGCATCCTGACTCCACTCTGAGGAGGTGGAAGAGGCTCAAGGATACTGCAGTGCTGCTCTGGACCTTGGCTTCGCTTTGCTTGTTTGCTCGGCTGCTTCCATCTAGGGGCATTCCCCCCCCCCCCCCTCCTTCCCCGTCTCAGAAATCAGGGATTATTTCGAACTAAAATAGATGGATGGAATCAATCAGCCATGGTTTTACTTTTCTGTTCTTCTACATAACCGCCCCCTTTCACCTCCACCCTCACACCCTTTTTCCCCTCTCTCTCTCTCTCCGTCTCCCCCACCCCCCTCTCAGGGCTGCAGACTGAGGAGATGCATAAATTCAGATGCATTAGTATTCCAGTCAGGCTCTCCATTTCAAGGCAAGGCCTAGCACCCTTCCGCCTCTCCTCCTCCTCCTCCTCCTCCTCCTCCTCCTCCTCCTCTTCTCCCCTCCTTCACTCTCCCTCTCCAGCTCTATTTTTGAATCATTTAAGCAGCATCTACTTATTTCAAAACCATCCCTAAATTATTTTTAGGCATTATGATATTTTTTCTTTTTTGGGGGGAATATATAGCTCTATTTTGCCCTTGCATATATGGCCAATTATACGCAGCTGTAGTCTTTGAAATGAGATTCATCTGCTTCTGATTGTGTGTGTGTGTGTGTGTGTGTGTGTGTGTGTGTGTGTGTGTCTGAGTGTGTGTGTGTGTGTCGGTGTGTATGTGTGTCATTGTGTTTTGCTGTCAGGCCCAGCGGCCCAGGCGATAAATCACGCATGTCTGATTGAGGAGGGCAGAGGGCCCGGACAATAACATTTCAGAGGAGCTGCCGGAGAAAGCGACTCAGTATCGCTGCGCTCCGTAGAGCCGGCAGAACCTGCAGCCAAGGTCCTGTCCAACCGCTGGACGTTTCACAGCTGTTAGTGACACAAGGAACTTGGAAAAAAGTTGCCCTTTAACATGACATTGAAGCTGAGTGAAGGTTATGCTGTTTACGCATATGTATAAATACACAAATGGAGCATAATATTCTCTTTAGTGTAATTATAATTAGCCACAATTTTAAATTGAACCCATCTTCAAAATGTGTAAAAATGTAAAAGGGAATTTTGAATGGAGAAAATTAATTATACATTTTAATTATTGCTTTCACTATTTTATCAATAATAATAATAATAATGATAATGATAATAACAACAACAATCATAATAATAATAATAATTTATACAAAACAATATTTAATTAATAATAATTTCATAATAATTAAAATAAAATGTAATTATTATTTATAACAATAATCTTAATAATAATAACAATCATAATAATAATAATAATAGTAAGATTTTAATCCTACTTCTAAATATTCAATATTCCCTCAGAAGTTGAATTTCTGTTTTGGACAGTGAACAGTTGTAGCAAGAAAATTGTTTATTACAACATACATAGTTTATTTCAAAACATAATACAAGCTTTATACTGAAAATAAATAATTACTTGAGCTGTCATCGAAATTTGGAATAAAACCGCGGAAACAGTTCAATCTTACTGAAAATATTGTGTTTTTTTTTTACATTGCTAATTAAGTGCATGAATAACTAAGAGCATTTGTTTAAATTAATGACTTCAAAAAGGGTAATATATAAAACTGTACAATATTCGAAAAAATACTTAAGAAATAAACCAATAAACAGGAGTATTTAAGATTATAAAATTTTGATACTGAACGTACAATAAAATTATAGGCAGGTGTATAGCGTCGTCGAACCCCTTCTTTTTCTCTATTCTCGGCTCTGGTTTCAGAGTCCACACAGTTTATATGGTCGAAGATGATTGAAATCAAATAGATGAATTTATAAATAGCTGTGTGGCTTCATAAGCTACAGGCCATGAGGGAGGGATTTAATAAAAGAAAAACCCCTCCAAGTGCTATTATGTTGGTAGCTCTACAACAGGAATGAGGGCCTATAATAATTTGCATATGCAAAAATAATTACAGATCTGCTACAGAGTATGTTACAAAATAATGAGTGTAAATATGGTGAGAAGTAGAAGCCCGAGGGAAGCATGAGGTGGACTGTAAAACGGCCTCTGGTGCTGCAAGAAATCAATTAAGAAAATTATTATTTGTTTCAGTCCGCTGATCAAACAACAGAAACAAGCATCAGTCCAATCCTGTCGTTATTACCGAGCTGCATGATGAGGAGAAACGGTGACACAAACCAAAGGCGCTGGCAGGTTATTAGGCACATTTTTGTATTTATATCCGTGATGTAGAAAATAATTTGGCGGGCTCCGAAGGGGAATCTGAAATGTGACGTTTTTTTTTTATATAGAATAATGCCCTCGTGACAGTTAGAAAAGGCCGAAGGCTGAGCGGGTATCTGTTATTGTGTTTCAGTGCTGGAGGAGTCTGTACCGGGACGGCCAGCGGGTATCTCTGTTATTGTGATTCAGTGCTGGAGGAGTCTGTACCGGGACGGGCAGCGGGGGGGGCTTGGAGGTGCCAACCGCGCGCCCCTGAATGCGCTCGAGTCTGTGCCGGGGGGGGTGATTCCTCCCGGTGCTTCGGTCAGAGATCGTGGCACGAGGAGGCGTCCCCCGCGCTCCCGCCGTGAGAATAGGGTCCCTCGTGCGGCGGCGGCTCGCCCGGCGGCGTCATGCGCTTCTCCTTCTGCCTCCGGTTGCAGAACCACACGCGCACCACCTCCTTCTCCAGCTGCAGCGAGTCCGCGAGCGACGTGATCTCCGGCGCGGCCGGTTTGGGACACTTGAGAAAGTGCGTCTCCAGCACCCCCTTCACGCTCACCTCGATGGACGTCCTCTTCTTCCTCTTCCTCCCCTGAGCCGCTATCTTGTCTATACTGCTCGCGCTGCCCGTGGTCGAGTCCGCCTCCTCGAGCCACTTGTTCAGCAGCGGCTTGAGTTTGCACATGTTTTTAAAGCTCAGCTGCAGAGCCTCGAACCTGCAGATGGTGGTCTGGGAAAAGACGTTCCCGTAGAGCGTGCCCAGTGCCAAACCCACGTCCGCCTGCGTAAAGCCCAGCTTGATCCTCCGCTGTTTGAACTGCTTGGCAAAGAGCTCCAGCTCGTCCGAGGTCGGCGTCTCCTCGTCGGAGTGGTCGTGGCAGTGGTGGCCGCCGAGGTCGCTGTGCTCGGGGCTGAGCGTGTCCCTGAGGCCCGGGTGCATGCCTTGGCCCTGCGGGTTGGGCGGCGGCGTGAGGCCGCCGTGGTCCAGCATGCCGTTGACAGTGAAGCCCGTCTGGGAGTAGATGTTGATCTGCTGCCCGCTGGTGATGGACGTGTTGTGGGACACCGGGGTCCCCCAGGCTCCCGGGTGGTTGCCATGGTTGTTGTGATGGGGGGAGTGGTGCGCTACGTGCGGGGAGCGGTGGTGGATGATGCCGAGCTGCAGGTCCTCTCGGCCCGGCTTCACGTCCTGCTGCTCCATGGAGGCCGACCAGGGGCTGCCCTCCGACAGGCTGCTCGCCCACTGGTGCCCGAGGGGGTGCCCATTGCTCTGGATGCTCTGCAGGTAGTCACTCTGGAGGAGCTTCTGGTGCCCTCTGTAGGGGCTAGCAGGCTGCATGGCCTGGCTGTCCGGGTGGATCATGGGGCTGGAGCTGAGCAGGGTGTAGGGGCTGGAGGCAGCTGTGGCCATGCTGGCTGCTGAACCCCACTAGTGCTACTGAAGGAAGGGAGTAGCTCAGCCTCTGACATCTCCCTCTCTCTGGAGTCTCGGCAGCAGCCCTGGCGCTGACTGACAGCCTGCACCGCCACTCACAGACCGATTCAGACGCAGTGACGACGCGTCTCCACCAATGACGGCGCGGATCACCCCGAACCTCCGCCCTCTGGAAAGCAGAGCCGCGGGTAGGAAAGGGTTACAGGCAGTCGAACCGGAAGTGAGTCGGAACGCTGGTCCAGTGGGTCTGGTTGCGGAGCGATGTGCGCGTGGAGCGCAGTTCCTGTTTATTAATTAAAGTTTCCAACTGATTTACGCGCGAGTTTATTGCTGCTCCTGTCACCCTTGAGCGCGTGCGAAGGAGGAGATTAAAGCGCAATGGCATTTGTTAGACGTGCCAGCACTTAATTTAGAAGGATACAATCAAACCAAGAGCAGTTCTCACTGCTAATGATTCACTTTTAGAGAATACTTCCTCAGGTGTTTAGAGAAGGAGCTGCTCAAGATAGTGCTTTACGCACAGGTGTTTTACGCACATGAAATCCATGTTTTACGCACGGGACAAAAATAATGCATGTCCTAGGCCTGTAATAGCAATTTAGTATTTAAAAAAACATATTCAAAAAGTAACATTTCTCTGACAGTCCAAACTCACACCTTTTTACTGCTACACGTGGAATCATGCACTTATCGAACATGTTTACAACCTACAACTTCATCACGTTCCCAAAGAAATAAATGTGTCCTCACACACTACACACTCACACTTCCAGTCTTTAAGATTCTCATCAGGTCCTCTCAGAATTGGAAAAAAAAGATCTATCTTGCATATCTGTGAACTAACTTAGCCGCGTAATTATATTTGCCATTAGAGGAACAGCGTCCCAGTCCCCTTATTGGTTTGAAAATTCCATTAAATATATTGCTCGAGCTCCCAGGTTAAGCTTGATTTAAATTTGCATACATTTTCATACATTTAGGAGAAATAAAAGAAGGCTGCAGCCACCAGAAAGTCATTAAAGAGCGCTGAGCCGAGGAGCTGCATGTGTGGAGACATGGAGACGCATGGAGAGGAGGAGGATGAGGCCGGAGCAGGTGAGCTGACCGCGGGGCTGGATGTGTGGACCGGGGCCGCTGGAGGGTGGACTGGGGCCTCGGTAACCGGAGGAATGACAGTGAGGGAAGGAAGGGTGATGACAGGACAGTCTAGCCTCGTGTTTTTGCAGCCTATAGGCTCGGAGATGGATGGGAAATAATTCAACACATGTATTTGTTTGTTGTTGTGTGCTTTACTCTGATTCCAGTGTGTGAATTCTTCATGTTTACTCTTTGAAACTTCATTAAAAGTGGCTGAATATTTGATGTGAGTGGCAGGGCTGTTCCAGTGGCCTAGATTATTTCGTTTGAGTCGTTATGGGATGAAATTATGCAGAATTATATGCAAAAAAATTGCATAATGGTAGTATTTCAATATAATTCGTGTATTTTCATATTTTCATACGTGTGGTATTAGATGACACGCCAAAGCGAAGTGATCTGGGAGGAATTCTCCATTTAGAGAAAAATGGATCTTTAGTAAAGCTGAGACAATTTGAGGTTTTTAAAATTTGCTCAACTGGTCCCACGCACAAAATCGCTAAAAAAAAATATATCTTAAATATGTTTTGTCTTGTTACAAAAAATAAAGTGTGCGTTTTTTGGGAGCATAAAGCAGACAGTCTTGGAGAGGGGGTTGTATTGCTCTCGATAGTCTAAGTTTCTAAGTGTAACAGATGCTTCTCTGGAAACGCTCCTTGTGCCGATTCCTTTTATTCGCATCAACATTTTTCTGCCGTCGAGCGCGTTTCCATAGCGAGGCGAATAAAAGGCAAATCCCCGCTCCGCGCCTCCAATAAAGAGCCCATTCACAGATAACCCGAGCCAGCCCCGCTACACTTACACCATGCAGGCTCTCTCTCTCTCTCTCTCTCTCTCTATCTCTCTCTCTCTTACCGAGGAGCACATTATAACACAAACTAATGAGTCATAATTTCTTGAATTTTTGTCATTATAAAATGGCAGTTTATGGGTGTTTGTTTAGCGGCTTGTTTGTGTTTATTCGGCGGCTTTGAGTCAATCTTTTGCTGATTATCGTCTGACTCAGATTATTTGCTGTAGGCTGCGGAGTAAATAAAAAAAGATCTGTTAACTATAAACCTCCAGTATGGTGATCTTCAGGAAGCAAAAAAAATCATATTTTCAGAGAAATAAATGATGTATTGATGCCTTTTCTTCTAAATTATCATACTATATCTTTCAATGGGCCCATGATTTAAATAAAATTCATTTTACATTTTAAAGATTTAGTAAAAAAAAGAAAAGTAACTGATGCTAGATTAATTGTTATTCCGATTTAAAAAAAAAAAAAAAAAAAAAAAAACATGAATTTAATCTAATGACTTCTTGGTTGCAGGTTGGCAGTTACTGTCATGGGTGTTTAAAAAACAGCAATATTTGTGCTCATTACATTTGTGGAGTATTGATTTTAGATGGGTTAACTCATGTTGCCAGATCATCGCGTCTCCATAGGTTAAATAACAGACTGAGGACAAAAAAATTATACTTTTTCTATGGAGGTTTGGTGTCTGTCTTTCTCAATGCTCGTCATTTTAATAGGCCTTTATAATAGGTTCTATCTCGCTGTAATAATAATTAGTGATATAGTAAATAAACAAATAAGTAAGTAATAATAAATAATAAATAGTGATACAGTTTAGCCGTTGTTTTTGTAGGCCTATATATGTTATCGCTTTCTAAAAATGGTAAAAATGTTAATGGAGTTCGTTTTGGTGTGAAAGTCTAAATGCGCAGCTCAGAGGGTGTTTTTTGAGAAAATGTTATTCTTATATTTCTATTTAATTAGACTGTGTTTCCTCTCCTCTTCTGTTTAGTGGCGCAGGCTGCAGCCTATAGAGATAAATCAGCTTTAGTCTGCTATTGAGACAGCCTCGGGCCTCAGGGCGGGACCTGTCACTGGTGTCATGACCTTTGGAAACTTTCCCCATGAAGCCCAAATCTCTGCTGCTGCGTGCGCAACGGAAACATATCAATCTGTCTTTGCCATAATCATTTATGTGGGAATACTCATTTCAGACCTGTATAGAACTAGATTTAAAAAAAAATGTAGGCCTTTATTTTCTCATTAACATCCTGATGCAAATTCAGATTTTTTTTGTAAAACAGTTGAAATGTTTCATCCAAATCCTTGGGTGTCACCTCTGAGTTTAAACTCAGTCGTCCTCTCATCCCTTTCTCTCCTCACAGCCTCCCAGACAGGCAGATCGATACTCCCATTAACCCGTGACGTCGCTAATAAAAGGACAGTGACACTGTGTTTAAACCCTTCAAAAGCGAACCCCAAACTAATCTCACATCACATCACATCGTGTCGCTGACAAGCCGCTTGTTTTCATCATCAACTTGAAACAATAAGTCGTCTCTCTGAGCTGCGTTTGTGATGGAAAAGCGCAGGCTGTCCTCCATGTCCACCTGTCAGTCATGTCAACCTCACCTCTCTCTGCCTCGGTGTGTGTGTGTGTGTGTGTGTGTGTGTGTGTGTGTCTGTGTGTGTGTGTGTGTGTGTGTGTGTGTGTGTGTGTGTTGTGTGTGTCCAGCAGGAGGACGAAACCCATTGGACACACCAATGAGTGAATGTATAGAAGCTAAAGCTGATCCCAGGAGAGCACACAAGTGTAAATGTACATTCATAATGCATGAGGCCCCGGTGCGTTTGTTTGGTCGCAGACACCCTGCTTCACTGTGCGTGTGTGTGTGGTTCTATTTTACAAATTGAAGGGTTTATACCTTTCAACAAGTCCATGTAGTGAAGTCCTCGGATTATTTAGAAAACCGGTAATCTACATGGAAAAAAGATAATATCTGAATTTGTTCTCAAAGTGTCCCGTTATCCGTTTTAAAGTAGCGATTTTGCTTGAAATTGCAAGTTTCCGTGAAATATCGCGAGAGAAACTTCACATTTATAACGTGAGCATTTACAGTCAATAAATATCTAATCGCAGCATGCAAAATGTGGGATTAATTCGGGATATTTGAAGGCTATTGAAACCGTATTGTTGTGATATAATTCTACTTTTCAATCGACATGCAATCTTTATTTTTCTCACTTATTATCACCGCGGAAGAGAAGCGATTAATACGAGAGAACAGATTAACACAGACTTCTCTGAATCCGATCATCTATAGGTGTCTTTTTTTTAATTTTTTAATTTAGATTTTTCTTTTTAAAAAAGGATGATAATACACCCGAAATTGTTTGAAAAAGAAGGTATTATTTTGAATTAGGAATACATAAAAAGAAAATAGGATCATTTAGTCTCACTTTATGGTAACAGAAGTGCTCTTGAAATGGTTACTGTCACATCACGTCGTTTTAAATACGAAACCGCACTCTGATAATGATTCAGTCTTTCTTTAAAGATTATAATATCACTGTATTTTTTTATTTTATTTTTAGATTATTATAATACAAATTAAAAATATTTTTTATTATTATTATTTTAAAACTTTTATTATATATAATATTATTATAATATTAATGAAAAAATATTAAAATGTATTTTTTGCATTAATATAATTATATATATAATAATTTTTAAAATAATACTATTTTTTTTATTTTTATTATAATAATATAAAATAAAAATTACAGTGACTCTAACAAACTTCATGTGAAACGTCACGAATATAAATATGATCTATGGAAATATGAATGAGCTAACAGCCACTTTATTGACAAAATAAACTTAAAACGCCCTGGATTATTTTTTCTTTAAAAAAAAAATCAGATTAAGTTATTTTGAATTTCGAAGTTCCCCCAAAATTCCAATAATTGAATTTCCTGGGACGACTGAAAGACATGAAGTGCAATGTGAAGCTTCAATTAAACGTCTCCTAGGTGTGTGGATATTAGTATTCCAACAATGATGCAAATTCCAGCGCAAAAAAATAATAATTTTGGCTTTCTAGTTAATTAGAAAATGAATTCAGTCACAACAACACACAGGCCTTAGGTCAGAGAGGCTTCCAGCCCCCCCACCCCCCCTCACCACCACCACCTTTTTTACACTTGGAGAACAAACACAAAAGCAGTCCAATATTATTTTTTTTATTATCTGCAAGAATTTGAAACACCTGAACCAAATTGAAACTGTTTGTCCCTCTTTGCCTTCGCTCAAACAAAGGGAGTGTTTGTCAGAGAGATTATTCACCGCTTGTGTGTGTGTGTGTGTGTGTGTGTGTGTGTGTGTGTGTGTGTGTGTGTGTGTGTGTGTGTGTGTGTGTGTGTGTTACAGGTGCTGTTTGCAGAAGAGGCTAGTATATTGTCTCGGGGTCAGCGAGGGGAGCCAAGGTTGGTCGAAATCTACATATCATTACCATCTGTTAAACTTCAAACCGCTCAAACACACATGAACACACAGTATCTATATCCAGAGAGCAGTGAAGAAGAGCCTATAGAAATGTAATGTATGCTCTTCAGCCCCCTCTCCAACGTCCTCCTTCTTCTTCTCCTCTTCTGTGCTGAGAGCAGAGAAGAGCCCGGGGGTCGAGGCCTCTGCTGGCGCCACCAACGAAGAAGAGAAAGGACTCGGGTCGGACTTGTGAAAACTTAAAAAATCTCTCTCCCTCAAACGCCGACGTTTAACGGGTGAATTTCATGCGGAATATCTGCAAGTTCTCTGCCACGGTTAAATAACCAACCAACATACTTTCCCCGTGGCCCACAAACCCACACACACACACACACGAGCGCACACACACCACACACACAGGTCCCTCTGAAGGAGCAGGCGGAGCCGGCAGTTGCACATCTGCATTTCAAACACAGACTCTCTGGGATTCATTATTAATTAGCCTGCTGAGCCCTGGAGGACTGGTGATGCTGCCGTCTCACACACACACACTAAAACACACACACATACCTCGTGACCCCTTTGCCCCCTCTGCTCTACAGTTAGAGAGTCCTCACCAGAATACTGAGCCGTGTACCGGAGCTTCCCTTCCCTCCAATCACATCCCTTCCCCTGATTTCCCGGCTTAATGTACAGCAAAGGATGATGAATTACAGGAGTAGATGGGTTTTATTAAGCCGCAGTGCAACTGTGTTTAAAATACCACGTTCAATTGAGTTGTTTAGCGCAAATGACACATGTGAGAGGCCCGAAGAGCTGCACTGGCTCTTATATCGCCTCAATAAACATTACAAAACTCCTCTTTCTGCCTTCGTTTGCTTTATTCTTCAGCTATTTGTGGGGGGAATAAGATTGTTGTGTTTTGCTCGCCTCTAATTTATGTGCAGCTCTGTGCATTAACCTCCACCAGCAGTAGATAGGAGGCAGATCAGAAAGACACACAGTGATTATGCATGAGGAATGTCTCCAGGGTCCAAAGAGAGAGAGAGAGAGAGAGAGAGAGAGAGAGAGAGAGAGAGAGAGAGAGAGAGAGAGAGAGAGAGAGAGAGAGAGAGAGAGAGAGAGAGAGAGAGAGAGAGAGAGAGAGAGAGAGAGAGAGAGAGAGACATCAAACACAGTGCAGTGAGAACCCCTCTGTCCACAACACACGTCCCAAGTTGGGGCTGCGCAGTTTACAAAAATAAACACGATAGGAGGAAACGAACGAAAGCGCCGCCTGATACGGGGTTTCAGCCTATTGTGCGCCTCCGTTGTTGGCTCACGGTCGCATTAGTATGCGGGGAGCTAATGTTTGATGCATTCAAGAGCATCAGATCGTGCGTGATTTCCTGACACATTTGTGACGGAGATGATGTGTTGACTGCAAAATATCTCAATGTAAATGAGAGTTCACTCCTTGGTCCTGGAAATGGAGGAAATTGTTAATTTTTAAAGAAGAGATAATAATCCGTGCTCCTGCAACATGTGGCTCCATCCATCCGTCCGTCAGCCATTATGCAGGGTTTGACACCAAGCTTTTTCCAGCCATTGCTATCGGGCAATGTTTCACTTGCCTGATGACATCATGATAGCGTTATAATTTACCTTCGCCTAATGCTCATTTTTACTAGTCAGAGATTGAACACAACATAATGGAACATCCGTTAACGTTAGCTGTTAGGTTCCTTATTTACATGGGAGAAGTTTGCTTTCAGGGATTTCTGACAGAAAGCCCTTTCTGACAGGTTTAGGAAAAGATTGTGGTTTGGGTAAAAAGGTGGTTCTGGCAGAAAGTCCTGAAGGCAAACTTCTTCCGTGTGCGGACTGCGCCGCCCACCGGCTGCTAACAGCTAACAGCTAACAGCTAACGTTAGCTCACTCTCCTTCTGCCGATTTCAACACAGATTTGTTGTTCACTATGTTGCTTCACGCTGTGGATGTGTTTGTAAATAGTCACTCGGACCGGCAGAGCACACTCTGGCACAAACTGGACCATTTGTAAATTCGGAGCGCTGTTAAAATATAACGTTACTGTTCAGTTATTCAGAGCACCTCACTCTCAGAGTGGCGGAGTGTACTCTGGGCACTCGAACGAAAGCATTAATGCCGATCTCCCGATCACATATCTTTACTGAATATCGGGGCATCCCTAATAAAGATCACATTTATTTTTCACTTGCCCGATCGGACAACTGCATGAGGCATTCCACTTGCCCGAACACAGTTTACTTGCCCCGGGCAAGCGGGTAAGCATTAATGTCGAGCCCTGCATTATGGCCCAGATGATATTACCATGGCCACTGGGGCTATAGGTGGGCAGTATCTGATCTCTCAGCACACATCAACACCTTACCGATTGGCTCGCTCAAGGCTATAACCGCGGCTCCGATAGGGCGAGAGGCTCTGGCAGTAATTTGGACATAATTGCATAATTGAGCAGGACTCCACCGTCGTCACCTTCAGGCCTCGCCGCGGTCAGCTGTCACCTTCTGTCTCTATTCAAACTGAGAGTAAAACACACTCAGGAGGATCAGTGCCCCTTGAACCAATTGGATCTGATTCAGAGCCAGCAGCGGACCTCCGCCGAGCTCACACACACTTCCTGGTTTCATAGAGAATTCTGGGTAGCGGCGCGGTGAGATTTGCAGGGGGGGAAGCGACCACTTCTCGACGGCACAGCGCGGCCTTTGTTAGATGTGTAACGTAGAATCTGGGGCAATCGAAGGATCCGCACAAATGTTGTTACAAGTTCTCGCTCCGAAAGGGAATTCTCGTTCCCATTTCGGAGCGGCCCACTCTTTCATTCAAAGGAATGCACATATGATTTTTGGTTTCGTACCAATTCCACCTGGAGTCTCGAAGGGAAGAATAACAAATATGGGAAACATTTAATCCAGAATAATATGTTTATCCAGAGACCTGTGGACTTGGGGAGGAATGGACCCCCCTCTGATGTGGTCTGCTGCCAGTGTGTGTGTTCATGTGTGTGTGTGTGTGTGTTTGGGTTGGACGTGTGAGACGGGCGAAGAGACCCTCCACCTCCCGGGGCCAGGAACTCTGGGTGAGGAGGAAGAGAGGTCTAACACGCTCTCAGATTTCCAAAGTGCGTTTGTGTGTGTGTGTGTGTGTGATACAGGATGTGACAAAGCTCGGCAGCAAGTCAGTAGTTGGACAGAATCGCAGTAATAACTAGAAACATCTCAGTTATGGTGGTGCTTCTCACAGAGAAGGGCTTTTTTTTGGCAGGAAAGAAAATATAAATTTAATCTCCCTAAACTCCCTTTGTTTTTTTCAGCTAGTGGGGTTAAGTGTAGAGAAAATACTCAAAACTCAGACGTATTTGCGCGAGCTGTGTTTAAAGGAAAATTCTGATTTATTACAGCTGGGGTTTAATTTCGTATATTTGGCCATCATTTTTAACTGAACCCTGCAACATCGCTGCAATGAAGTCAGACGGGACAGGAAACACGAGTGGTTGGACGATGAAAATGCTAACAGTTTAACCAGATTATCTAACTACCTTTTTAATAGGTAAAATTGCAAGTGAGTGAACCCAAAATGATGGTAATCATTCCTCATTGCAAAAGAAAACTGTGCACACAACTACAACAAGTATGGTAGGTCAAAGTAGGGCTGTGTATTGGCAAGAATCTGGCGATACAATACGTATCATGATACAGGGGTTATAACTCAATATATCACAATTTCTGAGTAAATCTGAGTAAAAAATGTTTACTTTTTTTATGCGATCAGAACAGTGGGATCTGCATCTGCATTTATCACAGTCCCTGTAACACCCAACATCACTACTGTGAGAGGAGGACATATCTTTGCAAATTAAATAAAGTATTGACTGAGTTCATCTTTGCATGTAAACTATTGATAAAAAAATCGATACAGTGTTTTTGAGAATCGATAGAGTATCACAAAACATAACATAATAACATAATACTCAATATTTTCTTACAGCCCCTATAGGTCAAAGTTAAACCAGGAAGTCGGTCTGTAAACTGAGATGGATGTTTAAAAACTGACAGTTTGAGTAATAATTTCAAACTTTGTTTTCCCCCCAAATGAACGTGGCTAACCTCAGCCCCTTACACACACACACACACACACACACACACACACACACACACACACACACACACACACACACACACACACACACACACACACACACACACACACACACACACACACACACACACACACACACACACACACACACACACACACACACACACACACACACACACACACACACACACACACACACACACACACACACACACACACACACACACACACACACACACACACACACACACCTCATCACGTAAGTGTGACAGCAAGTTTACATGTTGGTCCATGTCTGAAAAAGCATCCAAGTCACTTTTAAGTAAAAGTTGTGATGGAAATTTTTCTAGGTTGGACCTAGTAAACTAATAATCCATGTCCTGTTCAACCCTCGAATCTATCATTTAGTTATCATCTCATATACACTGATAAATAAACCACAAAACACTATAAATGTATACACACACACACACTACCGTATAAATAGATATTCCCATCGCAGTACAGAACAAAAGAGTTAAACAAAAAAAACATGTTCATAATAATCAGACCAGCGTGTCTTTCCATTTACTTTGTATGCAGTCACGCTGCCTCTAAAATTCAAGTTGCATTCTGTCTGAACACACAGTCACACTTAAAGGTGCAGTGTGTAGGATCTGGTGGCAGAGATCTAGTGGTGAAGTTGCAGATTGCAACCGACCATGACTTCTCCCATATGCCAAACGTGTAGGAGAACTATGGTGGCCGACACAAAAATGCGAAAACCCGAAAATGTCCCTCTCTAGAGCCAGGTTTGTCCGTTCTGGGCTACTGTAGAAACATGGTGGTCGGCTTCCTGAAGAGGCCCCTCTCCGTATGTAGATATATATATTAATATTATACTCCCCCTAAATGTTACACACTGTTCCTTTAATAGTGTTATATTTAGTATACTTATTACTGGGTTCTCTGTAAGAAGTGCGGGTATGTGTCCTTCATGCTAATTAAAGTCATTAATTGAGGCTTTAACATAAGTTTTAAAATCCATCACAGATGCATTGCACAAGCTTTGTGGCTCTTCCCATAATGTCTAAATAAAAGCCATGACGAACATTTACGTAACACCTAGGTCTAAACAATCTGTCTGATGTGGTTTTTGTCCCGTCACGATTCTTTTTAGTGACGCCAAGACATTCCCAGCTCTCAGAGATTACTTAGGTGCAGTACAATGTGTCAGAGCTGATGGAAATGATGGTTGAAACTACAGGAATAAAACCCGAGCTATAGTAATGCTCCTTTAAAAACAGGACGCTGCTGGCACATGCAGTACAATGTTATCATTACACCAGACAGGACTGAGACATGAAACCAGCATTTCCTTTTACAAAAAAAAACCCCACACACACACTGACACATGAAAGTGACACTACTATCTCTACTACTACTACTACTACTACCAGTTCAGTATGCCAAAAGTACTAAATCCTGCTCCCTTTCCCTTCTCTCTGACTCTCTCTGCTTCCCTCTGAAAGAAGGTCTCATTGTGGCGATGTCAGCTGTCTCAAGGGCATCCAGAACAAAGACTCTTTTCACCCCTCTGCATATCCTCCTCTCATCCCTCACCCTCTCACCTCTCGCTCTCATTTCTCTCATTCTATGCAATCCTCTCATTTGTTTGCACCTCCTCTCCTTTCCTTGTCTCACTTTTGTTTTGGTATTCTCGCGGTGAGCGGGAGCAGGTTGAAGTAAATGAGATGAGGATGCCGGTGGAATATTAAAAGATAAATCCGTCTGCGAGTTCCTTGATTTGGACGCGGCACATTTGAGATTGCTGTGCTGCTGATATGTGTGATATACGTCCTGTATGTATCTGTGCCTGGCAGAGTATGGCGGCAGGGGGGAGAGGGATGTATGCAGGCAGCAGCAGCAGCTGGTGGAGATACACAATGTCAAGAGAGCTCAGAGAGACAGAGAGAGAGAGAGAGAGAGAGGGGGGACAACAGAGGATGCCTCCTTGGCCGACTGCGTGGAAGGGGGGGGGGACAGTGGAGCATAACAAACAGGATCCACCTTTCTGCTTGGCTAATTTTCCCCATTAAAACAGCCCAGCAGGAGCCTCAGCAGTCCACCAGCTGGAACAGAGGTTATTTTAGTGCCTGTCTTTCAGCAGGGTGTGTGTGTGTGTGTGTGTGCGTGTGTGTGTGTGTGTGTGTGTGCGCGTGTGTGTGTGTGTGTGTGTGTGTCACTTGCATCTATTTTGGCGTGAGGTTTGGGGAGGCATA
This sequence comes from Sebastolobus alascanus, assembly GCA_916701645.2. Lineage (NCBI taxonomy): Eukaryota > Metazoa > Chordata > Actinopteri > Perciformes > Sebastidae > Sebastolobus > Sebastolobus alascanus. The sequence continues at coordinate 199,004 of CAKAOJ020000042.1, forward strand.
AAGATCTTCCATAGGAGCGGATTCAATTCACTGATATTAATTTCCTTCTCTCCAGTCATGCATAAACAAAGAAAATCTCGGCGGCCGTCGACGGCGCGTGTTTCGCCCTGCTGCGCGGCGCTATAATGTGCTCGGCGCTGATATTGATGTATGTGCCCATATTTGCCCAGTCATCTCTTTATGTGGCGAGCCCTCCTCTCCTCTGTCTCAGTCAGATCCTAAACTAATCCCCAACCCTGCTACTCTGACAAGAAAATCCCCTATTTTAATGCATGCACACACACACTCCGTCTTCCTCCCTCAGCCCCCGGCCACACACCCCAATCACTGACACACACACACACACACACACACACACACACACACACACACACACACACACACACACACACACACTTTCTCTTTTTTATCCCTCTGTGTACCTGTACACAGCATCTCTAGTCGCTTTACCTTTTAGTAAAGCATGCCTTGTACGCAAGTTTGTGATAATATCTTCACCAGTGTGGTGGAAATATATAGCGTAATGAAATTTCTTCTTCTTCTTATTCACACAGTTAGTCATTATGTCATTATGCTAGAGGCTGTCAGGAAATGTTAACCGAAATCTGCTACAGTCCATTTACTGTAAGAAAACATAATCAGATAACAGACATTTGTGATTTAAAAAAAGGGGGAAGACATGTTGTGTTACTGAAACAAAGCATCAATAACGCAAACTAGTTTTTTTTCCATAATGGTTGTAGATGATAGCTTATTTGTACTGTAGTCTGAGAGTTGGAACACATTTTGTAACTGTGGAATGGATTTTGGAGGCAAAATAGTCAAATAAAATGAACTGAATTCTAGCGAACGAGGATCTTCAAGCTAACGAGGTTGGCGGTTGATTGTGTTTGTATGTTACATTAAGTTATCCGCCGTGCAAAAGCAGAGAGCTGTAGCCTAAAGCAGAAAACAAGGTTTAAAGTTTAAAGGCAGGTTGCAAACTACATGACAGATAGAAAAGGTTGTATGCCTTCATTTTATTTCCCCTCAAAATAATTGCCATAGTAGCCTACATAATACCTAAAAAGGAAATACTGCATTCTGCCTTTCCAAGTTTGCAGTAGGGGTATACCAAAAAATAGTTCTTTTAGCTTCAATTATCATCACTAGTTTGTAGCCTAACTTAACCTTAATTATTCCAGAGTTCAATGGAAATAAATGTTTCTTTGTTTTCCTTCAACTATTAATATTTATATTAATATCAATATTATACATTAATTTCAGCCGATTAGACTGTTGTCAGGCCATTAAATGGGCGTTATCGATCGCTATAAGCCCCATAGATGTGGGTCAATAGGGGCCTACTACACCCACTAGTAGGTTTTATCATCTATCCACATGGTAGATCACAGAAAGAAGGAATAAAAGAAGACGACAGCGACCTCTAGTGACCATAGTAATTATGACAGGAGCAGAGGCGGAGGTCAGACGCTGTAGTATAGACGGCGTGAAACTCCATGTGGGGTGGGGGTTGGGTTTTCACCAAGGAGACCGGGGTTTGCATCCCGTGTGAAACCAACAAAGTGTAGTTGTCTTTGTGTTCACAAGCATTAAGTTTCGCTTTTATTTTTTAAACATAGTTATTTTAAGTCAAAACACAAAGTTATTCCTTAAACTTAACTAAGTGGTTTTGTTGCCTAAACCTAAAAGAGTGGTTTTGTTTGTTCAAAACGTAACTTTTAATGCAGTTTTACAATGTGTTAGAACATGTTGCTTTTAAATTTCGCTTAGACGCTACTGACCCACATCTATGATGCTTATAGCGACAGATAACGCCTATTTAATGGCCTGATAACAGACGTGTAACCATGGTAACCCGTTCCAACCTCATGTGACCAACCCGACGATTTGTGAGAATCAAAGTCTGAATTAATTTAAAGTATATATTACGCCTAGCAAAGTGAAATCTTATACTTTAAGTTAAATTGATATACAGAGCTGTCCGTTATGAATGTTGTCATAACTACCGCATTGCATTGTGGGATATTTATGCTGCCGTGTGTCCAGTGTTTGCAAACTGTAATATTTCACCGGAAATAGTATGCAATTCGTGTATTATTGGTTTCATACTAAGGTTTTGGACATACTAAAAAAGCTCACATACTGTTTAAGCGTATACTAAATAGCATGTTAGTATGAGACTTTGGGACGCAACCAATAAATCAATTTAGTTTTAGCTAGTCCCAACGGTTTGGCTTAGTTTTTAAATTTTCCATAATGATTTGGTGGAAATTATACATTTCTATGGTGCAATCATTTTTTCAAACGTAACACAAATGCCAAAAAGTTCAGGTCTTAATTTTTTTTACATTTTCTACAACTTTGTAGTTTCCCAGTAGTGCACAGTCTGGCCATGAACTGAATCTAATGCATACTGTACATCCAACTGGGTGCGGCCTTGGAGCAGTTTATGTGGTGTGGCCTAGAAGAGTATATTCTCAGTTTTCCCTTGAGAAATAACTACGTACATACAGAGGCAGAGAAGTTGGACTGAAGCTTTAATTGATGCCCTTGTTGGCCTGTCAGGAGGTTTGCCAACTCCAGCCCATTTGTATTTCACACTGTTGTTTAAAGGCCATAAAACATTTTATTTCTAATTTCTGTGTTTTATAGCATATTAACTCTGATGATAAAAACAATACAATTAAGCTGTAACCCTGACTACCACAACAGATTATTTATGTTTAGTTACAGTAAATCCAGCCTGTCCAGATGACCAATTAGTGCGTAGTACACACATAGAAATGTGACCATTATGGCTGATACCAGATGAGACAGACATATATCACACGAATATAACTTTCCGTATGATGTGAGCTAAACAAATGACAAAGGATGGATTTCATCTGTGTTACATTCAGCATGTGAAAGGACCGTCTGCATTTACCAGCCAGGAGAGATGAGGTGCGGTTGACCTTGGCATGTGTGCGAACACACACGCACACAAACGCAACACAAGCACACACACCACGTATGGGGGGGGGGGGGGGGGGACTGACAAATGGCAGCGCAGCAGCTCAGTTAGATGGTAAATGTGTGTTTAAACAACGCAGAGTGACGCTTACACACGCAACACTTAGTGGCCGGCCGGAGATATAAGATTGATTTGGTTCACTCTCTCACTCTCACTCTTTGAAACACACACACACACACACCCCCACACACACGTAGTGGAATATGAGTGATGTGATTCAGGACACCTCTCGGCAGCCACTCTGCTTTCCATCCTAACGCCTGAGCAGAATACTAATCACTGGATCACATTACAGAGAGAGAGAGAGAGAGAGAAAGAGAGAGAGAGGGATGGTTGCAGCTATAGAAGAAGCAGCATGGAATAGCATGGATTATATCAGATAACAAAAATACAAAGGTGGGCTTCGCAAGCCATGGTGTTCTTTTTTTTTTCTACAGCTACACCTTCCTGTGAGCAGCATGCAAATGCTGTGGGTTAGTGATGAAAAAGTAATGTCACGGGCAGGTGAGAGCAAAGCTTAACAGCAGGAAACAGATGAGAAAGGAAAAGAAGTTCTGTCCATCTGTATGAAAGTCACCTACAAGAGTTATTCCCAAATAAAACTGCAGTTAAAATAAATGATCGATAACTACACTGATCATTTATTCATTTTATGCGACTTTGTTAACAACCTTTTAGAGGCAAATACTGCACCCCTTACTCCACTACATTTAACAAACAGCTATAGATACTAGTTACTTGGAAAACTAATATTTTGCAAAAACATATAAACAACTTATAAAATGCAACGTTATAGATTAAAATATCCAACAGTGTGTAAAATAGTTCAAATTGCCTCCTCCAGCTACAATGCATCAGTAATAGTAATCAGCCCGTTCGCAGGAAAAGGTATGTATGGTGAGTATGAATGACACGATAATGTGCAAGGCATTTAGCGTGCAATAAGAACGCCTTTGTTGCTTTTGGCATGTCATGTGTACGCCATGTAGTCTGTACTGACTGCAATGTAAACGCATCCACGTAAATATGCTACGCTCAGAGCTAGTGACGTAGAATAACAAAGCGAGAAAGACTGCTTATGGCGGGCGGGAGGGGAGGTGGAAGGTCCAAGAAACACACGACTTTCAGGGAGGACACCGGTGATTTTTTTTGTAAGGTACGTTAGTGACGTTTGTCACATGTTTTTAGTGACGTTTGTGACGTGGTTCCCGTACTTCTGTTACGTTGTTTCCGTACGTATTTTACTTAGTTTACGTACTTATTTTAAGCCCAACCATGATGTTTTTTCCTAAACCTCACTAAGCGGTTTTGTTGCCTAAACTTAACTGTGGACATTACTGTAGTTTTGTGGCATACAAATGACACACGAAAGCCCTAAAATGCGTCCTCATGACATGCAGAATGTCTATATATAATGGTGTGCTATTTATTCACCTTCTTGTGAGACTGGGTTGTAGTAATCCATATCATAAGTAACGGATAATGTACAGCGAGCCGGTCATTGTTGTGAAATAAACCCTGACGGGCCTGAAGGGGTTTATTTCACAATGAACGGCTCACTGTACATGATCCCGCTTATTACACGGTTACTTACTTAAAAAATCAATAATTTGACATAAAAACGGTCCACCATCAGAACTGCACCCATAGCAACGATCTGTTGTACATAGCAACGGTCTGCTATAAAGAAATAACACACCATAGAGCGCTGTGATTGACCAATCAGAATCGAGTATTCAACAAAGCCGTGTAATAAAATAAATAATATAACACTGACATACATGGACCATTCTGCTGCATAAAAAGAACTTTTACTTTTTAGTTAAAGACTTTAAAGCTGCACTAGTCAATATTTACAGATTGACAATGAGAAAAATGACCATGTGTAATGTGAAAGGGGTCACTAGTAGTGAATTAACATTAACATTTTGCATGCAGGACTTTTACTTGTAACGATGTATTTTTTAGGGTTGTAAGAAAATATCGATACACTTGAGTATCGCAATAATATGTTTTGCTATACTGTATTGATTCATGGCAGACAGTGGCTCAGATTCCACAAAAAGTAGTGCTATGATGTTACAGACTGTGATAAATGCAAATGAAGATCCCAATGTTCTGATTGCATAAAAAAAGTAACTTTATTTTTACTTAGATTGTATGCATATGGACAGTTTTCTTAAAATTAAATTTAAAAAAAAAAATCGCAATATATCGCCTTGCTTAATATTGATATATTGAATCGTAACCCATGTATCATGATACATATCTTATCGCCAGATTCTTGCCAATACACAGCCCTAGTATTTTTGCCACTTTTACTCAAGAAAAGGCTCTAAATAGGTTTCAGACATTGGATGAAAAAGCGAAGAAAGGAAGCTCTATCCACCTGTATAGAACTCATCCTCAAGAGGCGGCCGGTAATGGAGACATTTAGTCCCATTAAGTTATCGGAAATAATTGTTGGACTCATTCTTCATGAGCAATGGCTCAGATTATAGCTCATTTTAGACTAATCTGGATCATCAAATGCCAGTTTAGGCAGCGCGGTGTGTCCTTTATTCTCTCTGTGCTGCACTTGCCTGTACGGCCAACATGCAAATACAAACACTCACTCTAAATCTCACACACTCTCCTTCTCCTCGCCCTCCCTCCTCTTCCTCCTCCTCCTCCTCCTCCTCCCCTCCCTCTCCCCAACCCCATGCTGAAGCAATTATGTCCAGTGTGTGAGTCTTCTACAGGCAGTGTGAGGGTGATTGATGATGCTGTCAGCACAGGGAACATGTTTTAACGTCAGAATAATCTCCCTGCTAATATATTACATCCACTGGATAGGGTTCAATCATTACTAATAGCGCTGCTAAGTTGGTGAGAGGGGAGCTGGCGTTGAGAAGCACGTGCCTCTCTGTGTGTGTGTGTGTGTGTGTGTGTGTGTATCTCATTAATCAGAGCAGAAGTAGAGGCAGGGAAATCTAGTAAGGCCAACCAATAAACAAGTGTGCCAGTGCAAGGTGGAATAAGCAGCCGGCGAGAAGTGTTTACTTCTTACATAATTACTCGCACATATCCTATAGTCACTGTTATTGTGAATGCGAGAGTCTTACCACCACTTGATATAATATCGTCTTATGAAATGAAAGAAAGTGGAGAGAATGGAGCACAAAGGCATCCGACGCTTCAAAAAGAGGCAGCCTTGTGGTGTCTAATCCGCGCCGTCTAATCTCTCAAATTGCTGTGACGTTTGATGAAGGGGATCGGGCTGGTGTGAGGAGAGAAACGGGCCCAGTCAGAGAGGGGGAGTGTGTGTGTGTGTGTGTGTGTGTGTGTGTGTGTGTGTGTTTTTTGCTGATGTGTACAGTACAGATCCAGCTGTGCCCTGAACAAATCCTCCTTTAAATACGAGCTGTGTTGTTTACAGCAGTTCTCTGCCTCCAGACACCATCCTCTCTCTCTGCCTACACTGCCTCCGTTCATTTGACACTGCCTCCTCTCTTATCTGCTTTACGTACTGCTCATCAGATGCACCATCCCCCCACTTCCTATAGCTGGGTAGAATATGCATGTTGCATGCACATATACATCTGGGCACATGGGAGAAAGAAAAAGACTGTGAGAGTCTGTTGGGATTGGCGTTATATTCTGCTGGTGTCAGCTGGCTCGTGGCCCGCAGATTAATGTGTGTGTATGTATGCGTGCACACGCATATGTGCAAACAAAGGCGCCCTCACAAACACCCGTAAACAGATTAGCTCGTCTGCGGAGAAACAAAGGGTTAAGAGAGAATGCAGATTTCACAGGGAAGGGGAGGGAGCCGAGGCTGTGCGCGTCTAGTTTTGGGGTGTGTGTGTGTGTGTGTGTGAGGGGTGAGCGGGGGCCAGCGCGGCGGTGGAGCGTCGTGATCCCTCTCCCTAATACTGTGTGGAGAATCTCCTCGCCGGGCTCAGCTGCCAATTCTCTCCACTGTAACAGTCCCATTCTCCTCCTCAGCCGGTGAAACAATGCTGCCGTGCCTTTCTGTGCATCTCCACACAAAAGAGCCCAGCGCTGAGACAGACGCTCGGAGTGAACTGAGACACAGCGCCGGGGACAATAGACTGAGACCGGTTTTGTTCGGCATTGTGCTGTGTGTTTGTGGAGACAAACAATAAAGAAAGTTCCAAGGGACGGGCAACTTTTTTTCCCCCTCATTGTTGAGACTTTAAGAGGATGCACAGTTTACAGAAGTGGGAGCTGGGGATTTGCTTCTGTGGAGAATCTGTCGGTGAAACTTGTCTTAGCTCAAAGAACATTTAGGTAACTCCACTTTGAGTCAGACTAGGAAAAAAACTTGTTTTCCCAGAATGGAATATAACCCAGGTCTCATCTGTTGACGGCAAGGCCTGTATGTGATCCTGTATACATGCTTAAAAGCAACAGAAAAAAAGGTGCACACATGCACACACATCCCTCGCTATCCTGGTCATGGCATACTGGAAGTTCCCCCTCTACTGGTGGCGGCGGATGCTGAGACGCACTGCCCCAGAGGACCACCTCCCTGGGACCTCAAGCCAATCACGACAGCCGAAACAAGCCCTTTATCTACAGGGGCTTATTAAGCTAATTGAATTAGCATGTTGTGGTTTCTGAACCCAAATACGATTAGCCTGTTATTACTGTGTTATCAGGGTCCCTTGTTACAGTAACAGCAGGTTACTTTTGGCTGCTTCATTGGCTCTTTTTCTCTCCCCGTCTCTCTCTGCCTGGAGCTTCTCACATATTCACATATCAGCTACTTATCTGTTAGCTACCTGGCACTGTTACAGTGTCAGGAAAATCAAAGATATAGTGCATCTCATACCAGTTAAAGCTCCACCCGCATTCATGTTAAAATTTGGTTTATTGACTCGGGCACACACTATATAGGGGCTCAACAATAAGGATTGCCCGTAAAATGCCACGTTAGGCTAGTAAATCTAGCAACTCACTTGCCTGATCGGGCAAGTGGTAAGGAGGAATTAAGCACATTGTTTTTTCCGGAGCTGATGATGGAAGTAGCAAAAGAGTGAGCTTCCTATCGAGAGTTGCACATGCGCAATACTGATCGGGCACTCAAGAGAAAATGGTGGCGGGTAAAGACAAAGTTTTTGAGCTGAAGCGCAAGCGAGCATTTCAATTATCCTTGAAACAGGAGTTTAGTTGGGTAGCGAGGTTGAGGGCAAAACTCCAGATCCATTCACTTAAATAGGAATTCTTATAAACATGACAAATAACTTTGGTCTTTGTTGTTATTTGATAACCACTAATAAAACAATTTGTATAAGGCAAGTGAAAAATTGACTTTGATTTCTGACCCACTTGCCTGACCGACCAAGTGAAAAAAAACCCCATTAACGTTGAACCATGCTACAGGGCTCCTAAAGCACCAAACAGCAGACACAGTTAGCTGGTGAACATAGTGGAGCATTTAGCAGCTAAAGAGACACATATTTCCTTTTGGAGATGGTGGAGAGCTAAAAGGATAGTAAATATTGGACTCACATTCATCAGGTGGACAGAAACATGACTCCAAATGAATGTTAATGTTGCTCTGTGTCTGCCGGAGTGTAAAAAGGCAACAGTTTGATCATATGTTGTGTTAACAGCTTGTTGTCTCCAAGTGGCTAAAAATCAATTAATGCATGCTTTCAGTGAAAAGATAAAAAACAATTTGTAAAATGTCAGCTTAAACTAAAGGCATGTTGTAGGTGAATTTGATGATTTTTTTCCCCAAAAATCTTGAGCTTCCACCTTCTACCCTACCAATTCTATCTAGTTTTGGAGTTAAACTATTGCATCAATTATATTGCAATATTAATGTCACAGGTGTTTATCATTGAATTTCATTACCATTTACTGTACTTAGGATGATATGATAATAACAATATAACTTTATTTAAATCATAGACTGTATATAAAAGTGGATGTAGTCACCGTGACATCACCCATTGGTTTGTGGACTGCTGTTTTGAAGCCTTGCGTTCGACATTTTGGCCGTCACCATTTTGGTATTTTGCAACCAGAAGTGACACGAGAGGGTGGAGCTAAGTATAACTGAATGCTGAATAAGACATTTTTAAGCGACTGACATGTTACAATTAACTTTCATAAACTGAAAACACACTGTGAAAGGGTTAAAGTTGTACAAAAACACGGACAACTTCCAGACCGGACAACACTGCGGGAGCGACCTGTCAATTACAAGGTAGCCACGCCCTAAAGCATACCCTGCTTTATTGTCCATTTGACTCTAAATGGGACCATAATTTACTAAATGAACATCATGCTGTATTGAAGAAGACTTGAAACTAGTGATTGAGACCATAAACTCATGTTTACAATCTTTACTGAGGTAATAAATCAAGTTAGAATTATTCCTAAGACTTCTTTTTGCAACCAGAGGAGTCGCCCCCTGCTGGCTGTTAGAATGAATGCAAGTTTAAGGCACTTCAGCATTGGCTTCACTTTTCAGACCTGGAGATTCCCGCTTGATTTAAACAGAAAATGGCCTTAATTTATTAATATAATCTCTTTTTTACAGAAGTGTTCTGGTCAAGCAATAAATATAACACATAAGTAATTAAAAATTAAGAAATGAAATACATAAAATGTATAAATAAAAGCCCTGTATATGTTGTAGTGTTTGGACCCAAAGCAAAGATTTTGAAAACAAGAAAAACACCACTGTTTAGTCTCAATGAACCTGTGTGAACACAGCGTTCCTTGTGCACCGAAGCTCCCTTTACCAGCTGGGCAGGGAGTCATAGAGGCCGGCTTCAGTGGGAGGGTAGGAGGTGGGCAGACAGGGTGGAGGGGTGAGGGAGGGGGGGAGCTGGGTGAGGGGGCTGGGAGACCAGGTTGGGGAGTCAGCTGGTGTCTCAGAGCATGTGATTAATACACTGGGGCTGCACTGCACCACCTCCACACCACACTGTCCTCACCTCCAATTAGCATGCTAATGAACCTGCACATGTGTGACCGTGGGTGTGTATGTCTGTGTGTGTGTGTGTGTGTGTGTGTGTGTGTGTGTGTGTGTGTGTGTGTGTGTCACCTGAGGGCTCTTTCTCACTGTGCAGCATAAACAGAAACAGGCTGGCATTCAGAGGAATGGCTGCCGCTCTGCTAATTGAGACTGTGTGTGTGTGTGTGTGTGTGTGTGTGTGTGTGTGTGTGTGTGTGTGTGTTATGGGCTGACCCCAGTCGTACTCGCTGCTGTTATGGTAACCGGTCCAATAGGAATGTTTTCTCTGTCTAGTTCTACCTGTCATGGTGACCTTTGTTCTCTGTGATTGCTGAGAGGTGGACATGAGCAGTCACAGCTCGTTCTCCAACATGATTTACAGGTCCACCATGAAACAGGAGGCAAATATTCACAGGCTGTAAACACACAATACACAGTCAACACATAGATACATACTGATGCACACTATATCAAACTATGTGTTGAGGAAAATCTTCAACTACATTTAAAAAATATTTAACTTAAAAGATACTGTGTTTTGCAGTTTTCCCCTTTTAATTCCCCTTTAGTAACTTAGAGGTTAGAAAATCAACTTATTCTAAAAGATAGATCTGCAACGATTAATTGATTAGTTGTCAACTATTACAATAATCGCCAACTATTTCGATAATCGATTTGAGTCTTTTTTTTTTTACTTTTTTTTTTAAAAGAAAAAATAAGTAAAATTCTCTGATTCCAGCTTCTTAAATGTGAATATTTTCTGGTTTCTTTACTCCTCTGTGACAGTAAACTGAATGTGTTTGAGTTGTGGAATTAATTAAGTCACTGTATGTGAGAAACTACAATATGAAGAAATTAAACCATTGCTGACAACACTGGTAGCCTCTTCTTTATATTTGTTTTCAATTCAATATGTTTTATTGGCATGAATGTAACAAGGACAATATTGTTTGTATTGTTGTATTATAAAGAAAAAGAAATAGGCATAATTCATAAAATCTCTCTCTCTAGCCCCTCTCCCACTGGACAAAAAACCCACTAACACACACTAACATCTGGCTTTTGTCTTCAGTGGGGAAGGTTACAATCGGTATTCATTCGACAAATTACTCTGCATAGTAACGGGTATTTATCGGCTCCAGCTCTGTTCGGCAGTGATGGAAACATGACACCCGGGTGGACACGCTAATTTCTCCCCCTTTTCCCGTGCGAGGCTGTGTGACGCGAGTTGAAGTGAATATATAACAAATAGGGCAGTCAATCGATTAAAATATTTAATCACGATTAATCGCAAATTAATCGCACATTTTTTATCTGTTCAAAATGTATCTTAAAGGGAGATTTGTCAAATATTTAATACTCTTATCAACATGGGAGTGGACAAATATGCTGCTTCATGCACATGTATGTATATATTTATTATTGGAAATCAATTAACAACACAAAACAACCCTCACAGGTACTGCATTTAGCATAACAATGTGCTCAAATCATAACATGGCAAACTCAAGCTCAACAGGCAACAACAGCTGTCAGTGTGTCAGTGTGCTGACTTGACTATGACTTGCCCCAAACTGCATGTCATTATCATAAAGTGGGCATGTCTGTAAAGGGGAGACTCGTGGGTACCCATAGAACCCATTTTCATTCACATATCTTGAGGTCAGAGGTCAAAGGACCCCTTTGAAAATGGCCGTGACAGTTTTTCCTCACCAAAATATGGCGTAAGTTTAGAGCGTTATTTAGCCTCCTTTGCGAGAAGCTAGTATGACATGGTTGATACCAATGGATTCATTAGGTTTTCTAGTTTCATATGATACCGATACAGTATCTTCACTCTAGCTTTAAAACTGAGTCTGCTACAAACTCCAAAATATTGATTGCGTAAATGCATAAAAAAAATGAGTGGCGTTAAAATGATTTTGCGTTAACGCGTTATTAACTTTGACAGCCCTAACAACAAAGAAAATCAACAATTAATTTATATTAATTTATTAACGTACAAAAAATTCTTCATAAAATCCTCTCCTCAAAGCCACCAGACTCTAGTCAGAAAACAGTAATTTTACCTCGCTGATCGTCGAAACACACTTCATTCAAACTCGACAGAAACAAAATAAATCTCATCACTCTCAAACTTTGATTTGAGAGATTGGAGGAGAGACTGCGAAAGAAACAGATACATCGATCTTGATCGATATATCGATTCAATGATCAACGATCCAATATCATTGATGCAAAGTGAAAATATCGATACATATCATCATCTTTAAGATACGCCTTTATTTTGAAATTCCCACTTTATATTTATTCTTTTTTTTTTTAAAAAAAGAATAGATTGTTTTTCATTTAAATGTCTGAAGGAGCTCAGTAATAAAATTGGCATGTCATGTTGTAGTTGATTTTTGTGAGTTGATATGTAGCTGATTGTGTTAATGGGCATACAGTATGATCCGTCGCATATCGATTGCAGGCCACTGACTTGAATCAAATCCAAATCATATCATGACAGACTTTGTGATATCAGCAAATATTTTATTGTTGTCCAAAGAATAAATATATTGTATCGTGATTAAACTTGTGATTTACACCCCTACTGTTTACTAACCCTGCTTCCGGTGCCGGCCGGTGTCCGTGACGTCGAACGTGACACACCAGGAATGGGAAAGGAGTCTAACGCCTATTTTTAGCGAGTTTTCCCGTATTTAAAAAAAACACATATACGTGCTAATTTTGGTGGGAAACGGGTATCTCTCTCTCTTCTAGACAAAAGTTTTTAGAAAAAGCTGGGGAGAAATAACTTTCAACATATCCTCATAACTAAAGTGAAAAGAGTAAAAAGAGAGAATGCAGAATGGGGGGGGGGGGCGGACAAGTAGAAGCGATAACAAAGGGGTTTATGGGAAACATGGTCTCTATATTTAGTTAAACACAAGCGCTTGTGTTGGACAAACCCTACCATGATGTGACATCCTGTGCTTTTGTTAGTGGTGCTGAACCGAAACCATAATTTCACAGTCAAGCATCCAAAACGCAAAAGGTAGCAACCACACATTTCATCAGCTCGAAATACACACATCTCCGTTTCACCAGTGTGTTTTGGCGCTGCTAACATAGAACAACCAATCATTCGGTCTTTTGGACACTACAATATGGATCAGTTCACATGCTTTATGACCCTTCACTGTGTCACCTTGCTCACATCAAATTTACAATCTTTAAATTTCTCATGAACAACAATATAATCCTATTTCCAATTCGGCCTTCTGGGTGCACATGCATGTACAGGAATGTGCACTTAAGTGCCCGAGTACGTGTGTACGCATGCTGCTTGTGTGTGTGTGTACACAGACGCAGGCAGGGAAACAGTGAGTAGCAGCGCTATAGTAACCTTTGCAATAATCAGTTCTGTCTGATGGGCCTCTTTAATTAACCTTGTAGGAAATTAATCCCAGTGTTAAATGGACAAGAAAAAGATGTTTGATTACCACCGCGAGCCAACTGGGACTTCTCCCTCTGTCTAATTGCCCAGGAAGAGAGAACAAGAGAAAAAGTAGCAAGAACGAGAAAGGGAGAAACAGATAGGGAGAGGGAGGCGAGAGAGGCGAGAGGGGAGAGAGGCGAGAGCGAAGCGCCTCGTATCCTGTGGTGTCATTAGCGTCTGTGTGAATGTCAGTTAGTCCCTGGAGCACTGATAAGGCCAGAGAGAAAAAGAGAGGACAGGGAAGAGAAGGACATAGAGGAAACATTTTGTTACACTGAGTGGGACAAAACACTTTACATGATGTACAGAAATGCAAGAGTAGTTACTGGGGAATAAGTGAGGAACTAACTGTTCATTAGGCGAAGCTAAGAGGCTGAGAAGTCGTTCCTGAAGAAAGGCATCAGTAAGCGTCAAACTAACTCGGTTGTGCAACACGTTGTCTGGAATGTGTTTATGCCTGTGTCCAGACCACAGACTGTATATCAGAAGTGGACGTAGTCACCCGTTGGTTTGTGGACTGCCGTTTTGAAGCCTCAAGTTCGGAGACGGGCCGTCACCATGTTGGTTTTTTGCAACCAGAGGTGACACGAGAGGGTGGAGCTAAGTACAACTGAACGCTGAATAAGACATTTTTAGGCGACTAAAACGGTTATAATTAAAGCTGGGGTCTGCGATCTTGGAAAACTAGCATAATTTGAAAGTCGCATCGCCTCAGGAGCTCCGTCTAAACCCCCCCCTCCCCTCGAAACTCCTTATAAGGCAACGCCCCCCACACACATGCACGAGCACCGCCGCATCTTAACTACTTCACATTTTTCGTAGCTATTTCATCACTAAATTCACTTCTGAAAAATGTTGAGGCGAGAAATCAACGGTGTAGATTTAGAATATTGACAGTTTTACGATGTTAGATGGCGAATCAAACATTTTCTCAACTGTTGTCGGAGTTTAGAAGCTCCACAAACTGCCGGCACAGCTAGCTAGCTCCTGCCGGGATCGCCACCTCTCCACCTGGGCATTCACTCACACAGACCCCGCTATGAGCTGGAGCTCTCTCAAGAGACCGGTCTCGTAGACGAGGGGCTTTATTTCCTTGTTGACGGAGGGGAAGGGGGGGGGGCAGCAGCTCGCTGGAGAGCCGGCCACAGAGCAGCAGAGAGGGGAGGGACAGAGAGAGATACCTGCTGAGACAACACGACCCTTTTTAACATTACTCTAATATCTGGAGGGAGATCAGTCCACTCGTTTGTTTCCGTAACTGAAAAAGCAGTTTGAGTAACGTAAATTTTGTTCGGCAATGTTTTCTATCCGCCGTCTCCCCTCGTTGATAATCCTGTTTGTCTGACTTCACTTTGAGCTGTTAGAATAAATAGTTTAAATCTGCAGTATTTTATAAAGTAAACTAACAGAACATAAACAACTAAATCAAAGTTGTATTTTTCGATAATATGGTAATAGTGGTACGAGTTCGTTGTCGTTGTCCGGTGTTTTAAGAGCTGAGTTTTCTCTTCCTCTCTCCAGTGAACGTGCGGCGGACACGCGCTTTGAGTTCACGCTGGTGCACGCTGAGGCTAGAGTACGAGCAGGGAGGCAGGGAGGCTTCTGATTGGTTCCTTACAACCGGGACCATTTTTACTGACTGGTAGACGTTTTTACAGGATTACAGCAGCTACAGATGACGGATCTTTTCCGGTCTTTTTTCAGTGCTCATAAGAAACGGATTGCTGTCGGGGTGTAAAGACCATTTCAACCAATATAACAAAAAGTGTATACTGGATAAATCGCAGACCCCATCTTTAACTTTCATGAACTGAAAACACACTGTGAAAGGGTTAAAGTTATAAGACGAAAACACGGACATTGCCGTGGTAGCGACCTGTCAATCACAAGGTAGCCACGCCCTAAAGCATACCCTGCTTTATGGTCTATTTGACTCTAAATGGGACCAAAATTTACTAAATGAACATCATGCTGTATTGAAGAAGACTTGAAACTAGCGATTGAGACCATAAACTCATGTTTACAATGTTTACTGAGGTAATAAATCAAGTGAGAAGTAGGCTCATTTTCTCATAGACTTCTATACAATCAGACTTCTTTTAGCAACCACAGGAGTCGCCCCCTGCTGGCTGTTAGAGAGAATGCAAGTTTAAAGCACGTCCGCATTGGCTTCACTTTTCAGACCCAGAGGTCGCCCACTGGTCCACACCCAGAAGTGGGCTGAAAAGCTTGCTGTCATAGCGTCCTCCTGGCTGGAAGAGTTCTGTATCCTCTGCGTTTCTTTGTAACACGATTATCTTACAAATAGCAATAACAGCGCACACTTTTGGACAGTCTCTCTCGCCATTCATAGTGTTGCGCTCAGTTGTACACATGAGAGGTGTTATAAATTGTGTGTGAAAAATGAAAAGAGAAGCTTGAGAAAGAGAAGTTTGAGTTCTAACAATTTTCCAACCTGGTATCACGCCAAAGCGTGTAGACTAATAGACTCGCCTGTTCACCAGAGGACAGCATGTCCATGTCACGTTTTGCCTCGCCGAGGTGTAAATATTACACACATGTATGAAGGTGCAGTAGCCTACCAGCACGGGACAACAAAACCACTTAGTTAGGTTTAGGAAAAACATCATGGTTGGGCTTAAAATAAGTATGTAAACTAAGTACAATACATACAAAAACAATGTAACATAAGTATGGAAAACATGTCACAAACGTAACCAAAAAACACATCACAAATGTCACTAACGTGACTTGAAAAACAAAACACTGGTCTCAAACACTGTCTCCTGGTTGAAAGTCCTGTGTTTGTTTGAATCCACCTCCTCTCCCGCCCACCATAAGCAGTCTTTCTCACTTTTATTCTACATCACCAGCTCTGACTGAGCGTAGCATATTAAGCTGATGCATTTACATTGCAGTCAGTACAGACTACATGGCAAATGACACGCCAAAAGCAATTTGCGATGTGCAATTGTGGCTGCAATTTTCACACCTCTGCACACCTGGCCAATCACTTCGTAATGTGGGTGGGATTGTCAGATATTCTGTTTTCTAAAGTTACAAAAATTGGCAGAAGCTGACGAGGACTTTGTAGGCCTTAACTCTCAAACAGGGACCATGTAGTACATTAAAAGTCACTTGAGAACAGACTGCTAGATACTATGTTAATGAACCATTGTGTAATGATCAGTTCAAAGATACACAGATCGATGTATCTGTGAATATCGGATTATTTTTGTGTCCCCTCGAGTAAAGTGGATTATCCCACAAAAACTGAAGAACAACATTTTTAAATGGGAATGTGCTGTTAGATCATGAAGATTTTATTAACATAATATCTAACAGTCGATTCTCAAGCCATTACCATATACTCTGGTTTAAGCTTGTTCCTTTGTGGAGCTCCAGAGCTATGAGGATGTGATAGTGTGACACAGATCTACAGTATCAGAAGTGCAAACAGTAGCTGTTGTCCTACAATGCACACAATTTTCAGAGCCACTGTTCAAGCAGTTACAGTGGAGCTTTCTTTAATTCCACTCAGTTATTTACTCTCGACAACACACTGGGATTTCGTGAGCATTACTGTAGGCGGGCGAATGAAATGCAAGTGATTGCAAAGGCCTCATTTACACTTGTCTTGTATCCAGATAAAATACAGATGAGATTTATGCTTCTTGGATGAATTTACATGTAACTTTTTTGATCCGCCGCAGATGCATGAAGAGGAAGTGTAAATTGGTCTGAGACACTGAGAGGTTTAACTGACGTTACACTGATGTTTTGAGACATCAAAGTTTTAAATCTACATCCATCCCTCTACTTTCCTCACCGCTACGTCATCTACCCGTCTTTCTCTTTCCCTAGGGCGAGTAGGAGCAGGTGCTTCCCCTCTCTCCTCTCTAATGTCTCCAGATCTTTAAACTGACCTCAGCTATCCATGACTCATCCCATGTGTCAGTGCATGTGTGTGTTGGCGGTGTTCATCGGTGTGTGTCGACTTCCCGGATCCCTGCAGGTGTCTGTATCAATAATCCAGACGGCAGAGTGAAGGGAACCAGCGGAGGCTACGTCCGCTGTTTTCAGCATTGGCTGCTTAGTCTGTCCACCCAGATATGTCTGTCTGACTGTTATGTCACAGAGTTTGGCAAAGTGGTCCGTCTGTCTTTTTATATAGAGACACTTCATGATGTCATGATCGGTTATAGGAAAAAAACAAACATTGGCTATATTGTGTTCCTTCTGCAATAATTAGTTTGAAAATGTCTGAAAAAATTACTCAGCAGTTATTATTCGCTAAAAAAGTAACTACTTTTGATTACTTTACTAATCACCCATAACTGCTTTCATTACTTTCCTTCGTCCTTTCCTCCAGAGCCTCCACACCCACTTGTCACATCTTCAGTTTTTAACACATGTAGCAATAGAAAACAAGACACTGTGGTTTAACAAGCAGCCGGCCTACTTTCTGGAGGTATTTACTGGTCTTTAGCAACTAACGTTAGCTGAGCCCTCTGAGGCTGTAGGTTTACCACTGGCCTGCTAGGAAGAAATGTAAAAAAGACAACTTTTGGTTTACCAGAAGGCATATTTCTCCTATTTTGATGGAGGATAGCCACCACCCGGCACCTCTAGGCCCTGCAGAAACCTGACTTATCTATGCTAGGCTTGCCGCGGTAGTCGGTGTTAGCGGTGTCACATGGTGTTCGGGCATACTACGATTACATAACCCATTTAATTGATTTTCGATTATCAGTGCCCACATTCGTCAAATAAAATCTCAAATTTGTAAAGCATGTTATCAATACATAGCCTGACGATGGACGCTACGGTTACAAACTGAAAGTGAAAGTGTCCGCTCCGTACAGAGTCTCAGCACAGAGTAGCAGGAGTCACATTTCACACACTTGTCATGGGACGAGAGAGAGTTGGCAGACAAGACGATGGCGGAGGATTTTGGTGTCAAAGCAGAAAAGCGCATATTTGGATTAAACCCAATGCTATTAGGGAACCGTAATGTTAATGAGGCAATCTGTAAACCTTTGGTATGAAGCTGTGTGGAGGACGGAGCGGTCACAGCTGGTATATCTGCGGCCCAGCGGCGCCAGGTGGAAACCTGCGGCCCTGCAGCGAAAGCTCGACCGGAGAGGCCAGACACACAGCCATCCAACGTTTAAAGATCAAAGTAAGCGCTCTACATATATTGAGCGTCATCGTTTCTAAAATATCCGGTGTAATCTGTAACATCGGTGTTGTCATGAGTTTATTAGCCGGTGGGAAACATTCCTCACCGTGACATCCCTAATGTACGCTCCCATCCCAAGTTCTGAACCTGCAAAATGTCATATTAAGGTTACATAATGTAAGTAGCCTTACTGGACTTAAAATTATAAACCCTTACACTACTGGAAAAGAAATCACAATAGTTTAAAGGAGTTCCTTGAAAATGCACAGTATTCACACGTTGAGGCTAACATGGCTACGTAGCTGCCACATGGGGAACTTGGCTGTTTGTGTTTTCCCCTACAAGTTTCTGATGGTGATGGTGATGGAGATTGATCATCATTTTGAAGCATAACTTAAGTTTTTGCTGCTAGACTTGTCTGCTTCTACAGGGTTTCCTTTAGCACTTTACTAATGAGTGCAAGCTACTATATGCCACAAACACTGCAGGATGTATTGCAGCATATGTCTAAACAAATATTAGCTGTTGAAGATACAAGCTTCTCCTTTCATGAGCTGTTGCCTCTAACAAATATCTTAGAAATTCATATCATGCATTATCAAATTAAAAAGGTATGAGTTATCTCTCTCAAGTCTTAGTAACTTAGTCAGTGAGTATCAATATATATATAAAAAAAAAAGCAAAAAATACCGACTATCATGAGATGAAGTGACATGTTTTTTCAGATGTGTGTTTATATGTGAGTCTATTTGAATATTGTTCTTGTCAGTGGAGCGTCCACTAACTTCATTGTCTCCGGCTCACCTTGCCTTCTCCTCTTTAGGAGCTCGTTAGTGTTAACTCATCAGCAGGGTCAACACACTGAAAACACACATTACAACACAGCCAAAAGATCACATTACACTATTTGAATAAATACAAGGCAATTTGTCACTGTCATGTCAGAGTTGCCCCTTCCTCTGTCTGCCCTGGCTGGCTCTCTCATCCCACCCTCACCCCCCACCCCCACCCCCCCTCTCCTCCTCCTCTACGCCCGGCCGGCCTCCTCTGCCCCGCCACAGCAGCAGGAAGCAGTAATGGTGATTGTATTAACCCCTCGTAGAGAGCACTGACCTTCGCTGCTGTTCAGCTGGAGGTAATAGTCCAGGAGCACACGCACACGCACACGCATACGCACACGCACACGCGCACACACACACACAGACGTATGTTTGAATGCGTACACACTCACACTGAAGGATTCAGACAAAGTGGAAGATTTTGGAAGAATTTGGGGGCTTGTACAATTAAAAGATGAAAGAGGACGGAGAAGCATTTCATAAGATAGTTTTCTCCTAGGAGCCAAGGGAGGCCAAGACTCCAACATAATACAAACTAACTATTTTTGCCGTTTTGCAGAGTTGGAAAGAGTACTAGAACTACTGTTCTGACATCTCTCCATCAATGCATATATATAGGTCCTGTTTGTGCATGTGTGTGTATTTCGGGCCTGTGTGTACTATGTTCTATGTAAAATAACAGAGTGAAAAAACTGAATTTCCCCTCGGGGATCAATAAAGTGCATTTCTTTCTTTTTCTTCTTTTAGAATACTACTTAAGTAAAAGTACTGTTACTTTAAAGAAATTTTACTCAAGTAAAAGTAGGGCTGGGCAATAATTCAATATGATAATTTATCATCTTTCAATGGAATCTTATCGTGATGAAATCATATAGAGATATTGTGATGCACATCGTTTGATACGTTGTCTAAATTGAAAATAAGCACATACTAACTCAAACTTCTCAGAAAATCTGCTCAGTTAAATCAAACTATTGTCTTCATGTGATTACATTGTATTTATGTGCATCATTGCATACATGTAGTCAGTGTATAGCTGGAGATATTTCTTCTTCTTTTTTTTCTCTAAAGTTTCACTTGAAACTGTCATGTTCATTTTGCACTAAAGTTCTTAATTAAATGAGAAAATACTTTTCATTTGTCAAGTAGTTAATGAACACAGGAGTAAACAAAAATAGGCTTTACCAGGTAGTTATTTCATATAAACTATTTATTTACTGAATAACCAGAAAACATGCTTTATCGTGATATATATCGTTGTCGAGATATGAAATGACCTACAGTATATTGGGAAGATTTTGGCCATAACGCCCAGCCCTTAAAGAGTAAAAGTACATGTGTAAAAGTTTAGGCTACTTAAGTAAAAGTAAAAAAGTAGGTAGGATAAAATGCACTCAGAGTAAATGTTACTGCTTTACATGTAAAGAAAGAAAAGGGGGGGGGGGGGGGGGTGATATATGATATTACTGTTAAAGCCAACCAACCTCGTGACGTCACAGACTAGAGTACCGCAACATGGCGGTGCTCTTGCCACAAAAGATGAAACGGATCTTCTTTTTTCTTTTAAATGCTGACATTTGTCATGTTTGTTATATAATAGTTCATTAGAGTGGAAATCCCTTTAGTATACAAGCTCAACTTGGTTGAACGTTTCATTCCACTTTAAATGTCAACGTACAGGCCTACACAAATCTGCCTTCACAGTCTGTGCATACAACTGATTACCAATTATAAATATACAACCGTCTTCCTCAGTGAAGCCTCACAAGAATCAACCAGAAAAGAGACAAAACTCAGACAATAAACCTAAAATCATCAACAATAAATAAAACCAGCTATGGACACCACTGTGAAGCCTGAAACTTATTTTAGAATCAACAGTAGAATAAAACATCAGCAAGCAGCAGACAACATGGACATGTGAACAATAGAAACTCCACAGCAGCAGCCAGTAGCACACATATTATACATATTACAGCAAGGAGACACTGCACAGTTTAGTTTACACACAGCAAAGCGTGCACACGCAGCTACGTCGCTAGGCAACGTCGTTGCCGCAAACGAAGTGGTTGTTGACGTTCTCATCACAACAATTCAACAGTGTTGTACTCACCTGTGTGAAGAACAGTGCCATGAAGTCCAATACAGTCTGCTCCTGTTTCAGCTTCTCTACTCGTTCAAACCAGTCCACTCGGCCTCTTTAATCCCAGTAGCAGTATAACCAGTCCACTCTCTGGTCCCACATATCAGGGGTTAACAGCAAACAGCAGAAAGTAGATGCAACACGTTTTTTAAACTATGCCGCGAAACAATAATGCTAATTATAACCACAGCCCCTATGTGATCCTTAATTTGATTGTGAAGTGGCCCCGGCCGTGAACTCGGCCCGTGAACGCAAACATTTATAACATATAATTTCCGGTCCGGAGTGTCACCTGTCTGAACACGGAGCTGCGCCCTCCTGTGGCCGCAGACACACCTGCAGCTTCTTCTCTGCTGCAGCAGCTGATTCATCTCATTTCTTCTGTTTCATGACTTTTTCATGTGACTTTTGTTTTTACTGTGTAACGGATGCAACTTGAAATATAGTGAAGTATTATACTTGTGATAAATAGTAGCAGCCCTAAGTAAAAGTAAAATTACAGATTAAAAAAAAGAAAACTCAAAAAAGAAAAGTACTACCTGTACACAAAAACTTTATTGTTAGAGTAACAAGAGTAAAAGTAATTCGTTACTTCCACCTCTGCCATTTTCATAAAAGGTTTAACCATTTTTCTTTGACACATAGCCTAACAGGTATGATAGAGGCATGTGACAGGCATGTGGAGAGGCATGTGACAATTATGAATGAGATACATACTGTAATGTATCACATTCATAATTGTCACATGCCTCTCCATTTATCATTGAGTTGCTTCAGATTAGACAGTGGCTCCTCAGGATTAGGCTACAACCTATGCTACTCACTTCTCATGGTGAAGAACAGTATTTCACTGTTGGACAATCATGTAGGCCTAGCCTACCCATCATGCCACTGTGAAACCAAATGGTCAGGACTCTGGGGAAAAAAAGTGAAGTTAATTGTACTCTGGCCTGCAAATGATAACATTTTAAGAAGTTAGTAACTTTATTCAAATAAAACAACAGGGGAAGCTGCTAATGTTGCAGTATTCAAGTAATCTCTCTCTCTCTCTCTCTCTTTGCTCTCATGGCTTTACTGATTACTAAGTAACCAAAATATTCTGTGTAGTTGTTGATGTTTTGGAGGTCATATCGCTTACTGTGCCTTATTTGTCTACATACTGAAATTGTTATACTGAAATTGTTATACTTATATGCTGTCCTCACACTCAAAGATAGGCACTATATCATGAACAACTTTGACTTTTCCCCCACATTTGCATTTATGGCCGAATCACCTATTCTGCCGTGTGAGGTTTCTAATGGAAGACCATGCAGAAGATCTTCTGGTTGCTTGTTACAATTTTTTCATCCATGTTTTGCGTTTAAGCTCCTCTGCATGTATAATAACTAATTGGCTTTAGTAATTAGCTAGATAAGGAAGACCGTGGGCTTATGGAGGCTGTTTTTGTATGACACAGATAAGAGTGGTGTATAAGTCATGTAGTGATACAGGGTTGATACTGAACTCAACATTCAATTATTATCTGGGAATTAATATCGAGTGGTTAGTTCCCTACACTACTGATCTGTACATTGTATCTGAATATATGCTTTGCAGTACTGTAGCCTATATATATATATTAAAGTTATTTTAAGAAAACTAGATGCAACAGTGATCTAGAGGTGTTCACTACATGCACAAAGTATTCTTTCACACAGAATCTTCGAACGTGACTGAATCGTAATCAAATCTAAAATATCACCAGCAGCAGCTCCGTTTTATAACACCAACATGTCCCACAGAGGACAGTCTCACTTGGCTTCCTTACAAATTTTCCCACGCCACACTACACCAGCGCCAAAGAGAGTGCTCTTACTGTAGTTTCAGGGTTAATATAACTGGCCTTGTTTATTTTAAAAGGGCCAGAATCACCACCACAGGTAGCTAACTAAAAAAAGACCTGGATGTTTGCAATATTTTCAGTATTCTCTCTATCTCTATATCACTATCATATCCTGAGGAATGAATGTTGAGATGAAGTTACATCCTGTTGGCTTATTTCACTTCCAGGTTGACAGAAGATTAGTGTATCTGACTCCCTGTACATGTGATATCTTGCCAAAATATCGCCCATGTTAACCCTGACACCTTCACACAGAGAGTCTTTTAATAAAAAGAAAAAAGGTAAAATGAAAATATTCAGACTGAAGGCAGTCTTGCTTAGAAATACTCATTAGCTGTTACAGTATAATAGAAGTCATATCCTGTTGACACACAGTGTAAATCACATGTACACTTTTTGTCTGGAACAAACCCTCTTAAAGAGACAGTGTGTAGGATTTGGGAACATCTAGTGGTGTGGTTGCAGATTGCAACCAACTGAGTAGGGGTACTCAGTTTGTTGCAATCTGCAACCACTCACTCCTCTCTTTCCAAGACTGCGGTAATGTGAGCCGTCGAGTGCAAAACCATGGTGACGTTGTTTGCCTCGCTCAGAGGCCATCTTTACCATAATAACACTACTTTAGGAAAACGGAAGTCAGACGGCGGATTGCGGTACCACTGTTTTGCACTCTGCGGCTCACGTTACCTCAGTTTCACAAGCGTGTCGGAGAACTACGGCGGCCTTCAGGTAATGTAAAAACGCGAAAGGCACTCTTGAGAGGGTTTGGTTTGAGCAACATGGCGGACTCCGTGAAGAGGACCCGCTCCCTTTGACATGAAGGGCTCATTCTAAGCTAAAGAAAACACAACAATTCTAAGTTTCAGGCAGGGTGCGATTTGCCGTGGGTATGGGGGGGATTTCACTCCCTCTGGTCTATACATCCGTGCCTCTGCTGAATTATTTTTATCTATAACAAAATGTATCCCTCCCTCATAGTGATTAATGCTACGTCACCAATAGACCATATAAAATAAAAAATATTTTAAAATATATCTAAGTAAGGCGCTGCAACATGCGAACAGCAATACAATCTGAAATAACAACGCTTGTGTGACAATAGAGATGAAACCGCGTCTAGGCCGCGTGATGAACGTCTCCATGTTGAACAGTCTGCTGTTCATCTCAGTAAATCGACCAGGGATCGCCTCCTTCACTGCCCGGAGAGTTGCAGAGATGTGGGTGAATGAGGAGCGACACGCCACAGATGACCCCCCCACAGGAAATCAAAACAGGAGACAGACTGTCATCAATGCAAGCTGTTTTCTTAGTCCAACAAGTAGATATATAATGTAGCCTTTGTTTTTAATGTTGAAAGTACATTGTGCTATTGCATTTTGTGATTATTTTCTAAATATTGAAGTTTATAAAGAAGTGTTTTGGCATGCCTGGCCGAGTGGCGCTATCCATGGTACCCCCATGGAAGAGGGATTCAATTCTGATATGTTAAATTAGCATTTAACCTTTTGTGTTGGTGTATATGACCACATCCCCTATGTGTCCGCATGAGGGATTGTTAAGGCAAGAGAGTGAAAATATTGTGCTACTTGATGAATTCAATTTTAAAAAATCAATTTAAATATTCTTGCAAATACAGTGGTTAAGTTCAAGTTCTGAAATTCTATTATTAAAGCTCATAATTATTCTATTAATGTCACTTTAACAGCAGCAAGAAATAGCCTCAATCGTCTGTCTGTAGGGGCCCTCTGTGGTTCGTGATTTATTTTCATGAATAAAAATGTTTTGAAAACATCTCCCTCTCTGATTTTTTCACAAATCGCACCCTGGTTTCAGGTGATTATACACTAAAATCATAGCTATGAATATTATATTCAATTTCTGCCAATAGATCCCCCGAAATGTTACACACTGTTCCTTTAATAAAAGAATTTCTCAGAGATGTGTGTGGGACGGAAGTTACGTGGGGCACCTCCGAGTGTACGGGGGTTAGCACAACAGCTCAGACCTCCTGCACTCTTTCATCTGGCTGTTTCAACATCCCTCCATCCCCCCCATCCCCTCCACCCACCCCACTCTCTTAAACAAATCCTCTTCTTTATGACAACCCTAATACACACATACATTCACACACACACACACACACACACACACACACACACAGAGCCCCGGGGCAGAGCTGTGTGACCTATCCAGACTTTGACCCTGTGTGGGTGAAACAGTCAAAAGTCCTCGTGGACCCAGATGTCCTCTCGGCTTTTCAAACCGCACAGTCTCCCCTTCTACTTTCTTTTCTCCCCTCCTCTTCCTCGCTCGCTCTCCTTTCCCTGCAGCCCCTCTGGAGACTCAGTGATAACCAGGGTAGACGGGAGGAGGAAGGGAGCGGAGGAAAGAGGGATGGGGGGGAGGAGGGTGGTGGTGGTGAGAGGGAGTTGTGATGTCCCGACTCAGGGATATTTAATCCTCTCTGTGAGGGGCGAGCGTCTCTCTCCCTCTGTTTGGCTTTGGGAGATCAAAGAGGCAGTTCAGATCCCGGCGAGATCGCTCACTCTCTCCTCCTGAGTGGACCAGAGACTCACACACACATCCACACACACACACACACGCTTAAGTACTTGGGGTGACTGGTCGGTGGTGGTGGTGGTGGTGGTGGTAATGAGGCAGTGATTGATGGGACTTTATGCTTCTTTACCGCACTGTCTTAAACCACCAGTATATGAGGACGCTCCAAGTAAAATCAAATCTGTATGCAGAGGAGAAATGTCTGGATAAGACAGAGAAGAAGACCCACATTTGGCTTCTAACAACAATATCATGAATTTTGAAATTTAGCTTCATCTCCATAGAGTTGAACTAGTTTAAAAGTTAACTTTGTACTCCAGCATGCTCCCACTGTGACTCACAAACCTCTTATTTTGGCATTGACACGACCAAACAAACACACCTGGAGCTGCAGTAAGTAAGTATATTTGAGATATTTAAGTATACTGTTGGCTTTAATGTTAATTTCTATGGATAGATTTGATTTTTTTCCTGCTCTGGCCCTCCACCCACACTAAAAGGATAATTCATCCAGCAGAAACAGATAGTTTTGAAAGTGCTCTCCAAAATGAAAACATTAAAAAAATCCTGGTCTCACATTCTGATGTCTAAGGGGAAAGTTGAGGTTTCATTTGAGAACCCTGATGTATGACTGTCACATGGTTTCAGGCGTCTTATTGTCATGTGGTCCACTTTTGAGAAACTATGTGACATTCTGGTGCACTCCATTCTTTAAAAAATGCCATACAATAGTGGTGTCCCTTTGGTCTAGTGCAGCGGTCAGCAACCTGCGGCTCCGGAGCCGCATGCAGCTCTTTAGCCCCTCTCCAGTGGCTTTGACAAAAAATGATGTAGAAATGAGTAATGGTTATTTTTTTAACATTTTAACTTTCATGAATCATTGTTATAGGCCGAAAGTGATTCTTACACTCTCCAATTGCAAAAATATGTAGCCTATACTAGGGATGCACTGATACCAATACTGGATCAGATATCGGCCGATACCAAAAGCCCAGGTATCGCTATCGGGACTGAAAAAATTGGTTCAGTGCATCCCTAGCCTATACACTGAATAATATAAGTTTTAACATTTCAGTAAACTAAACTGTGTGTCATAGCCTACAGTACGTACGTCTACGGCCTTGGCACCGATCCTCAATAGCATTGGCTAGTCTGGAGTTTCCCTAGCTACAGTAGGTTTCCAAATCCCCAAAAAGAAAAGTCTCAGAGGAAAATAGAGAATTTAACAGTCCATGGACAGATTAGTTTGCTTTCTGCGACGAGAAATTAGCAAACAACAAAAAAAGTAATTGAAAGACATTTCCAGAACAAGCAGACTGGAAGCTCCTGTTGAAAAGAGCTTCCACCCAAATGTCCTCAAGACGATTCTTCAGTTTCGTGCCTCTCGTTTTGGTCCTCACTGCATTAGACTTAATAGGCGGAGTTACCTTCATTATAAGGCTCAAATGCGTTTTGTGGCTGCAGACAGATTTTTTTATTTATTTTTTGGCCAAAAGTAATAGTAAAGGTTGCTGACCCCTGGTCTAGTGGTCTAAGATGTGTAGCATGTAATCACCTATCTGATTTGGGCTCTCTGACCTTTGACCTCTGTTGCATATTGTGCTCTCTGTTTGCTCTCATCCTCATCTACAAAATGCCTCGCCAAAAATAAATAAATGGCATAAAGCTGCTGGACCACAGGCCTGATAGAATAATTGTAAGCTTTTTTTTCTGTTTTGCAAAAGTAATGACATTCCCTTTGGCCTCAGCTGTATTTTAAGTTATGCTAATTAGCAAACGTTAGTACGCTAACACGCTAAACTAAGATGTTGAACGTGGTAAACATTATGCCTGCTAAACATCGGTATGTTAGCTTTGTCACTGTGAGCATGTTGGCATGCTTACGTTAGCATTTAGCTATATACAGCCTCACAGAGCTAGCGTGGATTGTAGGGGTGAATTATTAGGGTGCTTGACGCATCAGCGACGGTTGCAAGTGTCTGCACGGCCAAAGTGACGTCACACCATCAGACACGGCCCTTTGCCGTGGTTCCGTGCGGCAGGGTTTCGCCTGTCCGTGCACATCCGATTTTTCTAACTACGCGAACACAGATGGGTCGCTAAAATGGAGAACTTTGAGGAGCTTTGAGAATGTTGGTTTGCCACGAGGAGAAACCCACATGGAGATTCCGCGTCAGCTCTTGTCCGTGTGTCCGTCCTTGCGGAAAGTATAACCGAACCTTATGGGCCTTACACACAGATCGCGGCAACGACACCACTGCGCTCTGAAACCCTTTACTTCCAATGACTGGCGCAGCGCAACAACGGCTTTTCACTGCACCGAGCAAAGTGTGAGCTCGCAGAGCGCTACGCCCAATGTTCAAACTGATTGAACTTTCAGGCGCAGCGTCCTGCAGCGCAAACTGCGCCTTGTGTGAAAGGCCCATTAAGCCGAAGTTATACTGTCCACGGGTACGCTAGGGTCCGCATGACGTAAATTTCATCATTCGAGGGAGTAGGCTCTGTGTGGACGTCCATGTACTGCCAAGTCCGGACAAGTCTGTGTGGCGACTACGCTACAAGTGGTAGATCTACTTCATATGTGTGGAACGCGTCCACCAAGCAGACAGTAAACAGAACTACTACGCGTCTGTGTACACGAACCGTAGTAGTCCTGTTTATAATGTATTGTCTTGGAGGACGCATTCCACACATACACAGTAGATCGCTATGCTACCACTTGTCATTTGTCATTTGCTGGTACATGGACAGCCGCACAGAGCCTTTGCATACACCCTAACATGACGAAATTTACATTAACACACGGACCCTAGCGTACCATGGCTTTCGTCTTGTTGACACATGAAAGCATGGTCAAGGCAGAACTCCTTCAGTTGACATGGTTGTAAATGGTCCTCTATGTCAGGGTTCCCTGCAATGTACCATTTAGTTTTAATGAAATATGCTAGAACATTTTTTAAATTAATTCTAATGTTAGAAAGAATTACACTCCCATGACAATGCAAATGTAATGTAAAATGAAAATCAACTTTTACTGTGGTACATTGTATTGTACACAGCACAGCACACAGTGAAATTAACTCTATCATTCTAGTATTAGAAACAGTGGGTAGCTATTATATAGTGCCCAGGGAGCAGTTTGGGGGTCCAGTGCCTTACTCAAGGGCACCCGGCAGTGCCCAGGAGGTGAACTGGCACCTTTCCAGCTACCAGTCCACAGTCTGTACTTAGTCCGTGCGGGAACTTGAACCAGCAACCCTCCGGTTCCCAAGCCAAGTCCCTACAGACTGAGCTACTGCCGCCCAACTGCCCAACTGGTATGGTTAGGATTAGGCAACTAAAACACTTGGTTATGCTTAGCAGTCTAATAGGGATGAACGGATTCAAAGCTGATCAGTTTTATTCGTAACAAGGTATAAGTGGTGGTCTTTCCGTGGTAAATCCTACAGACTTGGCTCAGAATTAAACATGTTAAACAACTGTTATGAATGTACTCATCAGAGGCGGAGCGCTTTATTGTTGGATACAATAATGTTCTTTCTCATCTAATGCCTAAAATGAGTTTCACACCCATTGCAGTCTTGCCAAGTGTTTATAACATTACTTAAAAGATATTCTCTGAGTCACGAAGTGAGTACATTTCAGCGCTTTCTGTTTCATCACCCTGGAGGAGTTTGTTAACAGCGGGAGCCATAAACCGTATAGCTGGCGATAACAAAAGTGATGATTCCAATGTTTCCTTTCTGTTTGTGTTTTAATTTTATACCAATCCCCTGAAACACACACACACACACACACTCGTGCGCTCACACACAAATGTAAACCCACGGCTCCCCTGCCACTCGGCTTCTGAGGTTTGCAGGTCTCTGATAGGAAGCCTCTGAAATGGAAAAGAGATAAGAGTAAATAAACAAACAAATACAATAAAACCGAATTTGTGCTGGTTCAGTGCACACAGAGGGAGCGGGGGAGAGGGAAACGGAGGGCTCTGCAAGGCCCGACGACGAACCCCACAAAGATGCATTCTCAATAAAGCAAAGCAAGGTAAATACCTAAGTGAATTCATGCAACTTCCATTTATTCAGTGGAATCTGTCGAGACTGTATACTGATAGAAAGCGACACCATTTGGCTCTCTAACAATGGAGCTATCAGTTACTGCCTCTGTGTTCCCTTCGATATGATCTCCTTCCATTTTACACAAATGCATCGCTCCAAGAAAAGCATTTGATTTCCATCACAATAATGTTATATGGTGCTGTCAGCTAATTCTCAATGGCACAACAAGCTCTCTTTCTTTCCTTCCTTGTCGATACCTTCAGCGGAGGAGCCGCGCTAAACCAAATGTTCTGCACAGCCAGTCAGCCTTTAAAGCAGTGCCACGGGCTTTGATGTGCGCCCACACCAACACGCCACTCCAACAGCCTTTCTTCTCAGATGTTGCTTAATTACACTATCATAGTCTGTTAATTACCTTATCAGTGCTGCATAATCCCATGGTCAGTGTCTGAATGCCATGTATCAAAGCAAAGCCAGGCTCTTTCATCTGTTTTTTTTTTTGGATCCTGATTAGTGAATTCAGCGGCTCCAAACTGGAATGTAAAGAACGACAAGTTGGGGCAGTTTAGGCGGGGTTTCATGTCAAAGCTGTTTCTTGAACTGCTTCCTGTCCCATAGGCTACTTCAGTGAAGCATCTCTGGCTACAGCGTGGGTTGTCCGATACTGTCGGGTCATTCAGTACAGTCTTTGGATTTGGTCTCTGTACGACTGTACCTCACCTAGTGACTTCGCAGTGACAACAAGACCCAGAAAAGCTGTGTGAAAAATAATGTGAAATAATTACTGCTCTAAACATCCCGTAACAACACAAATGGTCTTTTTTACATATCTATTTGCATATGGTTTAAACAAAGATACAACCTTTTTGAGCTTTAGTAAGACAGCGTATTTGGGCCATTTTAGGTAAAAATAAAATAATTACTGAGCCCGGGGAGGGGGGTAATATTCCGAGAAAGAAATCAACAAATTTCCGAGATTAAAGTCGTAAATGAACAAGAAAAAAGTTGGATATTCTCTGAGATTAAAGTGATAAATTTACAAGAAAAAACTCACAAATTTAAGAAAAAAAAGTGCAAAACCGTGGTAACGCCAGCCACTGTCTGAATTTCTTTTTTTTATTAACACAGTTTTGCACTCCAGTATATATCTCAAAAATGTCTGTCTTTACAATCTTGCAAATTTGTGAGTTTTTTCTCTGAATTTGTCACTTTGATATCAGAGCATATCCAAGTTTTTTTGTAAATTTACGGATTTAATCTCGGAAAATTTCTCGTAATATTACCCCCCTCCCCCGGCTCCGTAATTATTATTTTTTACCTACAATGGCCTAAGTACGCCATCTTACTTTAGAGACGTTGGTAAATGTTATTATTCTAATTTTTTTTTTAAATCTAATTTAGCTATCTGATTATAGTTTTTATGCTAAACTGGCTAACCCTTCCTTGCTCCAGATTTCTACCTGACACACCGATATGATATTTATAAAGTTTTGCATCTCGGAAAGAAAAATGATTTCCCAAAATATATAATTAAACTGTTTAAATGGTCACTGCCACGCTGCTAGTTTCCCTGCTGATTAGCAAAGTAGCAAAACTAAACAGTGTGTCCATGAATTTTGGGAGAAAAAGAGCAGAGTAGTCCTCCTGGTAGGCATGAAAGTCAGAGAATCAACTCCAAGCAAATTACTATATCTAAATTTATGATGTCTTCTCACAAAATCATAATCTTCTATGCCGGTTGGGAATCATGTGGTGCCTGTATGTTCACCTTGAGTGCATCTGATGTGTTTCATATGCGTCGATCTGATCTCCTGCACAGCTCTGTTTGGATGTGGAGACGATAATTAAGAAATAATTGGAGGGGCTAGAGAAATGTTTCTCAAGCGTGGAAGATGTTAATTCCACTCAGAATACGTTAACGTATGCACAGATGTTAATGTAGACTCCACGTTGGGCTCTTGTGTTGTGCACCTCAGTGCTTTCCCAGCGCGCATGTGCTCTTCCCCTCAGCTCCGCCGGTAGCCTACTGGATCTGTCAACTTGGGGAAAATTTCCATTTTGCAGCTAACTCTGCAGCCTTTTGATGGATACGTCTTGCCGACTTTTATCTCTCGGTGCGTCTGCAAACTAATTAATATTTTTTTTTCTCTCTCTCTCTCTTTCTCTCTCTCTCTCTCTCTCTTTCTCTCTCTCTCTCTCTCTCTCTCTCCCCTTCAGGCAAATATTTGTTTCCTCAGAAGTGAGCGTGGGCAAACCTTCCTCGCAGCTCCATATGCTGCCAGCTGCCAATCAAGTGGGCTGGAACCCTGAAACTAATCGCAACCCCCTCCTCTCTCCTCTGTCTCCTCTTCCTCTCCTTCAGCAGAAATGAAAGGAGTTGGGGGGGAGGAATGGTGTGTGTATGTGTGTGTGTGTAGGGGGATGTTAAAGGAAAATAAAGACATACAGCAGAGAAGAAGAGAAGCGACGGTTGAGACACGAGCCCAAAGCAGTGTCTCCTCTGTTCTGTCTGTCCACACACAGAGCTCTCCCTGCCTGTCTCTGTGCTCCGCTCTTTGTTTTTATTTTACTTCAAATGGATTGTACTGTATCTGCACTGGATTTGGTTTGTTTGCCAGACAGCTCCAAGAGTGAACAGTGCGTGTAAACAGGGATTTGTGTGTGTGTGTGTGTGTCCTACCCAGGTAGCGACGTGTGTGTGCCAGGGCCAAAACACAAACACACAGACTGGGCAAAAACAGCTTTACAACAAAAATGATTAATGTTGTGTGCTAAATCAATCACACTGCTGTATTTACTGGAGACGGCAGCTGACCTCTGACCCCCAACACAAACACACAGACACATGCACTCTGTGTTGGCTTGGGACATTTTTGGGGGACATTTACTTCCTGGACGCTGACTCTAACTTAGCTGATGCATGCTAGTTTTACATAATGTCTGCACTGGGTCAGGTTCAGCTGGGCCATCGTCAATCTGAGACATTAAAGGTGCAGTGCATAGGATATGACGACATCTTGCGGTGAGGTTACATATTGCAACCAACTGAAAATTCTCCCGTGTGCCAAGCGTGTAGGAGAACTACGGTAGCTGACGCGAAAACGTGAACACGCAAATGGCCTTATCTAGAGTCAGTGTTTGGTTTGTCCGTTCTGGGCTACTGGCGGCCGACTCCGTGAAGAGGACCCGCACCGTATGTACATATAAACGGCTCATTCTAATATAACGAAAACACAACGATTCTTATTTTCATTATACACTAAAGAAAACATACTTATTAATATTATATTTAATTTCTGCTAATACATCCTCCTAAATGCTACACACTGTTCCTTTAAATTGTCTAGGGTGGTCATAAACTGCACTCTGTTACTGAATAATCAATGTAAATATAGCACAAGGGTGGGCAAAAGGCTCTTTTTTAGGGAGAAATGTTTGCCTTTATAGGATAGTGTCAGTAGAGAGATATGGGGGACACCACGCAACTAAAATCTGATCTTGCATCGTGTACTCAGGGACAACAAGGTCAGCGTCTTAAAGGTACAGTGTGTAGGATTTGGCGACATCTAGTGGTGTGGTTGCAGATTGCAACCAACTGAGTACCTCTCCGCTCACTCCTCCCTTTCGAAGACTGCGGTAACGTGAGCCACCGAGTGCAAAACCGTGGTAATGCCGTTCGCCTCGCTCAGAGGCCATCCATACCATAATAACACTACTTTAGGAGCAACGGTTTTGCACTCTGCAGCTCAAGTTTCCGCAGTTTCACAAGCGTGTCGGAGAATTACGGTGGCCTTCAGGTAACGTAAAAACACGAAAGGCTCTCTCTAGAGTCAGTGATTGGTTTGTCCTTTCTGCTGTAGAAACATGGCGGAGCAATATGGCAGACTCCGTGAAGAGGACCCGCTCCCTATGTAGATATGAATGGCTCATTCTAAGCTAAACGAGCTAAACGAAAACACAACGATTCTAAGTTTGAATCTTAGTTAGGTGATTATACTCTAATGAAATCATAGTTATGAATATTATACTCCATTTCTGCTAATAGATCCCCCGAAATGTGACACAATGTTCCTTTAAACCTCAAACCGCACCAGGACCCCCCAGCAAAACACCTTTGAGAGACTTTTTTAGACATCATGACTAAGTTCTCTATCACCAGCATATATAGCTTATAAGTTAGGTCGACTGCTTGTTCATTTTTGTTTGACCTCAAAAATGGCAACAGAAGTGTGTGTGTCAACCAGTGAGAGGATTAATGGCGCACACTATCAGACAGTCTCTCCTCAAACGCCAACCTGGTCTAACGGGAAGGCGTATAAATAGCACGTACGACTTTACAAGGACATTACGCGTGTCATGAGGACGCATTTTAGGCTTTTTGTCATTTTGTCATTTGTACGCCATGCAACAAAACTACGGTAATGTCTGCAGTTACCAGGGGCGGCTGTAGCTCAGTGGGTGGAGCAGGTCGTCCCGCATGGTTGGCCATTTGCTCCCTGGTTCCTACTGTCTGCATGTCGAAGTGTCCTTGAGCAAGACACTGAACCCCAAGTTGCTCGCCGGGCGCTTCACAACAGCTCACTGCTCCTACAATGCATAGGATGGGTTAAATGCAGAGGCCAAATTTCATGTATGTACCTGTATGAATATGACGACTGTAATAAAGTTTAAATTTTTTTTTTTTCAGTTTTTACGGAGGTTTAGGAAAAACATCATGGTTGACCTTAAAATAAGTACATAAACTAAGTAAAATACGTATGGAAACAACATGACAGAAGTACGGAAAACAAGTCACAAACGTCGCTAAAAAACATGACATGACAAATGTCATTCACCTAACTTACATAACAAAACATCGGTCTCCTGGTACAAAGTCCTGTGTTTGTTGGACCCATCCATCTCCCCACTCACCCACCCACTATAAGCAGTCTTTCTCACTTTTTATTCTACGTCAGCTCTGAGCGTAGCATATTTACGCGGATGTGCTTATGTTGCAGTCAGTGCGGACTACATGCCGTACCAATGACACACCAAACGCAAGAAAGGTGTTGTTATTGCACCCTAAATGCCTTGCGCATTACCGTGTCATTCATACACCTTTTCATGGTGTTGTACTCGTTTGTAGACACTGGAAAGTGTAAACTAGAAACTAGAAACAAAGGTAGAAGTAAAACTATATGCTGTTTGCTATTATTCTGGTTCTAAACAAGCACTTCCTTTCAGTGTGGTGAGTGCCAATAAATCCAAATACACAGCAGCACCTTGCCAGTGATTTAGTGCTCTTATTTAGCATTGCTGTTATCTGAACCTCACCTCCCCAGTCTATAGAATTTCCCTGCCAAGTATAAAGACAAGCTGTTTCCATTTACCTTACCTCCAGTATTAATTTTCTTAAAGCAGCAGTGGGTAGAAATGGAGCAAAAATGATTAAAAAAAGTTATTTTTATAAAACGGTCACTATATCCTGACAGTAGTGCATGAGACAAGTAATCTGAAAAAAATCATGTGTCCTCCGGTGCTCCTAATGGCATCTGCAAGATTTCATAGACCAGAGGAAAACAACCAATCAGAGCCGAGCTGGAGCCTTGCCGTCTCTGAGCAGCTGTCAATCACTCGCAAACTCTGATCAAACGGTCAAACTAGGCAGCGCTGATCAAATATTAATCAATACTCTGTTACTGTAATGCCTATTTCTCACCTCAAATGTTTTCAGAAACATCTTGTAGTGTACTGTTTAGCTGTAAAATGAGAAAGTTTGTGACCCGGCAGCCATGTTGAGATCAGCTGAGGAAATAGCAAGCACCGCCCACCAGCCGGAGCACAGCCAATAGGAACGCTCAATAGGAACGCTCTCTCTCTGAAATGATCTGTGATTGGCCAAAGTCTCCCGTCACGGGCTAGATTATTTAAAGCCTGAAAACAGAGCCATGAGGAGGTGCAGAAGTCTAGTTTTCTCTCAGAACACTTGAATTACAATAGGCTGAAAGGTTATTATGGAATTTTTGCCCAATAATGCCAAAGATATTCTGCCAATTGAAGCTTTAAGACTATACACAACAGTATAATCCACCATTACTGTTCTTACTTACTGGTGAATGTGCTTCTATATTCAGCAGTTTGAACACAGGAATGTTTGCACCTTCTCTCAGAATAAATGACATAACGTCCTCCACTAATAAGATGACTATAGTATCATGCCTATAGAGCCTGCCTGTTGTATACGTAGCAGCCATTGAGACACACACACACACCTCTTTACTGCTTCCCTCCTGCTATCATCAGGCGTGTGTGTAAGTGATCCCGTCTTTGTGAGGTTAATTGAAGGCAGGAGCTCTGACTGTCTGAGACATAATCTGTCTGCATGAACAGTGTGTGTGTGTGTGTGTGTGTGTGTTGGATGGGGGGGTATTTGAGGGGAGGGATGTCTTTAACAAGACCACACTAGTTATTTATACAAAAACAGAAAAAGAAACACACAGAAACTCTTCGTCCTTATCCCTCCACCTGCTCCCTCTCTACCTCAACCACCCCCCAATACAGATTAGCAGTGTGTGTGTGTGTGTGTGTGTGTGTGAAGTGTGTGTGTTAGGGGGGTGGTATGGGGCTGTTCCTGGGGATTTGGGGTGTACAAAAGAAACAAAAAAAAAGCAAGAGTGATGCCATAAGGCTTGCTATTCTCTCATATCAGCTCTTATTATCAGTCATTTTTTTGACAGGAGAAAAACCTTTATCTGTGTCCGTCTGGCCGTCTCACGAGCAAACACACACACACACACACACACACACACACACACACACACACACACACACACACCATGCTCGAGGCCCTAACAGACCGGGGCTCACACACACAGAGCAGGTAATCGGCTCACTAGTAGAGTTAGGGGGTTAGAGAAAGGAAGGAAAGAGCTCTCACCAAGTCTTTGACTGGATTAGAGCCCACCAGTATTCAGTCCAGGTGCTCCGGAGGACGGAGGGGTGAGGGGGTCCACGTAGGGTTAATTTGCCATACCTAGTGTGAGACCACATCCTGCTGTTTGCTGTCTGACACATCACATACACGGGACCTTTAGCAAACACTGGAAATTAGCAGCGAATGACGCCGCCATGCCTGGAAATACAGATCTATGCATTAAACATCCACACACTCATTACCCCCCTAATCAACAAGACGTATGCTCTTTGGGTTCTGTGGGTCTGTTGGGGTTAATTTGCAAACCATTTATTACTTTATTATCATGTCATGTCTTTATGCTCACTATGCCATATGCATAATATTATAACGGCATAATTGCTGACACTTCAAGTGCAAGATTATTTCTTCCTTAAATGAAGTGATAGTGTGTTGCCATTGTTGTGGATGACAGGGGAGGAGACATAAGAGTTAATTAACTATGATTAGGAAGAGCTACAGTCACTGAACAGGCCGGGGTTCTAGCTCAATACTCGGCTCAGTAATTGCTTCCTTTCCTTCACTTTCCTTTCCTTTCCTTTCCCTTCTCTGCTGCTCCCTCATATTTCTCCCCTTCTGTCCATCCATGCATGAGAGATGCTCCCTCTGAAGAGGAGAGCTGGAGAGCCCTCTGCTGGCTGCTTATGGTAATTCGGCCACAGCCGTGAATTACAGTTTTTCCTCATTCGCTTTGGCTCAATTCTTGAATGAGAATTTTTTTTATCAAAACAATAAGTTCAAATCTCCAAATAATTAGTTTGTTGTTCACAACGGATCTGAATTTCTCATTCATTCAAGCAAATTGCACGTTTTGGCACACGTGTGCAAAAGAGTAAGCACAATAACCACTTGCACATATGAATATGAATACTGAATATGACTTTACATGAAAGATCAAAAGTTAATTTTCTGTTTACAGAACATGTAACATATTGCTACACAAATAAATGTACTGTATACATACAAATGTTCATATCCGTTTCCTGTGTAGCTACTACAGTATTGACTTTTCCCAGTAAACTTTTACCTACTGTTGAAATGGAAATCTAAAAAGCTCAGTGTCATACACATTCAGCTAGACAAGACTGACATTCTAGTAGAGTACAGTAAGTAGTCAGTGTCAACAGAAAGTAGAAAAAAACAGAAATTTCATGGGTTGACTGTCACGGTAAAAAAACATTTTGACCAGTACGGCTCACTTAACAACAAAACAACATTTCATTTTGGTGGAATTGGTCAATTTACTGACACAATAACTGGTTTTGAAGCATGAATGAAATGTTTTGGGTGAGTTACGACCTTTTGCAAACATGTAATAGAGCTGTGTTGATCCCATGAAACAGTTGTGACAATTACACTTATAGTTTAGTTAGGGCTGTTTCGAAAAATGAGCCAAAGCGATTGTGAAAAACTGTGAGTGAAGTGGACCAGTTACCGACTATTTATCAGCTGAATGTTTGAGAAAGTACAATTTGTATGAAGTAAAACAATAACAAGTACGTTGTCATCAACCCATCTTCCAGATTTTAGGGGGGTTGTGTGGTTTACCCAGATAACTCAGTAAAGCAGGCCTCTTGGAACAGGCTGGGTCCTGGACCGGGACCTGCTTCTTAACCCATTTGTGCCCAAAGACTATATTTAGTAAGATAAGGAAAAATGTCACACCATTTGTTCTGATTGGTCAAAAGAGTTGAAATTTGGTACCGACATACTTTGGGCAAGTATCTAGCAGTACAACTTTGACATTTTAGATCACATGAAAAATCTCACTTTAATTAATAGTGAAAGTCAGGATTTTTGAAAAATTAAGACAAATGCTAACATTGTGTTTATTAAATGTTTGCCATATGAAATATATTTTTTACACTGCATATGTATTTATATCTTTGGGGGAGCTGTTGCCCCCGCGACCCGACCCCAGATAAGCGGTTGAAGATGAGTGAGTGAGTGATATTCAATTTGTTGTGAGTTCATAGATACCAAATACTTGATTGTGTTCCTTGGAGTTTCTGAGATACAGCCATTTTGTTATTATACTATCTCTAGTATTTAGGCACATGTGACTACTGTTTTTTATTAAAATAATAATTATTATTATAATTGAATAATTATAATAAATAATGTCCATTGTAAAAACTGTAGTCCCATGTGCCCAAATACTAGAGATAGTAGAAAAACTCACTTTTCAGCCAGATGGTTTGACCGATTTTGAAAAGAATTTCAGATTTGTGCTCACGGCAAGCCCAGAGAACATTTCCACCAAATTAAAAATTTCAGTTGTGGGCACAAATAACTGGTATCAGATAATGGCCACTTTCAAAACAAGACAGTCAGTAACAGAAACACTCACTTCATCTTTGTGATTAAAATGAGAATCAAACCCAAGCAAAAAAAAAAAAAAAAAACAGAACAAAAAACCTCTAACATTTTAAGAGATTTCTTTTTAAAGAAATTCTAACATTGTTAGACTTTAAATATGCACTGCAGACACCCTCCACAGCAGACAGAGACAATCCTCATTCATATTGTACTTAGAGTGTCTTCATGTTGCTTCATAATTGTTGACTTCTAACCTACAAGAGTTGGGGATTAAGTATGGCGATGTTCAAAGCTGTCTGTTTTTGGTCCATAGAAAAATATATCAACAACTGTTTGCCAGATTTTTGTTAAACTTGTCAGGGCACCTAATAATAATTTAAGGATTACGTTGACCCCTGACCTTTCCACTCACAAGCCAATATTTCCACTAGTAAATAAAAACAAAATCTAAACCTAAGTGGCAGATTTCCATGATATTTGTTGAGCACATTCATGCTCCTCTGAGGATTATTCCTTTTGACTTTAATGACGCCCTGACTTCATCCAGTGCCTCCCTCAGTACAAATGTAAAGGTGCAATTGATAACATCAGCCACTAGATGTTGCATTCTCCCTTCCCCGTTCCATTGCATTTACTTCACAACAAGTGATTACCAGGCCGTCAATCTCAGCCATTTATCCATTTTCCACACTAACTGGCGACCCAGAGACGCCACGTGATACCAACATCGTTTTACTATTGGCTCACAAGCCTTGTTAGGTGTGGGAACCGAATGTCAGATATCTTCCACAGAGATAAGCAAAACATGATAAAATGATTAATTCACAATCATACTAATACAATATTCGCCACCTTTCCAAAAGCTCTGTGGACGGATCATTTAAAAAAAATATTTGTCAACATAAAAATGTTATTAATAAGACATTTAATATTGTAGTCCCATAAGGCTCTAAGAATAGCTCATTCATAACTGCAACTACGGTTCTCAGCATTTCCAGGAGCCAAGATTGCTTTGGCAGTTGTACGCCAATAAATTTCCCCTCTCCATTAAAGAGCAATGCACAGCTGCCTCCTTAAACTCTGCAATGGGAAGCATCCATGTGCCCTGCAGTGGATAAGATGGTCCCAAACTAGGTTTATGAGTTACTAGGAATGTCAGGGCCAAGCACCCCACAGGCATCTCATTTACCACCGCTGGCCTATCAGAGACTATACGTCATATATCAGCTATGACCTAACTGCTGCCAGCCGCTGTCAGTAGTCTTATAGTCGTACGTATTCATAAAGAGAAAAAGCACTAAATAGTACCACCTGCAGTTCATTGCTCACCTTTTTTTTTTTTCTTCTTTTTTTCACTGCTGCCTCAACTCCTTTCAGTGCTTACATCTCAACTGATATTTCCAACTCTTTTTTCAGTGTCTCAGCAGAAACGCACACTTCAACTCCTTTTAGTGTTGACAATACAACTGACACTTCAACTCCTTTCAGAGCTTCAACCTTAACTGTTACTCCCGTACCAATAAAAGTATTAAAGCCAGGGTCGGTAGTGAGCAACTAGCAAGAGTACACCACATTTTAAAAATTATCCAACCGAAAAACCCAGCAAGTAGGCTGAGTGCACGCAGGTTGACATGTAGGTAGGTAGACAATCAATCCAATCATTTCATTCGGGCTGATTGAGAGAAATTGATTTATTGATTGCTGTCAGGATGTAATGAGAATTTCAACAAATACCAACACTACCAACCCTAACTTTAAGGTTTTCAACTGCAATTGTCTAATTGAAATCAGCTCACATACACAAAAATGTTGCCTTTTCTAATAGTTGTTGCTCCATCCCTTACTTTTTTTTTGGTATAAAACGATCCTATGAATAATCTTTTTTACTTTTTTGCCAGAAGATGCTGACGACAAAAAAAAAAAAAAAAGAAATCACAAAAAGAAAACGTGTTTTTTTTACTTACCCTTAGCAGTATCTAACCATCAAGATAGTTTCAACCTTAAGCACAGAGGTCTTGACATACCCACCTCTGCGGCCACCTCAAAACAATAAAGGTAAAAGGAAATTTGTTAGTGTCAAAACATTGAACAATATGAAGAACAGTGATGTGATCTTTCCATAAACAATGTTCGGTTACTCACAATAATCCAGATCTTGCTGTCAACAGATAGGGACACGCAATTCTGTACAAAGTAGTTTCAATGTAAGCTGTTCACAGTGAGGTCTGTGGATTAGTGACTGGGGCATTGTTACAGGGAAGACATATTGCTGTTGAGTTTTTAAATGTCATTTAAATGAACCACAAACCACATTTCACTTACCAGCGTTGTTTCGAGATGGTGGCAGAAATCTCAGAGACGGATATAGAGAAAAAGATCCCTCTCCTTGCTTTGTGTGTTACAGATTTTTTTTCCTTATGTTCTTTTTCTGTATCTTTAAATTGTGCAGATTCATCTCTCAATCAGCTCTGCTACTGTTTTAAATTGCACACCTCAGATTGTTCAGATGGAGTTGCGTGTTTTCATCTTTTTATCGCTTTATTTTCTCTTTCCTCTTGGCATCTTTTCTTCTGTTTCTGTCTTTTTAAGATCTATTTTACTGTCTTAATGCTGCTTCAGCAGAAAGTGTGTTATCTTGTGGTTGAAATGCTATCAGATTAAAACTGAACTCGGATATGAGAATTCGTATATAAGGCCACAGAGGAGCTGAGATGTTATTCTCTTAGAGGTTTATGGACCTTTATTTATTTGTTTTGTTTTGTTTTATTGAAACACATATTAAATCACGTACAAACAATTAAAGCATGCTTTATCGTTAAAGCTTCATTGAGATTAAAACAGTTCACCGTGCTGTTGCAGACAAATGACAAAATGTTCTATAAATCATATATCTGTTATGTTTATCAGAAAGACGTAAATTAAATCGCATGTTAAATTGGCAATAACAATCACGTAAAACATCACAATGTATCGGAGTTAGAGGGTATCCTCTGACATCACAAGCAACACAGTAGACTCAGTTGACCGTTGACAGCATTACACCCTGAAGTACACTGTCTTACATAAGTCAGATCTAGGGTCAGCATTGACTATGCAGTTAAAAATACAGTATATTTCAGTATAGTTCAATTAACATCGGTGTATTCGAGGGCAGTTTGATCACAGCATGTGTTTGTGTGTGTGTGCGTGTGTGCGTGTGCGTGTGCGTGTGCGTGTGTGTGTGTGCGTGTGCGTGTGTGTGTGTGTGTGTGTATTTGATCAGTGAGGTC
This sequence comes from Sebastolobus alascanus, assembly GCA_916701645.2. NCBI lineage: Eukaryota > Metazoa > Chordata > Actinopteri > Perciformes > Sebastidae > Sebastolobus > Sebastolobus alascanus. Next base: position 241,686 of record CAKAOJ020000042.1, read on the forward strand.
TTTGAAGCAAACATGCCCCCCCCCCTCACCACTCATGCTCCACAGCAGAGCAGATGAAAGCTGATATGTGTGATTGAGAGTCCACCCGCTGCCCATTCAGACCAATGAAAAAGCAGGATGATCTAATATTGAAGCAGTTATGATACAATCACAAGTCTTTGCTTCCCATTTAAGGGTCATTGTGTCTGTGTGTGCAATGGATGTGTGTCAATAGATAGAATCGTATCAATATTATAAAGTTAGTGTGAATATGTACTGTAGGGTGGGACAGAGAAACATAACAGTACGATGATTTGAATGAGGGAGTGAAATGTGATTGGGGTGAAGGAGGCAGGTGGCCGGCCTGCTGTACACCAACCAAACCCACAAACAGCTGTTCATTTCTCAAAGCCCCCTTGTGCCCCCCTACAAGCATCAATTCTCTCTCTACCCCCCCTGTAGTATACGCATCCCTCTCCTGCTCCACCCCCACCCTCTATCCAAACCCACCATCTCTGTCTCCAGTCCATCCAGCCATTCCTCCCTCCGCTCCAGCTAGCCTACTTTGATCGTGGGCCAAAATCAGGACAGGGGACACAGCTGCTTCACCCATACATTTCTCACCTTCCGCTCTATGGACTCATCATTTGCAGAATTAATAAAAAAAACATAACATCAGTAGAACGACAGAATGCAACTGACTGGAAGCAATATTATATACTCACATAATATTGTTAGGATAAAAACCGTCATCATATATTGCTCCTTAAAGGTGCAGTGTGTAGGATCTGACCGTGTGCCAAGCGTGGAGGAGAACGGTGCGCCAATGGAAAAACGCGATTGGTGCTCTCTAGAGTCAGTGTTTGGTTTGTCCGTTCTGGGCTACTGTAGAAACATGGCGGCCGGCTCTGTGAAGAGGACGGCTCATTCTAAGGTAACGACAACACGACTTCAGGTGTCACAACAATTGTTTTGGGCCCTCAGAATTACGTCTCTGCTCTTTGCAGATGATGTGGTTCTGTTGGCGTCATCAGACCGTGACCTTCAGCACGCACCGGGGCGGTTTGTATCCGAGTGTGGAGCGGTCGGCATCAGAGTCTGAGGCCATGGTTCTCTGCCAGAAACCGGTGGATTGCCCCCTCCGGATTGGGAGTGAGTCTTTGCCCCAAGCGAGGGAGTTTAAGTATCTCTGGGTATGGACAGGCGGTTCGGTGAGGCGTCAGCAGTTATGCGGGATGCTGTATCGGACCGTTGTGGTGAAGAGGGAGCTGAGCCCGGAGGCAAACCTCTCGATTTACCAGTCGATCTCCGTTCCAAGCCTCACCTATGGTGAGCTTTGGGTAATGACCGAAAGAAATGAGATCGCGGATACAAGAGGCCGAAATGAGCTTCCTACGTAGGGTGGCTGGGCTCAGCCTGAAGGGGTTTCTTTCACAACAATGACCCGCTGGCTTCACATTATCCCGCTTATTACACGGCAACTTACTTACGAAATCATTAATTTGACACATAAACGGTCCGCCCCAGTCCGACATCAGAACTGCGCCCATAGCAACGGTCTGCTATACATAGCAACGGTCTGCTATACATAGCAACGGTCTGCTATACATAGCAACTGTCTGCTATAAAGAAATAACAGAATGCCGTAATTAACCAATGAGAATCGAGTATTCAACAACGCCGTGTAATAAACACTAAAGAAAACACACTTGTTAATATTATATTCCATTTCTGCCAATAGAGCCCCCTAAATGCTACGCACTGTTCCTTTAATGCCAGTATAATATCCATTAATCCCATAACCTGTAACACTGTCTTATTGTGATATTATTATTCTACAGTAATTAGTGATTTTTATAGAAATAAAGCAAAGCAAGTTAAAGAAAACTGTAAAACAGTGTCTCTGACTGCATGCTACTTGACATCCAAAGGGTGGTGCTGTAATATTGATCATGTCTCTCCAGCCAGTATTTACAGTTTGCTGCTGCTGCGTCCCAGTGCGGGACATAAAAAGGTCAGTCCTTTCTTTCCTCTACAGGCCACATGGCGAGCTCACTTGCTGGCAAGCAGCGCTCGGCCCACCAGCATGAAGACCATCCCAGAGATGAGCTCCAGAGGCACGCCGGCAGCCGCCACCATGAACGACAGGCCGTAGAGCACTGAGACCTCCGCACGGGGACACGAGTCTCCTCTCTCCTGCAGGACGTAGCGCTTCACGTCCATCACCTCCATCCACAGGACGTAGAGCAGCAGCATCAACAGGAACAAGCAGGCTGGGGAGTATCAGGGAGACACAGATAGAGGCTATCACTGCTTTGTGTAACACCAGAGGAATGCAGCTCCTACTCATCTCTACTGTCACCACGGTAGCAGTGTTTAAACCTGCTGTTGTTATAGCGACAGTATACTGCAGAGTGACATCTGCTGTGTTGTGTTTGTCATGTGACAGGTATGAGCAGCTGACAAGCAGCGATGGCTGCAACACGTGTTTGTGTCTGTGCATTCACCTATTCCCCTGGCAGCATATTCCACACTGCAGATAAATACCATATATGAACTCCACACATGTGCACTGTACTATATTTTACCAGCAGCGATGAGGAAAGCACCGCCCAGCTTGTACAGTTTGTGGCTGGCGAAGGGGACGCCGCAGACCAAGAGGAAGCCTCCAGTTAGAGCTGCAACCAGGCCGAGAATTATCAGCACGGTCCAGAAACCCCGAAACACTGCAGGAAACACAACCAGGCCACCATCAGAGCAGTTACTTATACATGTGTATAGTATATGGTAAGTGAGGGTTTGCATTCGGGCCGTAGCTATCATTAAGGACACTGGGGTCATGTTGTCAGTATTTTTTTTCTTTGTTGCAAATTTGGGAAACCTGAGGGGAGTGACCTTCTGCAAAGAAAGAAAGAGTTTGACATTTTGTGAACTACGCGTAAAGGTACAGCGTGTAGGTTTTATTGGCATCTTGTGGTGAGATTGCAGATTGCAACCAACTGAATACCCTCAACCCTCTCAACCCTCCTTTCCCAAACCTGTAGAGAACTACGGTGGCCTTCGAGTAACGTAAAAAAGGTGACAGGCTCTCTCTAGAGCCAGTGCTTGGTTTGTCCGTTCTGGGCTACTGTAGAAACATGGCGGAGCAACATGGCGGACTCCATGAAGAGGATTCGCTCCCTATGTAGATATGAAGGGCTCATTCTAAGCTAATGAAAACACAACGATTCTTAGTTTCAGGTGATTATACACTAATGAAAACATAGCTATGAATATTATATTCCATTTCTGCCAAAAGAACCCTATAAATGTTACACACTGGCCCATTAAGAGTTGTGAAGATTGAGCCTATACCTCTCATATCTGTCCATTAAATACTGTATGAAGCTACAGCCGGGAGATTGCTAGCATATAGCATAAAGACTGGAAGCCGGGGGAAGGAGCTAGTGTGGCTCTAAAGGTAAAGAGAACCTCATCGGAGCCTATAACGCTCACTAATTAACACATTATATCTATTGTGTTTAATGCATACAAAAACTGAGGTGTAAAAGCAACACTTTCTGGTTTCCAGTGGGGTTATATGCTGGGCTATTTCTTAGCTGGGTGCAGTGACTTCTTACAAATTAAACAAAATGTTAATTAATGAGCTTTAGAGGTGCTGATATGCAGATTTTGTCACCTTTGGACAGAGCCAGCTAACCACCTCCTGGCTGTAGCTTCATATTGAACAGACAGACATGAGAGTCAATCTTCTCAACTGACTCTCAACAAGAAGGTGAATAAGTGACTAAGACTTACACATGGTGGGTGTATTATGGGAAGATTTCAGTATTTTTAGACTAATTTGACTACTTTAAGGCCAATACATAAATCAAAGATTCAGATTTTCATTTTTGGCAGTGTGGAGACTTTCATGGGGGGCGGCAAGGCATTTCTAAAATCTCTAGCTATGACCATGATTTGCGTTTGTAATAAAGAAGAAATATGAACACCATCTTTGCACTCATTGTATTCCTTTTCCCAGTAATTTATATGCTCCTTCAGTTGAAGCCATGACACTTCAACTTCTCACTGTCTCACTGTGTAATGTTGGTGATTTAGGAATTTAAGCTTATTTTACTGTTATTATCACCGTAAATGGACAAATGTATATTGAGAATTTCTGTTTATGTGTGTGAGGAACTGATTGTAAAACAAATGAATACTGATTTTAATCAATTAAAATATTGAATCACTATGAATCGCATGATTATCCATAGTTAATCATGATTAACTGCACATTTTTTATCTGTTCAAAATGTAACTTAAAGGGAGATTTGTCAAGTGTTTAATACTCTTACCAACATGGGAGTTGGCAAATATATTTGCTTTATGCAAATGTATGTTTATATTCATTATTGGAAATCAATTAACACCACACAAAACAATGACAAATATTTTCCAGAAACCCTCACAGGTACTGCATTTAGCATAAAAACATATGCTCAAATCATAACATGGCAAACTGCAGCCCAACGGGCAACAACAGCTGTCAGTGTGTCAGTGTCCTGACTTGACTATGACTTGCCCCAAACTGCATGTGATTATCATAAAGTGGGCATGTCTGTAAAGGGGAGACTCGTGGGTACCCATAGAACCCATTTTCATTCACATATCTTGAGGTCAGAGGTCAAGGGACCCCTTTGAAAATGGCCATGACAGTTTTGCCTCGCAAAAATTTAGCGTAAGTTTTGAGTGTTATTTATACTTCGTATGACATGGTACCAATGGATTATTTAGGTTTTTTCTAGTATCATTTGATACCAGTATCTTCACTCTAGCTTTAAAACTGAGCCCGCTACAACCTAAAAATTGCAAGTTGCGTTAATGCGTTAAACAAATTAGTGGTGTTAAAACAAATTTGTTATATTGCTTTATTATCACGTTAAATTTGACAGCCCTAAAATATACATGCTTGTGTCTCTGTATATAGCTACAGATAGGTGTTAAACCACTTCAATGCTCCTTGGCATATAGATTCTATAAGTCTGTGGAACTACTTGAGGGATGAAACACATTTTTCTAAAAGATATGACCTCATTTGGTGTTTTATGATAGCGGAAGAGAGCGCCGTCTAACAAGTTAGTCCAAAATCTGTACTCAATTGGATTGAGATGTGGTGACTGTGGAGATCATAGCATCACTTTCATGCTCATCAAACCATTCAGTGAGCCCTTATGTGCCCTGTACGGAAGCATCTGCATTCATTATGTTGTTTCACTTCCATTTATTTGTACTTTTTATTTTTCCTTTAGTTTGTCACCTGTCTGTAAGTGTGTGAGTGAGTGTGTTACCTGCTGTAGCGTCATAACTTGGATGAGGCACCTCTCCAAGAGCGACAGGCAGAGGGAAGAGGTAACCATGGATACACACTTTGAATTCTGGCTGGTTTGCTACATGAAAAATAAAAAGGTAAATAGAAAAGTCTTTTAAAGCTAAAAAAACAACAACCCTACAGAGTAAAAAAACAATGTGGTTCTAAAAACCACACAAGAGCAAAATTGAAAGAAAAGCCCAAAACAAACTGAAATAAAAAAAGCCAACACATTATTCTTGTTCTGCATATTTTCTGTCAAATACCCAAATTATAGACATTTTTCTTTTCCTGCACTTGTTAGCATGTCAAGCAGACCACACTGCTAAGCATGAGACATGCAACCACATTGGACAAACCCCAACAAAAACTTGTTGCCGCCTTTAGAAGGCGTACATACTGAAGAGGGTGGCCAGGACTGCGTGTGCGGTGGGCTCCACCTGAAATTCACATCTCCAGACGAAGCCCTCGTGGTGCAGAGTGAGAAATGGAGGAGAATCAGTGACAGCTTCCACTAGCTGGATCTAAATGAGAAGAAGAGACAGACTGACATCAGCACACAAACAGAGAGACGGACGCTCAAACGTCTGAAGATGGATGAACCTTAATTTCTGTCAGCTTTGTCAACAAGTCTCCGTTAGCCGCTCTGTGTGATTCTGCAGTTCGGCGGTGCCACGGCGTCCAAACGTGGTTCTGATTATGGCCTGCTCGTCTGTGAGGTTTTCAAGGGGAACTCATGAAACACGCATGAGTGATACTCTCCATTTGCTTGTCAGAAACATGATTGATGGCGCCGAATAACACACAGCAACTTTAATCATCCTCTTTTATTGAAAATGAAAGACTTTGTTGTGCTGTGGCGTCGGGGAGGAGTTCACCGGGGGATCACATTTTACAAATATATCCCTTACTTTGCATTTTGTGAACTTTCTCACAAGTGTGGCATGGGAGAATGAACAGGGGAATTAAAGGGGCACTCCGCCGAGTTTACACATGAAGATCGGTTGACTTGTACTTCACTGCCTGCGAAGACAGATGTATGATGGCTCTGGAGGAGCTTTGTCAAGTCTGAGGAAATACCCAGCTCATTCTCATTCCCAGGGCGTGAAATACCAATGCTTTCATGGCTATCGGCGTCTGATACCTCCGCACAAGGCACCCTTTAACGCCGGTATGAGAAGCACTGGGCTTTCCATTAACTACAATGTAAACCCATCTGCGGCCATATTAAACGCTCAAGGAAAGTGCTGTGTTGGCGTAGTTTAAAGAGCGAAAGAGACACACATGGGGAGGGCGGGAGGGGAGGTGAATGGGTCCAACAAACACAAAGCTTTTATCCAGTAGGCCGCTGTCCGTGTCCCGTGTTTACAACTTCAAGTCACATTTTTACTTACAACGCCTTATTTTAAGCCCAACCATGTTGTTTTTTCCGAAACCTAACTAAGTGGCTTTGTTGCCTAATTCTAAGAAAGTGTTTTTGTTTAATTCACAACATTAAGCACACGTTTACCGCGACCCAAAGTGACGCCGAGGGGTCTGACAAAGCGTCAGTATGTGAGGAGTTGGGATGGGAACGTGTTGAAATAACCCCAATGATGTCTTCAAACTAATGACAATCCCATCAGCCTCAGCTGTACATCGTGTTTAGTGCTAATTAGCAAATGCTACTGTCGAGTTCTTTGGGCTTTTCTCCTTCTCAACATCTGCCTGAACCGGAAAATGGCTTAGAGTACCACAGAGGACGCATGGGACAACTCACTCCTTTCTTTTCCATTTATTAAAGTCCAAAGTTAATGCAAATAAATCACTTCTCTGATGTTGAACTTTCTTTGGAGATTGCTGTTAGGAGTTTGTAAGGTTGATAACCTTTAAAGAAAACAAAAAACAAAAATGAGAGAGAGAAAAAAAAAACATATTGTCATTATGAATAACAATTCCTAGATGATTCCATGCTAACACACTAAACTAAAGTAACATATACCTTATTATCAGTGTGCCATTAGCATGGCTGTAGACTCTTGTAAACAAAAAGCCTGCATTACAAAATGACGTTTGAAAGACATGGGTGTTTACCAGACATAGAGGATCTGACAAAAAGATGCTATTGGATGCATATGGGAAGTGTAGGATCCAGTGTTTTCAGAGCTTGACCCATACTAAAAGTCTCTAAAGTCAAACTAAAAGTCAGGATGTCTTGACCTCTGCTGCATTAATGTGTCCCATTCTCTTTAAAGGAACAGTGTGTAACAATTAGGGGGATCTATTGGCAGAAACGGAATATATATTAATAAATATATCTTCTTTATCACCTGAAACTAAGAATCATCGTGTTTTCATTAGCTTAGAATGAGCCGTTTCTATCTACATAGGGAGTGGGTCCTCTTCACAGAGTCCACCATGTCGCACCACCATGTTTCTACAGTAGCCCAGAACGGACAAACCAAACTCTGTTAACTTTTCCTGCTCGGGCCGGAGTCGATAACGTTACTCGCTGCCGTCGCCGCCACTCTCTCTCTCTCTCTCTCTCTCTTGCTTCACCACTCACTTCCCACATACACACACACACACTCTAAGCACTGGCTCTTCTCCATATGATATGCTACACTTACAACAACTGGCTCTAGAACCATTTGTGTTTTCACGTCAGCCACCGTAGCTCTTCTACACGCTTGGCACACGGGAGAGGCTTCAGTTGGCTGCAATCTCCAACCTCACCAATAGATACCACCAGATCCTACACACTGCTCCTTTAAATCAGTTTCTCTTTTAAAGGGAGGATTGGTAGTGTTGTTCACATACATTTTCTGTTATATTTGTTGAAATTCTCATGACATCCCAACAGCGATCAATAAATCAAATGCTCTGACAAAAAAAGAAAAAAAACTCTGGTATCTGTGGCTGTCACAGGACTGTAATAGGCCTGTCCAATGATGGGTTACCTGCCTGTCTACATACCTACCTACCTGCCTGCGCACACTTTGCGCACACCGGAGTCTTCCACAAGCTGCTAGCTTGACAGCTGTGAGTACTAACAATAGCCATGTTCATTGTTTATGTTCATAATAATAAATTTGGGGGAGTGGCTTTGGAGGGAGGCCTGAATGAACGGGCTGTCGGTGTTGCCAACTTGGCGACTCCCTCGGCTGCTAGCCACTTTCATTGGAAAAGAGTTGGCAACACTGGGCTCGGTTTTTCGGTTTAAATTTTTTTTAACTCTAGTGTACTATCGCTAGTTTCTCAACATTACCGACCCCAGCTTGAAGTCCCCCAACTTTACAAAAGTGCAAGAGTAAATTATTTTGGTGCCCTCTTTAAATATCCCATAGTGGCATAGCGTGCGCACCACGGTCTACACGCAACTGATCAGATTCCACGTTGGGCTTTTTGTGGTTCCCACATGTGAGGTTGTGACTATTATTATATACAGTACATTTGTTTAGTTGGAGGTCACTGACCAGTTCTGACAGCAGGCACGTATTTGTGTTAGTGAATATACAACATGTGCACACATCATGTATCTGTCCTACCTCAGTCCCATTGGCATCTTTTCTCAGTGTTGTTTTTGTCGGCCATGTATACGGTCCACAGTTGTCACTGGCCACCAGCCAGTAGTCTGTACCAAACGCCAGGAAGAAACACAGAGTCCCTACTAACCCAAATATCCCCCCAGCCAAGGTCGCAGCTCCCACCCTCATAACTCCGGCCTAAAACCTCCTTTTCTCCTCAGCTTTCAGTCTGCTTCAGGCTCTTCTCTGGTGTCCACTCTGCAACCCTCTGCCCAGCCCCAGTCCTAAAGAAAACCGTCGGGCTCTCCCGGCCACTCCCTGGCATGCTGGGAGCTGTGGGTAAAAGAAGCTCCAGTAACTGAGGGGGTCAGTCGGGGGGACAGGAGTTATTTTAGGAAGCAGTAAGTCTGTCCTCGTCAAATTACCGGTGGGTGTACTGTGCATTTATAAAGGAAACAAGCAGAGGCTGGATTGGTTTGCGTGTGTGCTTGTAACGTGGACAGCGAGTATCAGCGTTTATGACTGCAAGGTATTTCTAAGGTAGGTGTTACACTTGGAGCGCCACTTTGAAAATGAATTAGACTGGAGATGCCAATGAACCTCCAGCAAAGGTGTCCATGAGGTGAAACACTTACTTATTGTAGCTACTTAGTGTAGCTGGTGAACACTCTAAATAATAAAACCAGAAGGTGGATTATTGAATCCATTTTAAAAGTTTTAATTGAAAGATATCCATGAAAATTGCAAAAAAAAAATGATCAAGCCAGTCTTGAAACCCACAACTCTATGGCTAAATAAATATGAGATACTTATCACTTCATGGAGCCATTTTGAAATGACTGAATTTCCTACTTTTCTTCTCCTCTCGTTCTGTCTTTCTCACAGTCTGCCTTCATTGCTGCTTCTCGCTCTCCAGAACAAAGCTGAGTTGTTTCTTTGGGGCTCTCCCCAATGGTGCTTGATGTTGTGGAGAGATCTGCTCCTCTCTGGCAGCTGGAAAGGTTGGATCCACCGGCCCTCTGGTCTGAGCTGAAGCTGCTGGTACTGACGAGTCCTGGAGGAACGGCCTCGGGCTCATGGAGCACACTGCCAAGAGAAGAGAGGCTGCAGTGAGCTCGAGACCCGCAAAGTCAGTGTAGTCACACCATAATTTTCAGGGTCAAAGGTCAGGAGGTGGAGAGAGACAAGAGGCAATCTTTGATGTGTCTATATTCTCAGCCTTTGTTTGTAAGTACTGAAAGCTTGAGAGAAAGAAGAGGGGTGGAGAGACAAAACTGCATGTTTTGCGTTTTTTGTATGTATTTCACTTTACCTGTGTGAGACCTGCTGAGTCCTGCTCTCCCTCTGCGTGAGAACTCTCCATCCTCCCCCTGTCACAATGGAAATATACAGTAAAACGTACTGCACCGTGTGCTTGATACTACAAAAGCCCAAAACTAATGTGTAATCCGTTTTAATATCCTGTTTGAAAGGTGCAGTGTGTAAGGTCTGGCGGCATCTTCTTTCTTCAACTTCTTTCTTTCTGCTCCCGTGTACCAAGTGTGTAGGAGAACCACGGTGGCTGACACAAAAACGTGAAAATGTGAAAATGTGAAAATGTGAATGGTCCTCTCTAGAGCCAGTGTTTGGTTTGTCCGTTCTGGGCTACTGTAGAAACATGGTGGCCGGCTCCGTGAAGAGGACCCGCTCCATATGTAGATATAAACGGCTCATTCTAAGGTAACGAAAACACAACTATTCTTATTTTCAGGCGATTATACACTAAAGAAAACACACTCAATATTATATTCCATTTCTGCCAATTGATCCCCCTGAATGTTACACACTGGTCCTTTGAGACATTTTAACTAAATGGGTTTGATGAATATATTAAATTCATAAGACATTTGCTTATAAAACGATTATTATGTGGGATAATAAACAAGCCGGTCATTGTTGTGAAAGAAACCCGACAGGGCCCCGACGCACTGAAGGGTTTCTTTCACAACAATGACCCGCTACCTGTACATTATCCCGCTTATTACACTGCTACTTACTTAAGAAATCAATAATTTGACACAAAAATGGTCAGCCAGAGTCTGGCATCAGAACTGCGCCCATAGCAACGGTCTGCTATACATAGCAACGGTCTGCTATAACATAGCAACGGTCTGCCATAAAGAAATAACAGACCATAGAACGCCGTGATTGACATCAGAATCGAGTATTCAACACAACCGTGTATAAATTATAAATACTATACATTTTTGGGCATACAATAATATATTTTTTTTAACTGCCTGATGAATTTCAGGCAGTATGTAACATTTTGGAAGAATTATTTCACTTAATTTGTAAAAAGAAAAAATGAGAATCAGAGAAAATGAGTCTGACTCTGCAGTCCAATACACATACTACCATACTATTTAATATGCCAGAAAAACATTTAGAATGTCCCAATACATACAGTAGTATGTCAAATGCAGTAAGCCAAAATTACCAGGATGTCCTGCTACATCCGGTCGCATTTTGCAGTATGCAAGCCAGCATGCTTTTCTGGCTATTCTGACCCTAAATCCCCTGTGCAGCAGATATATGAGCATATATGAGGGTCAAAGTTCAAGGTGCAATGTAATGACGAAGTAGTAGGCTATGTCCCAATGATATACTGTATACTGCATGCAACAGTACGTACTTTGTAAGGGTAGCTGCAGTATATACTAAAAGTAAAAAGAAAAAGTATGCGATTTGGAACGTATACTTGTGTTTACATGGATACAGTATGCCTACCTGTGTATTATACGAGTATCTTTCTCCCAGACTCTGGTGTCTGTGAAGAGGCCTCCTTGTTCTGTCCGTGGAGGCGTCCTGGTGCAAAGTGTGTCTGCTATAGGCTGGTGTCTGCTGGAGGGACAACACATGCATGAACTCAACCAGTGGATGAATAGTAGTGTATATACTGTAGGTATAGTGCACGTTCAGTGACTCCTTCATCAAAACAGAGCTACAAACCAAAGCTGTGATTTTACCTTGCTGTTGAAGCTTTGAAGGTTTCTGGAGAGAATACGTCTGATGCTGTCCATCTCCTCTGGTAAGAGGGGGCGGCTGTGGGAACGAGGGTCCACTCTGAAAGTGAGGTGTGAATATTCACCACCAATTAGCCAAAAACTATGTTGTGAAGGCTGATATTTAATCAGTTTTCAGTTGCATGATTGGGGTTTTAAGTAGGAAGAAGCCCAGGCTAGGTGGAGATATTCTGTAACTTTTGACTTTCAAACAGATGCAAATATTGCTGTAAAGGATTCTTGCAAACTTGTTGTGTTGAAACTTGATTGTTTTTTACACAGATAACCATGATGGTCATGAAACTTTCCTTAGTTTTTAGGACCCTATGGGGCTCATTCAATGAACTCCTGGAGCTCCCTGAGCTCTACTATGAGAGAAGCTGCTGACATAAAGTCAAACCATGTATTCTCACAGTGGTGGCGCCTCCTCGTCTCCCCTCTGCTCCCTCCTCTCCAGCTCCTGGTAAACTCGGAGGATGCTGGAGCGAGCCTGTTGGTCCTCACGGATCAGGAAACGACGGAGGTACTTCTTGTTGAACTGCTCAAACCTCACACACACACAGAAAATACATTTCATGAACCAGTTGACATCATTAGGAGTCCTCACTGTGTTAAATGATCTTTGTATGTGGTATTTGCTGCCACCTACTGGTCATTTCAGGTCCTGTTTTTATGGACATGCAAACACTTTTAGGAGAAACACATGTAGAGGGTAAATTAAATGTAAAACTAACTTGTCTTTCCAGTAGTGCTGTCCCCAGTAGCCGACCACGTCCTCTATTCCTGCCAGCAGGTGATCAATGAGCTAAGAGGAGACATGATGTCAGTATATCATTCATACATTTCTTTTGCCTCTATATATCATTTCCCCTGGATTATTTTTGAAGTGGGTGTCCATAGAAAACAGATTACACTCTCTATGCTGCTGAACCATCACTATTATTTTGATTTTGACAGATGAAAGGGGGAAAGCAGAAGAGATCTGTGCTCACACACAGAGGCCATGAAGTGCAACATGAAAGACTCATTTCTGTTACAGAAAAAAGAGCCTGACTCAACTGGAGTTCACCGCTGTGGCATCTTTACTTACAAGAATACTTTGAATCTTTAGAACTACAGCGCTGAAAGAGATCACACGTAACTGGGGCCAAACAAACCAGCCATGATACAGACCATGAAGCGATCCCATAAACTAAGTACATACTATGGAAAGGATAACATATATAATTAGAAACCAAAGACACAGCCGATAATAGATAGAGAAAATAGAATGAGCACTGTAACCACATGAACTAAAATATATTTTTAAAGGCCCACGTACTGACCATGTTTTTTTTTTGTTGTTGTTGTTTTTTTCCCCAAGATTTGCCCATGTACTGATCATGTTTTGCTTTCTTTTTCTCTCCCTCTTCTCTATTATTTGGCCTGTGGGTAAGTATTTTATTATTAACTGGATTAAGGGGAACTATTATGATGACATACTCCATAGACCCTCCTCTTTATTACTGTCTCGCAATCAGCTTTCATCTACCTATTCATTTGTTAGTACTTATTTTATCATATTATTATGCATTTCCTTTCTTTATGATCATGCTTATTATTATTTTATATTAATTTCAATTTATTTTGACTATCTGTTTATGTTGCTTTAATTTTATTTTTTAATTTCCTTATTTTTAAAAAAAAAAAAAAATGTTCTACCCCTCATATAAAAATATTGCTTTTGGATTTACGTATGATGATTATGTTATGGCATGTTCTTTGTCTTATTCATATAATATTGTATGATGCAATTATTTTGTATCTTGGAGAACAAATTATATGTATGGTTTAATTGAGTCAATAAGTAAAAAGTAAAAAAAAAAACAACCCATGATGGATATAATTTTTCACTGTACGATGACCCAAAACAGCAAGAAAAGTATTTGAAGATGGTACATTTGAAAATACATAACATAAGTTAAGTTATAACACGTATAACCACCAAGTGACTCCTTTTTCTTTTGTTAGATAATTTGCTTTTGAGGGTTGTGAAGGTCTAAAGCTGAATAGTACACACTTTTAAATGAAATTATAGGAAATAATTTCATCTTGTTTTGTTAAAATTGTTGTTATGTGTTTTTGTTACACTGAAATAATGTCATATTGTTAGCAATATTTGTTTTAACGTTGTCTGTGATTGTTTTGCCCTTGTTGTGAAGCACCTTGAGATTTCGTTGTATTTTAAAGTGTGCTATATAAATTAAATTCATTATTATTATTATTATTATGTAAATGAAAAATGTATTAATAAATCACCACGTAATCTTTAGTACTATACAAAACAACTGATGTTTAAATATGTTGCATCTGAATGAATGATAATTGAAGAGAGTTTAATTATGTTAATGTCACCTGGAATAGACCATGCTAATAATACATATACAGAGCATAATGCAGTCCCAGCACCTCGCTGCACAGGTACGTGCTGTCATTTCTCACCCTGCTGTGGATCTCCTCGCTGACGGTAGGCAGAGCTCTTTTCTTCCTCTTCACATCCAGCAGCTCTACTAGAGGCTTAATAGTCATCCCCTGGAAAACAGACAGAACCAAACTGATATAACCAAAAAAAAATGGAGCCAAAAAAAAAGAGAACAAATTTGTTTCTGAAAATAGAGGAACTGGTCTTTCATCAAAATTCATAAGTGACATTATTCTCCCACCTGTACAAAGACAGTGAAGAGGATGACCACTATGGTAGTTGTGATAAAGAGTCTTTTCTTTGGGAAGTCATCGATCAGGAAGACGAGGGAGAAGCAGATTGCCCCTCTCAGGCCTCCGTAGGCAATAATGAACTGATCTCGAAAGGTCACGGTGTTCCTCCGGAGCTTGTTCACCACAGCAGTCAGCAGGAGAACTCCTTCAGAGGAAGCAAAATGTGTCGATTCCTCTATTTTGACAACTGTTTATCAAGCTGACCAGAGCATCATGGTAGTCAAAGGTGAAAGTGCAGGAAAGGTTTTTAGAGCTACCTGTGGCCCTCCAGATGAGGCAGAGCAGCAGTGTGGAGCAGACAAAGGGCCAGCTCCACATGTGGACATCCTGTATCGTGGACACGCCCAGGAAGATGAAGATGAGGGTTTCGCTCACGCTGCTCCACATCTTCAGGAAGTACTGGATGCTGGTGTTGCTGCGCTCGGACACATTAGCCTCCACGTACTGCTTCATGGTCACAGCGCAGGTCACAATGCTGCAGAAAGAGGAAAAAAATATATAAGACATAGTCCGATTTTTACCAACAAAAGGAGGTCTTTGAGTTGATACTCGGCAGGACTCACGCCATGATGCCAGAGAGGTGAAGCATCTCTGAGGTCAGGTAGGACAAGTAGGAGTAGAGGAAGACAAAGAGCGGGGCGATGACCTGGGCTCTGGAGGTGAACCGTGATGTGAGGGCCGCCACCAGGCCAAAGAAGAGGCCCACAAACAGGCCGCCGAGGCCCACCACCACCACCCTGCACCCCCCCAGCAACACATCCAGCCCCGACACCGACGGCAGGCGGAGGAAGGACTCAAACAGCTTGTAGAGCACCTGGGAGGAGGAAGAGAGGTGTAATTATTCACAGATAGATAAGATATTCTATTTTATTTTGAGACCACCTCTCCCCCTCACCACAGTCACGGCGTCGTTGAGCAGCGACTCTCCGAACACCAAGATGTGGAGCTGTTCGTTGACGTGCATCTCCTGGAAGACGGAGAGCACGGCCACGGGGTCGACGGCGGCGATCAGAGAGCCAAACAGCAGGCAGTGCAGCAGAGAGATGTCGCCCAGAGAGCTCTGGGCCAGCAGACACACGCCGTACAGAGACAGGCCGATGCCCAGCACGTTCCATAGGGTCCCCAGCACCGCGTACCTGGAGATGTATACACAATATGCAGCTTTACGGGAAACAGAAATGATACCACTTGGCAAGGTGCTCAAGATAAATAACACTGATGATGTGAGGGGTGAGACTGAACAAAACAGTAAAGCTGTGAGCCGTAAAAACAAAAACAATGATATGAAAGACGCCAAATCACTCCAGAACTGAGAGGAACTTCTGAGTAGGATGATGTCTTCTCTATAGGTTCTTACTATGAGTCACCCCTTTAACAACGCTAACATTACCATGCTAACATGCCCACAATGACAATGTTAAAGGGACAGTGTGTAGGATTTGGCAGCATCTAGCGGAGTGGTTCCAGATTGCAACCAACTGAGTACCCCTCCGCTCACTCCTCCCTTTCCAAGACTGCAGTTTCACAAGCATGTCAGAAAACTACGGTGGCCTTCAGGTAACGTAAAAACAGAGCCAGTCTCTCTAGAGACTGGCTCTGTTTGGCTCTGTTTGGTTTGTCCGTTCTGGGCTACTGTAGAAAAATGGTGGACTCCGTGAAGAGGATCCGCTCCATATGTAGATATGAAGGGCTCATTCTAAGCTAACGAAAACACGATTCTTAGTTTCAGGTGATTATAGACTGATGAAAACATAGTTATGAATATTATATTCCATTTCTGCTAATAGATCCCCAGAAATGTTACACACTGGTCCTTTAACATCCTGATGCTTAGCAAGCATAACGCTAACCATGTTATTAATTTAGTGTGTGTAAACAAAAAGTACAGTTGAGGCTGATGGGACTGCAACAAGTTTTTTCAAATATCTGGTCTTAAACCAAAGTATTAGACCCATTTTGACCTGGCGGTGGCACCAGAGAGCAAATCTTTGGATCATCACAGTCTTTAGGAATTATCCTCTGGGATATTTGAATGTTTTTGAGAAATCTCAGTCTGGACCAAAGTAGTAGACTGACCAACAACGAGAGATGTGATGAGATATGTTGTATATTTTATATAAATGTTATATCCACCTATCCATCATCTGTAATTATCTTATCCTATTCAGGGTGGCAGGGGGGTACTATACTACTATACTATACTATACTACACTATACTATACTATAGTATACTTATAGTATACTACTGTATAATATGGGATACTATTTGCACCTGGGGCAGAATAGCCAATGTGGCTATTTATATAGCATGGCAGAGACAAGAACCCAGGTGTCTGTAGCAAACAATGCTGTTTGCACCCGACCCCGGCACACAATAGATACTGTATGTGTATATATGTATACATATTTTTCCTTAACCTAACCGAGTAGTTTTGTTGCCTAAACCTAACAAACTGCGACTGAAAATAATAATAAAAAAAACAGAAAATAATAAGTCGACTACTGAGCTTGACCCATTCATCCACCGTAACCTACTCCCTGCATATATTTTGTTGCACTTTATATTACTACTAGTAATACTACTACTAAGTCTTTCTGCTAGAAAGGGCTTTCTGGCAGAAAACCCTTCGGCTAGCTAACTATTGTTAAATTAAGTAGCATATTCAACTTGTGACTATTCTCACCTGGGTGCAAATAGACTCTTCGAAAAAAAAAAAAAATGTTAAAAAGCTATGAAGAAAAGTGTATTCAACTGATTTTACACACAGACCCACACAAGCATACACAAAAACATTGACTGTATACCAACCAGAGGATGGTGCCGAGGTTTTCAAAGAACAGCCTCCCCGGCAGGAAGTATCCCGCGTCCAAGACGATGGGCGGAAGCAGAAAGAGGAAGAAAGCATCGGCGCTGAGAGTCGGGGGAGCGGAGTGGCGAACGCCATAGATCACTCCTCCAACCAGGAGGCCCACCATGATGAGGAGACAGCTCTCTGGGACCACTGCTGGGACTCGACCTGACCAGTGGAAACCTGGAGGTTATAGACAGAAGATAAATGGACGTCTTGCTAATTGGATTCAACCGTGTTGTGACTTTTTGAGCTGCAAGAATTTTGTTTCCGTCACCCTGACTGAAAGCACAAAAGTGGCGCTACACCAACAGCTCATATAATATGCA
The DNA here is from genome assembly GCA_916701645.2 of Sebastolobus alascanus. Taxonomy (NCBI): domain Eukaryota; kingdom Metazoa; phylum Chordata; class Actinopteri; order Perciformes; family Sebastidae; genus Sebastolobus; species Sebastolobus alascanus. Next base: position 259,500 of record CAKAOJ020000042.1, read on the forward strand.
CATACACCTGGGTAGTAATGGGATGCTTGTATTGGTTTTATATATTCTAAATATAAAGACAATTTCAATACATCTCCTTGTTATATCTTGGGAAGACTTACACATCTTTGAATGGGGATATTTTTTTTTTTTATAAGTAAAGGTCAGAAAGTCTTCAATTTAATTTAAAAGCAGATTAGAGAAGTTTTATGTCATGTGTGCCTTTATACTGTAAATATATAAAATAAGAAATTTGATAATGATTTTGGTAAACCGCTTGGATTACGTTACACACAGTAGTTGATAAAGTAACTCGTTAATGCCGTAACATAACAAACCCTGAAGCATTTTCAGTTAACTTCAGATTTGAACCCTCTAACAACATCTAACCACCTCCACTAGCATCTTATCAAATGTTGTTTTTTCGAGTATAAGCAGAGGACCAGTTGAAGCTCACCCAGCTTGGCCAGTGAGGCCAGCATGATCCACAGCACAATCTCAAAGGGAGCCTGCACATGGTGGTAGTCCACGCTGAAGACCCTCAGAGCCATGGGCAGATCCACAGACAGGCTGCCATCGCTGCTGTTGAAGCCCAGCGACGGGGGCAGGTTGTGGGGCTCAGCTGGGGGAGTCAGGGCCAAGCATGTGGGCCAAAAGAGGCAGGCAGAGAGAGTCCACAGGGCAGCCATCCTGCAGCCATGCTGGGACAACAGGAGGGAGAGACAGGGAGAGAATAGGACCGGGGTTATGGAGATAAAGGGAGGGTGAGCAGCGCACACACAGACGCACACATGTACACACAAAAAACAACAACTCCACAACTCATGCAGCCGCTAATGTGCACAGGAATCCCTGAGCTAGCAATGATATCCAACCAGCAGAGCAGAGCTACACACACACACACACACACACACACACACACACACACACACACACACACACACACACACACACACACACACACACACACACACACACACACACACACACACACACACACACACAAACACACGCACACACACATACTAACAGAGACCACACTTTCTGAGTGGTTTAGAGGGACGATACCACCGTCATTACAAATGACCACCACATAATGAAAATCACTTCATATTTCAGATACAGCTATCTTTTATACATGTCAAATTATACCTTCAGTGGGTACAAGTATTATTTAACCTTCCTTTGGGGTCACATGGTACACTCAAGTCTAAGAAACTTACTTTAGGGGACTTGAGGGACTTCATGTTTTCCTTTTTTTTAACCATTAGGTCTGCTAATAAAAGTTATCCATTAATTTATTAATTATTTTCTTTTGCATTTAAACTGATTATGTCTTTAGCCCGTGAAATGTAAATGCTCATCACAATTTCTCCAAAGCTCAATATGATGTCTTCCAATGACCTAGCTTCATAAATTACTAAGATACGAAAATATCAACTTTATTGATACCATACAAGGAAATTGAAGACAAATACAGCTACAACCATCATAGATACCCCAAACCCGTGCTTCATTTTTCTCAATAGAATCATTCATCAGGCTTGTGTCTATTTCTGGCGCTCTATGAAATGACATCTATCAATATCTGAGAGCAAACAATTGTGTCATTCTGTAGAGTCCAAGTGCGGACGCTCTTCTCTGTAATGTTCATGAAGCTTTATTGGATCATTAAAGCTGCAGTAGGTAACTTTGAGCAAATATGATAAAAAGTTATTTTTTTTATAAAACAGTCACTATATCCTGATAATAGTGCATGAGACAGATAATCTGTGAAAAATCATGTTCCTCTGCCTCCTCCTGGTGCTCCTAATAGCATTTGCAAGTTTCTGAACCCGAACAAAAACAACCAATCAGAGCCGAGCTGTCTCTGGGCAGCTGTCAATCACTGCCTGCCTATTTCTTGCCTTAGACATTTTCAGAAACATCTTGTAGTGTACTGTTTAGTTGTAGAATGAGAAAGTTTGAGACCCGGCCGCCATGTTGAGAACAGTCGAGCCAAAACCAAGCACCGCCCACCGGCCGGAGCCAACTCATCCCGACTCGTCACATACTGACGCTTTGTCAGACCCCTCGGCGTCACTTTTTGCTCGCAGTAAACACATGCTTAATGTTATGATTTAAAAAAAAAAACTAGGGCTGTCAAAGTCAACGCAATAATAACGCGTTAACGCAAATTCATTTTAACACCACTAATTTATTTAACACATTAACCATGTTATACCAGCTTGTCGCGAAGGAGGTTAAATAACGCTCCAAATTTACGCTAAATTTTGGCAAGGAAAAATTGGCATGGCCATTTTCAAAGGGGTCCCTTGACCTCTGATCTCAAGATATGTGAATGAAAATGGGTTCTATGGGTACCCACGAGCCTCCCCTTTACAGACATGCCCACTTTATGATAATCACATGCAGTTTGGGGCAAGTCATAGTCAAGTCAGCACACTGACACACTGACAGCTGTTGTTGCCTGGTGGGCTTGAGTTTGCCATGTTATGATTTGAGCATATTTTTTATGCTAAATGCAGTACATGTTAGGGTTTCTGGACAATATTTGTTATTGTTTTGTGTTGTTAATTGATTTCCAATAATAAATATGTAGATATATTTGCATAAAGCAGTATATTTGCCCACTCCCATGTTGATAAGAGTATTAAATACCTGAAAAAAACCTCCCTTCAAGGTACATTTTGAACAGATAAGAAATGTGTGATTAATTTGCGATTAATCAAGATTAAAGCTGCAGTATGCGAGATTGGCGCAAATATGATTTAAAAAAGTTATTTTAGAAAACGGTCGCTATATCGTGACAGTAGTACATGAAACAGGTAATCTGAAAAAAATCATGTTCCTCTGTGTCCTACTGTGTCCTCCGGTGCTCCTAACGGCATCTGAAGGATTTCACCTACCGGAGGAAAACAAGGTCTGCTGTCCAGCTGCCGTCTATGAGAGCTGGCTGTCAATCACTCGCGAACTCCGACCAAACGGTCAAACTAGGCAGCGCTGATCAAATATAAATCAATATACAGTTACTGTAATGACTATTTCTCGCCTCAAATGTTCTCAGAATCATCTTGTAGTGTACTGTTTAGCTGTAAAATTAGAAAGTTTGTGACGCAGCCACCATTGCCAATCTGTTGAAGGAAGCCAAGTTCTGGTCACATGACCGGAGCACAGCCAATAGGAACGCTCTCTCTCTCTGAAATGACCTGTGATTAGTCAAAATCTGCCGTCACGGACTACATTTTTCTAAAGCCTGAAAATAGAGCCATGATGAGGAGCAGAAGTCTAGTTCTCTCTCAGAACACTTGAATTACAATATGCTGAAAGGTTATTATGGAATTTTTGCCAAATTATGCCAAAAAATTGTTGCCTACTGCCACTTTAACTATGGACAATCATGTGATTAATCGTGATAAAATATTTGAATCAATTGACAGCCCTAAAAAAAACACTTGCTTAGGTTTAGGCAACAAAAAACACTTTACACAGGTTTAGGAAAAAACAACATGGTTAGGCTTAAAACTACTATGTTAATACAGTGAAAATGTGACTTGACGCTGTGAACACGGGACACGAATGATCACGCGATTGTAACGTGAAAGTGAAACTTAACGCACGGGACACGAACCGCTGTCTCCTGGATGAAAGCCATGTGTTTGTTGGACCATCCACCTCCCCTCCTGCCCGCCCTGTGTGTCTCTTTTGCTCTTTAAACTACATCACTCCCGGCGCACTTTCCCTGAGCGTATACTGCTGCCGTGGATGGGTTTACATTGTAGTTAATGGAAAGCCTGATGCGTCACATACCGGCACTAAAGGGTGCCTTGTTCGGCGGTAACACATGCCGCCGGTTGTGACAAAGCGCTGGTATTTGGCGCCCTGGAATGAACTGAAGACAACACATGATGTAACAGTAGTTATATTCACGTATTACAATTAAGAGTTGCGTCACATAGGCGACAGTGCTGACCACTGAGCCACCGTGCTGCCTTCACAAACCAGTCTGGTCATCACTCTGCATCCACAGGTGGGGACAGTGTCGTTGAAGATGGATGGATTCGCGGGAGAAGAACTCTTCCACTCTGAAACACAGAAAAACAGAAGAGTTCTTTAATGTTGTTGAGAGAATTTAGGATTTTCAGTTGAATGATCCTACATGGATTTTAAAATCCTGAGAATGAACCAAACATCAATATAATATAATGCTAACATGCTGGTGTTTAGCAGCTAAGGACACTATGTATCTGAACACGCTCATAAAGCTGACTGACTGTGACTCACCTCAAGAATCTCTTCTCCCACTTGCTCATCCTTTCCTTGGGCTGCTCTGGTGAAGAGGCGGGAACGCTCGCGCCGTGCTCAGCCGCCCATTTCTCATAGCGTTCCTCTTCCGTGAGTCTCAGCGCCTCTTTCAGGTATCTCTGTACTTCCCAGTGAGCGTCCAGAAGTTTCTTCACACTCTGTCTCTGCTTGTCTCGAAGGAACAACTCCTGCCTTTTCTGCTGCTCTCTCTCAGCTCGGGTCATCATGGGTCGAGCCATGAAGGAAGCTACACGGGAAAAGAAGAGACCGGAGGAGACGATTTGTATGATAGAACAGCAAAGTATGGGTGTGTGTGCCATGGAGCAACATCGTAGCAAAATGGTTTACAGCAGGGGAATGATATTGAAAAAAATAAAGTGATACAAAAAGTTTTCAGTGGAATATCTTACTTCTGTAAATGTCGTCGCCCTCCTCCAGCTCTCTCTTGTACGTTCTGGCGACCTTCCTCATGTAGCGCTCATGGAAACGTTCATTGAGCCAATTCAGAAAGCGTCTCCGAACGCTCTTATCTCTTTTTTCTTCCATCACCTGTTCGGCAAGAACTGCAATATTGTTAAATTCATCCCGCTCTTCAGTCTGGATGACGTTTTGCCATGTTTGGTGCAGTTCCTGCAGGTCGAATCGGATGATTTCTTCCTCCTGCAGCAGCGGTGTGCACATGTCTTCTCTCCTCTCGGCCTTCCTAAAATCCACTTTAGGGAGGTGAATCTCCATGTTGGAGACGTCAGTGGGTCTGATATTCTTCTCACTGGGTTTCACTCCTTTAGTGGAGACAGCAGAAACTTTACCCGGGCTTCTGGCCTCGGACACTAAATGTCTGCTGTGACGACGGACGTCTTCCACGTGAACCTTCTGGTTGTCCATTTTTTTGGTGGACTTGTTTGGAAGAATCTCCTGGATTGTCTTCCTGGCTGAGCGGCGTTTCTCTTCCTCCTAGATGGTCAAGACAAAAGCAGCAAGAGGTTTCTCATGTTAGACCATTGAATACCAAAATGCAGCATAATATTAAATACAACTATAATATTCTAATTATAAACCAAGTTAACCTTGTCCAGTGGTTCATTAGCTTGGAGTTATCTGCTCACCAAAGCTCCAAAGAAAAGTAGTAATGAAACAAATAAACTCAAGATTTCAATAAAGACTTGAATCACCACTTAAAGGTCCCATATTGTAAAAAAGAAAAAAGAGAAAAAAAAGAGGTTTAAGTGCTGTATAAATACTGTTAAAGTATCAAAACACTCAACCCATGGAGAAATACACACTCGTATTCAGAAACTGTGCGTTTGAAACAAGCCGTCAGGATTTCTGTACATTTGTGATGTCACATCTATACAATATTTATGGTGCCTTCAAATGAAACTCGTGAGCTTGTGTTTACAACATGGGAAGTCATGTACACAATACGCCTGGTGTTCAAGTGGTTAAGTTGTGAGAACACCGCTGCTAAGCAACGGCAATATTAACGTTGCTGTCGGTGAATAGAAGCCACAGAGGCTAACAATTTAGCAAGCTAGCAAGCGGGTAACATAATGTAGTAAATGCAAAGGCATAATGACAGAGGAAAAAGATGAGGTCATTGGGAATATCAACAATATCTATCAATCAATATCATTTTCCTCAGACATATTATAAAATTACGACAAAAAAACAATATATGACTAAAGTTACAATATATTCACTTATAAAGTACCAAAAGATTATCTTCCATGGCCTCCGCCATTTCTGACTACATCAACAAACACGTCACAACTCGTGAACTCGGAGCTTTCAGAAACTTTCCACTTACGAGGTCGTGAATACCACAAGAGGGGGGCGTTCATATGGTCTCTTCTCGTGAACACGGTAAACACGACCCCATTTGAAGGCACCATTAGACCATTTCACAGTTTTAAAGGTAAACATTCTAAATGTGTCCCAGTTTATTTCCGGTTGCAGTGTATGTGAATGACATCAGCTGACAGGAAGTAAACAGGGACTCAAGCTGTTGCCCAGCAACGCAATTCCGTTGAAATGCGCTAAAATGGAGCATTTCAGAGGGTAAATACTGGCATATTCAGGCAGACAGTAAGAGGAAAATAAAGGTTTATTTGAACATTACAGCATGTAAACATGTTCTAGTAGAAGCCCAAAATACAAGTCTGTACCTGAAATTGAGCATGATATGTGACCTTTAACTCACTTTGCTAAATTTGAGATCATGTCTGTAATGTATTCAACAAGAACAAATGATCTTTACCTTCTCGTGGAGGATGGTAGCCGTCTCTTTTCCCTTTCGTTTCCAAACACAGAGTTGTAGTTCCTCTCAGTTTGAAGGGAGAAGGGCCCTCTGGAGGTTTGAGGCAGATATCCAGGTCTAAACAGCTGAGTCCAGTCCCTGGTTCTGCTTTAATCGGGTCTTTGGGTACGTAAAAACTGGAATCAGTCTGAAAACGTGTATATTTATAATATTTTACTGTTCAAAACAGGCCATTTTAGTAAAATATCACATAGAATAGAAATAATTTTGTTTTACTTCCGTACAGCACTTTGTTGGCAGACGTTTTACTGGCGTCCGGTAGTCGCTTTCAGTCCAAAATGACAGAAGCGTAGCTACAGTATATACGTGTTTGGTAAAACCTCTGGCATGTGTCCGAGCAGAAGAAAAAAACTCCAAAATAAAATTAATAATACTGCAACTGCATTTCAAACTGCATTTAAAAGTTGCCCAAACCTCTTATTTATCTATTTTAATCTTATCTACTTTAAAGTGTTTGCTCACTAACATGACATACAGTATGTGCCTGAATTGTAGCTATAAAAGCAGAATTGCAGTGATTTTCAGACAGTTTTGTTGTAGGTTCCCAACAAAACTGAAGCCTGCCAGAAATGTACTTAATAATTAACTTTAGCATTTGTTGCAATTATGTCTTATTTATTTTTCGTTTTAATAATTAAATATTTATTTATTTAGAAAATTATGAACAAAATTATATCATGGCAGCCATTTTACAAAGCATTAAGAAAAAAAGAATATCCTTTGAAGCTAATTTCCTGCCCTGATGGACATACATACAGTACATGCATTAGGAGGCATAGCTTCCCTGTAATGTTACCAATATGGTGCCAACATAAGGACCAGTATCCGAATAAGGCTGTACTGTATAATTAACCCAAACAAAGCAAGAGCTTCCTTGTACTGTTCATTTAAACAAACACATTATCGGTTAATACTAAACATATGTTGCATGTGCAAGCTTGTCTGACTTTCCCTTTTTTCAAAATTTCAAACAGATGGCATGTGAAAATATTCATTTTTCTTCAGTTTTAAAATCTGTTGCTGCTTTTGTAAAGTGGTTGCATGTTCTGCTCTGGTGCAAGAGGGCAGATTGAACCTGAGTTTTATAGCCCTATCATCATGAAATCATGAATGAACCAATAACCTGCTGAGATTGAACCGGTTTGCCGGAGCACCGCAGTGATCTCAGATAACCTCGGGAAATATGAAACAACTTTTGGGATGCCTGATTGTTAAAAGTCCATTTATCCTCCTCTAGAATTACTTGCTTTGTCCTGTTAAGCTATATATCCTTTCCAATGGAGAGGTTAACCACTAACCTTATCAAAAGGAGCCAGAGCATCCAGACTATTTTTAAACACTGTATAAAGTATGTCTTGTGAAAAAGTGATTTGAGGCTTTGATTGCAATTTTACAAAGTTTTATTAAAAAAAAAGGAAAAATGTCGAAATATAAATAGACAAACCACTTTATCTTTATAAAAATATTAAAATGCCCAAAAGCAGGTATCAGAATAAATAGATAAAATAGCAACAATATTGCGATCCTAAAATATCGTATTGGTTCTGAGCAACAGGGAGGAAAGAAATTATTCATTTTTCTAACACAATTACAAAAAGAAGGTATACTTAGCAATCAGACTGACTGCTTAAGGGCTAGCATTTATCCAATTCTGCTTCACCATGTGTTTCCCCTAAACCATACACACACATGCACTATCACTGCAAACACCCCTTAGTGTGGTGCAATACTTATCCACATGTAGGTGCACAGCAAACCAAACGACCAGCGTCCCCATCAGTACAGCCCGGTTATCAACACTAGAGCAAAGAGAGAGCATTAATATTAGCAAATAAGATCAAAAAGTGTTATTTTTATAAAACGGTCACTATATCTTGACCGTAGTGCATAAGACAGGTAATCTGAAAACAATCATGTGCCTCTGTGTCCTCCGGTGCTCCTAACGGGATCTGCAGGATTTCACAGACCGGAGGAAAACAACCAATCTGAGCCGAGCTGGAGCCTTGCCGTCTCTGAGCAGCTGTCAATCACTTGCAAACTCCGATCAAACTAGGCAGCACTGATTAGATTAGATTAGATTAGATTAGATTCAACTTTATTGTCATTGCACATAGTACAGGTACAAGTGCAACGAAATGCAGTTTTGCATCTAATCAGAGTGCAAATTAGTAAAGTGCTGGTAGTACAATAAATACAAGGGTATATCGGTGAATGTACATAGGCATATACATGTATACAGATTGTAAATAAAGTGCAAGTGATTGACATGTTACATTGTGATTAATAGTAGCTTGACTATAAGTTGCATTGTATAAAAAAAAATTGTAAAGAGTATATTAAACAATAGATGTTATATACAGTTATATTTATACACAGAAGGATCTATAAACGGAGAGATTATGTACACAGAACTATATGCATATGGGACTAGTGAGTATATATAAGATAAATATAGGAGGGTAGATATGTATATACAGTGGAGTTATAAATTATATGGATGCAGGAGAGGATGTACAGATAAGGTGAAATACTAAGAGCAGTGGGGGTCCATGAGAGAGAGAGGGGGTGGTGTGTGGTGTGCGTGCTGTATTCCAGAGATCATGAGGGGGGGTGGGGGGGCTAGCGCCGGGCCTTTGAGTTCAGCAGGGTGATGGTGTTGTGGAAAAAGCTGTTCCTTAGCCTGCTGGTGCGAGACCTGAGGCTCCTGTACCGCTTCCCTGATGGGAGGAGGGCAAACAGTCCATGGTTGGGGTGTGAGGGGTCCTTAGTGATTTTGCCAGCCCGTCTCAGACACCGTGTGCGGTGTAGGTCGGCCATGGCGGGGAGCGGGGCACCAATGATGCGTTGGGCGGTTTTCACCACCCGTTGCAGTGCCTTCCTGTCAGCTGTGGTGCAGCCGCTGTACCAGGCCGTGAAGCAGGTGGTCAGGATGCTTTCAATGGTACAGCGGTAGAAGTTAGTCAGGATCTGAGGGGACAGGTGAGCCTTCTTTAGCCTCCTCAGGAAGTAGAGGCGCTGCTGCGCCTTTCTGACTATTTTGGAGGTGTTGAGGGACCAGGACAGATCCTCAGAGATGTGTACCCCGAGGAATTTGAAGTTGGAGACACGCTCCACTTCAGTCCCGTTGATGTGGATGGGGGTGTGTCTGCTGCCTTTGGTTTTCCGGTAATCTACAATGAGTTCCTTTGTCTTCTGTGTGTTGTCAAATATATAATCAAATATGAATCAACATTCTGTTACTGTAATGACTATTTCTCACATAAAATGTTCTCAGAAACATCTTGTAGTGTACTGTTTAGCTGTAAATTGAGAAAGTTTGTGACACGGCTGCCATGGTTAGAACAGCTGAGGAAATACAAAGCACCGCCCACCAGTTGGAGCCCAGCCAATAGGAACGCTCTCTGTCTCTGAAATGAGCTGTGATTGGCTAAAGTCTCCCGTCACGGGCTAGATTTTTTTAAAACCTGAAAACAGAGCCTTGAGGAGGTGCAGAAGTCTAGTTTTCTCTGAGAACACTTGAATTACAATATGCTGAAACGTTATTATGGAATTTTTGCCAAATTATGCCAAAACATTGTTGCCTACTGCCACTTTAACTATGGACAATCATGTGATTAATCGCGATAATATATTTGAATCAATTGACAGCCCTAAAAAAAACACTTGCTTAGGTTTAGGCAACAAAAAACACTTTACACAGGTTTAGGAAAAAACAACATGGTTGGGCTTAAAACTACTATGTTAATACAGCGAAAATGTGACTTGACGCTGTGAACACGGGACACGAATGATCACCCGATTGTAACGTGAAAGTGAAACTTAACGCACGGGACTTTCAGTCACTTGGACATGAGCTGGTTGAAGCTGCTGCTCAAGCTCCCAGCAAACCGTTGCAGGACCTGCAAAAAGCCCTGGCCGTGCTGGCCACAGAACATGCTGCCCTGAAGGAGCAGATGGCCAGCAAACAGTCCGGCTGGGAGCAGGAAAAAGCAAGAATTCTGAAGGCTCTAACATCAGAGAAAGTCCTTAGAAAAGAAGCTCAGAGGAAGATCAAGGAGGCGGACAGTCAGTCAACTCCCAGCAGTCAGGTGGACTCTGAAAGCACAAACAGTGCGCTGGCCACCGAAATCGCTGCCCTGGAGGACCAGATGGCCAACCAGGAGTCCAGTTGGCAGCAGGAGAAAGCTAAAATCCTGAAGGCTCTAGAGTCAGAGAGAGCCCTTCGAAAGGAACAGCTGACTGACGTCAAAGCCAAGCACAAGGAGAAGGATGAAACCATCGGCTTTCTTCAGCAACGTCTTGTTGAAGAACACAACAACGGCCTCTCAGTCGAACAACACTGGAGTGCCAAGTTCAACCAGGCCACTGCTCTCTGGCAAGAGGAGAGCAAGTACATGATGGCCGTCAACGCCGACTGGGAAAATTGTTGGCTTGTGAGGCAGGAAGAGGTAGCTGCAGAGCTCGAATCTGTGCAGGAGGCCTTCGTCAGGAAGGTGAACCAGGTCGTCCTAGAGAAGGATGACGTGATCACCACACTAACGACGGAAAAGAAGGCTCTCATCCAAAGTGAGGCAGAGTGGACTATTATACTCACCGCTCTGGAAGAACAGTTAAAACGCGAGCTGGCTGCAAAGGACTAGAGCTTGAAGAAAGCGCAGAAGCTGCAACAACAGAGCAGACAAACCGAGGAGGATTGGCGCAACAAATTGAGCCAATCGGAGGACGACGTCAAGTTCCTTATCAAGCGATGCATCGACCTCCAGGTGCTTGCTATGAAAAAGGACAAGGACAAGAAGAAGGACAAGAAGGTGGTAGGAAAGATCCTGAAGAAGGAGAAGAAGAAGCAGGAGGAGAGACAGAAGAGAGAGGAGCAACAGGAGAAGAGAGAAAAGAAGGAACTGGAAAGACGAGAGAAGGAGAGGAAGGATAGGGAGAAGAGAGGGGAGTAACATCCCTTATCTCCTCCTCACCCCTCCCCTATCCCCATCCCCCTTCCTACCAAACACCCTCCCACCCCTTTACACCCCCTCACTTATGGGTTTATTCCGGGTGATCCGGTTTCCTTCTACACAAAAACATCCATCCACTCTCCAAGGTGACATGGTGGTTGAATCATTCTCTCCGTGTCTGTGTGGGTTTACTCCGGGTGATCCGGTTTAATTCTACACGAAGACATCCATCCACTCTCCCTCCTCTCCAAGGTGACATTGTGGCAGAGTGATTCTGCCCATGTCTCTTATTAACTCTTCCTCTCTCTAACCCCCTACCATCTCCCATCCATTCACTTTCCCTCCTCTCCAAGGTGACATGGTGGCAGAGTGATTCTCCCCGTGTCTGTGTGGGTTTTTCCCCGGGTATGCCGGTTTCCTACATAAATAACAACAACAAAAAGTTTTCTGTTATCTGCCCATTTGTCACGTTTTCAGTATTGTGTGCATAGTTCCATTTTTTTGTGTGTATTATTATGGAGAAAAACTGTAATACAGCATTATTCCTGGGAATGTCACCACAGACACCCAGTTTGTAAAGGCACGGTCACAAATGCGCGAATGCAGGCAGATGAGGATCGCCTGCCGCGGCGATATTCGCCTGAAAGTTCACCAAAGTTGAACTACGCGCAATTGCGAAGATGCTTTGCAACCGGGAACGGTTCTTTATTCGCTCCTTCGCTCGCATAGAATGGAAGGGGGGGGGGGCGAATGATAATTTTGCGCATGTGTGACCGTGCCTTAATACTGCAAATATTGCAATACTTTCATCAGTGGGCCATAGGTTCAACCTAACTTCAACAGAGACCAACATTTTACATGTATCACCCAGAATTTTTTTTTCACCAAGATTTTTGAGGACAAACAGGTTTATGATATGCAATAAAAGCCCCAGATCAGAAATTAACCCAGCGGGAAGCAGTTATGGTGTATGCCAATTCATTGGTTGCGATCTAATATATACTGTGGTTCCTGTATGAAAAGATCAACAACAGAAAACATGCACACACAACTATTTATATATAAATACATACATATATCTTTTTAGAGAGCACTTAAAGTGCCAATAGTATAGTCAGAAAGAAGTCATAATATAGTATGATGTAAAAAAAAAAGTCATAATATAGTATGACATAAAGAGTCATAGTATAGTATGTCATGATGTAGTTTATCATAAAAAATGTCATAGTACTTAGTGTAACATAAGTACATTCAGTAAGTGAAAGACATGTACAATAAATGCCACTGTTAACTGCACAGTTGTGCTTTGTTGGATTTTACAAATATCCAAGGTCAACTTTATGGATTAGTGTTTATTCAGCCTTTCATTGTCCAGATAATAGTTTTTAACATTACATTTGCAATAAAAAAAAACACTGATTACTTTCCCATCCATTTACATGGGCATTGAAAGTGTAGAGGCTAGAGGTGGAAGATGGACAAAATCTATCATAGTATATTTAATGTTATTTGAATATCTTTATTATGTTAGAAAATAACCAGATAGGAATTTCTGGTTTTGGCCAATATCATGAATTTAATACCTCACAGTCAAGGTTCCTCGACCCTAGGTAATAACGATGTGAAAAATATATAGCACCTTACTGTACCTGTACCGCTGCATTTTACAGGTGGTTAAATGAATACAGGGATAAATAAACGGTGGTTTAACACAATAACATTGTTCACTACACATACCTGGAGGACATACTGGAGGACAGCGTAATAGTTGTGTGTTATGCGGAGTATTTAAAGTGTGCCCGGATATGATAATCAATTGTTGCGGTGATGGCGTCTTCCTTATATGGAAGGTGACAGCTGAGCAGGGAGGTGGTGACGTAATTAAGGTGGCAGTGACCAGCCAGGTAAAAATTAGCTGAGAAGTGCTAGGCAGGTATAAGTGGGAGCGATATGAGAATAGCTCTGCTACACAGGGAAATCACAGGTGTAATTAATAACATGAATAACCACTGCAGGAAGGTCTTACTGGGACTCTAAAAGCAGCAGTGGGCAGTATATTTTTGGCATCATTGTGCAAAATATCCATAATAATATTTCAGCACATTGTAATTCAAGTGTTCTGAGAGAAAACTAGACTTCTGCTACTCCTCATGGCTCTGTATTCAGGCTTTAAAAAATCTAGCATCTAGCCCATGACGGGAGACTTTGGCCAATCACAGGTCCTTTCAGAGAGAAAGCGTTCCTATTGGCTGTTCATTCAAAGGAGGCAGCTGTCAATCACATGCGAACTCCGATCAAACAAGGCAGCGCTGATCAAATATGAATAAATATTATGTTACTGTGATGCCTATTTCTCGCCTCAAATGTTCTCAGAAACATCTTGTAGTGTACTGTTTAGCTGTAAAATGAGAAAGTCTGCTCGGGCTGGTGGGCGGTGCTTGGTATTTCCTCAACTGATCTCAACATGGCTGCCGGGTCACAAAAATGTCTTCCGTGAAAAAGTGGCACATGGATATCTCCCTCACTTAGTTGCAAGGCACCTTTAGGGTGGGACTTCCACCTTTGCCATTCTTACTACTCTATAATACATGGACTTTGGTGACCCCAGTCCCTACATACAGTAGCGCACCACTTCAACATGGTATTCTGTTATTATTGGTATGTATGTTATGTTAATTATATAGCAAAACGGTGTTTCTTTCTATGGTAAAAACTTGTATATATACGGTAAAATATGGAATCAAACTCCAACCTTAACCATAAAATCCGCAGTACTAATATCTTTTTACCGTAAAAGTTCTACCGTATTTATTACTATTAAATTCTGGCAACCACAGCTGCCAGGTTTTTTTTTACCATAAAAACTACAGTTATTTCTTGTTTATTTATTTTTATTTCTATTTTTTTGCAGAAGAGGTCCAACCAGCCAACGGAAAGCTGAACACACAGGACGGGCCTTTATTAAGAATGACATCATGTCTAGTTAAACTAATAATGCACTTATGTTTTTAATGTTCAACAGCAGCTTTTCAGCATGAAAAGTACAAGATTATAGTTTTCCCTGTAGCTCCTAGGGGTTTCAACTTTGATTTATATATCTCCCAAGGATAAAATCTTATTTTCCTCCTTTCTGTGTGTATTTAATTTTTAGCTTTGCAGTTGCAAATTACCTGGAAATTAAAAGATAAATGTCCTAATCTCTAGATAGAGGCTGTATGTGTAACAAAGCCTGATTAGACACTGTCGACACACATCTGTTAATGAGAGAGAACCCGCTCTATTTTCTATCTTTGTCACAGATCAGTGAATCAGCCCAGTGTGTTAGTGCATGTTGATGGATCACCATTACCTTCACTGTGGGTACAGAGGAAGCCCAGCTGTGAGGATTTGTGCTTCACAGATTACAAATCAACCTTTAAGCAGGCAAATGCACCATAAATCTTCCGGCTATTTGCTTTGTCAGTTCATGCTGGACATGCTCACTGTGAGCTGCAGGTGCCTTTAGGACAACTGGAGAGTCAGCCAAAGAGTCAGCGTGGTGGACATGTGGAGTCTGCCAGGTTGTGATGCACAGCACGCGTCCTTGGATGTTTTAGAGGGTAAGAACTGTCCATTTGTATTCCTTCATAATCTGTACCATTTACAGTGTTTATATGCATGCAGTATTGCAGTGATGTGGACACAATGGACCCTGGGACACACATTAAAGGGAAAAGAACCCCCAGACACAGAATTGACTTTGCACTATTCTAATTATACTTGACAGGAAAGTCAGCATATATGTACACATATGGATAACTGGCATCCTGATTTAGAAATCAGAACATCAAGATTGAATTTATATCATTAAGTTGTTGTTAAGGAGTTGGTCCAGTGAAATTAAAGGGGAACTACGACCATTTTTCGAAATTCCTACATGTTATTCCTATGGTCTAAAACAGTCCAAAACTATTAGTAAACATGAACAACCAACACAGTCTCACGGCAGTTTGTCAAATAGTCACGAAATTTTGATTCGTGTACATACACGACACGAATTTTCCTTCTTTTTCGTGACGCTCAGCGTTTTCCTATAAATGTCCAGCAACACATGACGCACGTGTCAATTTGCGCTCCAGTCTTTTCAAAATAAAACTACTTCTAGGAATAGATAGACTTGGTTAGGCTTAGGCAACAAATTACTTAGTTAGGTTTAGGAAAAGATTGTGGTTTGGGTTTAAATAACACCGGAAGTGGCGTAACTTAAATACGGAAGTTACGTTACAAAAACGACTTAGTTAGGTTTAGGAAAAGATTGTGGTTTGATTTAAAATAACTCCGGAAGAACTTCAATACGGAAGCTATGTGACAATTAAATCAACTTTGACTTGAGGTTTCACACGGGATACAAACACCGCTCTCCTGGGAGAAAGTCCTGTGTGTTTGTGTGTGGAGCTGCTCCATAGACAATGAATGGGAGAGATGTTATAGATGACACTGAGAGCACCCAGAGGAATGATCTGAGTATATGGGGACATTTTCTGTTTCACAACGGACAACACTACAATAGAATGAAGCTCATTTGGGTATAAAAAAGAAAACAAGCATTCTGTGAGTCCACAAAATCCGCCTTCCATTCATTGTCTATGGAGCAGCTCCAGACTTTATACCCTATGACATCACAAGTTTGAGACTTACTTCTCTGGTTTCTGGCTTTGAGAGAGAGTAGCTCATGTTCACACACATTGATTGAACTTTCCTAGACCATGGAAATAACATATTGGAATTCTTAATTTAGGTGGTGTTCCCCTTTAAAATGTGACTATCCAGGTAGGCTTATACGATTTTTAATGTTTGTTGTTAAATAAACCTTGTCAGAGGCTGAACATGGCTAATTACCTACAGGTTTATCTATGATGGGCCTTCTGTTATTATATAACCACACAGAATCCTGAGTAATAAAGCACTTTTGCCATCGCTTTCTTCACATCATAACGTAGCAAATCGTGAAAGTCCAATTTGTAGTTATTATGTTTCCAAATTTCTACACATCGACCCTAATATAACATAGCAGAAACACCTTACAAGACAACAACAAAACAAACTACATCTTTACAAAAATACACTAAAATTACACTTTGACTGTCTCAACAAAAGTCTAATTTTGTCATGTTGTTGTGTTACATTGTCCCTGTTTGTCTTAACTGATTTGGGGACATAAAATGAAAAATAAGCACTTCAAATCCTCTATAGGAAATCATTTCAAGTATGTAAATGGCATTCATTGTAAATGTAAGTGCCTAAATTATCTCATATTAAAGTTATCATACAAATTATACTTTACTTACCCATTTAATATATTTCATGTATATCTAAACATTATTGATAGACTGACACATCAGTTGAAAAACAAGACATGGGTGAACAATATTGAAGTTCCTTCTTTTGCTAAAGACAGAATATAAGACCAAATATAACCAGCAAATAAAAACAGCAGAATTAAGTCCAAATGCACTTAAAAACTTAAAAATAAAAATATGGCTGCTTATTTGTCGATTGGAATCTTATTTTACTTCATTTAGACCAGATGGATTAATGTACACTAGGTTACATCTCTGTCTACAAGGCAACTTCAACGTGCAGTATAAATCTAAATCTATAATCTTACGCTGGATTGCCTCAACATAATAAATACCTTACACACACACACACTCACTCACTTATAATATTAATAAAATAAATTCACATGTTGTATCAGGTAAATACAGGACGGTGTAGTTCTAAAACCTAACAGCAGGTGGCACATGAGAGCAGGTGAATATGAGGCATGATTTCAACAAGCAAGTAAACAAAGACATTGTGTAAATATAGGTAAACAATAATAAAAGCTTGCATTCATTTACTGGGTTGCACTTGTTTTCACATCTCAGTTGCATGTGTGTAAACTTGGAGGTATAGAAGTGCAGAAGCAAAAAAACCATAGCTGAGCATCACCTGTAATACTTTTGCATGGGGGGAGGGGGGGGTATTGCATTCACTGCAAATTGTCAGCCTCTGAAATCCTCAGCACAGGGGAGCTGAAGTTGGACGAGAAGGGAACTAAGTTCTGGGTGCTCAGATAACTAATCTTCTTGCCGCCGTCCCCTCCTGATCCCTGTTCCAGACTGGCCTCCAGCGAGTCGGGCCCCCGCGCCTGTCTGCTGGGCTGCGGCAGAGGCACCAGGCCGTGCAGGAGGCAGTTCCCCACTTGGGAGTTGCATCGAGCCAAGTTGTCAGTCAGATGCTGCATGTACACCTCCTCCAGCTGCTTCTCCAGCAGCCCGTTCAGCAGCGAGTTCGACATGGGCTCCAACCCTGATCCGGGCAGATCCAAGCTGATGTTCACACTGTCCCCCATGACCAGATAGCCCTGGTCTGGTATGGATGAGGCAGGCTCACCTTGTTGGGCTGCCCATTCTGGGTGACGGTAGGCTACAGGGGCATGAAGCTGGGGCACGATGGCTCTCGGAGGGTTGTGTGAGATGCGGCCTGAGTCTGCCACCTGCAGGTCTGGGTACTGTTCCAAGAGGCTGCAATCGTCTAAGCAAAGTGTGAAGTCAGGGTCCAGGGTGAGCACAGGTGGACACCCAGGGATTAAGAGCCCTACAGGACCTTGAGGCACCACTTTCAGTCCCTGGAATTGGGTGGAGTCTTCTTCCTGGTTTGGACCTGATTACAGAAAGTAAACTGGTTATTTGGATGTTTTCAATTAAATTTAGTTCGATTTGACATTTTTGCTACTTGGCATGAAAGTATTGGTGAGATTTAGGACTGTCAAAGTTAACGCAGTGATAACGTTTTAACGTAAATTTGTTTTCACGCCACAAATTTCTTGACCGCATTAATACAATTTTAAGGTTGTAGCGGGGTTACAGCTACAGTGGAGATACTGGCATCATATGAAACTAGAAAACCCAATGAAAACATTGGTAACAACCATGTCATACTAGCTTGTCACGAAGGAGATTTAATAACGCTCCAAATTTACGCTAAATTTTGGCGAGGAAAAACTGTCATGGTCATTTTCAAAAGGGTCCCTTGACCTCTGACCTCAAGATATGTGAATGAAAATGGGTTCTATGGGTACCCATGAGTCTCCCCTTTACAGACATGCCCACTTTATGATAATCTCATGCAGTTTGGGGCAAGTCATAGTCAAGTCAGCACACTGACACACTACCAGCTGTTGTTGCCTGTTGGGCTTGAGTTTACCATGTTATGATTTGAGCATATTTTTTATGCTAAATGCAGTACCTGTGAGGGTTTCTGGACAATATTTGCCATTGTTTTGTGTTGTTAATTGATTTCCAATAATAAATATATACATACATTTGCATAAAGCAGCATATTTGTCCACTCCCATGTTGATAAGAGTATTAAATACTTGATAAATGTCCCTTTAAGGTATATTTTGAACAGATAAAAAATGTGCGATTAATTTGCGATTAATCGGGATTAAATATTTTAATCGATTGACAGCCCTAGCAAGATTATATCTGACAAAGAAAGAACATTTTAGTAAAAGGGAAGTTAAGAGAACTAGACTGTGTAAAGTTAACGACAGTAGCAGTATGGAAAGTTAAAATGAAAACTTCTTCAGATGGTTTGTATTTTTCATAAGGCTGTTTACCTGCTTCAGTCTGTAGGTCTGTAGACTTTGACTCGGAGAGAATACAGCTGAGTTGATCCGTACTATGAGTGCGTGTCTGCGATCTCTTTAGCTTAGAAGCAGAGGCAAACTTTCTCTCCTCCCTGTAAAGCAGCACTCTGAGAAAACCTTCAGCCAACATGACGCAGGATGACCGTCCTCTTCTTCTTTGCGTCTTATGATTGTCAGTCTTAAGTGCAAATGGCACAGTGTGTTATTGCGTATGCTATTGTAAAGTTCTACTAGCTTGTTTCACTTCTGCAACTGAGAAGTGGCCCCTCCACCCACATAGGCCTACTTCCTTCATTAACATGTAACTGAAAATCATGGTTTAGAGAAAAGAGAACAGGACATTTATACACAAGCTGAGAAAACTTAATATGCATGAGTAAAAGTACCAACACAACATTTAGAAATACTCCATTATAGGTTGCAGACTGCAACCAGCTGAAACTTTTCCCGTGTGCCAAGCGTGTAGGAGAACTACGGTGGCCGACGGGAAAACATGAAAACATGGATGGCCCTTTCCAGATCCAGTGTTTGGTTTGTCCGTTCTGGGCTATTGTAGAAACATGGCGGCTGGCTCCCTGAAGAGGACCCGCTCCCTATGTAGATATAAACGTCTCATTCTAAGCTAACGAAAACACAACAATTCTTATTTCCAGGTGATTATACACTAAAGATTCTTATTGATCCCCCTAAATGCTACACACTGGCCCTCTAAGTAAAAGTACAGAAGTATTATCAAAGATATTTAAAGTATCAAAAGTAATGGCCCCTGTGACTCATATACTATATCATATTACATTATTATATTGTTAACACAAAACAATAAAATAAAACTTTATATTTATACTGATGCACCAGTGTGTACGGAGCATTTTAAAGTTGTAAGCTGGTTAAGTTGGAGCCACGTACAGTAAGGACATTTAGTGGTTCCCAACCTAGAAGTCGGCCTCCTCCGAAGGGTCAAAAGATCTGAGGAGTTAAAGCTAGGGTTGGTAATCTTGAGAAACTAGCAAGAGTACGCTAGATTTAAAAAATAATCCAACCTAAAAACCCATTCCAGTGTTTCCAACTCTTTTCCAATGAAAGTAGCTAGCAGCAGCACTAGCTCAAAAAGTCCCTAAATCTAGAGAGAAAGTCGCCAAGTCGGCAACACTGACAGTCCGTCCCTTCAGGCCTCCGTCCAAAGCCACTCCCCCAAAATTATCATTATGAACATAAACATATCCTAATGAACGTAACCAAACGAACATGACTATTGTTAGTACTCACAGCTGTCAAGCTAGCAGCTTGTGGAAGACTGCAGTGACGCGCAACGAGTGCACACAGGCAGGCAAGTAGCCCGTCCAATCAGTACATTCAGGAGAAATGAAATGATTGGACGGGTTTATTACAGTCCTTGTGACAGATACCATATTTTCTTTCTTTATCAGAGCATTTGAATCATTGATTGCTGTCGGGATGTAATGAGAATTTTAACGAATAGCCTATAGCCTAACAAAAAATGTTTTTGAAGAAGATAACAAACCCTAACTTTAATGGGGTAGGGATTGAAGAAAAAGAAGTTCTGCTACACACAAAAAAGCACACTTTTACTTTTTCTGAGATAATGGAGAGTTTAAATGAAACCCTCTGAGAAGTTAAGAGAGGAAATTACTTCCACCAGATTGGGAGCCATTGGTTTAATCTTCAATAAATTTGAGTATAATATAATTGAAATACAAGGAGTACCTACACACTGGAGTCACAGCTCCTATTAGTTTCATTAGTGATATTTCGATCAACTACAGGTCTTCCTCCTTCAGAATAATCATCTTCACTATATTCAAAGGTCTTGCTTAAAGTAGACGTAGCATTGTCTGTTATAGCGTCAATATTGAGACAGGAGAGGAGTGTTTGAGAATAAGTTTTCATAAGCAGTCATGTGCACAACCACAGAAGCTTAGTGGGATAGGTGCTGGATACAAACGGAGCTGTGATTCCAGTGTAGGGGTACTGCTTGTATTGCAATTCTATTCTTTAATATTTTAAAAGTTTATCATGCAATTTCATGTAAAATCTTAATCTGAAAAGTACGTAGTAACTACAGCTGTCACAAAGAGTTAGTGAAATAAAAATCACAATATTTGACTCTGAAGTGTGGTGGAATAGAAATATAAAATAGCATAATATGGAAATACTCAAGAAAAATACAAAGACCTAAAAACTGCTGAGAAGCACTTCGAGTGGTCGGAGAACATTCTGAGGAATATCTGAAGAATGTTGCAAATCAGTGACTCAATGAGAGACGACTTCTTCAAGACAATGAAATCACCCATCCCAAATGCTTGAATGCCTGCTTATCACAAGCAAGCCAAAGATTAGTCATATTCTGTACACTTAAAATAATTTATCTTACACAAAAATATGTTATAATAAGGCAGAATTTATTTCAAATTTGTTTGACTTTGTCATTATTGAAACATATTTCATGACAACCAACCAGAGTACTGAGAGTTAGGCTTTTATTTGCAGTCTTATTCTTTTTATTTTATTTTAGAGAAGATTGTGTAAGATGGGGATTACCGACACCATGTGAAACAGGATGTTTATAGCGAAACGAAACAGCGATCCAAAAAAATAGAAAATAAAAAAATGTCACATCCCTGTGTGTATGCAGACTTGTCATTTTGGCATGTGTTATCATTTTTAAACATCTCGTAGAAAAAGGTTTGCTATTAAAACAGCATTAAGACAATATAAAGTAAATACAAACACAGAGAATGGGATAGATAGCATTTACAGAAGGTTCTGCAGGTTTGGCGATGATGACGTGATTGGCAGGAGCACAACGTTTGACCTAATGTGTCCAGGATTGAACAGATAAAGACTTATTCTGGTGAAATAAATGAGGACAATGTCTCTTGGATGATGATCTGTCTGTTGGCCGAATGATGAATCTGTGTTACAATTTTCAAAGTGCGTACATTTTGTTGATCTCAAAAAAGGAAGCTACACATTCATGCTAATGGTTGATTGACAGGTCATTGGGCCAATAGGCTTAGCAGGCTGAGCTTAATGGGAGGAAGCAGAGCTGTTTGTAGATACCCATAATGCTCTGCTTTAGCACCTCCTTTCACTACAGCTGACAAGGCACAGCTGAACACAGATTAATAGAAAAAGAACATACTGAAAAAAGTAAACCAAAACCGTCCATATTTATAAGCCAAGTGAAATTCTTTTTTTTTTCCTGGATCAGATCCAGTCCAGGTCCATCTGGGTCCAGATCTGGGTTCAGGTAGAAACGGTGTAAAAGCTGCTACTGCTGTGCTTTCTTGGCTAGAGCCTCGGCCTCCTGACAGAGACACAGAAAGGAGAGAGTGTTATATTAAAATGGAGGATATGGGTTTATATATCCCCTGCCACAGCACCGAGGAAACCCCCTCTGTTTCTATGGTAACTGGCACACCTCCCTGCAGCTCCTGTTGTGGCACGGAGGAGGCGCCAGTGTGCAGGAGGGAGAGGAAACGGAGAAGAGGCCTGCTCGGGTGTTGAGGATATCATGAACAGATGTATTATGTAATATGTGTGTGTTTTCTGTATGGACATCACACTGCGAGGATAAATATATATTTAGGCACATAAGCCAACGTTACAGGAAAAATGGCTGCAGGAGAGCAGTTCAAAGAAAGGACAGTGTGTTTTTGTGTTTACATAAGATTATACCTTGGAGCCCGGGGGAGCAGTCAGACCCAGGAACGCGTACACGGCGTTGTCCTCTCTGGCATCGAAGAAGGCCTCATAGTTCTGAGAAAGAGGGAGAAAACTTTAGATGCAGATCGATCAGAGGATCGGCTCCAACCTGAGGAATGATAATGTGAAACAGGCTCTGGATCAGCGCCTTGTCGTTGTCGGGGGTTGTGTTATTTGTCCAAGGAAAGGCCTCGGTAGTCTGGTAGGAGGGTATTGTCTTTGAGAATGTAGCCCACGGTAAACAAGCACACATTCACCCATTTACTGTTTAGTTGCCTGCAGTCTCTCTCACATTCTTGATCCCTCATTCCTTTGTTTTCACTCCTTTTGCTCCCACACACACATGCCAGTACACACACACAAACGGATTTGTTATAAAGGGAGCCGTACAGCTGCAAGTATCCTGAGAAATGCGGTTCTCTTTGTCTCTGACATTCAATACAGCCCATCCTTCATGTGCAACTTCACTTCCAGCCATCCATTAGCTGCATGACTAAAGGTTTTAGGCTATGTGTCCTTCTAATGGGAGTAAACTAGCATCTGAGGCCTGTACTATGAAGCGAGTTCAACATACCCAGGGTATCTTCTCGTCATCTGGCTTAACTAACCCTAACAAACGCAATCCCGCTGAGCGGTCCTACGACGGTGGTTATCAACTCGGTAAGTCAACCCAGGGTTTCTCAATCTGACTATGTTCACATTAAAGGGGCGGTGTCTGCAGCATCTGACCAATCACAAACATGGACAAGTCTACTGTCAGCAGAGCGGCACATTTTACAAAGGGAAAGCAAACTATAATATTAGACAAATACGAAGAAGTTAGACACATAATCAGACTAAAAGTAACACAGTTGAAGCTGCCAAATGCAGGAAGAACAGCTGGTAAAAGGAAAAATACAGATGTGTGAATGTGTAAATTAACAGACTTATTAATTTAACAGAATACTCAAAAGTCAGATAAAGTCGTCTAGATGGGGATGTGATATACAAATAGCTTTCAGAATAGAATGGATGCACAGGTTACGCTTCATTATGCCATTTGATAAAGTTGCGGCGTGTGTGACTATTTCAGCCTTCTTTCAGTTGCGTCCCCGTCTCCAGCGGTGTGAAACGGACTTGGAAACAAATAAAAAAATAATTGTAAAAACATAATTCAAAGCGGTAAGCACCCACAGCATACAGCCAGCTGTCCTTCCGGCATTTGTCATCTTAAACTGTGTTGTTAATAGTCTGTATTATGACTTAAACTTTTTCATATTTGTGTAATATTATCATACGATCTGCGCACCGATCTCTGATTGGTCAGCAGGCGGTGCTTTTATAAGAGTTGATCTCTTATCTGGAACATATCCTGCTCCGGAGCAGGTTAGGTGTTCAGCATAAGTTACCATGGCGATCTACCCCAGTAAGAAGTGAACCACCGTCGTAGGACTGAAAACCCTGAAGTTACCTCGCTAACCCTAAATCCTGCTTCGTAGTTCAGGCCTCTGCTAACACAGGAGAGAAGGATAGGGTACTTTTTTTTCTCTTATTTTATTTATTCATCAACTGTTCAATCTGTACATTTTATCTTCACAGGTGATGTTTAAAGGAATAGTTTGACATTTTGAGAAATACGCTTATTCACGTTCTACCGAGAGTTAGATGAGAAGATCAATACCAGTCTTACAAATGACCATTAAATATGTAGCCAGAGCAAGGTGACGGTTAACTTAAGTTTGTGCTCAACCACAAAGTTAAACACAAAGACTCGGAGGAGGGGGAAACAGCTCACCTGGCTCTGTCCAAAGGTAAAATCTGCCTACTAGCACCTCTAAAGCTCACTAATTAACACCTTATATCATTATATACTATATATTTATATATATTTGTTTTTTCCATACAACAACTAAATTGAAAAACCATAAAGTTGCAGTTTATTGAGGGATTACGTGCCTATATCTTGTCGCTTTTTTACTTCGGACTTTGTAGATATAGTGTGGGCTTTCGGCGGATTTTGTTACCTTTGAACAGAGGCAGGGTATCTGCTTCCCCTCTTTTCCAGTCATGATGCTAAGCTAAGCTAAGCTAACCAGGTTTTGGCTCCAGCTTCATATTTAATGGACAGATATAAGAGTGGTATAACTGTCTTTTCCCAAAATGTTGAACTATTCCTTTAAATGCTGTTTTGAAGCATTCTGCCAGGATAAATGTATGATAGATAAATTCTAAATCATTCATTTAATTTAATACTAAAGCAGCCATATATATATATATATATATATATATATATATTGTTTTTTGTACACTTTGGTCAGCAGAACAAGCTAACATTGACATACTATCATGTTTCCTTTTTACTAAATCTAGCAGATAATGAGCAACATTATTATTCTGATTCTGTCCACATGTTTATGTAAATCAAGTATTCATTCTCCTTTTAGCTCTGTTTATGTCTTCAGCAACTAAGTATCTGGCTCTTTAGCTGCTAAATGCTCCACTTTGTTCACCGACTAGTCACTACTCTGCACTCTGGTGCGGGGCAGGGAGGGTACAGTGGGTTTGTCTAATTTTTTTTTTTGTGCTGAAAACGACACTGATGAGAGCCGTGAGAATGAATCAAATCAGTAAAGTCACAGGCCATAAAACCAAAACAATGACACCTTTGACATTACACATAGTAATGAGTTCTATTAATATACAAATATTGATTAGTGCAGCTTTAAACATATTTAGTCTAAAAACATCAGAATCAGTGTTCAGAAGCCACCATGCATGATTTGTGTGTACTGAGGAGAAGAGGTGCAGCTCTCTCAGTCACCTGTCAGAGTAGTACTGTAATTGCATGAACAATCATGTGCCAGTAATTCAGAGCATCTGTGTGCATGCGTGCCTCACCCCGCAATATTTGCTTTCGTTAAATATCTGTGGGGGGAGAGGGTTCCCCGTGGTCGGCCGGGACTCCTCCGGAACGTTCTCTCTCATCCATTTCCTGTTGTCCTCGTTGGCCGCGATGTCGCACTCCTCGAATTCGATCTTATTGACCCCCAGGAAGCCCTTCACATCCTGCTGCTGCTTTTTAATCTGCATGAGAGAGGGTGACAGAGGGGAAGTTGTCAGTTAGACGCGTGTTAACTTTCAGCCTTATGAGGAAACATAAGGGCCTCGGTTCACCATACTGTCATCAGTCTGCTGCTTCTTCTCTGCTGTGGGAAATTACACTACAGAGATCGCTGGCCGCTCTGTTACTAAGTTACCACTCGTTTGCTGAATGAAGTGATACAACAGGAGTATTGAAGAGGGTGAACTCGGGCAAGGCTAAGCAGGGACGGATTGTGTTTTTATCTGCATGGAAAAACGCCAGATAGCGAGGAGGACGGCAACTCCCCAGACTGGACTCCCATCATCCTCCTCCTCCTCACTTTATTGTTTCTAAACTCGTTGCATACTTTTAATTTGACAAACTGCCAAAGCCTATCATTTTTATATAATAAAGTGAGCATATTACTCACAAAGAAAGACTGTGTTTCCTCACTATCTGGGTTTTTGATGCAGATGTGATTATTTTTTAAAGGCTCCTTGTTCTGTTGCATTGGCACAGCACCGTATTTAACACTAGTCTCATTGGTGACACTTTTGCATAGTCCATTCTGCTCCATGCAAAACCACAAGCTTGTTATCTAAGAGGATGCAAATAACCGACTCCATGACCTAACAGGAAATAAAAGTGTATCAAGAATGACAGGGTGACACCCTATAGAGAGGCGATGTCCCGCCCCTTCTGGTGGACCACCATGGGACCTTATTTCTGAAAAAATATGAACGGTAGTCAACGGTGAGACAAATTTTGCAAGTCAAGAAAGTGGCAGTTTGTTGTAAAACTGACACACCAAGCCGACAGTCGTCCATCGGACAGTTTGGGGCTGTCGGTGAGCGTCCCTCACCGCACCGTCGGCTCTAATCTGCCCGTGTCAGAGTTTTCAGCGACATCTGGAATGAAGCTAAGTGGTGAGTGAGAGTGGTGAGAAAATGGTCGGCAAACACTGCTTTATTTCATGTACCTTTCATAACAACGGCTTGTATATCCACAGCCCTCGGTCTTCCGGTTTCCCTTTTTGAATGACGGATACAGACTACCGCGACCTGCTGGTGTGGAGAGTTATTTCCTCTCACGCAGGCGCAAAACGTACGTGGTAGTTGGCCGTCGGCTGTCGTCTTTGCGGTGTGTTCGGGTGCAACTTTTTTGGCCAAGACAAAGGAGACGTGAGGCGACGCTACAGTTGGCCTTCATCGCCGCTAGTTTGATCATATCATATCAGGTTGGTGAGTCTGGGCCTTAAGACTTTGAAAATACGTAATTAGAAAGATTACGCACCCAAAAGTCGCGTAAATGACGTCTCTCTCGCTGAAGCTACGATGCCTGTGTGTTTCGTACTGGGATTTACTCACATGAGCAATGGGTCTTGTTGTTTTTTTCGCTTCCTGGCTGATAAAAAGACCAGGAGTCGCCGGATAAAACACATCAGGTGAGATAACGTTACATTTGTGCGTGGTCATAGCTAAGTTAGCTAACTGAAAAAATCAACTTGGATGCATCATGGCTGCCACTGGCAACTACTGTTTTAGAGCAGCGAAGAAGAACTGATTGCAGCTAGTTTGTCACGTGACAACAGCAAACAACAACATTGCTTTGCTAGTGGAGAGTGTAACGGTAACGGTAGTCAGAGCGAGGAAAATGTCAGCTATTTAGCAACATTTCACTGTGGAAAATCCAACCAGTAAACTGTATGTATTTGTTCATGTTTTAAAAAAAGGGTTTAACCTGAGCAAGGCCATACAACAAAGATAGTAATCATATCATATCCATACATGGTCAGTAGAAAACAGCTGTTGAATAATAATAATAACAATAATTATATTTTTTTCAATCACGCTGTGATCGGATCGGCACTCGGTATCGGCTGATACCGCTGGGAAAAAGTGGTATTGGAACATCTCTAGAAGTAAGGTCCCATGTGATCCACAGGAAGGGGCGGGACTTCCCCTCTCTATGGGATCTCACCTCTATCAAAGTTACTATCAGGTATGTCCTATGTAAGCTGCTCTATCACTGAGTAACCCAAATACAGTCACACACAGCGAGGTAATAAAGAAGCTACAGAGAGGATAGAAATGTGTGCTTGTCTGGATGTGTTCTGCCTCTATCATTATGGTCTTGTGTGTGATTTAGTATATGAAACTGTGGTCCAATGAGGTCTCTGTGGGTGTGTGTTAGAGGGAGGATGGCCCTACAAGGCCAGACGGAAACAAGAGCTCCTCTGGGACTCGAGAGGAGGTAACTGGTCAAACACGAGCCAAATAAGGCCTGCTGCAAGCCAAGGAGACACACACACACACACATCCAGCCTCGGCTGCACACACATTCACACACCTAAAATCAAACTTCATGGTAAAAGCACTACAAGGTCCTATGGATGATATTGTCTTGCTGTCAGTCCATACACCTCCACGTGAGGGCTCCTCCCAGCTTTGTGGTGTGCAGGCGAGACAGGTGGATTACTTATTATTCAGCCATCTGCTGAAACAACACGGAGGCATGGAAATGAGGGCGCTGCTGACAATGCTGGCAGATTAGCCGTGGTGCAGTTTGAATCATTTAATGGCAGTTGCACTCTCGAGGCCAAAGTCCTAAAACCTGCTCTGGAAACCGGCTCGGGACGTAGCAACGGAGTGGAACGCCATGAGCTCGGACTCGCTTTGACTCGCTCCGTCTCTAAACACAGACCTCTCTCTGGTGGAAGAATCTGCACAGCCTGCTCTTTCTCCCTTCCGACTTACATCAGCGCAGGGCACATTAATATATTAACTAACGTCATCCTAAATTTCTAAAACGACAAGTTGAGCACAAGGATCCACTTTCTCCTCTTTTCTCCTTTCCGTTGGTGCACTCTGGCCATCACCCAAGAAGCCTGCATTGTACTGTTGCCAAGCGAAATTAATTTGTAGGGCAAACTGGCCTCGTGCCATCTGCCCCTAACTCTAATTGCACAGTGAGAGTTCCCAGCTTTGCCCCCTTTAGTCTTCAGTGGAGCTCCCGGTGATTCTAATATGGAAGAAAACAGGCGGGCCCTGCCTCTGGGTGTGGTAATAAACAACCACTCCTTATCTATCTCTCTGGAATGCTAGAAAATTACTCCTCAGTCTTAATAACATAGACAAGAGAGTGAGCCAGTGTCAGACCTGCAGATAAATCATGCTTTCTTTCACAATACCTGAATAGTTTCCCTTGGTATGCAAATATAAACTGATATTAAGTATGACACAATGCAAAAGCAGAGGGCGTTGTCTCTGAGTTGTTTGTTTTGTCTAGACATGGATCAGGCAGCAACCCTTCTTCAACTTGCATTCTCTCTAATAGCCAGCAGGGGGCGACTCCCCTGGTTGCAAAAAGAAGTCTGATTGTATAGAAGTCTATGAGAAAATGAGCCTACTTCTCACCTGATTTATTACCTCAGTAAACAATGTAAAGATGATTTGTCATGTCTGGGAGTTTCATCTTACAACTTTAACCTTTTCACAGTGTGTTTTCAGTTCCTGAAAATTAATTGTGACATTTTGGTCGCCTAAAAATGTCTTATTCAGCGTTCGGTTGTACTTAGCTCCACCCTCTCGTGTCACTTCTGGTTGCAAAAAAACAAGATGGCGACGGCCAAAAAGCCGAAATCTAGGCTTCAAAACTGCAGTCCACAAACCAATGGGAGGCATCACGGTGACTACGTCCACTTCTTATATACAGTCAATGGTTTTTAGCCATGCTGGCACTATGGCTCTGTGGATGGCAATACTTGTCAGTCGGTCGGTCGGTCGGTCCACCACTTTGGTTCAAACTGAAATATCTCAACAACTATATTATAGGTTGCCATTAAATTTAGAACAGACATTCATGGGCAACAGATGATGATTCCTACTGGGTTTGGTGTTTCCCTGCCATTTCCTCTAGCACCACCGTGAGGTTGACATTGTTGTTCTTAGTTAAATATCTCAAAAACTATTGGATGGATTACCAACACATTCATGATCCCCAGAGGAGGAATCCTGATAACTTTGGTGATCCTCTCACTTTTTCTTCACGTATCCTGTGAAATATCTCAACCTCTACACGTTGGAATTGTAATAACTTTGGTGATCCCCAGACTGCTCCTCTAGCGCCATCATCAGGTCAAGTTTGAATTTGTCCAGTACTTTGGTTTATGACCAAATACCAGCAAAACTAATAACGTTCCGGCCTAAGCTTTGCTTTAGTGCTATTTAGCAAATGTTAGCATGCTAAAATGCTAAACTAAGATGGTTACCATGGTGAACTTAATATATAACCTTTTCTAAATATCAGCATGTTAGCATTGACATTGTGAGCATGTTAGCATGCTGATGTTTGCATTTAGCTCAAAGCACCCATAGACTGTCTATAAGAAGAGGACGTATGGGTGCTTTGATGTCACCCATTGGTGTGTGGACTGCCGTTTTGAAGCCTCGAGGTTGGAATTTTGGCCGTCGTCATCTTGGTTTTTGGCCGTCGCCATCTTGTTTTTTTTGCAACCAAAAGTGACACATGAGGGTGGAGCTAAGTACAACTGAATGTTGAATGAGACATTTTTTAGCCGACCAAAATGTTACAATTATCTTTCATGAACTGAAAACACACTATGACAGGGTGAAAGTTGTGAGATGAAAACGCCCGGACTATAAAACGCTGTGGTAACGACCTGTCAGTCACACGGTAGCCACGCCCTAAAGCATAGACCATAAACTCATGTTTACTGAGGTAATAAATCAAGTGAGAATTAGGGTCATTTTCTCATAGACTTCTATACAATCAGACTTCTTTTTGCATTAGAATTAGAAAGAATGCAAGTTTAAGGCTCTTCACCATTGGCTTCACTTTTCGGACCCGGAGGCTGCCCACTGAAAGTCTGCCCCTGCACAGCCGTCACAGAGCTGCTAGCACGGCTGTACACTCTAATATGTATTGAATTAGGATCATGGAAATGGTGCCAAGTAAACTGTCACTCACATATAGAAGTTCAATAAACTTATTCAAAATGTTGATTTTAGTGCACCGATACTGCACACTGATACCATTTTATCAGCAGTGACCTGGCACTCTACTTATGTGTTATCACATTCCCAAAACAGTCCACGTACACACCCGTGGAAGAACTGCAGCAATCACGAGATGATTTATTGTCTCCACAAAAGTCTGGAATGAGCAAAACTGCATGGCAATATGAGTGGTTATCAGCACATTTAAACATTTCTGATTAATTCAATATCTGTTATTCTTAAAATCGATTTTGAATAAGTAATTTCCAATATATTTGCTATCGGGTAACAAGAAGTAAAGAAGTAATAGATCTAATGCTTATAAGGCAAGTTACAGTAAAACATATCTTTCATTGCATGGATCATTATTTTGACTCAAGTAGGCAAATAAACAAAAACCACAGATGTGGAGAGGGAATCTGCAACATATGCTCTTTGGTTTACATTCCACATCGTCATCATCATCATCATCATGTGAGAGTTGTGGCAGGTCCATGAGATCAGATCCGGAGCTGATCAATCCCTCACAAAGGGCAGAACTCTGGCATTAACAGCTGCCAGACAATGGCATGTATTGATTGGATGCACTGTATCCACAACAACACAGGCTCAGATCAATACGATGGAGTCTGATTCAATCAGTTACGTCGGCTCGGGGCCGGGGTCAATTCATCGGCAATTCACTCACATGTAAAAGGAAAAGACATTTAAACTGAATGTTGTCAAACATTCTTCACAAATGACATCAGGAGTTCAACACTTGAATGCAGGAAAATCCACTGACTAAAGGAAACATGACTCAACCCCGGCCCTGTGTGTTTGGTAGGGATAAAGGATTTGTTTTGATTAGATCAAGTCTGATTTGTGCTGAAAACAGACGCTCAGTGGAATTTTAGCAGCAACAGTAGCCTCCACCCAACCTTGAGCTCAGTCAGCATTACAACACCGTTACAAAAGAGCCTTACAGTGCTGCTCTGAAACAACAGCAAAAGGCCAGAGAGTAACCTTTTATACAGACTCACTGTCGCAGCCATCCAACTCGAGCTTGACCTACAGGCCCTAATGTCAAACCTACAGTGGAAGAAGAGCAGTAACTCTGAAGCAGAGAGCACAAGACTTGGACGTGAACAACGCAGCTGTAAACACAGGAAAAATATTCCCAAGTTGTTCCTGATTCTTGGTACATTTATAGTACAATATAATGAGGAAATCGCACAATAGTGTGGCTGCAGTGCATGAAGGGAAATGGGGCGGTTAATGTGCTCTGGTGCTGTCTGGGTTTTGGCTCTTTCCACAGACGTTTTCAGTTTTCAGGTAGTGCTCAACAGTCGAGAAGCACTGCTACAGGTGTGTATTTACATGTGTGAAGTTTGTTATTCAAATCGGCCTCAATGTAACCGAAGGAGAAGGTAAAACTAGAATAAGTGATACTATTCTCTCAACGATACTGCATGCAAATATCATAATGGTGTATTTATTCTTTAATGTTTTGTCCCAGCTTAGGTTAACATAAGGATATGGCTACGTAGCATGACCTAATCTTTACACAGCCATTGACGGTAACACTAGAAGTCCCTCTGGAGAATTCACAGCGAGTCACAACACCATTCTTCAGGTGACTCAAACATTCTGCTTCTCATTACTGGGTGGAAATACGATGATGTCAGCTCGCATTCAGTTTGCAGGGATACCACCCACCACAAGGGACCAGCCCAGGTCAGGGGTCAGGGGAGAACTAAGCTGGCAATAAGTGCTTTGCTCAGGGACACTAACCCCCACGCTAACTGAAGCAAGGAGCAGACCTGGAACAGTCCTTTTTCATAGCTTATTATGTTCCTGTTTTCTGTCAGAAAGGTGTTGATTCCACATAATGATAATATGCAAACTGTAGTTTGTGGTCTTTTGCTAAATAGCATTATATTATAAGGCATTTATGTTGTATTTTTCCTCAAACTACAGCATCAAAGCTTCACAAAGATAGCATTTATTCCAAGTCTATTATATTGGACTGCAGTGAGTAATGGGCACACACATACCAACCAGGCGGCAAACTCCGGTTCTGAAAAGTGATGCCAATGCGGAAGTGCCTTAAACTTGCATTCTTTCTAACAGCCAGCAGGGGGCGACTCCTCTGGTTGGAAAAAGAAGTCTGATTGTATAGAAGCATAGCGTGTATATAAGAAGTGGACATAGTCACCGTGACATCACCCATTAGTTTGTGGACTAACATGGAAATGTTGCCAGGTAAAGTTGTCACTCACATATAGAAGTTCTGTAAACTGATTTTAAAAAAAAAATGTTGATTTTAGTACACTGATACAGAAACTGCATGAAACAAACACTTGTTACATGCACACTGATACCAATTTTATCAGCAGTGACCTGGCACTCTGTGTAATCACATTCCCAAAACAGTCCACGCACACACCCGTGGAAGAACTGCAGCAATCACTAGATGATTTATTGTCTCCACAAAAGTCTGGAATGAGCAAAACTGCATGGCAATATGAGCGGTCATCAGCATGTTATTTTTTAATTCAGTTTTGAACAAGTAATTTCCAATGTGTTTATTATTGAAAAAAAAAAAGTAATGAAGGAATAGAGCTAAGGCTTATAAGGTATGTTACAGTAAAATGCATCAATTGTTGCATGGATCATTATTGCAACCAGAGGAGTCGCCCCCTGCTGGCTGTTAGAACGAATGTAGGTTCAAGGCACTTCAACATTGGCTTCACTTTTCAGACCCCAGACCTTTTCTTGATTTATTAACTCAGCAAACATTGTAAACAGGATTTTATGGTGTCAATCGCTACATTCAAGTCCTCTTCATTACAGAATACCTTGTGATTGAGAGATTGCTACCATGCCGTTGTCCGGTCTTGGTGTTGTTTGTGTTTTCGCCTTAGAACTTTATTTTGTAACATCGCCTAAAAATGTCTTACTCAGCGTTCGGTTGTACTTAGCTTCACCCTCTCGTGTCATTTCTGGTTACAAAAAAACAAGATGGCAACGGCCAAAAAACAGGATTGCAACGGCCAAAATACCAAACTCATGGCTTCAAAACCGTAGACTACAAACCACTGGGTGACATCATGGTGAATACGTCCTCTTCGTCTACGATACCAACCTAATCTAGTAACCGTTCATGCAGATGGGAAATGTCGACGAGCAACCATATTGACACAATTGGCCTAAGTTCTTCAATGTCTGTCGATTCCATACGGTACTTCTCTCTATCTGACCTTTGTACATAAGTACACGTCTTTTGCGAATCAGCTGTGGTTGTCTTATATATAGAGTTCAGTCCATTAAACCTTAAAACACATGGTTCTTGAGATGTTTGCCGGCCTCGGCGGTGCTACATAGAACCGTTTCTGATAACGTTTGCTGTTATATGGATCAGATTCTGCATAAATCAATACGCATTAATAGCTATATTAATATGCACTGACACAGAACAGAATGTTGTGTCTTTAGCAAAGACATGTGGCTGAATAGTGCTGACTGTTGTAGCTTGTGAAGAGCTGAATCTGATACATCCCTCTGGCTAATTTTACAGCCTCTCTCTCTCTCGCTGACCTGCAATCGTTTCCTCAGTGGAGCAAAAGGCTTTAAATGTAGCTTTTTGAAATACTCCTACTTGTCTCTCTGTTTTGGCTGTTGCTCCATTCACATCACATGCTGAACTAGATTAAAGTGATTCATGCAGCTGCAGACAGACACTGCTGGTTAGTGGAATGCAATCACATTGTTTTGTAGACACTGATGCAATCGAACTGCAAGCTGAGGGTTTCGACCAGAATTTGTCACTCAGCAGCTTTTAACTAGTCTGAATGACTCTTTGTAATGGACTATTCCATCTAAGACAGACATTTCATAGAGAGATTGTAACGTAAATACTGTATAGATCAGTGCAATAAACTCTGTAACATGACAGCATATCTTATATCTAAATAAATCCAAAGACATCAGTTACCACAGCAGAGCGGATCAAGATAAAACAGACACAACTTTAGTCTGTAACGCTGTTTTTCTTCCAACTCTAAAAGAAGATGCAGAATGATAGATGATAATATGAGTATAAGTGTGTCTGAGCAGCATTTAAAAGGACATGTTAAGCTTGTCCACTTGTTCTAGCAGACTCTACTAAAGACAGATCAATGAGAGGTAATGCATTTTTCCCAGACAGGCTCCAGAACGGTGATGGCATCGTTGGCTCTAAACTCAGAGCGCTCCGTTTTTACAGGAAGCTCCCGTCCTCTCTGACTGCTGCTGAGCTTTTCGCAAATGCCATTTACTGTAAGGGCAATAAAGTTACTCAGAGCTGTCCAGCTGAAAATTATACTCTGTGCTCGATCACTTCCTCTGTATGTGAGCTGTGAAGACAAGCGGGTAAATCATCCTAAATGTGACAAGGGACTTTCATTTGAGTGACTTTGGTGTTGAATTTTGATTTAAAGGCGGTTCTATCTGTGTCATTTCCATCTCAACACTTTCAATTGTGCACTATGAAACATTTCAGTATCATCCTAGAGTCTAGGTTAGGGTGTCTAACTCATTTTAGTTCATGGGTCACATACTGCCCAATTTGATCTCAAGTGGGCCGGACCAGTAAAACCATTGCATAATAACCTATAAAGTGCACAGAAGTACATTCTGAAAACATTCACAATTAATGAACAATCCATGTACAGAACAGATGACGAACAGCCTGAGATATAGGACTGGGCAATATATCGATATCGATATCGTGATACGAGACTAGATATCGTCTTAGATTTTGGATATCGTAATATGGCATGTGTTGTCTTTTCCTGGTTTTAAAGGCTACATTACAATGAAGTGATGCAATTTTCTGAACTTACCAGATTGTTGTGCTATTATTTGCCTTTACCCACTTAGTCATTATATCCACATTACTGATGATTATTTATCAAAAATCTCAATTTAACAAGATTACATTTGAACACATCATGATAACGGTTTAATTTACATTCGCTCAATACTCATTCATAGGAAAAAGCACAAACAAACATTGTTGAAAGTCTAAGCCTAACCTAGCAGATTTATTCCTAAACCTAACTAAGTAGTTTTATTTTGAAAAGACAGGAGCGGAAATTTACACATGCGTCACATGTTGCTGGACATTTGTAGGAAAAAGCATGAAAAATACGTTGAAAGTCGTGTTGAGCATCACGAAAAATAGGGAAATTCGTATGTACACGAATCAAATACTGCCATGTGACTGTGTTGGTACTTTATCATACACTCAACTGGCAATCATACACAAAAGTTCAGTCCCGCTGTGCAGCGCTGCGTCACTCGCGGATAGTTAGGACACTGCAATAGAAAACAATACAATCAAACTGATTTTGTCGCTGACGCAGTCTCATTCTCAAGAGAGAACTGATAAAACTTGGTGGCCTGGGGGCCACCTACAGCGGATATTTGGTGGCCACAGCGTAACTTTTTGTGGCCACGGGCCATCGGGTCATGGCTAATGTCGTACTCTGACGTGGGATCTATAATATCCAGCATAGGGCCTGCTACTCCCATTTAGAGTAAAATAGACTATAAAGCAGAGTATAGTTTAGGGCGTAGCTACCTTGTGATTGACAGGTCGCTACCACGGCGTTGTCCGGTCTGGGAGTTGTCTGCGTTTACTCACAACTTTCACCCTTTCACAGTGTGTTTTCAATTCATGAAAGTTAATTGTAACATTTTGGTCGCCTAAAAATGTCTAATTCAGCGTTCGGTTGTAGTTAGCTCCACCCTCTCGTGTCACTTCTGGTTGCAAAAAAACAAGATGGCGACGGCCAAAATGCTTAACTTGAAGCTTTAAAACATGGATGTATAATAAGACCTGGATACGCCGCCGCTCAGCCTTTCTTTCAATTTTTTTCCAGTGGCCACTCGCGGTATTGCAACGAAAACTCCCGGGTCATTGGGCCATAGTTAATGTCGTACCCTGACGTGGGATCTATAATAGCGTATCCAGCATAGGGCCTGCTACTCTTATTAGGACAGCGCAACCCCCAGTGGACAAATAAGAATAGCAGTACATTTTATTGAAAAATTGGAATTCTCTTCCAACTTCTCTGCAACTTTCACACTTTGCAAAGTCAACCAGTGGTAGGGGTGTAAGAAAATATGGATACACATGAGTATCACAATATTATGTTTTGCAATACTGTATTGACTCTTCAGAGGTTGTAACAGGCTCAGTTTTAAAGCTAGAGTGAAGATACTGGCATCATATGAAACTGATATGGAATCCATTGGTACCAACCATGTCATGCTTGCATGTTGCGAAGGAGGCTAAATAACGCTCCAAAGTTGTGCTAAATTTTGGAGAGGAAAAAATGGCATAACCATTTTCAAAGGGGTCCTTTGACCTCTAACCTCAAGATATGTGAATGAAAATGGGTTCTATGGGTACCCACAAGTCTCCCCTTTACAGACATGCCCACTTTATGATAATCTCATGCAGTTTTGGGCAAAAACCATGTAGTTTTATGCATGCAGTAATGTGTTATTTTTGCCTATTCTAAAATGGTGTGTTTGTATATTTCTGCATACTGGGATCTCTAAACAGTCTTGGAATTGCATAAATTGGATATCACTGTAAAGCTGAGACTCTTGTGTATCAAATGAGTCCAACTGTATTCACGTGTAATGATGTTAGTCCCCATAGTAGCCATTTCACATAGTGAATTTTGTATTACTCAGATTTGATACACATGGTAGTGTGTCTTTATACTATGACAGTTTTCCTAAACTTAGATTTGAAAAAAAATCACAATATATCGCCTTGCTTACAGTATCACAATATATCGCAATATATTGAATCGTTAGCCCTGTATCGTGATACGTATCGTATCGCCAGATTCTTGCCAATACACAGCCCTACCCAGTGGGCCGTATAGGACGCTTTGACGGACCAGTTCTTGCCCTCGGGCTGTATGTTTGGCTGTATGTTTGTCCTAGGTTGTGACGAGCACTAAGCGGTTCTTCCACATCACTGATCATGTTAAGAATCTTGCAATAGCTAGAGGGAAACTTCATTACAAGAACAGCACTGATGTATAGGAAATGACAAGTTCAAAGCCTCCAACAAGTCCCACACAGAGTATGAGTGTTCCTGGGCTGCAGCTGCATGTCTAAAAATGAGCCCCGGAGAATTGCACCACCATCATTCCTCCCCACTCTGGACGAAACTGGCAAGAATGAAGCTGACGGTCGTCTGGGCTGCAGGACAGTGAAGGCAACACTCGAGACTGTGAGCCACCCTATGCTGGCATCAGGTGACAGAGCAGGAGCTTTTTAAAGTACATTTATGGATTTTTTTTTGGACTGCATTTCCTGTTTGTCAGCTGCAAAAAC
This sequence comes from Sebastolobus alascanus, assembly GCA_916701645.2. NCBI lineage: Eukaryota > Metazoa > Chordata > Actinopteri > Perciformes > Sebastidae > Sebastolobus > Sebastolobus alascanus. The sequence goes on from CAKAOJ020000042.1 coordinate 297,916, forward strand.
ACTGAATTCAGGAAACCACAAGTGTTAACTTCCTCTCTGTCTGTTACTCTGTGACAAAGTTAAAGAGGGGGAAATAGAGAGAGAGAGGAAAAGACACTGACAGACTCCATCTGTGTCTTGAGGAGGGCAGAGCAGATGTTTACTGATGAGTCAGACCTCTCCAGACTGAGAGGATGACAGTCGGATTGGACATCAGTTAGTGGTGAGTTCAATAAAAGTTCAGCTGCCTTTTTCTTATAGTCTAACAAGCACATGAATCCAACTAAAACATCACATGTATAAAAGCCATCTTTTATCCCTTACCGAAGTGGATCCGGAGGACGATGCTATGTACACTTTGATCACCATGATAAATCCCTGGTGGTGCTGACACGAGTCCGGTAAGCAGCGATAGGTTAGGTTAGTCGGTTCCTGCTTCCTTTGCAGACACTTTGCTCCGCAGCGGGACACAAAAAAAAACTAACAAACCACAACAAACTTCCCCCCGAGCTGAAATGCTGCGTGTGGCTCCTGAAGGCAGACTGACTATCTGCGCAAAACGCTCCTGTTCTCAGCACTGGATGGAGCTTTGCATTCCTCCTCCGCCTCTAAACTCCGGCTGCCTCCCCGCCCCTTCCAGTCCCTCTCTCTCTCTCTCTCCCTCTCTCTCTCTCTCTCTCTCTCTCTCTCTCCCTCTCTCTGTGGGAGCCGTTGAACACACACACACACACTGGGAGACGCGTTCACGCACGCCCAGAGGGGCAGTGGGCCTATCATGATGGCAACACAAACAGGGTTATATTGTCTGAATATTTCAGCGTCGACCCCATTGTCTGCAAGCCAGGCACTGACTACGCTATTGTGCTTTTTTTAAAACAGTGCAAAATGTGCACCGGTGCAGGTGTTCTCGCAAATGTTGGTTTGTAAGTGAATAAAGCAATAAAATATGTGATTTTTTGAACACTTAATGGGCTTTTTGTGTAGCAGCAGAGCCTCTTTTAAGCAGCCACAGTCCTGAGCAGCCGGATCATTATCCGGGCTGTGTGGGCCCCCTGCAGGCGTCTGGAGCAGACGACGCGAGGCTTTTTCTCTCAAACGAATTTAGCAAAGCCGACTGACAAACAAAAAAAAAAAAAAAATGTGTCGGGAGAGGAGTGGGCGCCATATTGGACTCAAAACACGAAGTGAATTTATGGTGAGATTTTCTCCTCGCTGGCTGCTGCAGATGTGAGCTCTGGTTTCTTAGACGAGCCAGCGAGGATGAATGGCTTTACACCGGGGCATGTAAAGCCCGCCGCCGGGGGCCTGTGTAACGGTGCGTTCAGGTTCCGCCGAGCGGCCTCTTTTTTTTTCTCACTGTAAATTGAACAGCACTCGTACGGGGAGGCAATATGTCCTTTCATTCTCGCAGGCTTCCTCCCATCTCTCCCCGCAAGAAGCCATTCGCGCAGACCCTCCAGAACATCAGCGACTCCAAAATTCCAAGTGTTCTGCAGCCCCCGAATGGCGTCACCTGATTGGCCGAGAGCCTATCAATCACTCCTTTAGCCGCACCCCTCCCCCCATTCAACCACTCGCCTCTCTGTTCCAGTGTGTTTACTACACTGCCGAGCATACGGGAGACACTCGTCTTCACATGCACTGAACCCACTGAGAAAACCAGTTTTTAGTTGTATTTGTAAGAAAACCTCCACGAGATCAACATGCCCAAGAGAAAGGTAGGTATTCTCAAAATGATAAAAATAGTTTGAGGGGGATATCGGCTATTAATGCATTGCAAACGGCGGGGAAGACATCCCTCTGAGACATTACTTAATTATAACGTAATGGATAACCGTTATTTATCGCTGGGGATTTTTGCCTATTTTCTAGATATAATGTGCAGTTTTTATGCGTTAGAATGAATATTTTCCCGCTCGCACACGGCCTTTAAATCGCCTTTTCTTGCCGGAGCCGCTGTCCTTTGGGGAGTCAGAAGTCTCTCTCGGTCTCCATGCAGTTAAAGCACAAGCAGCAGCCATGCTTTGCAGCTCTTGTCCACCTTCGTCGCCGACCTACCGAGAACAAAACGCTTCGCTTATCGCGATTTCGCCGCCAAACCGGCGAAAAGTGCCGCCAGAAAATGCTTCAGTGCCTTTGCTTTGCATTTTGGCCGCGAAAACAAACACTCGCCGTCGTGTTTCGATAAAATAGTATATTTTCTCTCTTTGTTCGCGGTCCCAAATGGCTGCGCCGGCGTGGCTCTGCCGCCGGGGGGCGCCGGTGAGCCGCGCCAGGTCCCTCCCCCTTCTCACAGACTCCCGCGCCAGCTTTCAAATGTTCACTCCATGCACTGAATGAGAGAAAGAGATGGGGGAGTGAGAGGGAGAATCGGGGCCTGGGCCCTCAGAATATGGCTCCAGAGGCCCACATGGCTGAGATCTCACAGCCCACTACTGAAACCACGCGTTACCACCAAATCCCTGTGCTGTAAGCCTTAAAAATGACCTGTATTTCACATAAGATTTTGTTTTCAAGTGAAACCAAGAAGTTTTTTCAGCAGCTCTATAATTATTCGTAATATGCGCCTGAAGCATTTATCGACTGTTTCTCGTTCGCATAAACACGATTTAAACTCCTAGTACTGCTATTTTGTTTATTTCTTCAATTTTAACCGGTTATATTTGTGTTTTTCAGGCAGCGACAGCAGATGGAGCGGAAAAGGAATTGGTAAGAGGGGGTGCATGTTTATTAACACTTCATAGGTGTGATTAAAATTGAATTTTCATCAATATGTGAGGGCATTATCAGGAAGAAAGTATTGAATTAAAATGTGTGTTTCCTGATTACCGTCCGAATCCAAATAAAAGCCCCGTGATAACGGTCTTTGTTCTGTTTCAGCCCGCGAGGAGATCAGCTCGGTTATCATCGGTAAGAAGACCCACATACAAACGAAACTATCTCATTTACATTAACAAATTCAGTTAAAAACACACACGCCAATTAGATAAAACGATATTTTGCCTTTTAGAGAAGCAAAAACAGGTATAGAAATAGGATTTCTTTTTATAAAATTTGATTCCTAGCAATACCAAATTTAAAAACCTGTAATTTTTACATTCGTAAGCTTAAGAAGATTATTTAGGTAGTAATACAGTCAGAAGTAACTTGAAGCTAATATTATGCTTTTTTATACAAATAAAACATGATTTAGAAAGGTTTTTGCTAGTAAAAAGTGCTGGTATGATACATACTAAATACCAATAGCGGGCATAATAGAGTGCCTCAGAATTATTACTTTTAGTATGTTAATGATGTCTAAATTCTTTAATTAACCAACTTAGGAGCACTCATATTAATGTTATAAACCCTCAGACAATGTCTGTATTAAAATGAGTTAATTTGTAGGGAACAATTTAGAGGTAGAGTCACTGTCACCCATTTAAAAAGTTTTCTAGTACCGCAGGAACAAAATTAGCAAAGAGCAGCTTCTTGATCTCTTTCTTCTCCATCGCAGAAACCGAGCGCAGCCAACCCGGAACCAAAGCCCAAGAAGGCGGCAAAGGTAAGAGACGCTAGAAGACGCACACACACACACACACACACACACACACACACACACGGGTATATAGTGTGTGACTGTGAATATCCGGCCCGCTAACACAGTCTGTCTGTGGCCCCTGCAGAAAGAAAAGCCTGTGAACGATAAGAAGGAGGATAAGAAGACCAAGAAGGCGAAGGAGAACGCAGAGGCCGAGGCGAACGAGGAAAACCACTCTGAGAACGGAGACGCCAAGACCAACGAGGTGGGTGTACTCTGGGAAAAATGATTTTAGACTTCGGTAATGACTTGCTCAAAGTTCTGATCTGGACCTGTCTGCTCCGTCCCAACAGGTGGACGCGCCCCCCGAGGAGGCTAAGGAGGAGGCCAAGTCAGAGTAGCACCACTGCCCAAGCTTCCTCCTCCTCTACAACCCCACACCCAACCCCCCACCCCCTGAACCCCCCCCAGCCAACCAGCCAGCCCCCCCCCATCCCCCCGACCCCCCCCCCAAGTCTCTCACATGGTTTCCCTCCAAGGCGTATTGTTAACAGAGGAATATTTTTATCAATGATTTTATAAGTATCCGTACAGATTTTTAGCACAAAAAGCAAAGCTGATTATGGAGCGCCTTGCAGATTTGCAGTGGTCATATCAAGTGTCTGCAAGCAAGATGAACACACTAAAATCTTTTTTAAATGGCATTTCATGATTGTTGAAGGCTTGTTTGGTGTAGAAAGTGCGTCCCTGCCGGATTGGCTATGTCGTGAGTTGTGTATTCCTGTGTTTTTCCCTCCTTCCCCCTCTCTTCCTCCTCCTCCTCCTCTTCTTCCTCCACAGATTAGACCTACAGTTCAGCCTTTATCCATGTTTTATTAACGGTTCGGCCATGTTAATGTGGGTGATTTCTTTTAGACCTCTAAATGTGCAGTGAGTTACCTTTTGCTTCTGTCTATTCTTTTTTTTTTTTTCATTTGAAATCCGTGTTTAAAAAAAAAAAAAAAAAGCGTGTTGTCCATAAGAAAGAGGAAGACGAACATGTGAAACATTCCGGGAACAGCGATATGCCTCCGACCCCGTCTCCTAGACGACCCTGCGTGTGAAAACAGCTTCCGCTCCATCCACGCTGTCACGTCAGCTTTTCTAAAACACTCTGGTTTTTTTAAAACGATCGAATTTGGAAACCCCTTCTCTGACAAAATGCAGGTGTCTGGTCCCTCTCTTATGTTCTGAAATTCTCTTAATAAAAACAAGTCCTGGGAATTTTCCTCTACAACGTGTCCTGAGTTTGTTTCTTTATAGAGTGATGGAAGTTGGCACCATAATAGTCTATTATAATTAAACCTTTGTGAGCATGTCTCTGTAACTCCAGTGGTGGTCTTGTAAGTAAATGCAACAGTGAATTGTCTCGAAATTAAAATTTAAAGCTATATTGTAGCATTTAAACAAACACTCAACCTAATGCATCCTCCATTATTAACCACATGTGAGAGCTTTTCACTGTTTAACTGTATAGGGAGATGTAAAATCTGACCTATAATGCATACAAGACATAAAACAGGAAACAGACAGACGCTGTGACCTCTTGACTAAACGAAACAAGCCTGTAATGTAGCTCAACTGTAAGCAAATCCAACCTTTTCTTTGAGTCTGTGCTGCAGCAGGATACAGATTCGTAACGGAGACATTTGGTCTGTCAAATTAAACAGTGGAAAGTTTGTTGATCCTCCAAAACTCACTGTAGGTGAGTTAGCTGAGGATTTAAGCCAGAAACCAAGGATCTGTTGCTACAGATCCATAGGGAGGTAAGGTCAGCGAAAGGTCAACCGCAGTTGGGACACTATTCTAAAGATTCCCCTGATGAGGGGTGAGACGTTTGCTTCTCCGCTCTTCGTCCGTAAAGAATGAAAGGACAGAACAACAGAATAAAGGCCTCAACTGAAGCCTGCACCCTTTTTATTCCTCTATCTTGTAGCCATCACAAGACAGAGGGACATTATAGAGCGGAGGCCTGGCTACACCCACTGTTGGAGCAGACAGTTTCTCTCCACCTTATTCCCCTTTAGGCATCACACATTCAGATTTAAATCCGCCATGAACTCAAGCATGAGTGCTGTGACCCACATTCACATCAACCCTCACACAAAAATAATGCAGATTTATTCAGCAGCATCGCATGAAGACCGAGAGCTCCATGTTTAGTCTGCATGCACACAAAGAAAGCTGCAGAAAATGCATGCAGTCTATTAAGCAAACACAGTGTGAAAGAAAGGGACTACTTTCTCTGAGCTTCTGCCTCCAGCATTGACAGTGGATGTGAATGCCTCACTTGATGTGCGCACATTTTTGATTACTATATGGTGCAAACGATTTGCAATGCCCTCTATAAATAAAAAAAGAAGAAGATTAAATAAGATTTATCTGCAGCAGGTCTCCTTAAAGAGTCTGTATTTAACTGTGAATCACTCCCGGTGGATTTACACAGAACATGGCGCGGTTATGTCGCCTTTTCTTCCGCCCTGCTGTGCAGCAGTTGCAGCCTCTGACCCTGCATTGTCATGGCCGAAGCAACGGGCTCCATTTTGTCGATATATATTTGTGTTGTGTGTTGCAGAGAGCGTCGTTGCGCCGCTCCGCCGCTAGATGGCAGCCTCGCCTCGTCTTTGACTCCTGTAAACAAACACAGAGGAGCTCTTGCTCTGCTCTGCCTGGCCAGCTTTTAGCAACCTCACATTTTACTGACTGATGCATTGAAAAGTGCTTTCCTGAGGCATATTATTAGAAATCAATGAATCATAGGAGGCAGATCACATGTTTTATCATGAAAAGGAAGGCACTTCAAAAGTGGATCCCTTCAGGCTTTAAACAACAACAACAACAAAAAAAAAATCCTCTTTCACTTTCTTTTTATCCTCTGTCATCTGTTTGATTTAACCTGTATTCATAATAACGGGACGGTTCAATTATTTCTCTATTAGCGTCCTCCTGTGTGACATGTATTGATAAAGTAGGAAGTATGTTATTGATCAGACACTAAGTTTCCATCTTTCTTTCATGTGTGCGGCCCTGTGATGTCCCTCCTCCACTCTTACACCTTCTTGCTCGGTCCATTCATTCATTCTGTCTCCTGTGATCAGCCATCTGACTCGCTTTGATACTGAGATCCACACACACACACACACACATACAGCCGAGAGGCATCCTGACATGAAAGAGCTAATTACTCTAATATTATTTTATCTTTCGTCTGTCCATGCTCGCTGCCTGAACTCAGTGTTTGCCTTCCTGCTTATAACTGTCTGTCTGACCATCTGCCAGTCTGCCTGCTCTGTCTGCGCTCCATCCTCTTTTCACTGTCTAGTAATCACAACCCCCCCCCCTCCCTCCCCCCCCTCCCCTTAGTGTGCACTCTCATTCTGTCCTCTAACTCTCTGATGGGTTATGATATGTTGACTAAAATAGCCCCCTTTTTCCCTTTTTAAACATGCGCATATCCTATTGTGTCATCCCACGCATCATTTCCAGCCCCTGTCTCCTCCCCACACTCTCATCCATTCACATCCACTGTCCACATCACTCTGGTCAGGGTCTCGCACGCATGCAGGGCGGAGTGAACGAGTGTGTGAGCGACCGTGCGTGTACGCGCACGCCCTCCGATGTGTGTAAGAGGGGGATGGGGGTGGGGGAGGGGGGGGGATTTTCTGCGTAAAAAGATGAAGATGACCTTTTACGAGGAAGTGATTTAGATGATATCCTGTCGTCACCAGGGATACCAGTGTGTGAATGTGGATGAGCATTTGTTGTGGGAAGGACGTCACACTTTGGCACGCGTACACACATAAAAGACAATATGCACACACACACACACACACACACACACACACACACACACACACACAACAGGTACACATTTAGTGTGGGAAAAAGCCTGAGTCAAATGTCCTCCCTGCAGACCGGACCTCAGCGATGCTTGAAGTGAACAGATGTTTAGTGGCAAGGCTCTCTACTCTGAGAGGATGCTGCTGTCTGGCTGTCTTAAACTGTTTGTGTTGTTCGACTGTCTTGTTTATCTGCGAGGCTGGCTGCACCCTACGGGGGTGGGATGTACAAGAGGAGCGAGGTGACTGGGTGGAAAGAGGCAGGGTGAGAAGAAGGAGAGGAAGAGAAAGTACCGGGAGGTGAGGAAGGAGAGGGAGGAGAGGGAGAGGAGGGAGGCAGGGGGGAGAAGAGCTGGATGCAGATGGGGATCTATTCTCTCCGCGCACGCAGACAAGATGGAAATGAGTGGGCGTCTGTGACGTCAATCAGTGTAGACAGACACACACACACACACACACACACACACACACACACACACACACACACACACAGTGAGACACTCCCCTCCTCCAATCCCATGCTAATACATGCTTGACTGCAAACAGCATCACCACACAAACACACCCTACCCCCCACCAAATACAAACATGAGCACACACAGACACGCAGATCTGAGTTCCATCTCTGACCTGGCTGATGATGTCACGCTCTCCTTTCTGTCATTAATTGCGAAAAAAAAGAAAAAAAAAGAAAAGGAAGTGACCAGAGAATGGCAACCTTAAAAGTTTGCATAAAAAGGTAAACATGTGGCATCATTCATAAGACTAAAGGCCGGAGAGCCAGAAGGATCTGTGGTTATTGTACATGTATAGATAGATAGATAGATAGATAGATAGATAGATAGATAGATAGATAGATAGATAGATAGATAGTAACTTTATTGATCCCGAGGGAAATTCAACCCCCAGTAGTGGAATATGGACTCCAATCTTTTATTTTACTGCTACAAGTAAAAGTACCAATGGGACAGTGTAAAAATACTCTAATCATCATATGATTCAAAATCATACTTAAAGGTGCAGTGTGTAGGATTTGGAGACATCTAGTGGTGTGGTTGCAGATCGCAACCAACTGAAACTTCTCCTGTGTGTCAAGCGTGTAGGAGAATACGGTGGCTGACGCGAAAACGTGAATGGTCCTATCTAGAACTACACCACGTCGCTTGAGCGCGAGTATAAACAACGAGGCTGTAAAGGCGGACGTGTCGGCGTGAGGACATTTAGTAGTCTCATTTAGCCAATGGTTAGCAATTGCCTTTTTTAAGACATATAAAAGCTTCAAAAATTAACGAATTGTTGTATTTACTGAAATAACAATAATATAGAGCAAAACGTTAAAATCTCAGACTTGTGTTAACCGCAGACCTTATTATTTCAAGCATCTAACCAAAACCCATTCAAAAAACCTATTGACTTCCAGACGAGGGAACCGGGAGTGCTAAAATGCTAACTCGTTTCCAGGTTTTAGGACTCATTCCTGCAGCACTCTATTACAAGTAAAAGTCCTGCATTCAAAATCATACTTAAAGGTGCAGTGTGTAGAATCTGGCGCCATCTAGTGGTGAGGTTGCAGATTGCAACCAACTGAAATTTCTCCTGTGTGTCAAGCGTGTCGGAGAATACGGTGGCCAACATAAAAACGCAAATGTCCCTCTCTAGAGTCAGTGTTTGTTTGTCCGTTCTGGGCTGCTGTAGAAACATGGCGGCCAGCTCTGTGAAGAGGACCCGCTCCCTATGTAGATATAAATGGCTCATTCTAAGGTAACGGAAACCCAACGGCTCTTATTTTCAGGTGATTATACACTAAAGATACTTATTAATATTATATGCCATTTCAGCCAATAGATCTCCCTTAATGTTACACACTGTTCCTTTAAATAAAAGGAACAACAACAACAACAAAAACGGGAATTATCAGAAAAATGTACTTTAAGTCTAAAAAGTAGCAGAAATATGGTCCCTACTTTGTAGTTTATTCTTATTCTTCTTCTTATTATTATTATATAATGTACAGCAACACTGTGTAAATAGCATTTTGTTGTTGTCGTTGGTTGAGGTAGAGCTACTTTTACCTACTTTATAACCAGTCCAACAACTACATACATACAAATGACACAGTGGCACATGGGCTGCTGTGTGAGGTAAAATAATTGGTAAAGTTCTCCACCAGCCAGCTGCATGTACAGCTGTGCTGCCCCTCACTCTGTGGTAAATGTGCCTTTCTGTCCGCCTGATTGATCGCTTGTTATGTAAGCTCGTGTCTTTGTCACATGGCCAACATTATGATCCATTATGCCACATTTAGTTTGCATGATTAACAAAGTAAGGTCTCAGTGACCCACAGGTTCCTGAATGGATCTGATACCACAGAGACGAGCAGGACATGAGGCACAGACACCATTCACCACTGTATCCCGCATCACTGCACAATTTGGATTGATGTAAGAGGAGTTAAAGCAATGATGGTTACAATTTGAGACCAAAAATAGCACAGATGGGTTCGGAGTTGTGAGCGGAATAGCAAAGTAATGTGATCGACAGGTTCAATTCCTCAAGGCTTACTGACTCAGGCTCCATGTATGGCGCTTATTTGGCAAGTTCGCCTTTAAGAAACCATCCATCCATGTCACTGAGTCGTGACGACACACACTTCTATCTAGAGAAATGAAAAACTATTTTTGAAACACTCCACGCGGCCTTTCACATTTTTTTTTTTTTTGCTGTTAAGGATGATTTAGCAGATAAAGTAAGAGTGCATCAGTTTCAATGTGGAGGCGGTGTGTGTGTGTGTGTGTGTGTGTGTGTGTGTGTGTGTGTGTGTCTGTGTGTGTGTGTGTTTCTGATGAGGGGGATTGGAGGTATGTGTATGTGGTGGGTGGCATTAGAACTAAAGATGCAGCAGCCACTTGCCTCGCCAATTGTTCTAATTTCTTTGAGTAAAATTGTTTTTCATCAAGGTTTTTATCCTCTTGTACCCTCAGCTGGAAGAGGACTGAGTCATAGCAGTGAAGGAAGCAGGTGGGTGGGAGGCACCCAGTGAGTAGGGGGTGGGGGGGGTGGGGGGGGGGGGGGTGAGGAGAAGGTTAGAGGACGTGGGTGGCGCGGTTTAAGGAGGGTGAGCAGGAGGTTGTAGTGAATGAAAAAAAAAAAACATGAATGGTGAATACTATGATTGTGTTTTATTACCTGGTGTTCATCAGTCACATAAGGAGCCTCACACATGATTCCTTCGCTGTGTGCCACTAAGTGCTTTATAATAGCAGGTTCAGTGGTGTCTGTCTTCAATAAACACACAAGCTCTCACGTGAGGCTTTAAGGGCTGGTAATCGACAGAAAGGAATTCATTTGGACCACAAGATGAACGGGAGGTTGGCCGGCAGCCATAATTATCACACTTAAGATAGAGCAACATGTTTCACGCCTCAAGCCTCTGCTCACCCAAACATGATGCTTTCATTTATACTGCAGAGGCACACAAACTGTCCCTATTTTAAAGCAGTAGGCAGAATATTTTTGGCATCATTTGGCAAAAATTCCATAATAGCCTTTCAGCATATTGTAATTCAAGTCTTCTGAGAGAAAACTAGACTGTTGCACCTCCTCATGGCTCTGTTTTCAGGCTTCAAAAAATCTAGCCCGTGACGGGAGACTTTGGTCAATAACAGGTCGTTTCAGAGAGAGAGCGTTCCTATTGGCTGTTCATTCAGGAGGCAGCTGTCAATCACTCACGAACGCCAATCAAACGGTCAAACTAGGCAGCGCTGATCAAATATGAATCAATATTCTGTTACTGTAACTATTTCTCGCATAAAATGTTCTCAGAAACATCTTGTAGTGTACTGTTTAGCTGTAAAATGAGAAAGTTTGCTCCGGCTGGTGGGCGGTGCTTGGGATTTCCTCAACTGATCTCAACATGGCTGCCGGGTCACAAACTTTCTCATTTTACAGCTAAACAGTACACTACAAGATGTTTCTGAAAACCTTTTATGCGAGAAATAGGCATTACAGTAACAGATTGATTCATATTTGATCAGCGCTTCCTAGTTTGACCGTTTGATTGGAGTTCGCGAGTGATTGACAGCTGCTCAGAGACGGCAAGGCTCCAGGTCGGCTCTGATTGGTTGTTTTCCTCCGGTCTGTAAAATCTTGCAGATGCCATTAAGGCCTTGACACACCAAGCCGACGGTCGGCCGACGGACAGTTTTGGGCTGTCAGTGAGGGTCCGTCGGCCTAGTTTTTTGCGGTGTGAGAGAAATCACTCTGATTGGCTGTTCAGTTTAAGCGAAACCAAGCCAACTAGTAAAGTCAAGAGGAAAAACACAGAAGGCTCTTTTCATTTTTCATCTTCATCTCATCTGATCATTCCAATACAAAGATATTTTCACAACAACATCTGGAATGAAGCTAAGTGGTGAGCGAGAGCGGTGTGAAAATGGTCGGCAAACGCCGCTTTGTTTCATGTACGTATCATAACAACGGCTCGTATATCTGCAGTCCTCGCTCTTCCGGTTTCCCTTTTTGAATGACGAATACAGACTACCGCCACCTGCTGGTGTGGAGAGTTATTTCATATCACGCAGGCGCAGAACGTACGTCCTAACTGGCTGTCGGCTGTAGTCTTCGCGATGTGTTTGAGTCCAGCTTTTTGGCCAAGACAAAGACGACGTGAGGCGACTTAAAGATCCGCCTTCATCGGCGCTAGTTCGCTGATGTCGGCTTGGTGTGTCCCCAGCTTCAGGAGCACCGGAGATTACCTGTCTCACGCACTACTGTCAAGATATAGTGACCTTTTTATACAATTTTTTTAAGCATATTTGCTCCAATTCTACCTACTGCTGCTTTAAGGTATGAAAAGATTGAAGATTAACTTGTTTGTTAAAGCTGTCGGAAATTATCCTGAGAGTCAAATCAGATGTATCGGCCATGTGAGAGACAGAAAAAGAGAGGGACAGATGTGTGGGTGATGTTCTCTTTTTGTCTCGGTGAGTCTGAAACTGTTTGTTGAGGGTGGACGGGTGGGCAGGCCATTAGGAAAATTGATGTGCATGCAGCTGTGTGTGCGCGCACACGTGTGCTCCCGCTCTAACATCACTGCTGCCGTCACTGCAGCCACCTCACAGTGACTCCCCTGTGACTGAAGGCCTGACAGCCTCCCACGCTCTCCCCCCCCTAAACTCCCCCTGCTCCTCCTCGCCTCGCTTTATCTACAACCTCTCACTCTCTGTCCTTTCGCTTTCTGTCTCCCCCTCAACTCTATTTTCTCATCCATCCATCTTTCTTTCACTTCACCCACCTCTTTCTTACAACGTGCTAGTTTTTATCTCTCACCCCCTCGTTTTGGTGTGTGGGTCTTCCCTAGTCTTCCGTCATGCTCTCTTGCGCCCACCGAGCTTGCCTGTCTCTGTCTCTATGGAAACCCCCCGAGTGGACAAGAGTGGCTCAGAGGTCTGCGAGACGCTGATACAGACCCTATTAGATCACACGCTCCCTTTCTATCTCTCCCAGGGAGCCACACGCTTCCAACCTGGCGAGTGCAAGCCTATAGTGTGTGTAAATAGATGATGTGTGACCGCGCCACTACCTGCCATCACACGAGAGACGCCCCCATCTCCCCTCGCGCCTGTGACTTATCAGTGGGAGGGAAAGGATGGAGGCAACGTGGGAGTAAGGAGGGAGCCCTATTGTTTCATTATACGAGGTCTCTTCAATTACTCAGTGGAGAAGGGGACCACCTGATGCCGCCTCTGCACATTATATTCCCACACAAGAAGACACACATGTACACACACACACACACTCCTCTCTGCCCCCCCCCTCCCCTCCTTTCAGTCTCACACCTCACAGACGATATTCTCCTCACATTTACACGTCGTCGAGGCTGCCGTGTTGCGTAGGCCGTGCGTCATTCGAGTCCAAACGCATCTGAAGGACAGGTGATTTGTGATAAGAGGCCTCGCGCACACAGAATTTCACAGCTTTGGGTTCGCTCTCCCGGGCGCCGTCGTGATTTGACGGTCACGCTTAAGTGGATCATTGCAGAGCGCAATCATGGGGTGGATACGTAAGCAGTACGGCCGTGTCATTTTGGGGGAAAAGTGGTGATGAGAATGGAGCAAAAAGACACGAAAAAAGTGGTATTTTTGTCTTTAAAGTCCCTTTTGAAAGAATTCAATCTCTTTGTTTGAGTTTCCCCCTTTATTTTATAAAAATGTACATGAATAAACTACAACAAAGGACTACATTAAATAAGACATCAAAACGGGCAGCAATAACAGGGGTCAACAACTGAACACACACCCGACCCGGCCCCAGGCGCAAATGGCCCTGTCTAGAGCCAATGCTTGGTTTGTCCGTTCTGGGCTACTGTAGAAACATGGCGGCTGCCTCCGTGAAGAGGACCCGCTCCCTATGTAGATGTAAACGGCTCATTCTAAGGTAACAAAAACACAATTCTCATTTTTAGGTGATTATACACTAAAGAAAACATACTTATGAATATTATATTCCATTTCTGCCAATAGAGCTGTGCAGGGATGATGTATTTTTGTAGGCCAACCCGGAAGTTAGCATCGCCCTTTCTTCCCTCGACAAAAAGCCAATGGGATTTTTCTATTGGGATTGGGATTTTGGATTATTGCAGAAAATAAACTCTGTGGCTAACAGACGTTTATGATACATACTACGTTTTGTTCAGTAAGATTATCTTCACAAATGAACACCACTTTTATGATTTTTGAAGTGTAAAGGCAATCGCCAGAAGTAGAAAGCTAACTAGCTAAGCTAGGTTATAAACAAACTACACCGCGGATGAGCGCGAGTATACACAACGACGCTGTAAAGGAGGATCATTGCAGAGCGCAATCATGGGGAGGATACGTAAGCAGTACGGCGTGTCGTTTTGGGGGGAAAGTAGAAATGAGAATGGACTTTAAAGAATTCACTTTCTGAAGGTTTGTTTGCGTTTCCCCTTTATTTTATCAAAATGTACATGAATAAACTACAACAAAGGACTACATTAAATAAGACATCAAAACGGGCAGCAATAACAGGGGTCAACAACTGAACACACACCCGACCCGGCCCCAGGCCCACCCCCACCCCGTTACTAACACCCCCAGTGCAGTGAGATAAAGACATGCCAATGATGTCTCACATTTAGGCACTTGATTTCCCTACCGAACCATCTTTGGTCATAGTTGCTGTTGCTTTGAACTCAAAACAGATTTGAGGTGGATTTGAACTTGTTGATACCGACTGCGTTTATTAAGAGGATGCTGATTCATGCTGAGAGGAGTCGCACGAGTTTAAAATGCGATTCCTTTAGACAGATCTACACCTGCCGTTGTTTCCAGATGACCCAAAGATGGTTATAAACCTGACCACCTCCACAGAGTAAACTTTAGCAGTAAATAAACCAACACTAGATGGTACAGTACTTCACGTGATTACAGAAAGGACTCCACGAAGGGAAAAGGAATCAAGCACTACATCTTAACACAATTTAACCTGAAAACAATGCAGTGTATCCGCACACGATATACTGTAATGAATACGCTGTACAGTCTATTGCAAAGGCATTGTTGTTGGCATTTTTATGTAGGAACTAACCAGTCTGTTTACCGCTGAGGATTATCTTGGAAAGTCTTGCAAAAATAGACAATATTTTATTAAATTAAAAGCCTTTGCTTTGTCTTCGGGATGTGATCTATATATTTAGCTACTCATGCATTGTCTAACTTTGTTTCTGTGTATGTGTTGTGCATGCATGTGTGTGTTCTGATGAAAGTACTGTACACACTGGTAAACCTGTCCCTCTGTAGTTTTTTTTTTTTTCAGAATACACCCCTTCGGTAAAGGATTAACAAAGTTACATTAAGAAGCATAGTAGTCACACAGTATTTGGCAGTGAGAGAACAGTCCTAATTTATCCATGCACAATATCAACCACAGGCAAGGTCTACGTTCTGAACAAACCCATTAAGAACAACACAGTAAGAACATGAAAAGAGTGTACGAGAATTCAAGAACCTGGAAGTGTGAGTTTCGTGTGTGTGTGTGTGTGTGTGTGTGTGTGTGTGTGTGTGTGTGTGTGTGTGTGAATGTCAACAGCTCAGTTGGTCTCCCGGGGAGACCAAAGGGCTATGACTCATGCAGTGCATAAAGCATTTTCTGGAATTTTAACAATATCGGAAGAATTATTATTTGCCCACAAAGCCCAGTTAATTACATATAATCATATTAGAACCTTACAGAGTACTCAGGGAGTTTGCTGTAAAAACCCACTCAATCCCACCCCCGTAGGTCTATTATAGACCAAACAGTTTATCCCTGGATTATATTTCCATTCTCTAGCTCTTTCCTCATGAAAAGCACCTTCCCCTTTGCTGGACTGTGTGTTTTGTGTAATCATGTGTGTGTTTTAGACTAGTCCAGTCTGTGTGTGCAGGTGTAAGGGGTACGGTTGGTAAAGCAGAGTTGATCCCCCTTGGGGTATGTAGTAGCTGCAGTAGCTGGGTTCTGCTAAATAGGGGGCGCTGTGATCGGTGAGGTACGGGGCCGGCTGGTAGAAGCATGTCACGTGGTCCGTGTTGGGGATAATGTTCTGCTCTCCGAGAACCTTCAGCGCCAGCACCGTGATCATGTTCAGCGTCTGACGCCTCTCGTGTCCCATCAGGCACACCGTGCTGTCGTCGACCACGCGACGCAGCGTCATCAGGTACTGGTACTTGCTCCTCTCCTCGCCGATGAAGTGGTTCTTCAAGTAGGACAGGATCTTCCGCTGCTGCTCCTGCACGTCGGGGAAATCGATGAAAAAGCGCGAGCACATGTAGCGCTCCAGTGTCTTTATCTGAGTCTCGCTGGCCGGTCGGTAGTCCCGGACCAACAGGTTGCTGTATTTCAGTAAGCCGCCGCCTCGGATCTCCTCGGGGTTCCTGGTGGCGATTAGGCGGTAGCGCAGGTGGTCCATGGCGGCCTCAAAGTCGCCGTACATGCTCTCTGCCAGGACCTCCACGGCGGGGACCGAGCTGGATGCCTGAGGAGCAGCGTTGCTCTGTACGGGCATGACTGCGGTTACCTTAGGGGCCTCTTTCTTCTCGGGCACAGAGCTGGATGCCTCGTCGGCTTTCGGAGGGGCCGATTCCCCTGGGCCTTCAGATTGAGAGTGAGGCAGCGCATGTGAGGTGGAGCTCGGGATTGTGATTGGAAAAGAGACTGTCTCAGCAACCTGAGGCGACGAAGAGATATAATCTTGCTCCTTTTTATCCTCCAACTGTAGGAGAGGGATTCCTGGCTGAGGGGAGGACTCTTTAATCTGTTCCTCGCTGTCTGTGTTCAGTATCAAAGGCTGCATGTCTGAAGATACCTGAGGTGCGAGGTCCTCCGACTCCACCGGCGGAGTGAGGCAGAGGAGGGGAGGGCTGAGGCAGGGGGAAGGGGGGCTAAGACAGAGCGGAGGAGGGCTGAGGCTGAGCATGGGAGGGGTGAGGTACGGAGGTGAGCTGAGGCAGGATGAGGTAGGGCTGAAACTCAGGGGTGGAGAGCTGAAGCTGGTGGCGGGGCTGATGCCAGTCAGCAGCGGGGATGAGAGGCAGTGAGAGGGAGGGGTCAGGCACGGGGGAGGGCTGAGGCTGGGGGGCGAGGGGGTGAAGCAGGGAGGGGAGAGACTGAGCACAGGAGGGGTGAGACAGGAAACGGGAGGGGTGACACAGTGGGAAGAGGAGGGGGAACACTCTTGCGGCTGATTCAAGTCCGTCTCTTTGGTCCGCGGTTCTCCATTTTCATCTTCGTCACTGAGCTCAACTTCTGAGGTATGTGCAGGTTCTTGGGTGTTTGAGCTGGACGCGTCGATGTGTGAAACTGACACGTCCGCTGAGTCAAGAGGCTCTGATTGTTTGGGTGCAGAGGCAGTTTCACTGGGGGAGGGCTCATCATGAGCCACATGTGTAGTCGGCGTCTCTTTTAGGCTCGGAATACTCGTCTCGCATGAACTCTCCGTGATTAGCTGAGAGGATGCTTGAGGTAAAGCAGACATGGGATCCACGGCAGAGGTGGAGATTATATCAGAGGCTGGATCGGGAGCTGAGGTAAGGTCTAGGTTTGAAGCTAGGGTGGGTTCAGGCCCAGAGATACTGGTTTCTGGGGTAGCTGTAGGGTCTGAACTGGGAGCTGTTGGCTCTGGGTCCACATCCATGTCAGGTTCGGGGCTAGGGCAGGGGTTCGGATCTAGACAGGTTGCTTCGACAGGTTCGCTCTCAGAGACTGGACTCGGGTAAGGACTGGGGGCCACCTTCCTACACATCCTCCTAGGGGGTTTGGGAGAGGAGTGTTTGAGCACCACCATGTGAGCTAGTCTCTCTGAGGCCTTACACGAGGAGGTCTTTTTGTCAGAAACAAGGCTGGGTGGTGCAAGTAGAATATCCTGAGTATCTGGAGGGCTGACGGCATCAAGTGTGTTAGGTGTTTTATCTGTGTGTAGCGTGCTGTGAATCTCCAGTGCATCCCGTGCGCCAGCAGGCTCTGTGTTGTGAAGTGTAAGGGATATGGAAGAGGTGAAGCAGGAACAATCGATACCCTGCGGGTCGTCTACGTTTTCCGCTTCTGATGCTAAAATCTCTTCTGTCATTTCACTTACTTCTGTCTCGTTTTTTCCCTCTGCTTGCTCACCTATCTCTGTCTCTACTTTCCTTTCGTCTGCTAACTGTGTCTCTATCTTTGCGTGTGAAGATGTGCCAGTTTTATCTTCCTCATCGCTGCTCTGATCCTCGCTGGAACACTCGGAGAAGTCTGCACTGTGACATTCTTCTGGCAGGTTCAGAGACTCTGTCTGGGTTTCGTTTGAGGTTTCTGGCGGCTCGGACTGTCCCATCTGCTCTGGGAGTTCTTCCTGTTCGTCGGGGGGTTTTGTGTGGTTGGATTGTTCTTCCTGGACGGAGAGTTCCTTGTGATTTGAATATGCTGGTTGTTCGGGCTGGGTTTGCTCCGACTGTTCTACCTTCGTCGAGCATTTGGTCTCGTCCGAGAGCTCTGGCTCGTCTCTGAGTTCGATCTGAGTTGGCGGCTCATCTTTCTCAGAGGTTTGTTTCTTTTCTGACAAAACATTTGGAGACGGCTGGTCAGAGAAGTCTGTCTCGTTGAAGGTTTCTTTGTTTTCTGACGCTTCTGTCAGCTCCACAGGTGTGTTCTCTTTGTTGTCTTTTTCAACTTCAGAGTGTTTTGTCTGGTTTGAATGCTCAGTTTGTTGTGAGAGTTCTGTCTGAGACTCCTTTTCATGCACCTGGTCTCTCTGTTGTGTCTGGCTGATATGAGCCCCCTCTTTGCTGGATAAGTCTCTGCCGGAGGACTTCTCCGTTTCTGGAGCCTGGGAGTCTTTATTCTGGTTCCCTGCAGGCTGGTCCTTGAGATCAACAGTATTGTTTTTGTGCTGTGACTCCTGCTGCATGTAGGACTCCAGGAGACGATCCAGAATGATCTGGAAGGAGTCGACGCTGAACTCGAACTGACGCCTCAGCGTGCTCACGAACTTGAGCTCCAGGTTTTTGCCGCTGTTGTTTGAGAGCGAGATGAGGCTCCAGCGGTCGTTGTCGTTGAAGACCTTGACCATTTTCTGGACGTAGGCATCCTTCATCGTGGCGCTGCTGATCCGCTCCCTGTTGACCCCGGCGGGTAGGCAGTCCAGCAAGCAGCCCAGCACGGACTCCTTGATCACCTGGGAGGAGAAAAGGTCGACAACATGACAGCTGCGACTAATGACTGCAATTTTTCCCCCTATCATTGGAATGAATATTGTAATGCAAATACTATTGATTCACCCTAATGGTAACATGTTCTACAATTAAATTATGGTTAGGATCACAATTATTAATAGAGCACCACAAAAATAAATACTACAACATCCTAGAGATAGTAGAGATACATTGCCATTGGCCTCCTTCCTTTTCCTAACCAGGCAGTCCAGTAATCGTACCTGGAACTCCTCCTGACTGGGCAACTCCACTCCGAAGATGACGTCCAGGTCCTTGTAGCTTGTCCCGTTGTCTCTGACGAGGACGTGGCTGGCCGTGGAGCCGTTCAGACGGACATCCCTGACCGTGATCCCCTGCTTCTGCAGCCTGGCGCGCACGGCTATGATGATGTCTCTTGGACGCAGCTCCAACGTGGGGAAGTTCCCGCGGCCGTGGATCGGAACCACCTCGGACAGAACCTGATGGAGGACCTCCACCTGCTCGGCGTTCAGGCTGTGGAACCGCTGGTTGGGTTTGGTTTCAGACATGCTGCTGCTGCCCTGGAGGAGGACGACAATGAGAGTTTATTACAACTCCCCTGCAAATTGTTGCTGTGTGTTTAACTCTCTCGCTCTTTCTCCGTCTCACCAACAAACATACACACACACACACACACACACACACACACACACACACACACACACTTGCTCACACTCATATGCACACTCCCCTCCAGTCTGCTGTCTGCAAGTCACAGCTTGGCTGACAGCTTTTCCACAATGCTAATGTAACTGCTGTGTTGACAAGCTGACACATGGAGCGATCCACGTAGATGTGCTTTGCATAAATATTCTTCCACTGCTCAACCAGATCACAACAAATTAAGAGGAAGTGGTTGAATCACAGAATCCTAAAAATATTATTTATTATTTACCAGCCAAGACTTATAGTCCCTTTATTTGCACTCCATCTCAGTCAGATCTGATTAAATTCTTTTCAAAATATTACACAGAATAACAATAAAATGTGCTTATACTAAATTATTGTACAAGATAATAATAATGACAGTAATAAGTATATATAATATAATGATAATACTAATGACATCTAAAGGCAGAGTAAATCTTTGTTTATTGATTGTTTCCACCAGAGGAGCAAGGGTTAAGCCGAATGAGTCATCACCAGCAGACTGCATTAATCACACCAACGTCACTAATTAAAGACACACATCTGTTTTTGTGCCAGTGTGTGCCGCACATGATTTACACACATTACAAACAATGACTCCAACACACATTCATTTGAGTGCAACAGAAGCTTTTTTTTTTTAAAAACACACATTGGAAACAGAGTGGGATTTAATATCAGACAATTATGTTTTGTTTGGCTTTCTCGTGTGTGTGTGTGTGTGTGTGTGTGTGTGTGTGTGTGTGTGTGTGTGTGTGTGTGTGTGTGTGTGTGTGTCTGTGTGTGTGTGTAATCCTCCCGGCAGTTACGCACACAGCCTTCTGCAACCAGACTCAATCAATCTCTACAAACTAGACTTATTTTTCAATAAACATTTGCCTGAACAAGTCGGTCAGAAAAAGAGTCTCTGTTATGTGATTGAGTGAGTGTGTGTGTTTGTGGGCGCGTGTGAAAGTGTTTCAGGGGAGTGAGTGCTTGTAACTGTGGTTCATAGCTTCCCATTATGATCTATTGTTTGCTTTAATCAATAGGTGTCAGTCAGTGCCACGGCTGAATGCTGCTGATTGCTATGATTTGTCAATAGCGGCGGGGTAAACATTGGGATACTAATGAGCAGTAATGGGATGCTTTCTGGTAGCAGACCTCAGAGAGCTATACTCTGCAATAACCACAACAATCTATTATAGGGAGTGTTTGTAAACCTTCTAATCCACGTTGCACATATTTCATCAAACACTAAAGAACTAGCGCTTCACTCCACAGCACCTGTAAACCTCTCTGATCACTGACAAAGAACTAAAGAGTATGCTTACCAGAAGACAAAGAGTCTGAGAACACAAAAATCTGTTGCTGGTGAGACATCTCTCTGTGCCACA
Source organism: Sebastolobus alascanus (assembly GCA_916701645.2). Lineage (NCBI taxonomy): Eukaryota > Metazoa > Chordata > Actinopteri > Perciformes > Sebastidae > Sebastolobus > Sebastolobus alascanus. Next base: position 319,079 of record CAKAOJ020000042.1, read on the forward strand.
CTTTAGCAAGGTGAACTTCAAGTTTCAAAAAAACAGTAATCATACATCCAGAGGCGGTAAATAAATAGAGTCCCAGCAGGTGTTGACACTGGCCATATGAAACAATGTGTTGAGGAGGCAGAGAGAGGCACTGCGGGACTGTTTTACAGCTCGTCCCTGTATCTCCCCCTCCCTCCCCTTTCGCACTCTTCTGCAAACTTGCAGCCTGAGTGACTCATCCAGGCGTATCGGCTCAGCTCGCACATAATCTATGGCCATTGAGAACACAACACATACGGAGGACAGGACTAAATGGAAAACAAACAAAGATGCTCTGTAAACTTAGGTTGCTCTCTCTGGTATAAAATCTATAAATAATAAAATTAACTTTTAAAGCAGGATACAGGAAAACAAACAATTCTGTCCTGTGTATAGAAAACTAAAGCCAGAATAAACCTAAATAAAGTGTCCCTGACTTTTTTTTTAATTAATTATACAGTGATATTGTATAGGGGTGTAAGAAATATAAAGAATCTCAATATTAGGTTTTATGATACTGTATCAATTCTCAAAAACACTATCAATTTTTAATTAATAGTTTACATGCAAAGATTAACTCAGTATGTACTCATTTGCACAAGAGATGCATCTTAAAGTAGTTCTATGATGTTGGATGCTACAGGGACTGTGATACGTGCTAGTGCAGTTCTGATTGCATATAAAGTAAAAATTGTTTTATTCAGATTTTATGCATATGGTGGTGTGTTCTTTATAAAGACAGTTCTCCTAAAAGTAGATTTAAAAAATTGCAATATATCGCAATATGTTGAATCGTAACCCCTGTATCGTGATACGTATCACCAGATTCTTGCCAATACACCGATCTAATATTATATGTACCTAAATTTCCTTTTCTCGCTTCCCTTCGCTTAAACAGTTATGATCCCATGAACTATGTTAATACTGCAATAGAAAGTCAGTATTTGTTGTGTTACCCTACATAATGTGATTGCAATGTCTGCTGACCGGAAATGTTGTATAGAATATATATGAGGTTCTTTTAAATGTCACTGCTAAACTTGTGCCCTGACATTACTTCTATATAAATAATGGGAGTTGTTTTCCCCATAAAACAACCACCAACTGGAGGCTATAGTTCTGCTCCTTCTGTTTCACTGACTAAAAATGTGCTGGAAGTGATCCAGAGCCCTGCTGAATTCCCCCTCTGCCCTGCTGGTCTCCACTTTAATCACCTACTCACGCACTTACTCACTCCTGAGATACCAGGTGAGGGCAAATAACCGCAATTAAGTGGCTGGCAGGATAAAGGGCGGATGTTCTTCTAAAAACACATTAAATACCAGCGGCGTTGCTGCAGCCACATAAAAGTGAATGAACTTTACAGAGCTGGTTCTTCTTACCTGTTGCTGTGGCATGTGGGGGAGCGACTGGCTCCGGGCTTCAGTGAAACCTCGACTATCCACCGAGCTTCAGGTCCGGAGTGTCTCCTGTACTATGGTTTTGTTTCTCCCTCCGGTCCCCTGTACCCGCTACCCGCTCCGGTGAGGCTCGCTGCTGCTGCGGCTCCGTCCCTTATAAGGCATGTGAGGCAGGAACCTGTGCGCGAGTTCATTCGGGCGCTGTCCAGGAGCTCGCGTGGTGCTGAAATGAAAGACTGAACACGAGTCCTCGCGCTCTTGTTTTCTCCTCCGGCCGCCCGGAGCGTAACGCAGTTTCCATAGCGACCTGCCGTCATTCAGTTATGACTGGGGAGTGTGTGTGTGTGTGTGTGTACACAGAAGTAGAACAATTAGTTGTGGGGAAGTTGTGTGGTGGTGGTGGTGGCAACAGGTGTGATATAATTCCAATAAGTGTGGCAGCTTCATATGTTCCCGTATTAAAAATAAAAGTTTAAAATAGGAGCTAAATACAGGACCGAGAGGAGGAACTTTTAGCTAATACCTCTGACTTTTAGCTGGCCTAGCTGCTGCCTGAATGTACAGAAGTTAGCCGGTGGAGAAGCACTTCATCGTGTGCTGCTCTGTCGTGTTTGTTTTATAAATGGGAGTCAAAATGGACAGCTGTCACCTCAAATGTTCCATGTTGTACAGAAGGCCAGGACTTATTATGCAGTTATAACTCAAACCAACCTGCTATTAAGCTAGTTTTGGGGAACATATTTCTGAAACACTTCTCCACTATCCCTCATCATTAGGCCTTGTATCCAGAGCTCTGTCCATTCAGAGTATCAGCACATACAGTATGAGTCATCCATGCTGCTCCCCCCCCCCCCCCTGACCCAGCCGGTAATCCCCCCCAGCACCCTTCTGCTGCTGCCCGGTGCACACACACACCGGAACCTTTTCTCTCTCTCTGGACAACCGATGATCCCTTTTCCCCCTCATGCTGCATTTTATGTCCCATCTCTTCAACAACAAAAACTAGCCTAAATCCCTCTATGTCCCCGTTTATTTATGCTTATAGCTCCTACCATAATACAGCCAATGCTCCCTGCACATATACTCGTTAATACATTGAATAAAGTGAGTTTTTTTTTTTTTTTCTATTTATTTATTATTTATTTTGTATAGTTTTTAGAGGCACGTTACTGTTTGTTTCTTGCACTTTTTTTTAAGGATTGCATTTTAATTTCGTTGTACTTGTACAATGACAATAAAGATATATTCTATTCTAAAGAAAACGTGATTAAACGCGTTCAGGCAAACAGACGAGCGGCTCGGTGGAAAAAGGTCAATTTACTCCCTCACAGAAAAAAGAACAAATGACGTCACTAGACGTGTAGCACAACCCACCGGTACCGGGTACAGAACTATTTATAGCCTGGATGGAACTTGTCTGCTTTGGACACGCGCGCCCCGTCTACCCTCTCTCAAACGGTCCGTGACGTAGGAGGCGCGGGCACGCCATGCAAAAATCGTGACCGTGTGACGACGGTTAAAAAGGGGGATTGTGTTCAAAGATTAAATGTGAATCAAGATGGTTCACCTATCGGGGTCTAAGCCAAATGTCTGTGGGTCCAGAAGCCGTCGTTCCAGCGAATCGATCCAGTACGGACGACAAATCATATCGCACATGGACCACATCTGTAATATATAAGTTATTTATCTATAATTAACCCATAGGCTAGGTATGTATTGCAAAAACAGGGAAAATATGAGGAGAAATTCGTGATTAGTCGGTACTGCCTCTACATCACCGGACTACGCATGCGTAGTACGAGAGAGCCTTGTTTTCAACGTTTTATAAGCGGTTCACCAAGTTGTTTCATTCCTGAATAAATGACAAAAGCTCCCTGAAGGACAAAAAATATGTTCCAACAATTACGAGACGAGTCGTTTGGCTGTGAGACAGATAACGTTACTGCCTCTCTGCCTAACTGATTTTAAAGCAAACGCGGAAGTACGTAGAAGTGAATCCTCTCGACCCCGCTACAGGGCCGAAGATACGCTAGCTTGGAAAAAATCAAAACAAACAATTCTGGGAAATGAGTGAGTGGCTGGATGCTGCTTTGAATCTGTGCATAACCAGACTGGGTGTCTCAGAAAGAGACCTTCGTCATGTCGAAAACGGAGAGTATCCTTTCCTGTGTAGCCTAACATGCATAACGGTACATACAGTTGCCTAGCAGCAGCAGTAATGTACAGTAAAATGGGTTTGCTAGCTAATCTTGACTTCTGCCCAGTCATTCAGTGATGAAGGGAAACAGTGGTGTTGCTTGCTAGCTCGCCTAACTAATTTGATTACTCTTTGGTGACATTTTCACTTGTTTAGGAAAAAAACATTTGTCTTGCCTGCACTGACTTGGGTTGAATTAGCTCAGTGTCTTTGGGTGCCTCAGTTTATACTCGGTATATATATTTTTTATAACTTAAATGTATTACCATATCTGAAATAAGACACATTCCTTGACCAGCCACACAGAACACTTGTTCAACCTCAAGTTTGCTGCCAAGGAGCTACAACGCAACTCCAAGAAATGTGACAAAGAGGAAAAGGCAGAAAAGGCTAAAGTGAAGCAGGTTGGCTTATTAAATAGTGTATTTTATTATAGAGACCAGGGGACCAGGGGCGGGTCTAGGAATGTGTTGATGGGGAGGCCACGCTGGGGCACAGACTCAGAGAAGGGGGGCACATTTAAATAACATCTAAAAAGTAAAAAATTACAGTCCTGAAGAAATAATAATGCATATTTTTCAGTTACTAAGTCACAAAATAAAGCTGAAACTTGGCTATATACCTATTATCTTGACATATATATTACATTTGGGTATTAATGTATTAAATATTATTCATATACGGTATACACCTCTCTAAAATATCTTTAAAAAACAGGCATGTAGCGTGAGCAAAGCTGGCAGGACCATGCTCTTTTTGACAGAACAGTTTGGCCAGGGTTTTTCTAATTGATTATATGATATACGGCACATGTAACAGACCTGGTATTGACTTTATGAATGCTGGCGTTGCATGGTGTGTTCGCCGTCGGTTCATTAAGGAATGCGTAATTCTTCCTTTGGAACATAGTTCTCTCAACAAGCCAGCCTGGCTAACATGCCACCTTTTAACTTAACTTCTAGCTTTAGCTGCCCTTTCTCCTGAGCAATGTTTGACAGTCACAGTGAGGCTACCTTTCTCTTAGTCTTAACTTAGCGTCCCATACATTTTCACATTAAACACTACACATATTAAACTTCAGTTTGCCTTTGTTTTCCTTTCCTGCACCAGCAAAATCATCCAAAGAAAATTAGTTGAATGCATGTCAGTCCACCGTCTTGCTAACTTTGGGTGTGCTCCCTATTTACTCCAGTAAAACAGAGAACTACTACCACTACTTGTAGACAATTAATACTGACAAGCCCAATGACCTATCACATTCAGATTCAGACTCTGGTGGGGGTGGCACTTGGGGTGGCCCCTTAGATTTTAGGGGTGCCCCGTGCCACCCCTGGCCACCCCTGTGGCCCCGCCCCTGCCAGGGACAAGCTGGGCTACAGTGCAGCTGTACTCTATATCATGTTAGTTTGTGTGCTCCTCTTTCCTTTGTTTCTCAGGCTATCCAGAAGGGTAATATGGAAGCAGCCAAGATCCACGCAGAGAACGCCATCCGTCAGAAGCATCAGTCCATTAACTTCCTGAGGATGAGTGCACGCGTGGATGCTGTGGCTTCTAGGGTCCAGACCGCTCTCACCATGAACCAGGTCAGGAGACTTGCCCTGCTGTCTGGTGTTACATACAGCAGGTAAATGACAACCAGGGAAAACACGCCTAACCGATTTACTGCAGCCACACATCCATTTTTCAAGATATTTAGAGTGTTTGGGGGAAGAAAATGTGCAGAGGTTTTTACTGTCTGCAGTATTGAAAAATGAACTTCATCATAAACGATAGTTCTATCATATTCCCTACGTTAAAGTGGTTGTATTTTACATTTAATATAATTTGCCTGGTTAACATTGTACGTTTTTTTTTATTGTTGTTAAATTGATTGATTTATTTTAGTGTCGTACTCCAGATGAAGCCGAACCCATATGGGCTTATGAGACACTTTTCCTTTTCAAGTTTCATAAACAATGATCAAACATACAACCAAAAGAAACCAAAAACTATTATAATTATTTTTGGGTGCATTTTCTGCCTTTATTAGATTGCAATTATAGAAAGAGATGAATATAAAATGGTCAACCTCTAAGCCACGGGGCACCCCAACATTTAACTTCTAAATAACATCAGGCCTAGTAGCCATCCATTTTATTAACTCAACCGTCTCCCGCCTCATCACTGACACAGATGTAGAAATCACATGGCTTTTACCTGATACCACTGTAGTAGATATGTGTATTTATATTTACCAGATTTTTCATTATACATGCAGTTTTCAAAGTGTATAATTTGAAAACTACATCTTATTTCAGAAGATGAAGAGCTGCAGAGTGTCCAAAGTAGTCCTTCACTCAGTCAAAAGTCCTACAACACAAAGAAGACAGGGGGAGGGAGAGGGAGCAGAAAAAGCTAGCAGACATGCAAACAAAAAGCCGCCAATTACATAATGTCATTAGATGTGCTTCAGAGCAGTGGCAGCCTCTTTAAATGAATCCAATTCAGCTTCACTGTAGGACAGGCATCATCTCATAGAATAGAACTTAATAGCAGCTAAAGAAATGGAAGCACAGTGTGAGATGGTACAGTGGAAAAACACCTCTTTATGTTGTTGTAATACCGCTGCCTGTCTCATAAAACATGAACACAATAGCAGTGATAATAAACCCCTCTACTGTAATTTGATCAACTATCGGTAAATTGGTTTTGACGAGATTATTTCATCCTTAATCAGAGTCATTTTAGAGGATATTAGGGATGCTATTAGGATGACAAAGTATCTGGTTTAAAAGGTAAAAGTGACACCTAGTGGAGATATAAGGAAACAGCACGTCAACAGCCATCTATCTCCCTGTCTGGCTTCAAATACCCTGATCCTGTTTGGAATCAAAACCAGTAAAAACTGAGAAGACTACAGAGGCATCAACAAATCAAATCAAATCAATTTTATTTGTATAGCCCAAAATCACAAATCACAAATTTGCCTCGGGGGGCTTTACAATCTGTACAGGATACAACACCCTCTGTCCTTGACAGTGCAACCCTCACATCGGCTAAGGAAAAACTTAACCACAAAAAAAACCTTTTAACAGGGAGAAAAAATGGAAGGAACCTCAGGAAAAGCGACAGAGGAGGGATCCCTCTTCCAGGATGGACAGATGTGCAATAGATGTCGTGTGTACAGAGATACAACATAATGAAAATACAACAAAGACAATTCTTGACAAAAATTAATACATACAGTATTGTATACGCATGTACTGTATAATGTGAATATATGTGAGAAGGTGGATCCAGGAGGATGTCAAGCAGCTTCCAGGCGACGCCAAACAGATAGAGCCAGAACACTTAATTTGATGTGTTTTTTGCCCAGGTATCTAAATCGATGTCCGGAGTGGTCAAGTCTTTGGATGCTACACTGAAAAGTATGAACTTGGAGAAGGTAAAAAACTCCTGTACATGAGCGCAGACAGACACGTACACAAACAAAGTGATGACTGATCCAATATATTTGCGTAACAGATGGGTGTTTATGAGATGCATTGTTGTTAAGTTCTTTGCTAAACTATGTCTCTGTTTATTACCATGTTTTTACTATGTCTAAATAGATACATACAAATTGTGTATATTGCATTACTGTAATTGTTTCGTGTAATATGCAACCTGGAGAATGACACTTTTCAAGCCACTTTTGGCAATTCTCCTTCAAATTTCCTTGCAAATTGTATATTGTATCTTTTGATATTTTTAAATGTGTAAATAAAGTAACAAACAAAATATGTTGATTTGAGATTTTCTCTTTCTCTACAGATCTCTGCGTTAATGGACAAGTTTGAAAACCAGTTTGAAACTCTCGACGTGCAGACAGCCCAGATGGAAGACACAATGGGCAACACCACCACTCTGACAACACCTCAGGTAATAAGCACCGTCCTCTTACAAGCAGGGAATAGTATGCTCATACTTAGTATTAATTCTAATATCGAATCCTCTAAACACATAGTACTGTTTGCTTGGTTGGTCCCTAGAATGAAGTGGATACGCTGTTGCATGAGATGGCCGATGAAGCAGGGTGAGTATATCTCCAAACAGCAAAAAAGAAACATGAATGCAGGGTATTTAAAACAACATACTGTACCTACTTGTTAAAATAGACAAATTAACCTTTAAAATAAGACGTTGAATTAACTAAAAGCTTTTTGTGAATGACTCTCATAAACATCTAGGGACGTAGTACCTCTTTCACTGTTTACACGGCAAAAAGCCCATTAAGATTAATTGTACAAGCTGTGCTGTGATGTCAGAGTGACTATAATTTACCCCATTTAGTTGATTTTCTTTAAGAGCTACTGTAAGCAGCCAAACAGAAATTATGATTAAAGTGTTCCTTTTTTTTTTTCCTTTTTTTATTTTATAGGTTGGATCTTAACCTGGAGCTTCCTGCAGGCCAGACCTCGTCACTGGCTTCATCTGTGGCATCAACTGAGCCGGTAACACATCCACTCTTCCTGTATCATTATGCTGTCGCTATTTTTGGTGTTGTACATATTTTTATTGTCTTTGTCAGTCTCTTTGTTACACATTAACTAGTCTCAACCAAATCTAAAATCTAAAGTCATACTCCACTGGAGCACTAGCACCTCCTGTACGATTAAAAGGTGGCTCTTAAACACTTGTTTTTCAGAACAGTGTCTGTGATCAGTTTGAATTGTGCACAGTATGTAGCGGAGCATCATAAAACAAACTTTGTTCAAACTCAACAGCACCTAAATAAAACTGACCAAATCTGTCTTGGTTAGTTTTTTCCAACAATCACCAACTCTGTTTTGGTTGAAATAAACCCTTATTTCACTTATTTTTCAGTTGCCCCCCCCACTTCTAAATTCCCTCTGATGCGCATTTTTGTTATAGATTGTTTTAGGGAAATATAACATTATTAAACTGGACACAACTGTCACTAATGCTAAGATGCTAACGTAGCTCCTCAGGGATTGAAGCTGTTATTTTTCTCATTTTGACAATCTAACCGGTCGCAACATGACTATGGCTGTTGGTAGTTGTTGTTGGTTTTGTTTAAATATGTTTAATTTTTATGGGTTATTGTATTGTGGACGATTAAGCTAATGGTGCCTTCAAATGGGGTCGTGTTTACCGTGTTCACGAGAAGAGTCCATATGAACCCCCCCCCCCCTCTTGTGGTATTCACGACCTTGTAAGTGGAAAGTTTCTGAAAGCTCCAAGTTCACGAGTTGTGACGTGTTTGTTGACGTTGTCAGAAATGGCGGAGGCCTTGGAAGTTAATTTTTCGGTACATGATAAGTTGATGTATTGTAATTTTAGTCGTGTATTGTTTTTCTTCGTAATTTTATAATATGTCTGAGGAAAATGTTGATATTCCCAACGGCCTCATCTTTTTCCTCTGTCATTATTAGAGCTCGACCGATTTATCGGTCGGCCGATTAATCGGGCCGATTATTTGACATTTTTTCATAATCGGCATCGGCCGATGCCTGAGCATATTAGGCCGATTATCAAGCAGGCACATCTGCGGGCAGCCCAGTGTTTTTGTTGCTGTGGAACACGTGTGACACCGCCCCTTGTGTGTCAATCAAATTGGCATTCTGCCGGGAGAAACCGGTAGGCTTAAATTCGTCTCTTTCAAAGCCCTATATATTTAATTGGTTAGATATGAAATGCTCCGACGTTATCAATTCTGTTTTTGGTAACGGAGAATTTCTGTCCGTCGGTAACGCAGCGCTGTGTGCGGGGCGGAGCAGCTCTCACAGACACGCTGCTGCAGCGCAGACACACAGAAGCTTCTGCTCTTAGTAACTATGGCGGAGAATCTAAACTTATAAAGCGTGATTACACTTTACTAGAGTTGATGCTGACAGTGCTTGTCATAAGTGCAAGTTTGCGTGTGAGGACATGAGCAATTTGTCGAAACATTTAGCAAAAAGTTCAATTCCTCATTAAACGTCTCTACGGTCTATGGGTCCTTCACAGCCTCTATGACGTCACTGGCCGGTGTAGTCCGCAGCAGATGTGAGAAGCAGGCTTTGTAATACGAGTGAACAAAGTTATTATTATGTTTTGATCACTTAGATTATGGCCATATAGATTGTAACAGTGTCTGTCAACAAACATAAATAAAAAACCTGCTTTAGGACAGTTTTGGAAAGGTGCTTAAAAGGTTTTGAGCCCTGTACTATTACTACTATTAACCATCATGCACAAAATATAATATGCACTGCAGTGCAGACACAAAGTGCAAATTGGAGAGACAGACCATAAGTGTTGTTCAATAAATGTTTACTTAAGTTAAGACATTTTGTGTATTATTTGTTATTATTAAGCTGTTATATTTTATCAGATGGAGGAAAAAAAGAACACCAGCCAAACATATCGGCAAAAAAAAAAATCGGCATCATATATCGGCCATCGGCTGTCCTGATTCTGTAAAAAATCGGCATCGGCATCGGCCATAAAAAACCCATATCGGTCGACCTCTAGTCATTATGCCTTTGCATTTCCTGCATTATGTTACCCACTTGCTAGCTTGCTAAATTGTTAGCCTCTGTGGCTTCTAGACGCCGACAGTAACGTTGATATTGCCGTTGCTTAGCAGCGGTATTCTCACGACTTAACCACTTGAACGCCACGCATATCATGTACACGACTTCCCTTGTTGTAAACACGAGCTCACGAGTTTCATTTGAAGGCACCATATGACAGCTAATATGTGCTAACGTCAGTCGTCACTTGTTGCCACGGTAAATATTCACGTGTTCTGCAGCCTGATGGAGACGCCAGTGCCAGGCATGGCAGACAGCCTCCTTTTATCGCTATTTATCCATTTTTTTCCACACTAACTGGCAACTTGATCACTGATGACACAGAGATACCACGTGATACCAACGTCGTCATACTATTGGCTCACAAGCCTTGTTAGAAGTGGGAACCAAACGTCAGATATCTTCCACTGAGATAAAACAAAACATTTATTTTTGACCCGTCACAATTTTTAAAATGATTAATTCTACAATCATATTTTTTTTTTCAGGAAAAGCCATACTTTTATTCGGCACCTTTCTGAAAGCTCTGTGGATGTACTATTTAAAAAAAATGATTTGTCTACATAAAAATGTTATCAATAAGACCTTTAATATACCCACAGACACTGCAGCTCAGTACACGTCTCCACTGTCGATCTGTATGCTCAGCATGTTCAAAACAATGATTGTTTCACCAAAAACGGCTCTGGTGGAGATTTGGAACTTCATGGAGAGTGATAGTGTGACAGACGCAGTGTACTCAGCCTAAACAATGACTGTGTGGAACATTGTGATCATGCGAATCAACAGCGGAAATGTGGAATATGTGGCGGGAAGTGTTGTTCCTAAAGATGTTTTGATACGTTTTCCATTATGACAACCCACTGTTGTATCCATTGTAACCAACATAATTCAAGCTCACCACATCCACTGTTTGTGAAGGACAGAACTACACACTCTACGCCATCACCTCTCAAAGCCTACAAGTGTTGAGTGACACTCGAAGTATCACTTTATGTACCATTTCTAGAGCAGCCCCATTGACTATTATTTTCTGACTTGAGGCCCCTCCCCATACTGTTTTACCTGTTTTGTGTTGTCATCAGGACGAGCTCTCCCAGAGGCTGTCCAGACTGCGAGACCAGGTGTCATAATGATGACGCAGAAAAACAACCAGATCGGGAGGAGGGAGCAGAGCGGGAGAAGCAAGAAGAGACAGGGAGTGAAAACGTGGAGAATAAACAAAAAAAGGTGCCATTTGCCTGAAAGCTCTGTGCTCCAGGTTCGTTCTGTTGTGAGAAGTAAAGGAGCTGTCTGACAGCAGGATATTTACAGTCCTGGCACTAATGCAGTCCTTCCTTAATAATGTTAATTTGCACACTCGTATTTAACATGTAATGCGATTATTTATTAGCTCAGCAATAGGGCACACTGTGCTGGCACGTTTGTTTATTTTAAGGTGGACATATTTCTGAATGGGATTTTTTGTGCAAATTGTTGAGAAAAAAACAATATTGAACTACTGAAAGGACCAGTGTGTAGGATTAAGGGGAATCTATCGGCAGAAATGGAATATAATATTAATAAGTATGTTTTCTTTAGTGTACAGTCACCTGAAAATAAGAGTTGTGTTTTTGTTACCTTAGAATGAGCCGTTTATGGGGCCGTACACATGCCGTGTCTAAAAACACGTGGGAAACGCCAGCTGTGGCGCTTTATTTTCTTTCCAATGTGGGATTGGAAGGTTGCGCTCCTGTCGCGCCTGCCGTTACTAAGTAACCCAACCTGTGTGCTGCAATGACAACGCTGATGAAGTTGCGGTAATTTAGCAGGAAGCCTCACTGACTAACCTAAACAAAGTCAAAACAAAGAGAAATGGATTTCCAGCACCGTAAATCCCTCTCAGTAACTTTACACTTGATTTTTCTGTGTCAGTTTTATGACGGAAAGGGTAAAGCAAGTAAAATAGTTAGGGAACAGATCATAGATATTCTGTTTTAAAGACACTATAGACTCTAGTGGTTTATTGCTATGTGAAGCCGACAGAGTTGACATTGTAAGACAGTATGACTGTACAGCACACTCTGATTTGTAGATAGAGATGTATACTATGGATTTATGGATGCACAGTTGCCTGAATATCTGAATAGCCATTTAAGAAGATGTTAAAAAAGTGAAGCTACTTTAAGCTGATAATAAAAACTGGAGATAGTGGAGCTGAAGCAGGAAAATGAAAACAAGAATATATATATATAGGATACAGCCAGGCTTTTTGAGCTTATTGTAGAGATATCTAATGATAAATGTGCTATTTTACCATTTTATTTTATTCATTTACTGTTCATTACACTCTAATCTTACATTTTTTAGTGTTTTATTTGGTCATTGTTGAAAACGCAAACCTCCATGTAAATAGATGACTCTTTGTTTGCTTTTGACCACAGCTCTAAATTTGTGTGATATGGTTTATTGGGGATTGTAATGTGTTGGTTGATAAGAGTGTGGACGGGTAGCTTGATCACAAAAAATCTGTCCATGTAATGATTTTAACATGATGATCATGTATTGGAAAAATAATGAGCATTTTAGTGCAGGGTAGCCCTGCACTAAAATGATTAACTTCTCCTCCATATATTTACCGTAGACTGATATTTACGGAAGAAAGAAAAGATATCAGCCGGCTGTGATTGGTTGTTCCTCGTCACATGACATGCGGTGCGCGCTGTAGCGTTCCAAAAGTTGCACAATTTTTATCTTGGGGCGCAGCTGTCGCGGCCCGAAAAAATAGGCGCATGGGAACGCTTGTGCACTGCGATGGCATCGCTCTCGCGTTTGATTGCGCCTACCATGCGTCTACAATGGTTTTGGCCGCGCAAAAGACGCGGCATGTGTACGGCCCGTGGATGTATGAAGAGAACTGGATACAGCGTTGGAGGCGGGCTCCCGTTCATTCCTATGAGAGTTGCTCAGTGGCGCACGAAGCCAAAATGGCTCGACTGGCTAGAGATAAAGTACCCGGATCATCCGGCGATCTTCCACATCTATTGGGCCCATAGAGCAGGCGCAGTAGCGTTTCCTTTAACTCCGCCTCCCAGCCCTCAGTCCAGCCCTCGGTCTGGGGCTCATTCACATGAACGGAGGAAGAAAAATAACTCTGGATTCGGCTATGTTTTACGACGTTTAGGACCTAATGATTTAAATAAGGGCTATTCAAGTGTTCATACTGGGAAGTTTATTTACCTGAAAAAACAAATATCTGCCGATTTACGGACGTCTCTTTCCCAATGTAAGTCTATGGGAAAAAGTCTTTTTGGGCCAAATGGCATCACATGTTGGACACAGAAGTTGAAGTACCGCCGTTTGGTCACTACGAAAATTTGCTTCAAAGCCCGGCGCTCTTCCTGGGGGGCTTGGTACGGCCCCTATATCTACAAACGGAACTGAGCCAGCCGCCGTGTTTCTACAGTAGCCCAGAGCGGACAAACAAAACAGTGTTATCTTGATAAGGCCATTCACGGTTTCATAGTTGTTACAGTTGGTTGCAATCTGCAACCTCACCGCTAGATTCTGCCAAATCCTACACACTGCACCTTTAATAGTTAATACCTAATTCCAAAGTGGTTATACACTGTGTATAAAATGCAAACAGCAATATTTATTTATTTATTTACTCCCTGCTTTACTGACTGATTGCAAAGAGCATGCTTGTGTTGTAAGTGTTACGTCCTACCTGACTGAGGACGTGAGGACCTCTGGTGTTGTTGCCTTGTTTTGGCTGCAGTGCTGTAACTCAAACTTATTTTATGTATTGTATGGTAGGGCTCACTGTCGATGTTTCCCTAAAATATGCTTTTGAAAAAGCTGATTTTCTGCATGTAGCGGCGGTAAAAACTCTCGCGGCTCACCGAGCACTTGTATGCAAAGACGGAGAGTCATTAAAAGACTTTTCAACACGTTTTTCTTGTCATGTTTTTTTGTCAGTTTATAGCTGTGTTTTGGGCAAAGTGTGCATCCCTGCATGCCTCTCTGTCCCTCATTTTTCCATCCTGCCCCTCCTCTTTGTCTCCTCCCAACAGGGAACAGATGAGAGGTCAAAGGTGTCACCTGTAGAGGAAGCGGCCCTCTGCCGCTCGCATGCCAGCGCCTCATTACACACACACACATACACACACACATAGTTGAGCATATCCCAGGGGGGAGGCGAGACTCAGCTGGGAGCCATTACAGGTGCTGCCCAAGCACACACAAAATATCTCTACATGAACGGCCCCGTGGCTGATGGGAGTCCTCCGGAGTGACACCCGGCCACCTCTGACCCCTTTTTGTGTCCTTCCTAATCATCATCAGCACACACTTAACTACATTCACAATCATCATCAGTGCCCCCGGACTGACACAAGTGTCTATTTTGCCTATTACGCACATACTTCTTCAAGTTCTCGGTCGTTTCGAAGTTATCCGAAAACCGCTGACCCCGGCAATCCAACAGCTGTCAGTCATTTCTGCCAGGAGTTAGATCACCTGAAATTAAAATTCCTCGTCCCCCTGCTGTCAGAGCCACAAAATCTATTTGGTTAGTTTTGTTTTAAATATATTTTTAACCTTCTCTTTAAGTATGATTAAAGCCGGGAGAGTCTGTCACGACCTATTTTTCCTCTCCGCCGTGTGCAGGGATGCTTCCTCCAGATGTGCTTGAGGCGGCTCCTGTAGGGGAAGCCTGTGTTTGTATGTGTGTGTGTGTGTGTGTGTGTGTGTGTGTGAGGTGTTGATACCAAGTGGCGTTCCTCCAGTGCCGTCAACACCTCCTTGTCTCGGTTCCTAGAGGATTGGTACTTGCTGACAGGCAGGGATCCGGTGGGTCGGCGGTGGTCCCGTCCCCGTGGCCGACCTGTCTGGTTCAGCACGATGGGGGGGGGGGGGGGCAGGCTGCTCAGAGCCAGACACACACTGGCTCGCTGAAAAGGCTCTAATTGCAACATGCAGGTCAAACTGGTACATGATTCACACACAGGAAATGAAACGGTATGTCCAGACAGTTAGTCACAAGCTGGGATTCAGCAGGAAAAGTTACATGTTGCTAAAGGCCAGACTTTTATCTGGAGAATAAAATCTATTTTACAGGTCTGTAATTTCTGATAAATTTCCAATAAGTTTTCCAGAAACATCTGTGATGTGATACTTCTATGAAAATAGAGACTGTTTACTTGGAACACTTGTTTATTTCAAATTAATTGGTGCATAACTTATAGTGTCTTTTAGTCAGTGTACAGTCAGCCGGACATGCAAAAATGTGAAATTTGTCTGCAAACAAGCACACAATTAAACATGAATTATATTAACAATAACGTTGCCAATAATAAATGCATAAAGAATGACTATTCACTTGTGTTTCGAGCTGAAAAATAAATCAATTATGCTACTGACAGGTAACTGTTTTGATTATTGATTAACCGTTTCAGAAATTTTTCAAGCAAAATAGAATTTTTTTTTTTTTCTATTTTAGTTTTATTTGGAAAAGGCAATATCACAGTGTCTAAAAAACTTTTCAGATATTCGTACCTAACACCCTTTTCCAGTATTTTTTTTCCCCAGTACCCGTGGGTCATAACTCAGTCTTCTGAAGAACTGTACGTCCTCCATCTTCACTTTCTTCAAAATAGAAAAATTCAAGAAAAACATTCTCTGTTTCCAGCTTCACACATGAGATGATTTGCTGCTGTTATGTGTCATGTATCCATGTAAACTGAATGTCTTCGCTGTAATAATCTGCAGATTTATCGATAATGAAAATAATTGTATAGTTGCAGCCCTGCTTGCGTTTAAATGGAGAAAATCACAATTTTCCCTGTAATTAGTAATAAGTATTAGTTCCAAGAAACTTCCATAAAAAATTTTAAAGATTTTTTTTTAAATTGCTGACCTCCAAAATACACCAGATGTCCTAATGTGGACTTAAAATTGACAGAAATCTTGCTGCTGCATATTTATAATATATATTATACCCCTGATTTAAACCAATTTGATCTCAAGTGGGTCGGACCAGTAAAGCCGTTGCATAATAACCTATAAATAACAACACCTCCAAATTTTTCCCTTTCTTTTAGTGTAAAGAAGTACAATTATGAAAATGTTCACAATTAACAAACAATCCATTTAAAAGAAAAAAGGTGATGAACATCTCTCTTTTGGTACGACTACAAGCAGACTGCTGTTTCCTCAAACCTGCCAACAATTCATTTATCGTCTCTGTTCACAGTTGTTCTTGCAAGTTCTTTTATTTTCTGCCAAGATGAGTCTGATAGTGGCGCTGAATATTCTATTCATTGAGCAGTGAAAGGTGCTGTGAACACACAAAGCACATTGGCTTCCCGTTTACCTCTGTGAAGCAATAGGAACTAGTCCATTTTTCTTGGAAAACTCGACACCCTGTGTCCACTTTTCTCCTTTTTTACAAAGACATTTTCCACCGGTGGCTCCTGCATGAACAGTAGCCTACGATTGACGGTGTTGTGTCACATAGCCTGTACGTGAGCATGTAGGATCTGTATCCAGTATCCAGCATAAGACCTGCTACTCTTATTAGCACAGCATGACCTCCAGTGGACTAATGGGAATAGCTGTGCATTTTATTGAAAAATTGGAATGAATCACTTCGCCGCAATTTTCACACTTTGCACAGACATCCAGTGGGCTGGATTGGACCCTTTGGCGGGCCGGTTCTGGCCCTCGGGCCGTATGTTTGACACCCTTGGTTTAAACTCATATAAGTCCTCTTAAAGAGAGAAAATCAAAACACTTTTATAGTACATAGTCTATTTCACACAAATATGTGTATATGGCTTGTTTTATATTTTTTTGAAGTTGTTTTATGGTCACAATTCAACCCCTCTCGGTTATAGTGGATCATCAGTGGTGAGTGTAGACAGTAAAAAGACTCATCACCTATTTAAGGTGGCGTTGGAGATGGAAACGTTTCATACGCAGAGGTAGCACATACGGGCTCTTTTCTTCTCCTTGTCTTCTTTCTCCTTCTCAGCCTCCCGTTTGAAATATTCAATTACTATCCATGAAGGGTCAGGTCAAACACAGGAAGCCGAGCTGATTGGTTCTACTCGGATATCGATGGGCATGTGTGACCAATCGCTGCTGCCCAGGGCTTTCCCCAGCTTCCATCTGCTGCTGCTGCTGCGGAGTGTGTGTGTCTAATCGTTCCAGCTCGAGGCTTTCCCCAGTTTCCACTCACCTCTTGACCATCGCTTCCTGTCAGATGTGTTAACGCTGCTTTTAATCAGTTTTACTGTCTCGTGCACACACACACGCGCCTGTACACACAGCTGGCCCTATCCATCCCTGCTCTCCAGAGCACGCTTCATTAAGATTTAACCAATCTCTTGCTCACACCATCGCAACCTCCGTCACACACAAACACACACCTGATCCTACCGCCCCTCCTCTTGACCCTCACCTCACCCCGTCACCCCCCCACCCCCCCACCCCATATCTCTTACAGTCAAACAAGCCGTGAACATGGACATGCAGCCCTGTCTTTCGCTCTTTATTGAGGCTGTCTGCCAGTCTTTGTGTCTACACACACGAGTGCAGTGAGGAATGTGTGCCACGCTTCATTATTACATTATAGTTCATCACCTCGCAACTGTTGCCTCAGGCTAAATCAAACAAATAAGAGTTCTCATTTACCCCATGTGCTCCCAAACTATAAAAACATGTCATGACTTTTCTTCTTTTCCTGGTTTGGCTTGCTGGAGTCAAGCTAGCAGCACGGCTAAAAAGAGTTGACAACTATTGGATGGACTTTCATGGGCCATTCTGCCGAATCAGTGCCTTTTCTGTCCCCATAACATTACATGCATAAATATACATGAAAAGTATCTGTATAATACATTGTACTATCAAGCAAAGTGTCCTGCACTTTGTTCTAATTGCAATGTGAAGATACATCTTGTAAAACCTTAATAAAAACCTAGAGCAAAAAAAGAAGTTTAATTTTGAAAAGTTAAAAAATCCAAATGGCACCAATTCGGTGGAATGGCCCTCATACGATTTGGTTCAAACAATTATCTGTCCTGAACTGTAATAGCTTTGGTGATCCCTTAATGTTTCATCTAGTGCCATTATTAGGTCAAATTCTTAATTTGTGTATGACTAACACCTGCAAAACTAAAGACATTCCCATCAGCCTCAGCTGTACTTTGTGTAGGTGCTAATTAGCAACTGTGTTAGCATGCTAACATTCTAAAATAAGATGGTGAACACGTAATAGGCTGTATACAGTCTTATGTGTGAACATGGTAAACATACCTGCGGAACATTAGAGTGCTATAGCATTGTTGTTATTATACACATATTAGCATGCTGAAGTTAGCATGTAGCTCAAAGCACCACTGTACCAAAGTTCAGCCTCACAGAGCTGCTAGCATGGCTAGTCTTGTTTATAGGCTATCTTGCATGTTTCTGTGTATTCTTTGTGATTATTGTGTACTTCTTCAAAACAATGAAGTATTTCATATATCTTTAACATGTGATATCTTGTTTTATTTTTCCTTGAAAAAAGTATGCAGTATGTTTAAAAGCAATTCAAATGAGAAACAATCACAGTTAAAACATTCGTGGTTGTATTTACTCTCTTATTGTAACCTACAAACTCTCACCTAGTTATCAACATGCTGTAACTACAGCGCGTCTCACTTGATTCTGGGTTCGGCAGTGAAGCTGAAGGGGTTAATAAGGTGTTACTCTGTAGTTGTTGACAAGATGATTGCCCCCTGATAATGAGAGAAACAGGAAGAGAGGAGATCTATTAATAGGATATGGAATTACATTATTATTATTATACCAGTGGATATGACAGTGATGTGTGTGTGTGTGTGAAGTGATCTGTTAGGAGTGTGTGTGGTGCATATGGTAAAACACTCTGCAGGTCTGCTGTTAGTCACACTCCCGCGTCTCAAATTGAATTAGCGTTGACAGCGCACAGCGCCAGCCGCGTGTATGTGTGTGTGTACTGGGGGCACTAGCTGTTGGCAAGCTGTGTGTGTGTGTCTGTGTGTGTGTGTGTATGTGTGTGTGTGTGTGTGTGTGTGTGTGTGTGTGTGTGTGTGTGTGTGTGTGTGTGAAACAGAAGAGAAAGAGGGCCTTCCCCCCTGAAATCAATTAAGCGAGTATAGGTTTGTAGTCGTGGGGGTGAGGGGGGCACATCCTGTAGAGGGCAGCCCAGACAGACAGCACCATCTGGGGCAGCAGGCGGGTCGACCCTGGGCTGAGACATGAAAGAAGCGGGGCAGGGATAAGAGGAGAAGAGAGTGCAGGCCAGCGTTAAATCACTCTCTCCTCTCCGCCCCATACCCTCACCCCAGCCCCTCATCTGCCATCCGATACATCAGCCACGGAGCATCATTCTCACTCAATCACTCTCCATCTCTCTCCTTGTTTTCCTCTCCCCCTCTCTGTATCTGTCCCAGGAGTGATAACCTGTCATACACAGGAAGCAGAAAGAGGTACGAACGATCTATCCCTCTGTCAGAGATAGGGGCAAAGAGAAAAAGAATATCTCACATCTCTTGTTCCAAAAGGGGTTGATTTATAGCTCCATATTAAATAAAATCAATGCCAGAGAGTGCCTCTCTCTCTCTCTCTCTCTCTCTCTCTCTCTCTCTCTCTCTCTCTCTCTCTCACACACACACACACACACACACACACACACACACACACACATGCACCTGTAGAATCCCCCTCAGGTCATTCAGACTGGAAGGAATTAACACACACACTCTTATAGGGGGAGGGACGGCCCGTGTGATGGACAGCTAGGGTCAAAGTGTGTGTTGTGTTTGTTGGTCATAAGCTGAGTGCTGACAGGCCTCTTCCAGCCACCCTGCACTCACACACACACACACACACACACACACACACACACACACACACACGCACACACACACACACACACACAGCCATTGATGAGAAAACTATTGGCTGAACAAGAGGTGTTGAGGAAACTCAATTAGCCTATTATTAAAAGGCATTCATGTGACTGTGGCTGTTAGAAAGTTAAATGTATGGTGGTTTTAGCATATATATATATATATATATATATATATATATGTATATATATATATATATTAGGGCTGTCAATCGATTAAAATATTTAGATTGATCGCATGATTGTCTATAGTTAATCGTGGTAGTTTTATTTACTGTGTAACAATGCATCCGATTTTATATGTTCAGCTTTAACAACTTAATCTGCAAAGTAACAAGTAATTATAGCTGTATTTTGCTATAAAATTGCAATCATTTACTTAAAGGACCTATATATAATATATATTTACTGTGATAATCATAAAATGACCATGATGTGTCATCAGAGATTAAGGAAACCTGCTGAATTGAAATACTAGCTTCTCCAACCACAACGCTACAGCCAGTATGTTCTCCTTTGAAATTTCCATTCCGGTCCGGAGCGTCTGTTTTTGTTTTGGCTGCTGTGATCCCGTCCACTGCCCATTTCAACACCACGTTGCCACATATGAAATAAAGTGTCATACAAACACAGCCTTCTGCAGCCATGGAAGCAAGCAAACGCACTAGATCAACAGAGATAACGTTTAATAACATTAAAATAACATTTTACCCGACCTGAAAAGCCTCAGCACATCTCTCTGTGGTCCGTGTGCAGCTGGGTTATCAAGGCAGCGGGTTCTTGAGACACGCAGCCGGTGAAGTGATTCTAACTACTGCTGGCCAGAGGCTAACGCAGTTGTGTCTAGAAGGTAACCCTCAAATTGCGAAAATTTGCGCTAACTGCTATCAGGAGCGGATTTGGACTGCTGTTACCCTTTTTAAACGCTAGCTGTCAGTACTACATATTGTTCCTTTAAGTAAAAGTAGCAATACCACAATGTAGAAATACTCCACCACAAGTAAAAGTCCAGCACCGATAATGTAGGGTAATGTAAGTAAGTGTACCGCTGTATTCAAAACAAAATGTACCAAAATGATCAAAACAAAATTTTGAAATTTGGCGTTTTAGAATATTTCAGAAAAGCTAAAAATGTAAGTGTCTCTTTATGAATTGAGTATTAGTATTGAATATTCTCCAACATTTTAAGCTAAATATACCATTTAAAACCCCTTTGGATGATCTAAGAAATCTACTCAGTATGCAGAGTGCCCCTTGTCATTGTTATATTAATAGAATATTGGATCTTTATTATTGATGCATTAAAGCTTCAGTAGGTAGAATATTTTTGGCATCATTGGGCAATCCATAATAACCTTTCAGCATATTTTAAATCAAGTGTTCTGAGAGAAAACTAGACCTCTGCACCTCCTCATGGCTCTGTTTTCAGGCTTTAAAAAATCTAGCCTGTGACGGGAGACTTTGACCAATCACAGGACATTTCAGAGAGAGAGCGTTCCTATTGGCTGTGCTCCGACTGGTGGGTGCTTGGTATTTCCTAAAATGATCTCAACATGGCGGCTGGGTCACAAACTTTCTTATTTTACAGCTAAACAGTACACTACAAGATGTTTGTGAAAACATTTCATGCGAGAAAAAGGCATTACAGTAACAGAATATTGATTCATATTTGATCAGTGCTGCCTAGTTTGACAGTTTGATCAGAGTTCGTGAGTGATTGACAGCTGCTCAGAGAGGGCAAGGCTCCAGCCCGGCTCTGATTGGTTGTTTTCCTCCGGTCTGTGAAATCTTACAGATGCCGTTAGGAGCACCGGAGGACACCGGAGGACACCGGAGGACACCGGAGGACACCGGAAGACACCGGAAGACACAGAGGCACATGATTTTTTTCAGATTACTTTTCTCATGGACTACTGTCAGGATATAGTGATCGTTTTATAAAAATACCTTTTTTTAAAATCATATTTGCTCCATTTCTACCCACTGCTGCTTTAACATGTAAGCCACACTTTAATATTGTCGGTTGAAGTGGCTCTCATTTTCACTGCTTTATATACTTGTTCAGGTGACCTAATAAGCGAGGGCTGGAGTCGAGGGACACTCAAGTATCGGACATGAGGTAACCAGAATTAGAGACAGAGAGACAGACATTTCATCCAAAAAAAGGGACGTTATTTAAGATGGACTTCCCCTGTAATATCATCAAATGGTGTATTTTAGATGCTCTTGATGAAGACAGGGTAACAGGTCTGGCTGGTAGCAGGGCAAACAGAGTAATGGTCTCCCCTCCTAGTTATAGGAGCACTGATTATGTGCAGATTGAGCTCACCTGTCCCTAGTTGCCTCTAAGCAGCACAGGTGAGTCTGTGGCTCCTCTCAGAGCTCATCAGGGTTATGGCAAACATGAAACACTTTCTAACAATACGTTTGGTTGGTTTAATCTTAAACCAGTGCATCATATTTAAACCAATCATGAAAAATAACAATAGCTGTGAGATAAATGTGGTAAAAAGTGCAATATTCCCTCTTAAATGTAGTGAAGTAGAAGTATAAAGTATCACAGCATTGAAAAACCTCCAAAGTAGCAGTATGTTTACTTCACAGAAACGCGGGAGGAGAGGTGAAAACAGAGAGCTGAGGCGTGAGTGAAAGTGCAGGAGCTGTTTGGGTCATTAACACGTTCTCTGATGAATGGCACGAGTGTGAGGCCCAGATGGAGCGCTCGGAGGAAACCCCAGAACACACACAACATGCAGGCCAGGTGCCAGGCCACATGTTAAAGCAGTTTGTCCTCCACTCATCTAACCTCTGCTCCTGTAAGACAGGGGCCTGTCAGGGAGCACATGCCTATGCAGAGCCCCGGTGACCCCGTGTCTGCACACACTCGTGGCCATACTGCAAGCAGTATACATAACATACACACACATAGAAAGCAACATGCAAATCTACGGAGGTTCCTGGTTCTGTCCGCACTCCTGTGATCTAATGCTGCCAGACTCCTGATCACAACAGAGGACCTCACAGTCCTGGCCCGTATTTAAAATGAACTTGTTGATGTTTCCAGTAGAGGATGTGTTTGAGATAAAAGGGAAACAGTGAGGAGAGGAGAAGAGAGGAGAAGAGAGGAGAGGAGAGGAGAGGAGAGGAGAGGAGAGGAGAGGAGAGGAGAGGAGACGAGAAGAGACGAGACGAGACGAGAGGAGAGGAGAGGAGAGGAGAGGAGAGGAGAGGAGAGGAGAGGAGAAGATAGGAGAGGAGAGGAGAGGAGCGGAGAGGCAAGGAGCGGCGAGGCAAGGCGAGGAGAGGAGAGGAGAGGCGATGAGAGGAGAGGAGAGGAGAGGAGAGGAGAGGAGAGGAGAGGAGAGGAGAGGAGAGGAGGAAAAAGTTTGACTGGGCAGCGTACGCCTGCTTGATAGCGCAGTAGAAGAGCGCTTAATCACTGTTAAACTGCCCTTGCTTTTCACATTACTCACTCTGTGTAATTCAATTTCAGCCACAGCTGGTTTCACTTTCAACTTTACAGCTCAGCTCAGTCCCGTCTCATAATCTGACCTGATAAATAACCAGCTTTTATTGAGTTTGCAGAGAAAATACCGTCCAGTATAAACCTTCGAAAGAGTCCTCGCAGAGCCAAATACGAGCGAGGCTGCAGGGCACGAAGCTGAACGGGCAAACAACTGTGTGTAGGTGTGTGTATATCTGAGCGAGTGTATGGCAGCTATTATTAGGAGATAACTGACGTGTGTGTGTGTGTGTGTGTGTGTGTGTGTGTGTGTGTGTGTGTGTGCCGTGTATGTTAATCTAATGAAGGCAGAGTATATTTACACGTCCCGACTCTCTGCCGAGCTTCTCTCCTGTTTCAGGATGTCATTTCACATGATTGGAAACAAATGACTCCAGGGTCAAATTTCTCTCCTTTTACTGCCTGTCAATCACCGTGGAGCGGCCCAGAGAGACGTCCGTCTTTGTGTTATTGCAAAGCTGAATCAGCGCAGTTTCCAAGTTATTTCTGCCACCACCTTCAAGAGGATTATGTTGACACATTATCAAGCAAATTGACAACGTGGGGGGGAAGAAACGGCGTGGTTAATGATCGACAAGCTGATAACAGGTTAACTCAACAGTGGTTGTCAACCAACGTTGGGGTTTAACAAGTTCTAAAAGAAAGATGAAGCTTGATAAGACAAGAAAGACCAGTATTAAATATATATATATATATATATATATATATATATATATATACGCTTATTATGCAATAAATATATTTAACATATACAAACTTAATCACAAAATACAACTCATTTAAAGGAATAGTTTGTGAAATAAACTTTCATACTCGCTTTTTTGCCAAGGGTTGGGGGAGAAGATTGATACTCTCTTTCCTGATTGTTAAATATGAAGATACAGCCATGAGTCGGTTAGCTTAGCTTAGCATAAAAAACAGGTAACCAGGGGAAACAACTAGCTTTGCCATGTCCAATAACAGCCAAAACTGACCAGCAGAGCCAGGCTAGTTTCCCCGTATCCCGACTTTATGCTGAGCTAATCTAACAGGATGTAGTTTAGCTAAAGCCAGCAGCCGGTTAGTTTAGCTTAGCTTAAAAATTGGAAACTGGGGGGAAACAGCTAGCCTGGCTCTGTCCAACAAAAGCACAAACGGCCCAGCAGAGCCAGGCTAGTTTCCCTGTCTCCAGTCTTTATGCTAAGCTAAGCTAACCTAACTGGATGTAGCTAAACTGCATCCAGCAGCCGGTTTGCTTAGCTTAGCATACAAATTTAAATCAGGGGGAAACAGCCTGGTTCTGTCCAACAAAAGCACAAACTGCTTGACAATTTCCCCGTCTCCAGTCTTTATGCTAAAATAAGATGCTGCCAGCTGTAGCTAAGCTACAGCTACAGCTGCTTAGCTTAGCTTAGCATAAAAATTGGAAACCGGGGGAAACAGCTAGCCTGGCTCTATCCAGCAAAATGACAAACGGCCCAGCAGAGCCAGGCTAGTTTCCCTGTCTTTGTGCTAAGCTAAGCTAACCGGCTGTAGCTTCATATTACAGACCGGGGAGTGTCGATCTTCTCATCTAAACTCTCAACGTGAAAAAAGCTTTTTCCCATAATGTCAAACTATTTCTTTTATTAAAAAGGCTGTTGTAAGTTGAGTTCACCAAGCACCATTTGTAGGCTATGCAAAATGTTTGCATGTGCACTAATCAAAAGCTAATCTTCCAAACGTTATGTTATTCTTGCGACATAGCATAGTAGTATTTATACACTAGTAATGACAGGTGCTCACGTCTTATTCTATGTAATTTGGGTTTCTGTGTTGCTCTATTGGAGAGCGGCAGGTGCAGAGTTCAGCTCTCCTGGTATGAAAGCAATTAGTCTAATTGAAAGATCAGGAATTAGTTGGGAGTTTAAAATGATTGTCCCACGTAGCCAAACATGGAAATGACAGACAGTATCAAATAACCAGCACAGATTATGTCCGTCTGCAGACAAAGGGCCGGCTGTTTGATAGCAGCACACCTGACCGCTCGCTGAAACACGGGGCCATCCCCTGCCTCGAGTTCCTCAATTAACTCCTTCCTGCTATTTCCACGTCCAGCGCGCATTAGCTCACACTGCCATGCTCGGCCATGACAAGTAAATTGCTGTTTGGTTATGACCGTTTGTCGGGAAACAGGCCATTTCCCCCCGCTTTGCCTAAACCGCTGCTCTGCGGAGAGGGGGAGGGAGGGAGGGAGGGAGGGATGGTGCAGGGTTTGAGTCTGAGCTGAAGGCAGGAATTATCACATCAGCGGCTGAACGGGCGTGCCCCCCTTTGGTATGGACAAAAAAACACAGCATTATGTTGGCCCGCAGTAGGGTTTCATTCTCTGCTCCTCACTAGAAGTCACTTTTCTGAAAGCCTTCCACATGTCTTCACACAGCAGCAGTATTGATTTACTGTTGATCCTGGAACAATGTTACCACCGTGATTACAATAATGATGACACGGCTGCAAGGAGCCTCCTTCCAGCCTTGTTATAGCCCGTGCTGTGCCTAATAAAGGCCTCTATATAGAGTAACCCTTTCACCTCCATGCGTCTCTGATTAGTCCTGTTATTGGTAATAAAGTACAGGAGTGGAAAATGCCGGCTGAAACCTGGCAGCTGTTGTTCTTCCCCTAAAATCACAGAGAGACCTGATGAGCTCATGTTATTAGTCAGGGGTGGCCGAGCCTGACACGGAGATTCAGCTGCAAGTTTAGAGCTCGAAAAACACAAAACATGCTTTGTTTTCACTGAAGGAGATTTTCGCATCATTTCTTATTCAAAATCTTTCTTATTCCTGTTGCACAACAGCATGTGTTTCTGTTTTACTTTGAAATACGCTGTATATTCATGTTGGAAAACATCAAAAAGTTTCCTTTTTTACTTTGTGTATGTACGGAAAAAAGAACATTTTGAATGCTGGCGTGTGATCTGAGCAAAAAAATATGAAAAATACTTTAATAGGCACTTATGGTCAGTTTAACAGTCATTCATTAATATTGATATTACATACCTCAGGTCCTATTGCTGTTGCTCTTTGGTAACACCATTACAGCGGTACTGCGGTAAAGAAACTGTGCTTTCTTTCCCAAATAAAGATCTACATCCTGACTACATTACTGTTCCTTCCGATGTTGGGCTTTAGTTGAGTGTGCACAGTGAAGAGCAGCTGCTCGTGATCTGGTTCATGATCAGTTTTTGTGCTGGTAGATCCAACACTGTACGAAAACGTCCCAACTGCCGCAGTTTATTGCTCCTTTGAGTCGAATAGAGAATCAGCCTTCTCTGTTTCGTCGCAATAAGCTTTGGCTCGTTACACTCAATGGGCCGGAGCCCTAAAAGTGCGGTCCAGCTGTCAGAGGCAGTGGTTGGTGGTCGGGTGCCACGGAGACTGGCGCAGCAGACAGTCTGTGGCGCTTTCGGCTAGTTTGGCGTGCCGGGAAAAGGCTGTGAGTTGGGGGCTCAGGGGAAGCTGTAGCGGTAAAGACAGTAGGGGCCCGCAGTGTCAGAGAGATGAGGGAGCAGAGAGGGCCCCTGAGGGCCGAGGGGGCCGTGGAGGGGGAAGAGGCACGGGGAGCTCCCCGGAGACCCGTGAAGACACGGGTCCCTGCAGTGGGGGGGCCTCTTTGCCTGCAGCGCCGAGAGGAGCGGGAAGTCTGTCAGCGGAGACAGCGGGGGCAGGCCTCTGAGTCTGTCTGCTCCCAGGGAGGAGAAGGCCCTGCTGGGCAGCGGGGAGGCGGGCGAGGAGGAGGCGGTGGAGGTCTTGCCGTAGAAAGGAAGAGCGAGGGTGCGGAGGGCGGCGTCCTGGCAGGAGAGCGCGGAGAACGGGTGAAGGGATGAAGAAGAGGAGAGGGGGAGAAAGCCCTTCACGCTGCTGGTCGGCAACCCCGAGCTCCCTGTCGAGAAAAAAACCCGTCAGAATTTTGTATCACAAAGACAAAAACTGGAGCAGAGGAGTAATAGGAGCTGTATGTACCTTGGAGCTGTATGGCGAACGGCTTGAAGTCTAAGCTGAGAGGGCCTCTCCAGGGATACGACTCCAACAAGCCATCCAACACTCCCCTACAGACACAAACACACACACACACGTATACTGTAAAAGCACTGAAAAATGTTATTCCAGGTATTTAAATATTGGTTCGGAGAGGTGTGAAACTCTGCACTGCACATTTCAACTTCATTTGAAGGTTTTATGTGGTGTCAAATGTCAGTGGTTGAACCTTAAATCCCTCTCGGGTCCTTTAGTGCTGAGGTTCTCAATCTTTTTTCAGCCAAGGACCCCTTTCGAGATAGAGAATATACTGGGGACACCCTCATGTATGTCCCTTGGAATAATTTGACGTAGCCAATTTTTACACTTCTATAGTCTTAGTTATGTGAAAGAACAACACAAGAGAAATGTATTAGAAAGAGATTAGATATATATTAAACATATTATAGATGTGTTAGATTAAAATGTAATCTATGATCTATTATTCCAACCCAGTCAGAAAGTTGGCGTTGTATGCTTCTGCAAACCACGGGAAACGTTGAATGTCGACGTTTCTGAATTAAAAAAAAGTTTCGTAAATACGTTTCATATCAGCCTTGTATCACACTTGCAGAAACGCACAGTGCCACGAGGTTAACGTTGTGAAACGATTGGTTAGGTTTAGGCAACAAAACTACTCTAGGGTTTAAGGTTTAAGGGGAGAAAAAACATCACGGTTTGTGTTAAAATAATAATGTACCAACGTAACGTAACTACCTTAAATAAACAACAAACGCCTTCTATCGTTGCGTTACATAATAAGTGTAACAATCTTACGCAACAAGCGTAAGAGCGTTCCGTAAAACAACGTTCCGTAGAACAGTGTAACATACAAGAGCGTAACGTACAACAGTGTTCCGTACAACAGCGTTCCGTACAAGAGCACAACGTACAACAGCGCTACGTACAACAGCGCTACGTACAACAGCGCTACGTACAACAGCGCTACGTACAACAACGCTACGTAAAACAGCGTTACGTAAAACAGCGTTACGTAAAACAGCGTTACGTAAAACATACCACATAACTTTCAATAACGGTTGCTCGATATACTACTGTACGTCACTTGCTCTGCGCGCTGCTCGTTGTAGTACGTCACTTGCTCTGACCAAATGTAAAAACGTTCCATGTTCAACATAACCGGTATTTGCGGAAACGTACAATGCCGACATTTTTTCCTGCCGAATGGGCTTATTATACAATAAACAATAAATATTATTCGTTGAACTATGAAGCCATTTGTAAAAGAAAATTATATAATGATAATTTAAAGGAATGAATCTGAAAACTTTTCACGGACCCCCTGGCAGAGTGCCACGGACCTCTGGGGGGTCCCCGGACCCCACTTTGAGAATCACTGCTTTAGCAGAACACTCTCTGAGCTAAAACAAGTGTTGATGCTTGGTGAGGTTTTGCGGTACCTGTTCCTTCCTGGATCTCTGAAGCCCTTGGCGAACGGGTTCCTGTCGATCTTCAGTTTGGTGATCTTGCCCGGGAGAGAGGAACAGACAGGGGTTAGAGTGGACGCTGACGTGTTAAGCTAAAAATGAGCTCAGCTTTACAGCGGTGTGGAGAGTGGCAGAGCGCTCCCCTCGGGGGAACTCCATCTCCCAGCAGCACCCAGGGCGAGCAGCCATGTCAAACAGGGCTCCTGGAGGTCGTACAGTTTTATTTGGTGCTTTAATAGGGCTGCGGACTCCAGCAGTTGGCCCAGTCACAGCTCGTTATTGAGTTTCTGTAATAATACGTTCGCTGATCGTAAAAATGAGCCCTGATGAAAAGAGCTGGCAGACGCCTCTGTTACTGGAGGAGCTGGATCCAACGGTGGGGTCAGCGACACACACACACACACACACACACACACACACACACACACACACACACACACACACACACACAAACCAGCTCTGAGCAACTGGAACTCAGGACACTGTAATTTATGATTTTGCTGAGAGCACAGAGAAGTGGTTCTCATCACTTCCATGATGTTTGATTGGATCACGGAGGAGTATTATAGCCACTGTGTGCATGAAAAGACTCGATATCTGCTTTCTTAATATTTCTGGCGCAAGGATGTAGAATGTCAATATACAACATCAGATATGTAGCAGAAACAAAAATTCAGTTGTTTTAAACAGCAAACATTTTGAATATATCGTGTTTTTCTGTGTTTTAACAGTCGATCAAATCCATTATTTGTGATTATGTTATAAAGTAGGGGAGAACAGGGTCAGTTGGGACAGTTCCTTTTTAGCAAGATAAAAAGCAACTATGCCTACGCAGCCACACCTTCTTCACTTTCAACCTCAAAGTGGAGACCTTCTGACTATTCCGCACGCATCAGTTTTGAAATATACAGCAAGTAAGTAAATGTTTGCCTCTTCTGTTTTTTTTTTCTTCTACCATACTGTTTTTAGTTATGCCTAGTGCTGTCAAAGTTAACTCGATTGTAACGCGTTAACGCAAATTGGTTATAATGCCACTAATTTCTTTAATTTATGCAACTTGCGATTTTTAGGTTGTAGCGAGCTCAATTTTAAAACTAGAATACAGATACTGGCGTCATGTGAAACTAAAAAACCTAAAGAATCCGTTGGTACCAACCATGTCATACTAGGACGTCAACAAAGAGGGTAAATAACGCTCCAAACTTGCGCTAAATTTTGGCGAGGAAAAACTGGCATGGCCATTTTATGTGATATGTGAATGAAAATGGGTTCTATGGGTACCCACGAGTCTCCCCTTTACAGACATGCCCACTTTATGATAATCACATGCAGTTTGGGGCAAGTCATAGTCAAGTCAGCACACTGACAGCTGTTGTTGCCTGTTTGCCATGTTATGATTTGAGCATATTTTTTATGCTAAATGCAGTACCTGTGAGGGTTTCTGGACAATATTTGTCATTGTTTTGAATTGTTAATTGATTTCCACTAATAAATATATACATACATTTGCATTAAGCAGCATATTTGTCCACTCCCATGTTGATAAGAGTATTAAATACTTGACAAATCTCCCTTTAAGGTACATTTTGAACAGATAAAAAATGTGTGATTAATTTGCGATTAATCACGATTAACTATGGACAATCATGCGATTAAATGTATTAATCGATTGACAGCCCTAGTTATGCCACATACAAAAAAATATTGTTGGAAAGCTAATTTTCTGGCCTAGCCGTTGATGCTAGTGTTAGCTGTCAGAATTTTTTGCTGGTAACTAGCACAGGAGTCTAAATTGTGTCTGCTCTCCCTGGGACGTTTCGGACAGTTACCCGGGGACGGTTGGGACAGTATTGTTTAAAGTTCCTACTTTGTTACAAAGTCAACAAAAAGCAGACAAAAGCAAGATAAATGCTTTTCCTAATTGAATAAGACCCAGTGTGAAGTCACTGAGTGAATGTTAACTCAATCGGCAGCCAGTCAGAAACCCTTTTTGCCAAATTCCATATCTGAATAATTTATGAAAATAGAATAATTTAACAAATGTTTTCTTTTTTCTCAAAGAAATGTATGAACAAGTGACATTATAAATATAAGGTGCTCAAAATTTTCAAACTAAATTAAATTTTTTTTTTTAGCCCAGAACAAGGTGTCCCAACTGACCCTATCCACTGTCCCAACTGTCCTGGCGAGGCAGAATTTTGAAAATACATTCCTTTTACGTTTAACAAAATTGTGCCTTTCACGTTGGGGTTGGGCTGTAAAAAAAAATGATAAATTGTCAGCAGACCCCTGTATCTGTTCAGGGATCAAATTATTTTCATTACTGTTCAAGTAGTCTGTGAGTAATGGAAGGTTATTTAGTGTCGATGCAAAAGTGTCCCAACAGACCCCGCTCTCCCCTATGTGATGAGCCAGTTCCAGTGAGAGAGATACCTGTTGGTTCTGGTAGGCTGTGACTGTGGTGAACTCCGTCTCTGGGAAGGAGAAGCTGTGGACGCCTTCAGCAGGCAGCGACTGGATCTGGGACAGGTCCATGCGAGGGTCGTGCCGGATGACGTGCACACGCGGCTTGTATTTGTGCATCGACTGGAGGATGACCTGGAGAGATGAAGAGATGAAGAGGACACTTTATATTTTACAACTAAGGTTTCACCTCATCATCAATTAATCTCAAGATTATTTTTTCAATCAACTGGTTAATCCTTTGGTGTATGAAATGTCACATAATAGTGAATAATTTCCATCACAATCTCTAAAGCTCAAACTGATGCCAACAAAGCTCAAACTGATGCCAACAAATTGCTTTTTTTGTCCAGAACTCCAAAATATTGAATTTACTATCACACGAGACAAAGCGAAGCTGCTGATCCTCATAATTGAGAGAATCAGAGAACGTTTGGCAGTTTGGCTTTAAAAAATTAAACCATATTAACCTCTATAAAAATGAAAATATTCAAATAGTTGCCGTTCACTTTTCCGTCGTTGATTGATTAATTTATTCATTACAAACATTTAAAAAAATGTAGGAAATGAGCAAATTATTTCACTACAATAGGTGATAAACAGTATGAGGGAAATACGATAATAGAACAAGATATAATTTACGACAACGTCCCAACAGGCGTCACAATCTGACAACACAATGCAAAGTAATATTTCAAAGACTGTTAGGTATATTAAAATTAATATAGTGTTAGCTAAAATGTGCTATTCTACAAATAAACTAACAAAACATCAAATATCATTCAATTAGTGCATCATACAAATATTAATCAACTAACCATTTCATGGAAATGTGCATGATTTCAATTTGACATCACTAAAAAAGTTGAAACAATCATCTAAGTCAGATTTATTTCTGAAAATTTAATTTTGCAGTTTATTGTGTAGCTGTTGTGGTGTATTATTATTATTATCATTATTATTATTATTATTATTATTATTATTATTATTATTATTATTATTATTCTCATTTTGCATATTTGGTAAATTTCTTTAAATATTTTTAAATAAACAGCAACAGTAAAATCTATATTACATGAATTTACAGTTTGACCGCATTTGGTTCTGAAGTCTACAAATCTAAAGTTTTCCCTTTTACTTGTTAATGGAGGAGCCAAATAAAAATATATATACAGTATATATAATATATATAAGGTTTTTGAAGAAAAATATGTTTTTTTCTAAAATACACAAGCTTGCAAATTGAATGCCAAACAGCTTAAAAAAAGGTAAAACAATTACCACTTCTTTATTAGTGCCTAAAATTAGCAAAAGATTTCCAGAGAAGGTGGCAAACTGACCACAACATCATCAGGGATTATGAGGCTGTTTCTACAGTTTCTACATTCCTCCATGGTATAAGGCCTATACCATTCACATAATGAATCCCCCAAACACACCGACTCCAATGTGGTTTTATAAACACCAGGATCAAGTCAAAATCCACCTACAGCCGCCCCAGTCACCACATCTGTCACATCTGTACATCACTGAACCTTTACAGGAAGTTACAGGATTTCCACTTCCTTTATCCCTAAAAGACACACAGGCCTCCAGGCTTTCCTTCCTGAGGAACAGTCCAGTCCAGTATTACACCACCAGACTGGTCCAATATGAATCCAAGCAGGACTGAAGCTGCCAGAACAGTTAAAGTCTGACTCTGCTGCTCATTTACCATGTGAGCTCCCTCAAATACAGTCAAAAATATATAGAAATAATCTGGGGTTTAAAAATGATATTATAAGACAAGACAAAGAATAATAAAAGAGAAAGAAATAAAAAATGTCTGACCTGTGTCGTACTGGTCACTATCTGTTATCAGTTGGACAGAGAGACAGAGGAAGCAGCGCATGCTCAGATGGGTTACCTACATGTCCCTTATCGTCCATCTCGTTGTTGGTGAGTTTGACCCGGTCAAAGCTGATCACCTGACGCATCCACGTCTCCCCCGCGCACGGCGAGTCCGGGTGCACGTAGAGCCGGGGGGAGATACACGAGTGGTCCGTGTTCCCAGCCACCATCCACTGCGAGCTGTGGTACACATACCTGCCGACCGGCCCGGAGTAAGTAAATAGACCGATAGATAAACTGGGAGTTTTATTAATTTAACGCACACACATACACACCTGTAGCGCTTTGAATCCACTGGCATGACGTCCATCGCGATGTAGTACTGCTGGCACGGGTCCAGATTGCGCACTTTTACGCGCACAGAGGGAAACATTCTCCTGACGAGAGGTGAGAAGAAGCGCAGCACATTCATCACAAATCGGACTCATTATTAAAATGGTTTTAAACCGTTCTTAAAACGGGTAAAAGTGTGTTTATCCATCTTGGATTTTTACATCCTGAAACCACAGAAACAGATCAGGAGCTCTCCTTCCAGTTCAGAGGAAAGTTCAGGGTCCTCGAGGGGCCATGAGGGCATCTTCACTGCCGAGATTTATAGCGCGTGTTCTCCGTAATAGAATAAACGGAACCGAGATTTCAGCAGGTAGTTATGTCCCAATAACTCATCTCTGAAGAAAAAGACGCACATGGCCACTTATCAAAAACCACAAATGAATTTCTTTGAAACCGAAAGATAAATTTAATTTTTAGGTTCGGCCTCCTACCCAAGAACGTCCATGTGTCACAAGATTTTATTATGTAATCGATACTCCTGAAGCATATTAAATATGTCTTATTTTAAATGTTGTGCAGAACGACTAGAAAATAGAGTTTAATTCAGTTCGACAAAATGTAATAATTCAACAAAACCTATAAATCTAACTCACAGCACTATTTATTTTATATTCCAAAATATCAGCTAATTTTCCCCTGGGGACAGTAAAGTATAAAGTCTAAACAAAACGTCTAGCCCTTGACAAGGTATATTTCAACAATCGCAGGACAAAGATACAGATTATAGTGTATAGCCTGTATTTTATTAAACTGCTCACTTCTGATCGACTTCACCTGATAAACCCACACCTGTGACCGCAGAACAGTTCATGTAAATATCATATCACTGATAATAAGTTATCCAGTTTGTATTTCATAACTGACACCTGAACACGGAAACTAACTTGTAATTATAACTACTGAAAATGAAAACTAAAGACTTTTTTTTTTTTTTTTTTAAAGCAGACGATTTATAGGTCGTCCCTGTTTAATGCCCGGGGTGCAGAGTATATGGGGCCTGCTCGTATTCCTTGTGATTAAAGTGACTTTTGTAAAGTTTTGAAAGTATCGAGATTTTTTTGTTTAAAAAGTAAAGGACCCAATTCAAATTCTCATCCAATCCTATTGGACTATTGTTTCTATTCTAGTATTAGTTTTAACTGATGTGTCTAGTTTTTACACTTAAAAATAATAAAGTGCATACAGACAAAATAATAGATATTATCATGAACAGATCCAGCAGTAACCTGACAATTATTAGTCCTCTTTCCCCCGGATATGTACGTTTGAGTTTGAAAGTTTTGCAGGATAGAAACAATGCGTAAAGCCTAAAGGCCCAGGGTTACAGCAGCATTAGCTCTCTCCATATTTACAACAGATATCTGTAAAACCTGTCTCTCTTATCCAGATGATGTACCTGCCAGCTTTGGTGATGATCATCTCGGTGCCGATCTCGTAGAATCTCTTCCACAGCTCGGAGCCCTGCAGCTCTACCCGGACCTCTCTCTCCGGCCGGCAGTCGCTCTCCTTCGGCTTACTCTCCTCTCCGCTGCTGGGCTCAGCCTCTCCAGCATCCTCAGTCCCTGATCTGACCGTGGTCTGTGTCTCTGGGTCGCAGGAAACAGTATCCAGCTCTATCCTCCTCCGTGTTGAACCTGCTTTCTTCATCTGGCTGACTGGATATTCGTTCAGGCCTAAAGGGGCAAAGACTGGGATGAGTGAGGTGCCGAGAAAAGAAGCATATACATGTAACATTTTGATTTTCCAAAACCATTTACAAGTTAGCTGCAACTTTAACTTGTTTGATCTAAAGAAGCTGTAGATATTATAAATGTATAGTTTTATAAATGGAACAGAAAGTTGCTCCAGTTTAACTACTGCCATGGAGAATATTTGAAAAACTTTGTTCCCCTCTAAAATAATTTTTTTGATAATTTTGTTTTTTTGCTGATAAAATTTAAAGACAAGTTGAATTGTGAAGATGTAATAAAATCAATGAAATATTGGTCTGATGAAGCAAAATAACTAGCAAATAATGGGTTTATTGTTCCATCTTGTGCGTAAAATGCCTGTGTATTAAAGCAATGTGGTGTTCGCGAAAATCCAGCAGTCGTTCTGCCTCACCGGTGAAGATGCTCGTGTCGCTGCCGGTGTCTCCAGTTGAACTTGACTCGTGTCCCTCCGACACTTTCATCCTCTTGCAGGGTTTCCCGACCAGCGCCTCCACCGAGAACGCGTGAGCCCGGGAACTCAGACCCTGCATCCTGGCGAAAGATCTGCGAGTCCTATATCCGTCTGAACTCTGTCTTTGTCCCGCACAAGGTTCAGTGTCCCAGCGCATTCAGGACAGGACAGGACGGGGTAGAACAGGCAGCAGCAGTGGCAACACCTCAGGGAGCCCCTCTTCTCTCGCGGCGGCTCCGTGACGCTGCGTAATTGATCCGGTGCCTTCCCATGTGTTCTCCGAGAATCGCGCCCTCATCCAAAATCCTTGATTATTGGCACGCCTCTCTTCCTCACTACAATACTTCCCCCTCTCCCCCCTTTATCCGTTTCTGTGTCTCCCCTTTCCTCTCTGCCTTACAGAGTTCCTCTGGTTCTCCTCTGCGCGTCACGGTGAGGGAGGGAAGAGCGCAGCGCGCATTCCTCCACATGGGCCTGCGCTGCAAAAAATATCCATCCTAAGACTTATCCCGGCCTTAAATATAGTTTCCTGAGACAAATTAAATTTAAATGTTACTGTAAAAGTTAATTAATAAATGTTCTCCCCAAAGCAATCACAATTTGTTCCCTAAGACTTTGAAACGATTCAAAATGAGGCGAAATACTTTATCAGTATCAGCAGGTGCGATTGACTGCTGTTCTTTAATTTCATTTATTTGCAAGGAAACAAGTAAATTGTCCAATCAAATGCATTTCCCCACTAGTTGAAGAAAACTAATAAGAATCGGTAACTGCAAATATTTTTTGCAGTGTGCGCTCCGTCTCAGTTGCCTTTGCGCATCCAGAACAAGCAGCAGCAGCATCTTTACGCGCGGTGCCACTGTGGGATGATGATAGGCTGGACGGTAAAAGATGGACTTGGTTTGTGGCATTATATCAAAATTATAATTTAAACATAATACCAATTATGTAATTTTATTAATAAAGTCAGAAAACATAAAGCTATAGGTAGGATTTAAAGCTTTAAAATCTGTGAGGCACATTTTCTCCATTTTTTTTTTTTCAGCACAAGCAGCTCTTTGATTGACCTGCGTGTTGTCCGTGTTGCTTCCCCCCATTTAGACATCCGATAGATAAATAGAATGAACACTTTAGAGCTGGAGGGGGAGTCTAGGCACAAATATTTGAGGCTTTTAACTCAGACCATCTGGAAGGTGAAATATCTCCCTGAACCTCGCTGCGTTTCTGTTGAAGCTAACATTTCCTATATTAATTTGAAGGCTTTCCTTAAAGCGGTCTCTTGTCTCCCGTTCCTCCGGTATAGAAGTGGGATTTTTTTTCTTCTTTTTTTTGCGGTGCCCGGTGAGAGGGTGTGTGCGCGCTAGTCTGGTTCTCATAAATGCGGAGATCAGATGGAGTTCGGCGCACACACAGGGGGGAAACTGGGCCGTAATGACAGCTCGGGATTATTACATTACTGCTCGACATGAAATAGATCCGCTTTACACAAATAAAAGTCAGCGAAGGCTCTATTTAAAATGTTTTTTAATCACATGATATAATTGCTGCGAGGAGAAAACAAATGAGGGCTGTGTTTACGGCACGGTTGGTTTGGTTGCTGATGGAAATCTCTGACAACAGCCGGGAAATGGAGAACTATGACCAACCGGAATCGCATGCTCTCTGTCATCATAACCTGCTTCAGGACCGCGGCCTGGATTTATGTTTATTATTTTCAAACTTGTCGTTTTCTCCCAATACTGAAAGAAAAAGTGCATCCCAAACACGCGGCCGGGAGGAAAGAGTGCAACAGAAATAGCTGTCCGTGTGCGCAAGAGGCCCGCTCGCTGAAATGAAAGACGCACGAACCCAACAGAAATAGCCGGTGTCGTTTCCTTCCACTCAAATTCGAGAGATTATTGTCCCATGTTGTCTCCAGCACTCAGCTCATAAATCTTCGTCATGGGATTATGGGATGTCAGCCGAGTGATGGCGGGCGCGCAGGCAAAGTGATTCCTGGCTCTGCTGGACACAACAGGAAGCTGCTTGCAGTTTGTTTTATGATTCTTAATCCAGCGCAAATCTGTATCCAGGGATGTTTGACACACGTGTTTCCTCTTATTAGGCACAATACGCGCGCGCTTGGCGGAAACAGGCGAGAGACTCAAATCCAATTTAGCACGGGCCTCAGGTTTCCATTAATGCGGAAGTTTGATGACCATCATGCAATTAGGCTTTCCGATCAGTTTGCGCCTTCAGGCTCAGGCTCGCGTGCTGTTGATTTGCGTTATCCACGGTCTAATTAATAATCATTGGGGGATAATTGGTTCGCAATTGAAACTTAGAGGCGGGCCTTTAAAGCAGCAGTAGGTAGAATTGCAGCAAATGCAATTAAAAGCAAGTTATTTTTATAAAACTGTCACTATGTCCTGAGGGCATGAGACAGGTAATCTGAAAAAAAAACCCTATGCCTCTGTGTCCTCTGGTGCTCTGCAAGACTTCACAGACCGGAGGAAAACAACCAATCAGAGCCGAGCTGGAGCCTTACTGTCTCTGAGCAGCTGTCAATCACTCGCAAACTCCGATCAAGCGGTCAAACTAGTAGTAGTAATGTAATGCCTATTTCTCACCTCAAATGTTCTCAGAAACATCTTGTAGTGTACTGTTTAACTGTAAAATGAGAAAGTTTGTGACCCGGCAGCCATGTTGAGATCAGTTGAGGAAATACCAAGCACCGCCCACCAGCTGGAACAAACTTTCTCATTTTACAGCTAAACAGTAAACTACAAGATGTTTCTGAAAACATTTGAGGAGAGAAATAGGCATTACAGTAACTGAATATTGATTCATATTTGATCAGCGCTGCCTCGTTTGACCGTTTGATCGGAGTTTGCGAGTGATTGACAGCCACCTCCGTTGAATGAACAGCCAATAGGAACGCTCTCTCTCTGAAATGACCTTTGATTGGCCAAAGTCTCCCGTCACGTGCTAGATTTTTTAAAGCCTGAAAACAGAGCCATGAGGAGGAGCAGAAGTCTAGTTATCTCTCAGAATGCTTGAATTACAATATGCTGAAAGGTTATTATGGATCTTTTGCACACTGATGCCAAAAATATTCTGCCTACTGCTGCTTTAAATGCACCCACAGACTGTAGGCTTGAGTGCAACACATTCATCTTGAAGTTAACTTCAACTTTGGTGGGATAAAGGGACATTAAGCTATTTATAAAATATGCCTTTTATGAATTAAATTCACTATTCCAATACAAATGCTTTGTTTATGACTTGATGACTGACACTAAGGCTGAAGTGTGTGTGTGTGAAGGTTGTTGCCCAAAGAGTAATCACGAACAGCCGCACACTCACGGTAGGCGTCTGTCTGTACTGTATATATGCACATGCACGCGAATGAATGTGTGTGTGTGTGTGTGTGTGTGTGTGTGTGTGTGTGTGTGTGTGTGTGTGTGTGTGTGTGTTTATAAACAGGCCTGTCTGTCTGTTGCTCAGTGCTGAGTGGATGTGACGGGGCCCCCTGATGGTTTGTTTTAAGTTGAATCCTGATGCTGAGCAGTTTGCGTGTGTGTGTGTGTGTGTGTGTGTGTGTGTGTGAGGGTTATTCTAGGCATGGGCTGCAGGAGCGGATGCCCACTCGCTGCCAAACGTCAAACTTCCACCACCCGTCCGTCGCGACACATGTAGAGTGTTTGCGTATAAAATGCTGTATACACTTAGTGTATTGTGGCACTAATGGGATGTGAGCTCTCTGTATTGGTCATGAATGGGGCCTCACCTGGAAACACACACTCTACATAGTGAGACAATGATGTGCTATTTGTTTCCAACGCTGGTTACACGCATGCTATGTTGGATTTCAAGTAGCATTTGGGCTGTTTGTTATTTACTCGTGTTGTTGCTGCACTGCTTCTGCTTTAAATATACAGCGCCAAAAATGTCCTAAGAAAGGCGAAGAAGAAGATGAGAGCAGGCAACCAGTCAGAAGCTTTTCACAACATGGCCGATTACAGAGTGACAAATTCCTATGACCCTGACATGTCATCAGCTCCATGGTGTGTGTGTGTGTGTGTGTGTGTGTGTGTGTGTGTGTGTGTGGTGTCACATCTGCTACTCATAACCTCCTTCTTGTCCCTCTCTCGGGGGTACAGCTGTCTGAGGTCCAGAGTGTCTCTCAGACTGTCGAGTCCCTGCAGGGATCCTCTCTGTGCCGAAACTAAAGTCTCCACACAGCTTCCGCTTCTGCAGCAGCTCTAATGGGAGAGTCAGCGAGATGCTGCCGATAGGAGTTAATAAACCGCCCACACAGTTGCCATCTTGTCCCTTGATTTGCCGCTGAAAAACGTCCAAATTCTCTCCTCCAATCAGCTGTAACTGAGAGAATCTGATTTGGCTGCTGATGACAAAGGAAAAAGGAAAATTTCACATTGTGATCCACGCGAGAGACAAGAGTTCAAGATGGTTACTGCAGTGTGATTATGATATAATCAGTTTCACCAAAATATTTCCTACCGCCTGTCTCAGCTTCTGCAAATCTGCTTTATCACCACCCTCCTCTACCAAGTAATCAATCAATCAAACTACTTGTACAGCATCTTTCATGCAGGTTATTGCAGTTCAAAGTGCTTTACAGATGACTGACACGCGAGACAGTACAAATAAGAACAGTCAAACAATACGACTATAATGTGCACAAATAGAGAAAATAAAATCATTTTAAAAGATGAAACATCAAAAGATACCCAAAACCAACATTAATATGATCCTACTCGTAAGCATTTTCTGTGTCTGTGATATATCAACCCGATCTCATGGGAAGGCGTATAATAGCACGACATTACGAGGACATTCTATGTGTCATGATAATGCATTCTAGGCTTTTTGCGTGTCATTTGTACGCCACGCAAAAAAACTACGACAAAGTCCGCAGTTAGGTTTAGGCAACAAAACCACTTAGTTAGGTTTAGGAAAAACATCATGGTTGGGCTTAAAATAAGTATGTAAACTAAGTGCAATACGCAAAAAACAACATAACTATGGAAAAAAAAAACACATCAGAAACGTCACTAACGTCACAAAACAAAACACCTGTCTCAATCACCTCCTGGGGAAGTTCTGTGTCTGTCGGACCGATCCACCTCCCCACCCGCTCGCCATAAGCGGTCTTCTTCTCGCTTTTTTATTCTACGTCACAAGCTCTGAGCGTAGCATATTTAGGCTGATGTGTTTACATTGCAGTCAGTACAGACTATACATGCAAATTATCGTGTCATTCATACGCCTTTCTGTGCAACTGAACTGGATAATAGATCTTCTCCCTCTGTGCTACAGCTCCATTGTTGTCAAAATCACATCAATGAGTCACACTGCTGCAGTGGGTAATGTTGGTATTGTAGTTCATTTTCATGCAATCCCACATGACACTGACTGCTGCTATAAATACTAGAGCACCAAACCTGAAAACCATTCCCAAACAAATGCACTATTATCTCCTTTTTGAGTAATGTTTGCTTAAAAACTACAGTGCCCAGCAGTGATTCATGGGATTGTTGGCTGTATGAAAAATAACAACTATCGCCAGCCTTATCCTTTTAAGATATCAACACTCCTCGGCCAGGCCGTTCCAATGTAAGCTGGGTGTAATGTGTGCTCTCTCTCTCACTCTGGTCCTAGCCAGCTCTCGGACAACAAACTTCTGAATTAATTGCTGTCAATTTATAAGTTGATGAGCATCACAAAGAGGTGTTACTTTTTCTGTGTTGCTACCCGACACCTCTGTGCAGCACCTCTGCTCTCTGGTTCTCTGGGCTGGCAGCGTTCGAGGAGCCCGGGCACGAGGCCTGGTACTAGCGCCCTCCCCCCTGCCCACAGTGTAGGAAGATTTAATGGCTCATGTGCCACGGCATCCAGCCTTTACTGGCTCCCTCTGCCTCGGCCGGGCCCCGGTGGGTAACGAGGGATGAGGGCAGGAGGA
The DNA here is from genome assembly GCA_916701645.2 of Sebastolobus alascanus. Lineage (NCBI taxonomy): Eukaryota > Metazoa > Chordata > Actinopteri > Perciformes > Sebastidae > Sebastolobus > Sebastolobus alascanus. The sequence continues at coordinate 360,986 of CAKAOJ020000042.1, forward strand.
AAACAGGAGAGGAGAGTCACATCTCTGCCAAGACGCAGCCTCCTCCTCTCACCACAAGTGTGTTGTGAATTATCTTCTCCCCCCCCTCCCCTCCTTCCTTCTTTCTCTCTTTCTCCTCCTAAGCCTTTAGTTATCCCTTGCTACTCACCCTCTTCCTATTAAACACATATAGATCTTCATCTGTCCACAACGCTTTCATGAGAATCCGGCTCTATGGCACATTCATCTCACTTGTTTGGATAGCTAATTCTTTTTGATGAAAATTACCTTTCTCTCTCTCTCTCTCTCTCTCCCTGACTGCCAGTAACTGTGTGGTTAATGGTTGCGGTAAAAAGAAACAAAAACAGCCGTAATTGATAATGAGAATCAGACTCATGAGGATCTCAGTCGAGCGCCTCCTTCTCTCTCCTCCCAGACGGGCAGCCAAGTAAGACCCTTCCAAAAGTATGTCAAGGGGTGGAAAACTAATCCGCAGGGTGTTAGAGTGTAATTTCCTAATACCATAATGTGTAACTAGCACATTATGTTGGACTGCTTGGATAAAATAATGCATAAAAGTGAACAATTCCAGCACTCGTGCATAAACACACTTTCAGGTTCTGACTAAAGTGAGAGTTTGAGATGTGTTGAGGGATCCTTTTGGTGTTGTTAACATGCATGGTGAGAGGAAGTAGTAATTATTTAAGGGGGAAGCCGTCGTTTTGTGTCTGTATCGTATGTGGTGGGAGGTCGTTGAGGAACCCCACAGTCGCACACGTCTCTATCTGTTTTCGTCCCACTGAGTGCAATCATTCTGAACACAAATATTTTTTATCAAAGCCTCGCCACAGTGAAGGGGGATTATTTTTAGATTGCCCTGATAAATGAGGGGTTTCATATATCTGGATGTGGTCGGGTGGGAAGAAGAGTGAAAATTTAGGAGAAAAGAGAGAGAAAAAAGTCTGGCAGAACCACAAAAGCTTTTAAAACAACATGTGAAAAATCTGCAGTTCTTTAACAGTTAGCTTGTCATTTTTATTTGCCTCTTCAGATGGTGGCAGCGGTTGTCTTTCAGGCCGTGCCAGCTGGGATTGGCTGCTGGCTGGAAGGCGCGGGCCTGGCCCCGGGTAGCACTCTTATTATCATCACCACACACTGTAATTCACATGTCAATCACAGCCCAGAGCGGCACAGGGCCGAGGGGAGAGGGGCTGGTTAGAAGGGGCCGCCGACTGGGGTGATGGACCGGGCGGGGCGGGGGCTGCACGCTGAATACTTCCAGCAGGCCCTAATCGGACCTTTCATTCCCTCATCTTCGCAGAATGGGCCTGGATAGGGCTATGATTGGTGTACAGGGCTGGACTGGCTGCTGTAAGAATAGGAGTGACCTCTGAGGAAGGTTAAACTGTCAGAGTTTGGCCCGTCTGGCCTGGCTCGAGTAAGACTGTAGCTGGGGTAGACGGGATGAACCGAGCAAAGAATAAGGAAGAAGGAAACAGTGTTAATCTAGCAAGAATTCCATGTTTTTAAGCCAACAGTCACAACGATGAAAATGTCTGTTTAGGCTGAAGAGCAGTTGGTCAGACTATAGTTATAGGACAAAGACTGCATTAGATGTCCCTTAATTGCAGTGTTTTGTCTCCATGGAAACCCTGCAACCTGGTTGCACCAGCTCTTCGTTAAAGGTACAGTGTGTAGGATCTAATGGTGCGGTTGCAGATTGCAACCAACTGAGTACAACTCTGCTCACTCCTCCCTTTCCAAGACAAAACCGTGGTAATGCCGTTCACCTCGCTCAGAGGCCATCCTTACCATAATAACACTACTTTAAGAGCAATGGAAGACAGACGGCGGCTGTCGGTACCACGGTTTTGTCACATGGCGGTTGGCGGTACAACGGTTTTGTCACTCTGTGGCTCACGTTACCGCAGTTTCAGAAGCGTGTTGGAGAACTACGATGGCCTTCAGTTAACATAAAAATACGAAAGGCTCTCGATAGAACCAGTGTTTGGTTTGTCCTATCTGGGCTACTGTAGAAACATAGCGGACTCCGTGAAGAGGACGCTCCCTATGTAGATATGAAGGGCTTATTCTAAGCTAACGAAAACACAACGATTCTTAGTTTCAGGTGATTATACACTAATGAAAACATAGTTATGAATATTATATTCCATTTCTGATAATAGATCCCCCAAAATGCTACACACTGTTCAAGTAATTCAAACTTAGCCTAGTTATAACTAAGTGGAGATATACACAACCTTAAATTAAAACAGGTTTCACCCCTCAAACTTGTTCTTTTGTAGTGAGATTAGTTGTCATTAAATATTTGCACCCATTCAGTTAATGGGTGTAACTATTATGCAGCTAACTGAATTAACTTACAAAATTAACGTTAGCTTGAGAAATAGGTCAAGTGGGATATGATTGACATATCTTTCCCGACACGTGATAAATTTATGTTGATAAAATAATGATGTAAACTGGGAGGATTTTAACTTACATTTTTACAAAGTAACACAACATATCTAAAATTACAAAAAGTTATGTCAAATAACTTTTTTCTAAATGATCAGGTTAGCATAATTTGATTCACACATTCTCAACTGCATGAATACAACTAACTCTTAAATACACACATTCCTTCATTTATGCATTGTAAAAAGGAAAACAAAAAAAAAGTGGTAAAGTAAATCCTACATTTACAAAGGATTAGCAGTCAACTTTCAAATATTGTTTGCGCCCCCTAAAAGTCTCTCATTTAGAAGTTATGTTACAGCTTGTCAATGACATCTTGTTTAAATCGAATGCTTTTGATGGGGCAGCACTGTGTTAGCCAGTTACAACAACATTTCTTAAGTTCAAACTTAGCCTAGTTATAACGTAAATGTTCATTAGATCACTAAATTCAAACAAGTTACACCACACAAACTAGTTTTTATATAGAGAGTGGTTGTTACTAATTATTTACACCTACTAACTGCCAGGTAACGGTTTCTTAGGTTAACTGGAGTAATGCTAGCTGAATGACAGAACTAGCGCTAACGTTAGCTTGCTAATACAGTAGCCTTTGACTCGTTTAGAATTAAAGACGCGATCGCCAACATATGACACTTGATTGAAATTCTTTTATTAATGATAAACTGGGAAGACTTTATATTAGGCTACATTTCACAAAAAGAACACAACATAACTGAAATTAAATGGCAGGGCTAATAAATAAGGGATAATGTACAGCGAGCCGGTCATTGTTGTGAAAGAATGTTTACTGCGACCGTAGTGGAGGGTCATAGTTTGACGCGCTGGGCCACCCAGTGCATTAGAAAGTGACGCCAAAGGGTCTTAACAAAGCCTCAGTATGTGACCAGTTGGGATGAGAACGAGTAGGAAACACATGCATATACATGAATGAAACACAGTAAAACCTACAGTAAAGCTCGGGTAGGCAGTATATTTTTGGCGTCATTGGGCAAACATTCCATAATAACCTTTCAAGTGTTCTGAGAGAAAACTAGACTTCTGCACCTCCTCTTGGCACTGTTTTCAGGCTTTAGAAAATGTAGTACGTGACGGGAGACTTTGGCCAATCACAGGTCATTTCAGAGAGAGGGCGTTCCTATTGGCTGTTCTACAAATACAAAATTCAAATCATTCATTATTGGAATATCCTGCAGGAAAAGTTGCTATTCCAGCATTGGCAACAACTGCCTACACTGGAAAGCAACCCACAAAATATAGACGGACATCAAAAAGAGAATCTGACAATATCTGGCAAGCGCTTCAGAGATGGAGAGAAAAAGTTGGATTGGCAGTTAAGTTTGATTCATCGTTTGACCCCTAAAACTGTAATTTTTGGAAATTAGATAGTGCAACAGATGTTTCAGCCGATTTACACATTACAAATCTTTACTAGCTAAGACATTCTTTAAGTTTTAATGGTGCAACACAATTTAGTAAATGCCTAGTTTGAAACTAGCTAGTAACTGTTACTAAGAACTTAGGAAGGTCTTGACACACACAAACTTAGTAATGGATTACAAGTATAGCTGGTGGGATCAAGGCCCCTTGCGATTCCTCTGAATGCCATCACCAGTGATGCACTCTGACACAACACCTGTGGACATGAAAAGCCACATACATGTTAAAGGTTTTGACGCTGTCAGAACTAATTAATCCGTGCTACTGCTCCACTGAAGTCAATCTTCAGAAGACAAATCAAAGTAATTCAACATCTCTTTGGTCAAACCCAGATTGTCCTCACATGTATAGAAAAACATTTTTCACTTTTCCGACTCTATTCCCACCCCGAGAGACTTTCTGCAGCCCCGTAGAGACACTATAATTTAAACGCTGCCGAAATGGGAACTCAAAAGACAACATGCTATTTCAATCAAAAGCCTAGTTCTAGCCCCATCATCCTGGCTGCCAAAGTGTGGTGTAACTCACACACAACACACAACACACACACACACACACACACACACACACACACACACACACACACACACACACACATAGAGCTCCCCTGCCAACGTGTGGTTTGCATTCACGATGCCTTAATGCCTTGTGGTTAGTGCTCTATCAGGGCCATGAGAAATGATTTATTAGTGGCTCCCGCCTGTATTTATAGATAATGAGCCTCCGTCAGTGTTAATAAAGAGATCCATTCTCAGCCTGGAAACACAGTGCCTCTTTAAGGGATTACTGTCACTGCTAAACAATAGCTCGTCCTCCAAAGACGGCCTTGTAGCGTGTGTATTTAGCAGTGTGTAAAAGTGTATTGGGAGGGGGAGTTAAAATAGGGACAGGCTGGAGCAGGAGAAACAATCCGTCTGTCCGTCTTACCACGGGCTCATTCATTAAAGATACACTCCTAACCTTCCCATTATTGTTGTATTCAAACATCAGTCCTTCCTTCTCTTCATGCTCTCTGATCTGTTTTTATAGAAGCTGGTGTTGGCAATTTGGTGTGGCTCAGATGTTGGAGAAGAGCGAAGCAGCATGAATAAGTGTTTCCCTTGTAGGTTTGCACTTTTATCTGTCTATATGTCAGTCACTTGTACGAGTGTGTGTGTGTGTGGTGATGAGGATGAAAGGGAGACGTGGAGACACATGAGCACTCTGGCAGTGAAGTGTGTTTGTGTGACATCATTCTGTCTCCCTCTGGATCCAATCAGCCCGTTCTCCCCTGTTAATGACACCTGATGGATTAATGACTGATAAAGAGTGTGTGTGTGTTCATGTGTGTGTGTGTGTGTTTTGTAGGGGCCCACAGAAAGCCCGCAATCAGACATCTCTCAAATTAGCGCTCCATAACTACATCCTGAGCAGGGCTTAGACTTCTGAAGCGCAGGAAAGTCCTTCCAGACAATCAGACACACACACACACACACACACACACACACACACACACACACACACACACACACACACACACACACACACACACACACACACAGGCTATCACTTTCATCCACAGTATATCACATCACATTTGTCTTCCTTCTAGCATGGTGAACTTTGACATGGTGAGAAACAGGGGTGGTGTTGGGGATGTCATCAATTTTAGCAGCTTACTCTGATATCCTCCAACCCTCCCCCTCCGTCAGGCATGCACACACACACTCACACGCATTGCATTACGGAGCATAAACTGATGCTAATCTATAACGGAGGAGGCGGAGGTAACAAACAATGATGCTCTCAGGTATCATGGATCATATTAAATCATCCAACCCCATAAAGAACCACACAATCAATATAGCGACCACACAGAGTTGCACAAATTTTACGATGCACAACTTTTTGTTTGACCCACCTCAAGTTTGTTTAATAGTAGTAATAATAATAACTAGAATGGCACTCTGAGAGCGCAGACCTCCGCCAAAGTGCCTGACTTTAAAAACAGATCACAGCTCACAGCTGGCGGTACCGTGAGGTGGTCGGCTTATTATTAACACGGTGTGTTTCCGTGTAACGTATCGGCGGATGCCTCTCTCATTCAGCAGCCTTGTTATGTCTGTTTTACGTTACAATACGTTGTCTATCATCCCGTCATCTACTGCTTTTTTCTTTCTCACTACTCACTACTACTCTTTGGCCTTGGCAGAGGTAATAATAGCTTGATAATGTGTATGTATAAGCCAAGTATTACAGTGCTTTACAAAAAGGAAAAAAAATAAAGCAATTATCAAACTATAATTGAAAATACATAAACATTAAAAAATAAGATCAAGTGGGAGGATAAAAACAAGGAAACTTATGACTACTAACAATGATCAAAACATACAAATACATATACAGTATATTTCCACACTTTAGAAAAAGAAAATCTTTGCAAGATACATACACTCCATTTTCTAATAAGACATCCTTATCTATAACCAATTATCTGCATTAATAGATCATTTATAAGGCTTTTTGGTTTGTGAAAAATTCCCTTTGGCTGGTGTATATCCTCCTCAACCATTACTTGCCTGTTTTCAATGGCTGATCATAATCTGATATTAGCTGATTATTACCTTAGACTGTATATAAGAAGTGGACGTAGTCACCGTGACGTCACCCGTTAGTTTGTGGACTGTCGTTTTGAAGCCTCGACTTTGGCATTTTGGCCATCGCCATCTTGTTTTTTTGCAACTAGAAGTGACACGAGACGGGGAGCTAAGTACAACCAAGCACTGAATAAGACATTTTCAGGCGACCAAAAAGGTTATAATTAACTTTAATGAACTGAAAACACACTGTGAAAGGGTTAAAGTTGTATGACAAATACTCGGACAACTCCCAGACTGGACAATGCCGTTGTAGCGACCTGTCAATCACATGGTAGCCACACCCTAAAGCAAACCCTGCTTTATGGTCTATTTGACTCTAAATGGGACCATAATTTACTAAATGAATATCATGCTGTATTGAAGAAGACTTGAAACTAGCGATTGAGACCATAAACTCATGTTTACAATGTTTACTGAGGTAATAAATCAAGTGAGAATTAATCAGACTTCTTTTTGCCACCAGAGGAGTCGCCTCCTGCTGGCCATTAGAAAGAATGTAAGTTTAAGGCACTTCCACATTGGCTTCACTATTCAGAACCGGAGATTGCTCACTGGTTATAATTCATCTATAAAGCCTTAATTGATAACTTGATCAACTATGAATAAACCAATAATTCCTTGATGATTTCTTGTCAAATTTTAGCAGAAAGAATGGTCTTTGGTCTTTTTTTTTCTTTTAGAATCCAGTTGAAGTGAGAAGAATGAAGGTTTGTTTTGCCGATGTTTACTCGATGTCTTCATTCTGTAGTTTTAATTAAATTCACAGAATTATAGTCATAGTCATCTACTCTTGGTCCCTTGGAGCAGTTATTATTAAAGTGTATTGCTCAATGGTACTTCGGCAGTAGATGCTGAAGTAAAGGGGAGTGTCAGTTTTCCCATATTGTCCCAGCCTGGGATATGAACCAACGGCCTTACAACGGCCTCTTCCTCCCTAACCTCTGCAGGCTACTAAAACCTTAATACGGGCCTGTTAGAGTCCAGGTGGGACTGTAGCCTCATGGCTCTCAGCCATAAGAGTTTAGTCTGTCAGTCCTCTACGGTACCCACTGTATGATGTGAGGAAAGTTTCTCTCTGAGTTCAATAAAGAAGCTGGACTAAAAAGCCTTGAAACGACCTCTGTGTCATAATTGAAGAAAAAATACAGATCAGTGTATCATCCTCCGGTGAAAAGGTGGTGTGTGTGTGTGTGTGTGTGTGTGTGTGTGTGTGTGTGTGTGTGTATGTATGTGCTCCTCCTGTGAACCTGACAGAGGTGACGTCACTGAATCTGGAAATGATTCGACCAGGCTATGATGCTATTGGCCACGATTCAATAGATGGTGTGTGTGTGTGTGTGTGTGTGTGTGTGTGTGTGTGTGTGTGTGTGTGTGTGTGTGTGTGTGCTCTACCGACGCAAAGTCAACATGGCCGAAGCGTACATGTAGCGCTCTGGAGCAGTCTCATGATGATGAGGTAATTTCCCCAGAGCTTAACCCTCAGGAACATAACAGACATACGTCCGTTTCCATCCCTCCATTCTCTCTCTGTACCCTTTCATCCTTTTTCATCCCATTTGATTCTTCAACTCTCCCCTTTCTACCTGTGCCAGTTGCTTACCTTGATTTGTCCTGCATCACATAGGCTACATGTGTGACCCACCTTTTTTCTTTCTTCCAGTCATAAGCTACCTTTTGTCCTCTCCTTCACTCGTGCTCCAAAAATCCTCTCATACCATCGTCTTCTTTGTCTTTTTGGCTTTTCACCATCTCTTTGATACTTCAAACAGACACAAGTTTATAGAAAAACAGACATTCCTCTTGAATATATAGTCAATATAAAAGTTATATTCCATGTTACATCATATATTATTTTAGCCTCAATAAACGACTCCAACAACTCTTATCAAAAGCGTGTTCAAATCCAATGTGTTTGTAAGAAGAAGTGAAGTAGAGTAACTTTTCAGGTTCATTGTAGTTGAACCAGCTCTTCGTAAGTTAAAACGTATCCTAGTTAAAGGCTACCTTAAGAGTTTACAAAATTTCACTTTTATTTCACTAAATTAAAATAGGTTCCACCACACACATTTAATATGTAGAGATTAGTTGTTACTAATTATTTACACCCAGTCGCAGCTTTTAGCTTTGTTAGTAGCAGCCTGCTAGCAGGTTTAGCTGTTAGCTTGTAAACGGTTAACCTACATACAACTACATCCAGTAGCAGCTGTATGTAGTTAACAGTTAACAAGCTAACAGCTAAACCTGCTAGCAGGCTGCTACTAACAAAGCTAATGTTAGCTTGCTGATAATTGACCCTTTTAGAGTGAGGAGTAAAAGAGGTAAGCTAACACGAAATATGGTTGATAAACTGGAACCAGTGCTTGATAAAATGTATGGTTGCCTAATGATAATGTAAACTGGAGATGTTTTAAATTACCTTTCGCCAAAATAACACAACAAACATGAAATTAGAAAAAACTATGCCAATAACATTTTGCAAATTACGCCAGCTAGGTAAGCATAAACAGATACTCATTCTGAACTGCAGCGCACATATTTCTACTGCCTGTTAAGCTTTATATAACTCTAAACTGTCATTTTTGGAAGGTGTGCTACAGCTTGTGATATTATAGTGACTTTCTGTTTACATAGTTGATTGCTTTTCCTTGGACAGCCTACAAGAGAGGCAAAGTCACTCCCCTTGGGACCTTATTTTGGAAAATAAATATGAACGGTAGTCAGCGGAGGGAGATAAATATTTTTTTTTTCGTTTGAATTATGCCATGAATCACACATATGATGTTTGTCAATTTAAAACATTATTCTGCAGGTCAAGAAAGTCACAGTTCGTCTTAGTATCATTTTGGTTTAGTGTGAAACCGCTCAGTGAACTACATCTCTCGTCTCGTACAATATACGTCACCAACACTAGGGCTAACTTAGCTATGTTCCACGCACAAATGAAATGTTATCTTACCTGATGTGTTTTATCCAGCAACTCCTGGTGTTTTTATCAGCTAGGAAGACAAAGAACAAGCACAACTCGTTGCTCGTCTGAGTAAATCCCAGTACGGAACACACAGGCATCGTAGCTTCAGCGAGAGAGACGTCAATTACGCGACTTTTGGGTGTGCAGTCTTTCTAATTAAGTATTTTCACAGCCTGATATTTCAACAGTTTTACAACAAATTGCAACTTTCTTGACTTGCAAAATTATGTTTTAAATTGACAAAGATCTGTGTGATTCATGGCGCAACTAAACTGGATCAAAAAAATTATTTGTCTCTTGCCGTTGACTACCGCCCATATTTTTTCCAAAATAAGGTCCAATGGTGGTCCACCGGAAAGGGCGGGACTTCGCCTCTCATAGCTAAAAAGATTCTTTCTTTTTTTTTTTATTCACAAGATGAATGAATTTACAAACAGTAAGGCAAAATCATTACAATAACAAACTTATCATCCTCAAAACTGAGCAGATATCACAATAGATATAAAACATTTACACAGACAATAAAATAAAAATAAAAAATAAAAAAATTAAATTAAAAAAAGCATGACATAAATAAAACAAAGTAAAATAAAGGGGGGGGTAGGGTCAGATCATTTTCAAGTAATATAGAAGAGATCTTTGGCATAATTTGATTTCATTAATTTCAGGGACTTAATATAGAGTTGAGATTCATTATAATAGCACATGAAGAATATTGCCTTATGGAAAAAAGAATTTGGCTAAAATTAGAAAATCTTAATCATTAGGTCCAATTTTTTGTCTTCAAATAAAACACCAAAAATAATACTATTATGATCAATAGTAGGCATTGCTGTGAATTTGCTTCTTAACCATTCCATGAATTGTTTCCAGAACAACTGGGTATGGGAGGATGAAACAAAGAGATGCTCTGTGGTTTCACCTTTACAGAAAACACACTCATTGCCCTAAAAACTAATAAAACATTTCTTTGGTAACGTACACTAGCTAGCTAAAAGCTAGCTAGAAATTTACCCCCCAACTACCCCACCAGAGCTCCTTCAGCATGAAATTATTACATTTCCCTGAGGTGAGCCGAGCTGAGGGGATGAAGACAGGCAGACAGGCGGTGCTATGGGAGAGCGAAGGTAGCTTTAGAAGCTGATACTCACAGGAAAGACTCATTTGTCACCCTTGTCTCCGAGCCATATGCGATTGCCAAAAGTGTGTGTGTGGCGGGGCAGGGATCATGAGAGTGTGATGCACGCTGATTTTTCGGGGAGAGGAAATCTGAAAGGGGCTTTGAAGCAGCATCACTGCTCTCCGCCACATGTAGGCCTGTATACCCATGAGATCTGCTCTTCTGTTTCTCTCTTACATTTTCTCCATCTCTCGCTCTCTCTCTTTGACCACTAAATGTTCTCCCACTCGAGGCACATGGTGATTATGGTGGGTCCACATGAAGACATGTCAGTGACGTTATGAAGCACTGAGCAGTGTCTAACTTTTTGGTTCAACGCAACTCTGTGGCCAGCTGTTACCATAGCAGTTTGGGGGCTATATATTAGTGTGTGTGCCTGTACTGTTGGGAGCAGTGAAAGGGACAAAGTCATTTGTCACTTGCGGCTTCACATGTCTGGTATTGAAATTGATGACAAATATATGAAGTGTGTGTTCATATTTGTTGGCTTATGTGCTGGTGATGTCATGCATGAGAGCTTCTTTTTCTCACACTTTATGAATGCCCCTGCAGACTTTCTCAGTTTGCTGACATTGCAGGCAAAGGAGTGTGTGTTTGTCTACATGTGCGTTGCTTTTATTGGACGTTTGCTGCAGACCACAGGGAAACACTGGCATCCAAACTCCCATAATGCAAGCCTGCCATCCACCATTATGACGCCCGCTGCCTTCTGCGTGTGCACAAAAACATGGGTGTCCACTTGTGTATGTTTTCAGTCTGAGAGGCACAGAAATTCTACCTAGCAGGCTTATTAGAAAGTTTGAGATGTAAACTGGATGGACGGCGAGTTTAATCTGCCGTTAATCAGCTCCTCGGAAAACTCACTCAAGCATCAGACACTGCAGATTGCTCTGCCTCTCCCTGTTTTTCCCAGTCATCACTTTACTCTCCCCCCAGAATCACTCCATGTCTCCCCCACCTGCCTCCACGCTTCTCCCCCCCCAATCATCCCTCGTTTCCCTCTGGAACGAGATCTCCTCCTGGCTCCCCTCCTCTGCTTTTTTCCCCCTCTTCCTCTGTTGTGTGTGATGCCGAGAAGCCCTCAGGATTAAATCTAAGTCTTTTGTTTATCATCTCAGCTATTACTGCTAATGCTGGCTCTCCCTCTCGCTCGCTGCGTGTGTGTGCGTGTGTGTCCACGCATGCATGTGTGGGCAAGCTCTCAGATCAAACACAGCGTAAGACGAGCCCATAAACAAGCCTTCAGGACCACTTAGGCTTTTCAGGGAGAGTCAAGTTTGGGGGGGTGCACGGAGGGGGAGTTAGGTACAGAAATCAGCTGCTCTGTTTATGTACCTTTCAGTGGTGATTACCGGTCCAATCTGTCTGTTTAACAGAGGAAATATCATAGCCTCGCTGCAGAGTGTGTGTGTGTGTTTGTGAGACTGGGAGATGCATATGGTACAGTTGCAGTGCAGAGGGCTGGAGAGATGCCACGGAGTTGCGTGGAATTAGAGCGCCGGTGCAGCAGTAAGTGTTTATTTACTCGTACATACAACCAAGGAGAGTGAAAGCAGAGGAAGCACAGGACCACCACAGACCAGAGGACTGAGGATATGTGTCAGACATACAGTATAGCCTTGGCACCGGCCTGTGTTTCCACGCAGTGCAGTGAAGGCGGCGCACTGTGTGTGTGAGTGGGCAGACACACTGGCAGGTAGTGCCCAGCCTGTAGGAGGGGGATATATTTACAGAGTCAGTTTACAGAGTGGAATATTCACAGAGATGAATGGGCTACTTTATGCACTCCAAATATTATTTTCATTACATTACAGTGCAAAATTGAGTCATTTGTGTGTCATGTGCTGCACAGAACATAGCAGGTAAATGGAGACAAGCTTAATTGAAAGTGTAAATAGTTCAAGTCTTGTGGTATTTGGTTCAGTCTAATGAATGGAAGCTGATGTTTCCTGACCGGGAAGGGTAGTGTTCAGAAGGGAACCAGCAAACTGTGGAAAGTCTCACGAGATTGTTAAGGTTAGGCATTGACCTCGAATAGTTAGGGTTAGGATAGGTCGTCGGGCAGTGAGCCTCGCAAGAGTTTTTGCAAGTTTGCAGTTTCCCTTCAAGACACGACTGATGGGGAGCATTTCCATTATACTAAAATATGGGTGATTTCATGATGAATTTAGATTTGGAGAAAATAAAGTTCTCATTACAAAGACTGGAGGGTTAAGTTCTACAAAATATGGTCACCTTTCATAAATTACTCGCCAGTTTACTCCAGAAACTGAAACATTAACAAATATCTATACCACCATCTTCATTACGAGTTCCCCACTTATCCAACCCTTTTTATTTATCTATTTATTTATATTTTCTATTATTTCTTTAGTTAACATTTTTAAAATTATTTATTTTACTTAATTATTACTTTTTTTCTGTTGTTAAGACTGTTTGTAAAGCACACTCTTCTGTGAGCTGTACATTTGTATTATGTGACAGATTGTTTATTACAAATGTATAATTATTATTCTTATACTTTGTATGACCTCTCATGTGAAGAGTTGTGTTTTTGCAAGTTTCAATTGTTAAAAGCACAATTCAAAACAGTGTTAAATAAAATAAAATATGGGTGATTTCCATCTGCGGCCGCTAGATGGCGCCAAAGCCACACACATTAACTCCCAAGAGGAGGCAATAAATGAGGCAATAAATGGTTTCAGTGGTCGCTGTCAAACCAGTAATAACAGACGTCTAAATTATCCTAAACGTCGGATGTTTATATATATTATGTAGCTTGAAGTTGAAGTAGTTTTCCCAGCTTCCGGTTCGGATGTCGTCTTTAATCCCCTCCAGCCACCGGAAGCTCTAGATAAAGCCGAGGTTGCAAAGTGCGTCACAGCGCGGAGCTGCTGCTGCTGAGAGTGAACCGAGCCTGCTGCAGTCAAGCACCGACACACTGATAACTCTCCCCTCTTCTGTTTGCACGAGAAACCCGAGCTGACTTTCCCTGCTCCAGCATGGTGAAGATAGCTTTTAACTCGGCTCTGGCGCAGAAGGCGCTGGGCAAAGAGGTGCCGGACTCTGAGAAGGTGAGCTAACGGGATTCAGAGAGCCCCGGTGTGCGTCCTTTAGCCTGGTAGCATGGCAGGCCTGCACCGTCCTCTGGGACCGGGGACTTCATGTGTGTGTGTGTGTGTGTTCTATATGCTCGTTATGTATTGTTTTTCATTGTGCACACTTGATATGAAGGTTTGCAGTGTTTGTCCGTAAATTGCACAGAGAGCCATATTGCACCTGATGCAGCAGCAGCACACAGAGGGACCGCCCATCCAATGAACATCAACACAGCTGTTCTGCAGAGGCCAAACACTCACTGGGATTATACACTGCTCAGTCTGAGCTGTATGTGTTGAATGTTGATATTAAATGCATGCAATATTATGATTCACAGATTTGCTGACAGTATACGTGTGTGTTTGTGTGTGTGTGTGTGTGTTTGTGTTTGTGTTTATAGGACCCCGAGCTGGCCTCTGCTCCAGCGGGCAACGAGGGCTCCACAGGTCGCTGCCTGCTCACCCTGCTGGGCATCGCCTTCATTCTCAGCGGGCTCATCGTTGGGGGAGCATGTCTCTATCGATATTTCACCCCAAAGGTAAATATATGTGTGTTTGCTTGTGTTTGTAGATAGATAGATAGATAGATGTACTTTATTGATCCCAAATTGGGAAACTCTTGTGTTACAGCAGCAGGTTATCAAGGCAATGTACAAGAACAGTAAATACACAGTAACTATACATATCAACACTAGAGATAAATATCTATAGTATACACAATATAAAGAATATATTCGAATACACTATAAATATCCCAGACTACTACAACTAGCTTAGAAAATATAAAATATGAACACAGAATAACAATAACATACTGTATAGTACTGCATACATTAGCAAAGTGTGCCATAACATACTATATAAGTTAGCAAAGTGTGCAAGTTACGATTTTTGTCCTAAATAAAAATTAAATGCGTTAGTAAGCTGATGTGCAAATTCAACATGTGCAAGGTTATTGTGGAGCAAAACAGACTGGAGTATGGTTGAGACAGAAACTATAAAGCTGATAGTTCTCTGAGGTGAGGTGTTGTGGAGGATTATAGCTTTAAATAAATTGTTATTACTAGTGGTATAACAGTATTTTTACCATTACTATTGGAGTTTTCTATGTTTTTATAAGTGTGTTATTGTTATAAAACTCACTGGGAGCAGTCTACCTGACATATGTAAACTTTGTCAAACAGCCCCACCCCATGTGCCACAGAGTATGTGGTGTGATCCATGCACTGTTACAAGTATATGTAAGATGCTATATATATATATTTGCTATATTAACATTACAAAATGCTTCCACATGTTTAATCTGCATTTTAGTCAGCATCAGAATACAACAATTTATTATTATTATTATTATTATTATTATTATTATTTTAATGTATTTTTTATTTAATAAATTATAATTGAGCTTTAGTTTTAAATTTTGCCATTTTTTAAACTTTTTTTGGGGTTAATAATTTCCAATGCATGTCTTTAAAATCAATGAATTTGATCACAAAAAAAGAATACACCAAGATGGACAATCACGGGACAAATGTACATTCATTTTTTTCATTGTAGTAATTGCAGCAGATCAGTGAGTGTTATTTGAGTTTGAGAAGAGTTATCAAAGCTGCGTTTGACTGCTGATAGGACACTCTCACTCTCTCGCCTTGGTAGGAAACTAGATTGCTGACTCTTGCTAACTTCCGTCTTCAGAGAAAGTGCAGACTTCACCTTTTTTTAATTTTGCTGTGTTGTCAGTTGGAGGGTCTCACATTCAATATAGTACATCTGCGCCCGCAGGGGTTTCTTATCTTATGCAAATGAAGCAAAGCTTAAAATGGCTCGTTAAACTATTAATACAATGAATGCACAAACACTTCTTAGTTCAAATAAAATTCAACTTTGTTTAGGTGATTCATCCCACCTACAGATTATGATATTAAAGACTTAACCTTCTTCTTACCTTAATGGATTGCATTCTGTTTTTTTCCTAAATCATCTATCTTGAAGTTTCCTTTCAGCAACAATTTTGATATTTTTCTTGAACATTATATCACATCAATCCCTTGAATTTGATTCAGATTCTACAGATTGTATTGAGAATAGACGGTCCACAACGTTATGCCACTTGTAGTTGCTCTCAGCTCATTTATTTGGTTTGATCTCTAGATAGCAGTGTACAGACCCAAGTAGTAGATATGGTTGTTTGACTTGAACATCTGGCAAGCTTGTCTATTTCTCTTATAATATATATACATATAACATACCTGCAAAAAGATACACAGTAACAAAAATACTACTGATATCTTTAAAACAGTACAAAATTCAGTGGAATATTGAAGGTATTTTCTGCCCCCTAGTGGTCAAAAATCAGTTAATGCAGCTTTAAGCTTCGTCAGCGCTTCCTTTCAGATCAAGTCCTTCCTCTTTGATGTAGATACTCTGATCTGTTGCCACTCATGAGCAAACTGTACTGCTGCACTATGTTATTTCCTCGGAAAGACTTGTGCAGTTTGTTTGTAGACAGGTAGGATACTGCTGAGAATCCACCGGCTGCGTAGATCTACAGTGTAAAACCAGTTGAGGCACTTGTGGTTGCAGAAGCAAAAACCCATCTCACCACGTGTTGACAGTGTACTTGGGTGGCATGTGTTGTTTTTGTTCCTGTGTAGAAATGACTAAATTTTGCAGCGTGCCACCTCACCGAAGTATTTCTAGTGCAGCTGGTTCACGCTGATTTTCCAATGGCTGAAATACAAGTAGATAAAGTGCAGAAAGTGGGAATATTAAAAGAAGTAAATTAAAACATTTAATCACAAAATGATAATAAATGTGTTAGCCATGAAGTCATGATATCGAAAAACGTGCCTGGATTTTGCCTTTGTGTGCATCAACGTGATTCATTTTGCTGCTTGCGTGTGTCCTCCAGAGGCTGTATCACGGTGCGATGCAGTTCAGTGACGTGTCAGGCGGAGCTGGAGGAGAGAACCAGCCGTACTACCTGCCACGGGTGGAGGAGGAGGTGGAGATCTCTGACAGCATGGCCGTCATCAGTGTCCCACCTCCCCGCTTCAGACCCGGGGACCCTGCTTACATCCTCCATGACTTCAACAGGGTAACACTCACACACTGAATACAGCAGTTACAGTACTGTAGATGCTGGTGCGCTCCTGTTAATGTGGTTTATTTTCTGATCACTTTGCGTGTGAGTAGAAGCTGACGGCATATCTGGACCTGACTCTGAGGACCTGCTTTGTGATTCCTCTGAACACCTCGGTGGTGCTCCCCCCTCAGGACCTCATCGACCTCTTCTCCCAGCTGATGGTGAGTAGTGATCAGCCCGTGGCCTCGGATCTCAGGATGCGGCTGCCAGTAGAGAGACAAACTATACCGGCACAGCACTCTCTCTCAAGCTCATGCATAAGCCCTAATATTAAGGGCTAAATATTACCTGGGGAAATCTAGGGCTTTATAATAATTCCAGAGATTGTCTGTGCTTTAATCCTGTGCAAATCTGTCATGTCTGCAATTTGTAGAGTAAAAATTTCCAGCACACGTCATCTTCCCCTATCCCAGACATTCTGTATTAGTAACACTGTGTGAGTAATCTCCACCAGAATTTAGTACTCACATATCTTTTTCCTCTTTCATTGTTGTTAAATGTGTGATATGAAAAAAAGGTTTCAGTAGACCACAAAATTAAATCTGTAGTGGAAGGCATTAAAGGTGCAGTTTGTAGGATCGGTGGCATCTAGTGGTGAGGTTGCAGATTGAAACCAACTGAAACTCCGGCCGTGTGCCAAGCACGTAGGAGAACTACGGTGGCCGACGCAAAATGTGAATACGCGAATGGCCCTAGAGCCAGTGTTTGGTTTGTCCGTTCTGGGCTACTGTAGAAACATGGCGGCCAGCTCCGTGAGGAGGACCCGCTCCCTATGTAGATATAAACGTCTCTTTTAAGGTAACAAAAACACACTGATTCTTATTTTCAGGTGATTATACACTAAAGAAAACATACTTATTCATTCCATTAATGCTTATAGATCCCCCTAAATGCTACACACTGTTCCTTTAAATGTGTTTTCTAAAGTTAACAAGACCAAAAAAGTTTTAGCATGCAATAAACACAACCTATAATGGAAGACTTTAAATGTGCTTTCTTCACTAAATCATAAAGCTAACAAGACTAAAAAGTCTACAGCCATGCTGTGAGTCTACTTAGGCACAGCAGTGCTTTGCGCTAAATGCTAACGTCAGCATGATAACATGCTCTCAATGACAACGCTAACATGATGTTTAGCAGGTATAATGTTTACAATGTTCACCATTTTATTTTAGTGTTTTAGCATGCTAACACTTGCTAATGAGCACTTAACACAACTTATAATGGAAGACTTTAAATGTGTTTTCTTCACTAAATCATGAAGCTAACAAGACTAAAAAGTCTACAGCCATGCTGTGAGGCTACTTAGGCACAGCAGCGCTTTGAGCTAAATGCTATCATCAGCATGCTAACATGCTCACAATAACAACTTGCTGATGTTTAGCAGGTATAATGTTTACAATGTTCACCCTCTTAGTTTAGTGTTTTAGCATGCTAACATTTGCTAATTAGCACTAAACAAAAAGTACAACTGAGGCTGATTCGAATACTAGTTTAGTAAGTTTTTAGTTATTAACCAAAATATTTGTTTACTAATTACATTTTGACCTGATGATGGCGCCAGATGAAAAATTAAGGGGTCAGTCATTGCCATCCAAAGAGCCATGATGCTAGCGTGGCTAGAAATCCTCACATTTTGATCATAGACAGTTTTTTCTTCAGAAAAAAAATTAAATAAAAAATACTACTGATGTTGTTTATAACAATAGTGCAACAATTCTTTTTAAAATAAAAGAAATGTTGAGTTTTTCGAAGGTGGAACAGGGTCAGCAAGACCAAGTTAGAGAAGAGTCAGACTGTATGTAGGCACTGAGAACAAATCATTTTCACTGAGTTCTCCACCATGACATGTTGTACAGCAGTTGGTGTTTGGTGGGTGGTGGTGCAATCAGTGAATTTCATTATCAAACGTGGAAGTGTTTCATGAAATCCAGAAGTTCGATGATGATTCATTAATTAGACAAAGTCCTTCCCACTCTCAGTTTCACACTTGGCTGCTTCTATTTGCACGAAGACTAAATGTGGTTTAAAGATGTCTTATGATTCTTTCACGATTCCCTCTTTTTGTCCCAGTCCGGCTCCTACCGCAGCTACTTGGTGCACGAGGACCTTGTGGTGACGGAGCGTATCGATGATATCAAGCCTCTGGGCTTCTACATCCGCCGGCTGTGTGATGGAAAGGAAACGTACAGGATGCAACGCCGCTCCAGCCTGCCAGGTCTGGATGTACTGTACAGCTAAAACTGACATTTTGTCATGTTTGTTAAGCTTCATTCATATTTTAAAAGTACCAGCATGTGTTTTCATTTTATGCTTCCTCACTTTTTGTGTGAAGAATTTTAAGTTGTGATAATGATACTGCTGCTATTGTTCAAAAGAGGATAAAACTATTTTTGTTGACATGGTGTCTAAGCTCAAGCCTCTGGGCGGGCTTTTGTTTTGCCATGGCAGCGGTCAACTCAAATCTGAGAGACGACACTTCAAGGTTACATCTAAATAAAACCCATTATTAACACAACTACACTTAATTCAGCTAATTAAAAACGACTGTTTGAATCTAGTTTGACTTGTTAAGGTACCGCTTCCTCTACGCAACATCACAAAAGTAGCTAATTTAGATTTTGAATTTATAAAACAAACTATTTTTAGTGCCCTTGGGTGAAAAGAGGTGCTCCAGCGCAGACACTATGAGAAAAATAAAGCGTGTTTTGAAGATTAAAGCATGTAAATATGTTCTAGTAGAGACCCAAAATACAAGTATGCACCTGAAAATGAGCATAATAGGTCCTCTTTAACATTCTTATTTTTTGTCATTACAGTTTTGACTGATAAGTACACAAGTCAAAGTCAATGCTAAGAACATATTGTAGTGAGACTGCTGCCACCGTAGGTTCTCTCAGCACAAACACAGACAGCACTAATTGCTGCAAATGTTTAGCGGCTTTTAATTTAGGGCTGATCACACACTTCTTTGACACAAATTTACAACTTGCACGATGCGCCTCAGGCCGCCTGGTCCCCCGGCGCATGAGGTTCAGCAACTAGGACTGTCAATCGATTCAAATATTTAATCGCGATTAATCTCACGGTTGTCCATACTTAATCACGAATAATCACAAATTAATCGAACATTTTTTATTTGTTTAAAATGTACCTTAAAGGGAGATTTGTCAAGTATTTAATACTCTTATCATCATGGGAGTGGGCGAATATGCTGCTTTATGCAAATGTATGTTTATATCTATTATTGGAAATCAATTCTCAACAAACTGTCAGAAATATTGTCCAGAAACCCTCACAGGTACTGCATTTATCATAAAAAAATATGGCAAACATGACGAACTTAAGCCCAACAGGCAACAACAGCTGTCAGTGTGTGAGTGTGCTGACTTGACTATGACTTGCCCCAAACTACATCTGGTTATCATAAAGTGGGCATGTCTGTAAAGGGGAGACTAGTGGGTACCCATAGAACCCATTTTCAATCACATACCGTATCATGAGGTCAGAGGTCAAGGGACCCCTTTGAAAATGGCCATGAACGTTTTTCCTCGCCAAAATTTAGCACAAGTTTGGAGCGTTATTTAACCTCATTCCTGACACGGTAGTAGGACATGGTTGGTAACAATGGTTACAATGGTTAGTTTCATATGATGTCAGTATCTTCACTCTAGCTTTAAAACTGAGCCCTAAAAATCGTAAGTTGCGTTAATGCATTCAAGAAATTGGTGGTGTTAAAACTAATTTGCCTAAGTCCACGGCACCACCAGCCTACGTGGCCCGCTCCTCTCTGTGTGTGTCTCTGCCATCTGAGGTCCAGCCCACTGCTGCACTTAAAGGGAGAGTGTGATTACACAATAAGCACCAGCTGTGTCAATCAACTCATCTGGTCTCACTGCTCTCATGAGCCTTCCCCACACCTCTCTCTCTTCTGCAGCTGAATACCAACCATGCCCACCTCCATATATGTACTGATTTCTTAGCAAAAATGAATTTTAATATGAGTCAGACTTGAAAAGGAAACGTATCAAACGCGTAGTCCCTTCAATATTTAGGACTAATGTTTATGTGTCTTTGTGTCCGTCAGGTGGAGGCATCCAGAAGCGCTCCGCGGACGAATGTTTCACCATCCATCACTTCGAGAACAAGTTTGTGACGGAGACCCGGATCTGCAAGGCTTGATGGGGAAGCTCGAGCGTAGGTCAGGAAGCGAGTGAGAGAGAGTGATAGTGACAGAGAGAGAGTAGGAGGGAGTAGGCGAAGGAGTGAACAGCTTTCAGCAGAAAGTTACTTTTGTATAAAACTTATTAACTTTTTTGCCTCCCTCGCTTTAACCCCATGTGATAAGTGAATTTAAGTTCCAGCGTTATATAGCCTAACCCCCCTCCCTCTCTGCTGTATTCCCCTGAACCTGTATGGGTCATAGCTCTCTTGCTCAAGTATTCACTAGTTAGTCTTGTACTAATAACCAGCGTCAGCCTGCTTACTAAGAATATACTAAGTTTCATTTGTTGCGTTGGTTTCTGTTCTGTTGCCGTAGCTTCCTGCTGAATTATCTTATCGTTGTTACTGTATTACACTCAAGTCCAGACGAGAGTCCTTCTACTACTGAATATCCTAGTGATGCTGAGAAGTCATTCATATCAGACCTGTCTGTGTGTCGGCCTACTGTTCCCACTCTCAATGGGGTTTATAGAGCAGCCTTGTTATAGTGTGACATAGCACAAGTCATCCAGGAAACATATGGTACAGTACAGTTACATGTAACATGGTCGTCCGAGTCTGCTCTGGACGGTACCAGAGATGCTCGAGGCCCCCCGAGCTCTCACTCAACCTTTTTGTAGATATTTCCCAGAGTGCCCCGCTGCTCCCAGAGGCCTCTGCTGTCCTGCTGTGTGATGATTTTATGTAATTAATGGTGTCCTACCTGACGGCAAGCAGTCCAGCACCCTATATGACTCGTGTTTGTGTAGAAACCTCATTTGTGACGATAAACTTGAACGGACGGTCGATGAGTTAAAGGGAAATTTATCACCAAATTTGAAAACTCTTTCTTTCTGTTTTTAAATTCTTATTTATGAATCCGATGTAGCTGTAATAAATAGCTCACTATTATAGGTGGCTACAAGTTTTGCAGAACTCTATTTATTTAAAATTGTCACGTTGAACAAGATGTTTGTAAAAATCCTTCAATGAATCTGCACAAAGCAATTGTCCTTGATTTTGAACGCCCTTAAAGCTGCAGTAGGTAACTTTGAGCAAATATGATTAAAAAAAGTTATTTTTATAAAACTGTCACTTTATACTGACGGTACTGCATGAGACAGGTAATCTGTGAAAAAAACATGTTCCTCTTCCTCCTTTTAGTGCTCCTAATGGCATCTGCAAGAAGGAAAACAGTTTGTGACCCGGCTGCCATGTTGAAAACAGTCGAGCCAAATCAAGCACCGCCCACTGGCCGGAGCAACTTTCTCATTTTACAGCTAAACAGTACACTAGAGGATTTTTCTGAAAACATTTGAGGCGAGAAATAGACATTACAGCAACAGAATATTGATTCATATTTGATCAGCGCTGCCTAGTTTGACAGTTTAATCGGAGTTTGCGAGTTTCACAAGCAGTGATTGACAGCTGCTGTAGAGGCTGCTCGGCTCTGATTGGTTGTTTTCTTTCAGGCACGTTGAAATTTGCATTATGAGTACTAGGAGGAGGCAGAGAAACATGATTTTTTTTGTCACAGATTACCTGTCTCATGCACTGCTGTCAGGATATAGTGATAGTTTTATAAAAAAATAACTTTTTAATCATATTTGCTCAAAAGTTACCTACTGCAGCTTTAAGGAAGACCTTGAACGTATGAAAAAAATGGCCTTTTGCCAAATAACTTTTCAGTGGTTTCCCACTCGATGCCTGCACAGAAAGACAATCAGACAGGAAGTGTGCGTGTAAAAAACTGTGTTTCTGTCTCAGCTTTTTAACAATACTAGATGATTAGATAAAAAACAATGTTGTGTGCAGCTACTGAACTGAATTCACTTTATTGTTGAATAAAGTTTCTTTACCTACTGAATATTGTGGCTGTTTGCTTGTTATTACAGCAGCTCCAACACGTCCTCTGCACGCTGTTATCTCATCATGAAATTGAATCTAGAGGGAACATTTTGCTGTATTCTGTATTTCCTGATGCTTTTACAGTTGTTGGCACTGATGGCAAGTCCATCCTTCATAACAGGTACAGCTCACTCTTCACCAGGGTCAAACACATTTAGAAAGAACAGTGACACCTTTTATTGAAATATAAATAGAAAAAAAATCACATTTTGAAACTTACTCCCATGTTTTCATGTATATATATATATATATATATATATATATATATATATATATCACTATATTTCGCTAGTTTTAAGGAGTCTTTATCTCAGGGTTTAGTGGTTGTTGGTCCTTCAACTAGAGAGCTTAGAAAGACTGGCTGTAGTCTAGTCCTCCTCTGTGTCCTCTCCTCCAGTTATACAGGACAGACGCCTGCTGAAAGCCATGCTGTCTGGTATCTCCGGCTTGCTCAGTCGCCTCCTGAACTCATCCGTTGTGAAATAGTACATGAGCGGGTCCAGGCTGCAGTTCAGGCTGGCCAAGCAGAGGGTGACGGGGTGACATCGCAGAATCAGGTCCCTGAGGGCGCAGCTGCTCAGGGTGTTGGCTTTGACCAGGAAGTCCAGGGGCATGGTGACGTGGTAAGGAGCGAAGCACACTAGGAAGACCGCAGCACAGCTCAGCACCATCCTCAACGCCCTCCGCTTCTCCCCCCGGTCAGGAATCGCCCCCGTCGTCGGCTCCCGGAGGCTCCCAGCAGTCAGAACGGCGCAGGCTAACACCAGGACAAGGGGGATGATGAAACCCAGCAGCTCCGCCAGGATCAGGAGGGCCCAGGCTGCTGGGATACTCACAGTCCTCATGGGCAGCTCTGAGAAGCACACCAGGTCAGTTTCGGTGAGGGCGGCGCCGGCCTCCGAGGTGGGGAGACTTGAGTCTGGTTCACTGCTGGGGTTCCTCAGCAGAGGGAAGGGCAGGCAGCACAAGCAGACCAGCAGCCAGCCGAGGGCACATATAAACCAGTCTCCTTTCCGCCTGGATGAGTTGTACCTCAGCGGGCGCATGATGAGCTCACAGCGACGCACGCTGACGCACACCAGGAAGTAGATGGAGGCGTACATGTTGACGTACTTCAGGTAGAAGCAGATCATGCAGAGAGGGTGGCCAAAGGGCCAGGTGTTGTTCAGGTAGTAGTAGATCCGTAGAGGCAGAGAGAGCACCTGAGGAGAGCAGAGAGGAGTCAGGACGGTTGTAGAGGAAGAACTACAAACAACGAACCACTTAATTTGAGTAACGGCCACTGAAACCTCATTTTAGCTACGTCTGAGCTTTGGAATGCATTTTTTACACAGCTTCTCAAAAGTGAGGAATTGCTGCTTTTCTGTCTTTTATATCATTAGACGTTAATTAACCCTTGCAGTTTGAACTGTTGGTAAAAAACAAGCAACTTGATGATGTTGTCCACAACTTTGCAAACTAGCGATTGGCATTTTCCATCATTTTTTGCATGTAATGGGTTAAACAGTATCACTTTATTTTGACCCCTCTGTTTATAAACAGAATATACACAGTCAAAAAAATAATATAACATACTACTTGGTCAGCTGGTCCACTGTTGTGATTTGTCAACCGAACCAAACTCTTCGGACTCCGCTCCAGCTCCGCTCTAATTAGCTTTGTTTGAGGGTGTGCCAAACTACTAATACTTGGTGACATCACCAAGTCACGGAAGAAAAGGCGAGACTTCAAGCAAGGCGTTTCAGGTAGTTCATAAGCAGTGTTTTTGTGGGTGAGAGTAACTCCCTTTGATGTGGACTTTGTAACTTTGCAGACCTTTTACCTGCACAAAAAACTATATAACGCACTAAAGGAAAGGGATAAAGCACCACAGTATAACAGGTCCTCTTTAATATGTTAAACAGGATCACTTTATTTTAACCCCTCTATTTATAAACATAATATAAACGGTAAAAAAAAAAAAAATTAAATGTACTACAACATACTTTATTGTAGTTATGCTTCTATAGGGAAATTTGTAAGTGTTTTTAATGTATTTTTCAGCTTCTATAGTATAACTCCTGTGAAATATCCTAAATGGTGTATAAACAAATAGTGAATGATCCACAATATAATACTTGTAATAGTATAAAATATCCTATTTTGTATGAAATATGACACTTCATTTATTATATTCATTAACAAAGCTCTTATTATAATTATATTAATTGTATTTATTAATTTAGTATTCATCTATTCATAAATACTCCATGACAACTGAACAATTTCCATCTGCTAATGAAGGCCATGGGATGTGGCTGAAAGGGTTGAGATGTCTTGATTTGTACATGTATAATATACGTGTACAAATCAAGACATCTCAACCCTTTCAGCCACATCCCATGGCCTTCATTAGCAGATGGAAATTTTTCAGTTGTCATGTTGGAAACTGTTCATATACGTCGTATATGAACAGTTGAGAGATGTTTTAATGCACAAAGTAAAGATGTGTTCATGTGTTTGTACATATATCACCAAATGTCATTACAGCTCTATTATACTGAGTTATCAATCTTTCATTATCTATCTGTTATGGATGCTTCATAGGGGAGAGGTTATAATGGTTGACAAATACATTAAATTAACACTTAAAAATGTCCTTATATCTGCTTACAACTATATTATAGCTGGAAGGAAGTATTTTATACTACTTATAAATGTTTATTGGAGGGCTAAAGTACAGTGTTATCTGTTAAACAGTTGAACAATAAACAATATAAAACAACAATACATAGATTCGTCAGTAATTAAATAGATTTGTCAGTAATTAAAGAGGACCTATTGTGCTTTTCCCCTTTCCTTTAGTGTGTTATATAGTTTTTTGTGTATGTAAAAGCTCTGCAAAGTTACAAAGACCAAAGTCCACGCCAAAGGGAGTTCCTCTCACCCACAGAAACACTGCTCCTGAACTGCCTGAAACGCATCGTTTGAAGTCACTGCCTTTCCTTCCAGAACGTGTTGATGTCACCAAGTACAGTAACACATTTGCATAATACCTGCCTAGCGGCTAGTTTGGCACACCATCAAACAAAGCTAGTTAGAGCGGAGCTGGAGCGGAGTCCGAAGTGTTTGGTTCGGTTGATCAATAACAACGGAGTTGGCCAGCTGACCAATCAGAGCAGACTGGGCTTTTCAGGACAGATGGAGCAGGAGCAGAGTTGGCAAGTCTGCTTATTATAAGCGACTTTGGGCTTGTTTTCCTGAAGAGTCGCTTACAAATATTGATAGTCGCGGGTTGTGTTTTTTTGGGCTTGTGTCTAAAGTGTATTTGCTTATTTGGACTTGCTCATGTCTCTCTCCTCTATGCCTGTCTAGTTTGTCCTGTTGCAGGATCTGTACACAACCCCGATCCCTCCGCCCCTCCCCACCGTTGTGAGACAAATCTTCGCAGAGTTGATGGAGTTTAGCTAAAGAAAGCCAGGTACTAAGTGTGCGAAATATTGCAAAAAGTACAACTAAGACTGGGAAAAAGAGAGCGGACTTTAAGATTGGATTCACCCTCAGGTGGGGGACGATTCGAAGGCAGTTTGCTACTTTTGTAAGTTTGATTTACGAGCACATCATGCTGATCTGGTGAAATGCAAAAACTAAATTAAATGTTCAAATTCTTTAAGTTTAGTTAACAAAAAAATGTAAAGTTACAAGCTAAAAAAGGAAGCAAAAATGACACGAAGCGTTCAACTTCTTTAAGTTCATACCAAGAAAAATGTAAAGTTACAATTTAAAAGTGGATGCAAAAATGCAATCCAATGCAAAACAAATTTTTTTTGGTGATGCAATCCAAAATAAATTCATACATATATATGAAGTGATCAAGTGGCTGCCTCTCTCTCTCATTTTGGCCGCTTGCTTGGGTCTTTTGGGGGGCGGAGAGTTGCTTCTTTTGGGCTTGTTTCTATAGACCTGGTTGCTTGTTTCTCTCGCAAGGTCTGGCAACGCTGGGCAGGAGCTCAAACAGAGCATTTCAGACAGAGGGTGAAAAAGAGGTGCTGCAGCACGGCCGGTATGAGAAAAATAAAGCGTTGTTTGAACATTAAAGCATATAAACATGTTCTAGTAGAAACCCAAAATACAAGTATGCACCTTTAAATAAACATATTATGTTTAGGTTCCCTTTAAACACTTAAAAACGTCCTTATATCTGCTTACAACTACATTATAGAGTGATATAAACAATCTCAGGAAGTGTTATATACTACTTTTAAAGGCTTATTAGGGGGACTAAAGTAAAGTGTTATCGGTTAAACAGTTAATTGAAACAATAATTCATAGATAAGCCAGTAATGAAATGAAATTAGATGACTAAAAACCTAAAAAAAACAATCTAATAGGAAGTACAAAAGACATGGAAGGATGTTTACCTGCAGCAGGTCGGCCACAGCCAGGTTCATCATGAACACCACAGCCTTCTTGGTTTCTCTGATGTAAACCTTGAACACCCAGAGTGCCAGCACGTTACCCAGCAGGCCCGGCGCTAAGATCACACTGTATACCACTGCGTACACATGGTGCTGGTATGTCCGGAGATCTTCAGTGCTTTTACAGCTGTGGTTGGCAAAGTTCATCTTAAGCCAAGGGCTGTTTACTGTTAACTGTCAAGACAAGCTGCCTTGTGAGACCAACAGGAAGCTTGAGTCAGGAAAGCTGCTTGTCGTGTGGTGACGGGTGTGATGGAGCGTCCGTGCTGTCCATTATGGCGAGGAGGAGTGAAGTGTGTGTCCAGCGCTGATAAACTGTTGATGTTTCATTTAATCCCAGCAACATAACATCCTGGTAGAGAAGAAAGGAAAGGGTCAACAGGATGATATTAGTTCTAATAGCAGCGTGTTTTGCATGTGGCACAGATAGCTATCAGGTTTTGAGAAAGAGCCTTTCTCCATCAGACACGCATCACATTGTACAGCATTCACACACACGCAAACACGCTCACACCTGTCAGCCACAGCTTCAGCTTGTTAGTTATACCATGTGTTAACGCATACCATAAAAGAGTCGTTTGCATGTGATTGCAGCTTTTGCAATGGCATTTACAGTAAATATGCAAACCCACAGAGAAGTAGATGCTACAGTCTCCCACGCCATCGTTTAGCATCTCCACCTGCAGGGCAGCCAACAATAAGCCTGTGTGAGACTGGCGTGGTTAGCAAGTCAGACCAGGAGTGTGGTTAGCAGGTCAGACAAAGAAAAACGTGCTGCGTATATATGAAGAACAACACTCTCTGTGGTGAATTCACAGTTCCAAACACTTACATAATGCTTTTTGACATTTCCAACACCACAAATATTTACATTTTAATTTTAAAACCTCTAAGGTAACCCTGATATTGATTTTAACTTTCGAATGGAAATTCACAGTAATATCTGGAACTGAGCTTCCAGCTTGTGGGTGTCATCCACCCACTGCTGTAAACATCAGTAGGCGTATGCTGGTTCAGCAGGGGTTTCCTTACTTTTGCTTCAACCCAGATATCCTGCTTCAGAACACACATAGTGTGAGCTGTGAAGAGTCATCCTTGTTTTATACAGTTTGTCCCTTTTTATTATCTGATTTGACTAAACTGCTCCTAGCTAAATATGGAACAGAAAAAAGAGAACTTGTATTCAAAACATAGTATGTTACTGTATTTTGCAAGGGAAATGAAACAGACTACACCCGAAATGAGGTGTTTTGTATGTATGTAACAAGCTTAGTACACAGATCCTTCCCTTAAAGGGGATATATCATAACAAAATTATCTCTTTCAATGCTTGTGCACATATGCCGCGCATTTTGTCATTTGTACAGTATAACGTACGTAGTGTGTCCGGCGTAGTGGACGGTGTAGTTTTGTAATGTTTTAAAATCTGGGTCGAGTGAATTAAAAATTGCGGTCGCTATCGACGGTAGCTTGGCTTTTTAAAAACTAGTGATGATTCTCTCTGACTCTAGTATCGGCTCAGTCTGCTTGTAACCTCAACCGAGGAGGTACCAAGAATGGATTGGTTGTATTGATACCATCCACAACTTCATAGAAACGCGAAAGTAACTGTTCTTGTGCAACAAACTGAACTGAACTGGACTGCTTGGTGGAAACCTGTCAATACATCTGGGTATCTGGAATGTCTACTAATTCACAAGCTGTAAAATAAAACAACCCAGTCAGTTTTTTGTGGGCTGTCTAGATCAGAAAACATGTGAGATTTGGCCCCCCTTCCTCTGTCACATGCAGGCTCATTAGAATATATCACCTACAGCTTGAAACTACCTTTGCAAAGGTGAACCATATTTTTCTCGCAGGCCAATCAGAGCACACTGGGCATTTTCGGGTGGGGGTCTTAAAGTCAGAAGCGCTAAAATGGAGCATTTCAGACAGAGGGTGAATACAGCTATATTCAGACAGACAGTATGAGAAAAATAATGTTTTTTTTAACATTAAAGCATGTAAACATGTTCTACTAGAAACCCAAAATACAAGTATGAACCTGGAAATGAGCACGATATGTCCCCTTTGAGTAAAAGTACCAGTGCAACAATGTAAACTTACAAAAGTCTTGCATTAAAATTCGTCCTATTATCAGCAAAATGTACTTATATATCTCATATATCAAAATAAAAGTAGTCATTCTGCAGAATGATGTAGCATTATATATATTACATCATTAAATTGTTAATACTGAGGCATCAATATGTAAGTAGGGCCCCTCTGAAGTGTTCAGTGAGGATGTTACAATAGCCTTAAAGGTTCTCTATTCGATATCCAGAGCATTGATATAGCAGCAAACAACTATTTGCTATGCAAAGATATAGAGGAGTAATGTCTACCTGAGCAGAGAATGAAGTCACTCTCCCTCTGTGTGTGTTGTAATCAGAGCTTCTCCGTGCTTTGTTGACATAGCCGGGCACACCCTCTGGTTCCTCCTCAGGTTAACACTGTTAGCTCTGTCAGCACTGTTGCTGTCGTTTCCACTGTTATCGCCAGAGCTGGACTAGGACAAAAAAGTTGGCCCTGGCATTTTTGCCCAGACTGCGCCACACACACATCCCATCTTCGCCCTCCACTATGTATACCAACAGTGCCATCCCCTGAAAACACTAAAGCAGCGTAATGAGTAAGAAGCAATTCAGGAAGGTTTAAAAGAGAGGAAACGTGATAAATCCCTTCAACAAGTGGTTTTGAAAAATTGTATATTCCACTGTGATGAAAAGGGCTTCTCACATGGATATGGAGTAGCCAGACAGTGGGGAAAAGTATCTAGCTAGGGTGTTCCGGGGGCATGTGGAGGCGGGGCTGATACAGACAAATCTCAATCACCATCAGCCCAGTGTCAATTTAGAAAAAAAACAATGGGTCGATCTACCTGTTTTATGGGCCGGTTAGACAACAACAGCAAAAAAAAAGACTGTTGTGTCGGCCCACCGGGAAAGTGCCCAGTATGCCAGTATGCCAGATTACCAGTCCTGCCCTGGTTATCGCTGTGAGCATCATTAACTGTAAGCCATCGCCAAGTTGACAGCCGTACAGAGGCAACAGATATGCTTCCAATCTCACATTTAGCACCTTTAAAATAAATGTAGTGAAGTAAAAAGCACAATATTTACTTCAGAAATGTAGTGGAGTAGAAGTATAGTAGCATAAGTAGCAGAAAATGGAAATACTCAAGTAAAGTACATTTACGTCACAACTGCATAGTACAGTACTTCAGGGGGAGGAAGTTAACGAGCAGAGGAACTTTGGTTAAGTAAGAGGGGATTTTTTAAAAACATGAAGTCTTCCACATCACTGTGGCCTGTGCCTTTTATCCTACTTCACAGCACTGAGAAAGATCTCCCAGTGGACCCTCCATCCCCAGTCTTCCTTTTAGCCTCAATGACCTTTGACCTGTGTGGGACTGTTTTAGTGTGATTCTTCTCTCACTTTTGCATGTACGGTATGCTTCTCTCAGTGGCTATCATTATGATCTTCAATGTCTTTTTAGTGATGACAATCATTATTCTTTCATTTCCTCTTTGCGGCTTATGGCAGTTACAGTATGTGCACAATGATGACCTATCATGGCCAGCCCTTATGTGATGTCCACATATAATCTTATTGTGAGACATCATCTTATGTCTTTGGATCATGTTGATATCAGTAATATGAAATGTCTGCACCCCTACCTTAGGATTCAGCACTTTCAGTCATCAGATCTCGCCAATGGAAACACATTATTTCATCCTCTGTGATTCATCCCTCTGTGGGTTGCTGGCGCCTTGTAGCTTTTCCGCTCAGATACGACATCTCGCCTCGTGTATCAGCACCCCGAAAAGTTAGTGGCCACTCAGCAGCACCAGGGTCCCTCCACGTGTGCTGCTCCAACAAAAACATGTCACGATCCCCATCCCAGATACACAGACTGATAAAGGAACACTCTGGCCTACAGACACCCATTCACACCCTCAACATAACAGACATTCCTCACGCATGCGAGGTCCCCCATGAGCCATGACTCCACACTGAAGGCATCCAGCTGTTACAGCCTCTCACACAAAAGCACTGTCTTTTTTTTTTTTTTAAAGGAATCAACTGTTAATATCTCACCTCTTGTCTTCAGGCTTGAGGCTGCGTCGCATCAAAAAGCAGGAGGGTGAAGCATCAACCAACACACATGCCATCCCCTCCCTCCTCCCCCTCTGACTAACACTATTCACTCTCTCTGTCCTGCCCTCTCACTTCCTCACTTCTTTCTCTCACTCTTATCTCTTTTTCTGCCTCTCCTATCCAATTTCTGCCGTCTTTTTTCTTTTCTAATCTGAAGTTATTTCCTGTGTTGTTTCTCACAGTGTCCTCTCTGTATGTCTTTCTCTCTTCTCTGTGTCTGCTGCTCTGGGGGTTTCAGCACACACAGTGCTTCCTGTGAGTGTAGGGGTGTGGTTTACAAGAATTTTTGACACCATGACTTCTGCCATTATGGCCACTTTTTCCCCTTGTAAGCAGCATTGATCAGCCATGCGTGTGCTTTTGGTGGCAGATGAAATCATTGTAATTAGGGCTGTCAGTCGATTCAAATATTTAATTGTGATTAATCGCATGATTGTCCATAGTTAATCATGATTAATCGCAAATTTATAGCACAATTTTTTTCTGCTCAAAACGTACCTTAAAGGGAGAGTTGCCCAGTATTTCATACTCTTATCAACATGGGAGTGGGCAAATATGCTGCTTTATGCAAATGTAAGAATATATTTATTATTGGAAATCAATTACCAACACAAAGCAATGACAAATATTGTCCAGGAACCCTCACAGGTACTGCATTTAGCATAATAAATATGCTCAAATCATAACATGACAAACTCAAGCCCAACAGACAACAACAGCTGTCAGTGTGTCAGTGTGATGACTTAACTATGACTTGCCCCAAACTGCATGTGATTATCATAAAGTGGGCATGTCTGTAAAGGGGAGACTCGTGGGTACCCATAGAACCCATTTCATTCACATATCTTGAGGTCAGAGGTCAAGGGACCCCTTTGAAAATGTCCATGACAGTTTTTCCTTGCCAAAATTTTGCGTAAGTTTGGAGTGTTATTTAACCTCCTTCTTGACAAGCTAGTATGACATGGTTGGTACCAATGGATTGCTTAGGTTTTATAGTTTCATTCAGTATCTTCACTCTAGCTAAAAATCGCAAGTTGCGTTAATGCAGTAAAGGAATTAGTGGCGTTAAAACGAATTTGCGTTAATGTTTATTATGGCTTTATCTTTGATAGCCCTATTTGTAATATATCAGGACTGAGAATCAGCATGAAAACTAGAAACAGAAAAGTTGGTTTTTGGCCTTTTTTAGGCTGCTGTACATATTTCACAATATTTTCAGTAGCTAAATACCAGATGAAATTTGATGCTGGAGCGTGGCAGCGAAAAGATCAGAAGTGGGAACATTTTGGTGGGTGAATCAGACAACTGGCAGTTCTTCCTAAAGTGGGCTGCATGCATCTGCCCGGGGGCGGGGGGGTAGCCGTCTCAGAGTTGGCTCAGACTTGTGTTTAGCAGATGCAAGAGGAGGTGGGTGTGTGTGTGGGGGGTGGGCTGACTTTTCAGTTTAAAAGCCGACCTCAGAGCCTGACAGTTACTGGTTTTTCAAAGCTGCGGCAACTGCTGCCAACTGTCTTCACCACTTTGCATCGTGAGAGGAAGTAGAGCCAAAAATGAGTTGGCATCTGTTCCCACGCGCTGTCACAACAGAGGAAACCTCATTATGAAGCGACACAAACACCAACAGATAAGACTGACAGACAGCGCTTTTATTTACACTCATTCACATACAGCTTTGACATATAGCTTATTTAAAGCTTTTTTTTACTGAAGATAGCTGCAGCGTATGTAGGCTACATGAGGCCACTGTGATGATATTCACATAGATATGATAGAGCGTGTGCACACTCATTATGAAACACAGACATGAGTTTGTTCTGAGGCAATGACCTCTGGGAGGTTCTTCACAATGAGGTCAAAGCTCTTTGGCTCAGTTCGTAATCAGCTGTAACATGTGAAATCGTCTCGTCGTCAATACGTCATCCAGAGAAGGCTCTCATGATCACGCCCCCTTTTGGGGGAAAACAATCCTGTGTCCCTCGTAGACGGTAACAGAGTAAAGAGAAGAAGCTGAAACATGTCTCCAAACTTCTACTTTAAACAAACTGGTAATAGTAATAATGCTATGCCGAAGAGTTGCTGATGTATAGTTGGTTGCACCAACAATAAATCCAAAAATGCTGATCTCTGATTTGTTCCCCTGTCATGTCCTAAAACAGATATAATACGTGAATATTCACTGTCAGTATGGTAAATCGCTAAATGATGCTGTTGACAGTGACTAGCATTGCTAGCTAACGTTAGCTTGAGTGTGAGACTGCTGCAGTAATACAGTCATACATTAACGTTATGGCTCCAAGCTATAGACCAGACCAGCATGGCGTCATCTCCGAAGCAGCGCTCCCTTTTGGGGGAAAGAAACTCGCTGTCACAGGAGAGAAAATGACAAAAAGCTGTTGTGTAGCGGGTTGACCGAGGCTTTCACACTGAGATTTGAGGCACATAGGATACGTGAATACTTACTGTCTGTGTGGTAAATGGCTAAATGATGCTGGTGACAGTGAACGTTAGCTTGAGTGGGAGGCTGCAGTAATACAGTCCGTTATAGCAGCATCAGACTGTCGTCGCCAACTAAATCTCAGCCTATAGATCAAACAGTTGGCTGTAAACAGGTTGGTTATTTACATACAACACTTAGCCTAACGTGATTCAATCAAAGTATAGATGTCTGGATGAGCAATATCCGGCCAATGTGTTGGACGGGGGAAGACTGAAGGGACATGATGGTGATCAACCTTAATCTATTAAGGTATCACGAACACTCAGGTTCAGGCAAGGTCGCAAAATAATTATTAGACGTGTTTAAAACAATCGTTTGTATAACAAGAGATGAATAAATACAAACTTGTCAAAATTACAATCCAAACACACGTCAAATTGCATTGAAGTCTATGGGATCTTCAGTGTCCAACCCTGGATGTATAAAGAGAACTGGATACAGTGTTGGAGGCGGGGCCCCGTTCATTCCTATGAAAGTTGCTCAGTGACGCATGATGTCAAAATGGCTCGACTTCCGCCTGGAAAAGTACCCGAATCTTCCGGCGATCTTCCGCATCCATTGAGCCCATGGAACATGTGCAGTAGCGTCCGTTCGGTCATGGCTTGCTAACTCCGCCTCCCAGCCCTCGCTCCAGCCTCGGTCTGGGTCTCGTTCACATGAACATAGGAAGGGAAATAACTCTGGATCCGGCTATTAGTTAATTTTACAACTTTTAGGACCAAATGATTTAAATAAGGGCTATTCAAGTGTTCATACTGGGAAGATGATTCAGTTACAGACGTCTCTTTCCCAATGTAAGTCGGTAATGTCTTTTTGGGCCCAATGGCATCACGTGACGGACACAGAAGTTGTAGTACCACCGTTTGGCCACCATGAAAATTGGCATCAATGACCGGCGCTCTTCCTGGAGGTTTGGTTCTATCCCCCCAAAAGGGGGCGTGGCATTGACTTTTTTTTTTTTAAGTACCTGTATGTGCCGGTCTGAATAATGCTAGTCCCTGTCTGAGCAGCTACTCTCCATGCTCGTCAGTCTGTGCTGCGTGGCACGCTGGGTCGGCGAGCTGATCGGGGAGGAGAGCAGCGAGGCGGTGAAGGAGGAGGTGCGCCTGGTGAGGTGCAGTCTGAACTCGGCCGTTACAAAGTAATACAGCAGAGGGTTGAGGCAGCAGCTCAGGCTCGCCAGGCACAGAGACACCGGGTGGAACTGACGCACGGCCAGCTTGGTGGCGCAGTGGGACATGATGCCCTGCGACACCATCAGGTAGAGCAGGAAGTTGAGGTGGTAGGGGGCGAAGCAGATCAGGAAGAGGGCCGAGCAGCTCAGCACCATCCGTAGAGCACGCCGCTTCTCGCCGTTGGTCTGCTTCTCGTGATATTTATCAGTCTGGCTGTTGGAGGTGACCGACTGGGCTCGGCTGAGCGCTGAGGAGCCGTGTGTGGTCGAGTTTTGCTGCTGATCCTGGGTCTGTCTTTGGTTGAGGGAGCGGGCGATGCGGATGGAGCTGTAACTGATGCAGGCCAAAGGGATAACGAAACCAAACAGCTCAGCGAAAGCCATCATGGTGATCGCCAGAGAGAGCGGCAGACGACGGGTGGGCAAGTCCTTAAAACAGCCGTCTTTGGCGGGGCTCGTACTCGCAGGAAGCTTGGTGTAACCCAAGGGATGCTGGGTAGAAATGGCACCCAGAGGATAGGACATGTTGTAGACCGTGTGCATGCTGACGCTGGCACTGGTGGTGGAGCTGCTGCTGCTGCTACTGCTGCTGCTGCTCCGCATCAGGATGAATGGCGAGCAAGCCAGGCCGACCACCACCCACACTATGACACTGATCAACAGGTCGTAGCGCCGCCTCCACCGGCGAGCGGAGAACGGGTTGAGCAGGAAGACGCACCTCTGCACGCTGATGCACACCTGGAAAACAATAAAAAAACAGTGTGATGGACCAGATTTAGAGCCACGGGAAGTAAATTTGTTCCGAGAACTGGGAGTCACAGGCTTGGATTCAAATGACTTCCTGTTATGCATTCTCCTTTAAAATAGATTAGAAATGGCTATTTGAGATCCCTCGCTCCTTCTTTATAGTATTCCAGGATTATTTTTGCTCACCAGGAACACGATGGCGGCGTACATGTTGAGGTACTTGAGGTAGAAGCAGAACAAGCAGACGCCTCGTCCGAAGGGCCAGGTGTGTGTGAAGTAATAGTAAATCCTGAGGGGCAGAGAGAGGATGTGGGCCAGGTCTGCTAACGCCAGGTTTATCATGAAGATCACCGCCTTGGTCTTCTTACTGCGGAGCAACATGCAGAAGAGTTAGCCCATATGTCCACAACATCTTTGAGGCTTTATATGTGTGTGTTTGTGTGTGTGCGTACCTGATGTGTCTGCAGAGCACCCAGAGAGCGGTGGTGTTGAGCAGCAGCCCGGGGAAGAAGAGCAGCAGGTAGAAGTAGGTGTACATCGTATCCATGCGCTGTTCCCAGCCGGTCATGTTGTGTCCACATCCTGAGGAGGAGTTGGCCAGGGACTCCTCCTCCCACGCTCCAGATGTATTCACAGTCATTTCCTCTCTCACGCTGACACTCAACAACCCTGATCAGTCCTTCATCATGTCAATCTCCCACACTGAACACCTGCAAGTGAAAAAGGAGAGCTGACAGGTAATGGAATAAGCATTATTTTCTAACATAATATTTCCAGAAATCCCAATTTATTGGTGTCATTTCTAATAACGAGACCCTTTATAAAGACTTTAGAAGTTGTAACAGATGGTCTTTTAACATAATTCAATTAGGGCTGTCAAAGTTAACGCGATAATAACAAGTTAACGCATATTCGTTTTAATTTCTTTAATGCATTAACATAATCGATTTTTCGGAGGTTGTAGGTCAGTTTTAAAGCTAGAGTGAAGATACTGAATGAAACTAGAAAACCTAAGGAATCCATTGGTACCAACCATGTCATAGTTGCTAAATAAGGCTCCAAACTCCAAAAAACTGGCATGGCCATTTTGGGGTCCCTTTACCCTTGACCTCAAGATATGTGAATGAAAATGGGTTCTATGGGTACCCACGAGTCTCCCCTTTACAGACATGCCCACTTTATGATTATCACATGCAGTTTGGGGCAAGTCATAGTCAAGTCAGCACACTGACACACCGACCGCTGTTGTTGCCTGTTGGGCTGCAGTTTGCCATGTTATGATCTGAGCATATTTTTATGCTAAATGCAGTACCTGTGTGGGTTTCTGGACAATATATTGTCATTGTTTTGTGTTATTAATTAATTTCCAATAATAAATATATACATACATTTGCATAAAGCAAGCATATTTGCCCACTCCCATGTTGATAAGAGTATTAAATACCCGGCAAATCTCCCTTTAAGGTACATTTTGAACAGATAAAAAATGTGCGATTAATTATGGACAATCATGCGATTAATCGCAATTAAATATTTTAACCGATTGACAGCCCTAAATTTAATACTGCTTTATAGATCTGTTTTAAGCTATTAATAAGGACAACACTTGGGTTGCCAGATTGTGAAGAAAATCTTTCAAAACTACCCATCAGTAGCTGTTCTGGAGCTTTTGGTTGTATGCAATGATCCTCCTCAGCAGATGAAGTTTGTCCAGTGGTCATGGAATTGCATAATGTTCAAATGTCCATTTTTTTTAATCTTTTAAGGATTTCTTGTCCACGTTGGCTTAAGAGTTGAGATTGAAAAGCTCAGCAGTTGGCTGTTGACATTGCCAACTGTTCTTTCAGTCTCATCTTTGACTGGTGTTTTTCCTCCTCTTGCATAACCCCTTATTATTATTTATTTTTTTTGCTTGCTTGCTCTTTAGTTCACCAGGAAGACTCTTCCCATGGACTGTTGGGCCAGTTAACTTATGGAAAAACAAGGCTGCATCTGGACTTCAATCAATTTTTTAACAACTTATAAACATTTACAAATGCAGACAGATTGTTTTTGTAAAAAGCTATCATGTCAGCAATTTCAAATGTCAGGAAGCCATCAATAAAGGGTCACGAGTTTCACTTTTGAATAAGCCATCACATCTATTGTTATAGATACAGTTACGGTCATATACAGAAGTCATATCAGTACTGTAAGTTTGCAGAAACGATGCAAAGTAATCAATCAGAAATGTTGTGCTCTCTTGCAATTAACTGTAAAAAGTCTACAGTTATCAATGTTTACACGTCATTAAAGTGGCACCACTCAGCCTTTAGTAAAGGGGTTTTCCAACAATTCATCAAGTCTGCAGTTGTGAATAATAATAAGTGGATCATAAATGTATTCTGGCCCAGATGCAGTCCTTTTTCCAGAAGGTAGGTGGTCCAACGGTCCACTGGAAGGGTCTTCCTGATGAACTTAAGTGTAGTATAAATAAAAAGCAAGAAAAAGAAAAGATTTTTCACGACCTGGCAACCCAAAAGTTGTTGTTAGAGTTGGCTCATAACATAATGATTTGTTAATATTAATAAAGCCATTAGTTGCAACTTACAGCGTTTACATATTACATGAAATATACTACGGAAAACAAATTAAACATTAAATTCCTGAAGTTCACAAATGTAACAGGAAATGTGCAGCAAGCCGACCGGCCACGAAATGATTTCACCCCGTTCTTGTATGTACAGTTTCATCTGGCTAAATCATGGCTTGGCTTTCTCAAGGTACGATGAAGACATTTGTTTCTGTCTGTGTTATTAAAATTAAAATGAAACAGGGTTGTGAAAAATACTGACAGAAGGTGTAATAAATCAGAGATGTCTGTCTGGTCAAAGATTGCAGCATGAAGCGTGTGTAATAAAGACAGGGCATTTAGTCTGCTTATCACCGAAACATCGCCCTTCCTGCTGCCATCAACCTGAGACCACACCCTTCCTCTGCTTTCCCCAGAGGGGGGGGGGGGGACGAGAAACGGCGACAATTTATTTTTGCTGCTTTACTGTAATTTTCTCCTTTGACCCCTATTGGCTGTCGGGGCTATCAGTCTGCTGCAGTCAGCCAACAACGTTAGTCTGCTGCAGTCAGCCCTCACGTTACCTGTACAGTTTAGAGTAGTGCAACAGTGAGTCCAGACTTGAATTTAGGGAAGTACGCAGGTTCCAGAGAACTTGCACTTTCTCACCTTGTTGTGTAAGAAACATTTGTCCATTTTAAAACCCATTTGATCAGTTTTTCAAACTCTATGTCTCATGTTTCAGTCTCAAAATCAAATCCCATCAGATGACATTTCAAGTCATCAACTAGTGCTGCAGTGATATATTTTAGCCTGCAACAATCACAAACAAATCCATTTTGCACCTGAAATGAATAATGCCTGTAACATTTACATACTGATACATTTTGAATGCTAAGTGAAAGAGGATTTCATAACAAACCCCCTGTCATCAGCAAAATGTGAAGCGCGACCGTGACCACAAATGTTCAGACAAAGCACAGCAGCGTGACCGCCTCACACATCATTTCTCTTACTAACAAACTGTGTGATTACCTCGTTCTTCTCCGTTGTCTCCCTAAGTGATCAGCGTGGACGGAGAGGGGGGGGCGAAGTCAGAGTGAGTGACCACCAACGACCACATGCTCCAGCAGCTTCACACTCCTCTGTAATACGGCAGACAGACTGATGCATAGACACACTCTCCTCCTCCTCCGGCGGTACAGCACAGTGGCAAACAAGGTCAAACCTTCCTGTCAGTGTGTGCATGCGAGCGAGTATGCATTAATAACCCGCCAATGATGTGGTTTCAGATTGACTGTCTTTGCACGAGGCGGTGGCGTCTGGTGTGGGCTGTTTCTTAGGTATGGTGATAAGGGGAAGGGGAAGCTCTGCACTCACGCACGCCTGTGTTTTTCTACCGTTTGTGACGTCACTGAGCTCCGAGCAACTCAGCCAAAACTTAAGATTGGGCACACAGAGAGAGAGAGAAGGTGAGTGTGTGGTTGAGAAAACTAAATGACTGGTAAAGATATTAATCTAAAAGAAGACAGACAGACAGACGGGGATGAAGATGTTAGTTCCTCTTACCTCTTACACAGCAGAGTCTGAGCAGCTTGTATCCACGCTACTATATTGCAGAGTAAATGTCTCAATTTGCATCCCACAATATTTGGAGATTAAAATGCAATCAACCACTTCCCCTATCGAATGCCACACTTCCTTTTTGAAAGCTGTTTATCATAGCATTCATTTTGTGAAGTAGACTTGTGTGTACACCTTTCCTGTGTGTCCTCTGAGCTCCAAAAAGGCTTGATTTGATTTATTACCGATGGCGAGGAGTGGCTGTGTGCCCTTTGGTAATACAGTTATGGTTTCACTTGTGTGCCATCTAGAAGAAATATGTTTTCACATAGCTTTAAGATGCAAAAAAAAAAAACTGTTCAACACAATGGCAGCGGTTTTTATCCATCCTGTTAGTTTCACAACCATCTGTACATGAGAAGTTACACCCTGGTAAGTCCCAGGCTCGTACCAGACACCAGCGTGGCCTGTGTGTGTGCGTTCAGAGCTTCCTGTGCTGTAACAGCATGGCTTCACCTCAACACACCCAGTTCAATATATATAGAGCCAGGACAGACAGTGTTGAAGTTAACCGTCAGTGGAGTCTATTCAGGTGTTTTCACTCAAATGTTTGTTCAGATTTGTGGCCACTAGAGGTCAGAACAGGCCAATACTCTCAGTTCACTGAGCTACAGTATGCAGTTTTTTCCTCTTCTACGATTGCTCCATTAGAGGACACATTTGAAGGGTCGAGTGCTGCAATGTTTCGACACATTCTTGACATGATCAATTGTCACAAGCGTGTCAGAGAAGAACTATGGTGGCCTTCAGGTGACGTAAAAACGCGAAAGGCTCTCTGATTATACACTAATGAAAACATAGTTATGAATATTATATTCCATTTCTGCTAATAGATCACCCGAAATCCTACACACTGGACCTTTAAAGGCTAACACACAAGCAAGCCAGGAACATGCTGGCTCTAGACAGTCACAATAACTCTGTACTGTGCTGTTTACTCCCTGGCATTTTGTTTTTAGGATTGTACATAATTTAATTCAACAAAGAGTTGAAGAGGGAATAAAAGCCCTCCAAGCTAGTTAGCTTACTCTCAGTTAGTTATATCCTGCCATAGGCTGTATATATAATGATGGACGACATGACAGCTCCCAAAAAGTGAAGCCAAAAAAACCTGATTGGCTGGCTGCAGTATAGGTCATAAATCCCGCCCCCTCCATGTTAGCAGATGGGACATGGACCAAACTAAAAAGTCAAAGTATATG
Source organism: Sebastolobus alascanus (assembly GCA_916701645.2). NCBI lineage: Eukaryota > Metazoa > Chordata > Actinopteri > Perciformes > Sebastidae > Sebastolobus > Sebastolobus alascanus. The sequence goes on from CAKAOJ020000042.1 coordinate 402,475, forward strand.
TTAAATACATTTTTCCCAAAGATGATTACTGTCATTTTAGGTAGTTCTTATCACGCTGATGTATGTTCAAGTGTTCATTTTTCTGATAAGTTTAGTTTTAATTAGTTATTTGATCCTTTAAAAAGGGGTTGAAATGTCATGATTGACAGCTGTGATTGACAGCTGCTCTGAGTGAAGTCGTCGCACAGCCGGAGGCTCGAGAATTGTACGAGAGAGGAGATGTAACTTTAACTTTCCATTATGTCAATTTGATCATAAATGTAGTTATAGAGATATTATGGTTGGTTGTGTCTTTCTAGTCAAACAGCTACCGTGGTGCTAACGTAGCAGCTACGTGGTTGTGTGTGGGCGGGACCTCGATACCGCGGCTCCAGCCCCCGATCACTACTGTGCAGACTCTGGCTCCAAATGACGTCAAAATCTCAAGACGGCAGCTCCCGTATCCGGGATACTTTGGCTTCACTTTTGTACAGTGGGAGGACGTGGAGACGCGTCGTCCATCTTTATATACGTATATTATTATATATGTATCCTGCGTGATGGCATACTCAAGGCCTTTTGGATAAAGTATTCACCAAATGTCCCACAAATTCAGACACAGAACTCCTGGATCTGCTGACATGACTGTTTTGCCGTACGTGCAGTGTTAACACGATGATATGGGGTACTTAGTCAACAGTGTTCACTCGTACTTAGTGCACGTTGCTGTGTGTAAGAGACTTTGAGCAGATCTGCAATCTAAGGCCAGATTAAGACAGAGAGACCTCATTCAGAAGCAAACAATGGACCATTGCTCCGGTCATTATGGAGCATTTGGCCTGGGACACAGAACACAGGCCAAGGTCTTCAACTGGATCAGAGCTGCTGCTCCGACAACAACCTCGCAAGAAAAACTCCTCCATGAGTTCAAACCTGCAGTCATGCTGACGAAGGCCAGTTCAGAATATGTTTGAGCGGAACCAACAGGCGCGAGGCGGACAGAAAATAATAAATGCAGCCGTGAGAGTAATTCAAAACAGACATTTAATGGCCTCAAATGTCAACATGAGAAACACTGTACTCAGTAGGTCAGCGCGCTGCCGTGTTACAATAACTCACCACACTAACGAGTGTCATAACATTAACGTCTAAAATGATATAATGTGCTGTGAAAGCTTGAACTTTACAACAATACAACTTAAGGGCTCAGTGTGTTACGAAAGTACTAAACAGTACTATTTCAACAATGTGGATGGAAGTCTCCATTCTGTCCACGATCCAGTGCATTTGTGAGTGTTTGTGTGCCTGAGTGCTGATGTGTTGCAGTCTCTTTTAGAGGCTCTGCGTGTCTCTGGACAATAGTCCCGGTGTGGCTGGGTCTCTGATCCCCGTAGTGTTCTCTCATAATAAACACACACAGATACATTCCTCTGCTCTCCAGCGGTGGATTAATCCGTAAATCCCAGGCCATACCTCAGGATTTACCTCAGGATTTAGCTAATCTGCTGAGTTATGTGTTTGTCACTTCCAGGACCAAACAGCTGATTGTTTTGTTTTTTAAAAAATCCAGGGCTCCTGTCACAAACCCACATTGTCCTTCTTTTACCTTCCTTCTTCAGTCAGAACTGACTCTCAGACACCTTTGACTCTTTCCCGTTGCTGGCCGGAGTGTTGGTGTCTCTGGGGAGAGTGTTGGCCGTGTCCTGGGTCTCGGTGTCGCTGCGGGGGATGCTCTCGGGCCGGGAACCCGACGCTTTGCCTCCCATGGTCAAGCTTTTCTGGAAGCTCTCCGAGGTGAAGTAGTAGACGACGGGGTCCAGGCAGCAGTTGAGGCTGGCCAGGCACAGAGTGATGGGGTAGAGGGTTCGGGCGAAGCGCTCCACGCCACAGTTCGACAGCGCCTGGGTCCGCACCAGGGCGTACAGGAAGAGGATGGAGTTGTAAGGGACGAAGCAGATGATGAAGATGCCCAGATGGACCACAATCATCCGTAGGACGCGTCTCTTGCTGTTACAGCCGTGACAAACGGTCATCGGGCGCCGCAGTGTCCGCAGAACGAGCGAGGAACAAACCAAGTTGGCCAGGAGGGGGAGGAGGAAGCCCACAATCTGGGAAATAAATAAAAAACATGACAGAACTTTATGAAAAAGCGTAACATCACTGCTATGTCTCTGGTTATCTTAATAAAAAAAGTGTATAACTTAAGGCTGTCAATCGATTAATAATTGCGATTAATCGCATGATTGTCCATAGATAATCGCAATTAATAGCAAATTAATTGCACATTTTTCATCTGTTCAAAATGTACCTGGGGAGATTTTTCAAGTGTTTAATACTCTTATCAACATGGGAGTGGGCAAATATGCTTGCTTCATGCAAATGTATGTATATATTTATTATTGGAAATCAATTAATAACACAAAACAATGACAAATATTGTCCAGAAACTCCTCACAGGTACTGCATTTAGCATAAAAAATATACTCAAATCAGAACATGCAAACTCAAGCCCAACAGGTTAACTGTCAGTGTGTCAGTGTGCTGACTTGACTATGACTTGCCCAAACCTGCATGTGATTATTATAAAGTGGGCATGTCTGTAAAGGAGAAACTCGTGGGTACCCATAGAACCCATTTTCATTCACATATCTTGAGGTCAGAGGTCAAAGGTCCCCTTTGAAAACGGCCATGACAGTTTTTCCTCGCAAAAATTTAGCGTAAGTTTGGAGCGTTATTTAGCCTCCTTGCCGACAAACTAGTATAACATGGTTGGTACCAATGGATTCCTTAGGTTTTCTAGATCATAGCAGTATCTTCACTCTAGCTCTAAAACCGAACCTGCTACAGCCTCTGACAGTAAAGTCGGTCGGGATCGCCCACGGTTTTCCTGTTTCATATGATGCCATTATCTTCACTCTAGCTTTAAAACTGAGCCCGCTACAACATAAAAATCACAAGTTGTGTTTATGCGTTAAAAAAAATTGTGATGTTTAAACGAATGTGTGTTAACGCGTTTTTATCGTGTTAACTTTGGCAGCCCTAGTATAAATGGTTTGTATGTTAATAATGTGTCACTATCAGAGCACTCACCTCGATGAAGATGGTGATTTTGGACAGGTAGGTCCTCCAGGTGCTCTTGGAGAAGCCCTCGAAGCACGTGGTGGCTCTGTTTGTGCTGTTAATGGTGGAGAAGAAGGTCACCGATATTCCTCCCCCCACGATGGTGAGCCACACGCCGGCACACACCAGCGCCGCGTTCCTGCGCGTGCGGATGGAGCGGGAGCGGAACGGGTAGACGATCGCCAGGAAGCGGTCCACGCTGATGCAGGTGAGGAAGAGCATGCTGCCGTAGATGTTGGTGATGAAGGCCGTCCCCGACACCTTGCACAGTCCGTCTCCGAACGGCCAGTGGCGGTTGACGTTGTAGAAGACCTTGAACGGCAGCGTGAAAACAAACACTAAATCGGATAAGGCTAAATTAGTCATAAACATTGTGGTCTCGTTGCTTATCTTCATCCGGAAGCAGAACACAAAAAGGGCGGCGCAGTTGGTGATCAGGCCCAAGACAAAGACCACGCTGTAAACCACAGAGTACAAGTTGTACTTGAAGGAGTCGTCGATGCCGCAGTCCTCCATTCCGGTCTCGTTGAGCACCAGGCTAGCCATGGTGACGGCTTAAACAGGGAGTGGGGGGGGGGCTCCACAGAAAGAGGGTGCACCAAAGGCGTCAGGAAAGGGGGGCGGATGTCTGGGGACGGGAGGTGTCAGCAGGGGATCCACCAGTCAAGTTTCCTCCAAGTCATGGTGGACATTCAGACACACAAATGGAGGCAGACAGAGTCAGGATGCACGGCTGCACGGCCGGTCAGTCATCCTGTGGAGAGAAAAGGAAAAGCCCACGGTCACTTCCTCACTATAAAAGTTACAGACCGTGGAGCAAACAACTCCAGCTCTCCATAAGATGAAGCACATATGGTTCACCCGAACGCCTTTAGCCATTATACCAGCACAAATATATATGGCTTAGCTGTAACATTCAGTTTTTTTGTCAGTGTGTGTGTGTGTGTCTTTATGCAGCTCATGTGTTATCTGTCTGTATAAATAAAGCCTCATCTGTCAACAGGGTTTCAGTTTACATGGCAGTGTGGCATGCGGCTGCTGTAGATAAGAAGGTAAAAACACACTTCAGTCTGAACTTTCCCATCACCTATTTTGTTTACCTCTGCTGTGGGGACAGGACGGGACGGGACGGGGGGGGGGGGACAGATACATATGCACGATTGTTTGTGTTATGTTTAAAAGATTGTAAAATCTAATAGTGACGACCCCCTCTGTCCTGTCTGCCTGTTACTTGGCTTGTGTGACCGTTGTCTTGGAGATGGGCGTGGCCGAGGGGCGTCAGTGAAATGGCAACCCCTGAGCTCATCAGCAACACTGGCAACACATGGGCCCTGTGTGCCAGTGCTCCTTTAAAAACCCTGTTGGAGCTCAGTTGCTTGTCCTCTCTCCTTCCTGAGACGTCCATTTGGCTTTGGCTTGGCGTTATGGTCTGTGTTGCTGCACCATATAACATTGCACCCACACACTTTTCCACTCATGCACTCACTTCCACTGCTGAATTTACTGATTCCCCATGCTACTGTTCGATTAAGTTTTCCTCTTATGTTTTCTTTGAATTAATAAATAATTTGTTAATTGGCTTTGTTGCATGTGTCTCTCTTTTTTGTCATGGCCCTGAGAGCACACAAACTACTATGGAGGACGAAACCTGCCAAAATTAAATTAAATTAAATTAAATTAAATTAAATTAAATTAAATTAAATTAAATTAAATTAAATTAAATTAAATTAAAATAAAATAAATGACTTGATAAATAAATATGCCATTAAATGTACCAAAATAATATTAAAAATAAATGTAGGCATTCATTAATTGATAAAATGTGACATAAATTGATATTTCTGTTTTAATTTGCTTCTTTATTTATTAACCTTTGTATAAATTCTATCCAGGCATCGGCAGATGGAGGTTTCCACTCTGAATGAGCTCAACCTCTGGGAGGAGATTGGTAAATAAATAAAGGAGCAAATTAAAACAGAAATATCCATTTACGTCACATTTTTTATCAATTAATTAATGCCTACATTTATTTTTAATATAATTGTTGGTACATTTAAGAGCATATTTATTTATTTATTTATCGAGTCATTTATTTATATATTTATTTATTTATTTTTGATTTTGGCAGGTTTCGTCCTCCATACACTTCAGCTACATTCATTCATGAGCCGATGTCAAAGAGCCCAGTGTGAAATCCACTTCCAACCACAAACGGCCAGAAAGTTTCTAAGGCTGAGCTCCAACTGGAGGAAGTAAATAAGTCAGCATGATGGCTTGGTACAGAAGCTGTGCAGAGCTGCTCCCACCACACACAGCAGTGTTGTCATGATACACAATCGTTTCGTTGTCAAACATGAACAATTAAAATGATTTGACATTGTGAAAGACAATGACGTTTTCTAGTCATTTACTCAAAGCTAAATATTTGTGTGAGTGTGTGATGTCAGAACAGGAAGTAGATTGTTGGGAATGTGTTGAGTCTGAGTTATCTCTATCACACCGTGCTGTGTTATATTGATATTCTACAACCACAATAAACTCAATAATTTGTACAACGGAAGTGATGACCGAAGAGTTATTGCTCCCATCATAAAATGTGCATTGTATGTTGTATAATGACCAATTCTTCATGATTCAAATAATCATAATTTGTTGACTTGTTGCTTCCAAAAACATGTTTGGATTCAGTCAAAGACTTAAACTAACTTGAATGAGAGATGACACATTTCCTAGTAACACAATACATATCAAACCAACTAAATGATTGCAGATTTGTGTTATTATAGGGCAGAAAATATATAGTATTAAAGCTAGATAGATTTACATTTATGACACTCACAGCTACGATCATTATTATTATTAGCCATATTTCTATTATTATTACTGCTACTCTCACTACTATTATTATTATCACTCTATTATATCCACTGCTGCTATTAATATTATTAGTTGTCATATTTCTATTATTATTTCTGCTATTATTACTGATATTACTATTATCATTCTATTATACCCACCACTATATCTATTATTATTATAGCTGTGCTATTATTGTTGTTGCTGCGCATCCTCTCTCTCTCTCTTTCTCTCTCTCTCTCTTTCTCTCTCTCAGCCCAACAAATTTCAAAATCTTGTTAATCTTCACAAACACTGACATACTGCAATTCACAGCACACTCTCAGTCTGTTAACCAGGCAGGGGGGGTCTAATGAAAGACTCCATCCAGTTGTATAACTGGGTAATGTAGGATCCAGCGTTTTTGGAGCTTGACCCACATTATGGACTAAAACCTCAGGACATCTCGGCCTCTGCTGTATTGATCGTGACCATTCTTTTATCTTTCTTTACTAAAATCTCTCTCCCAAGACCTCCAGCTTCACGGGAGTGCAATTCTATTTAACAAGCCTATTTAACAAGCTCAACTGGCCTTATCTCGTGTTATGCAACAGAGCTAAAGCAGCAGCAGTGAGGTGGTCGGCCTTTTGGCGTCCAGCGTAAAAATCCTGAGTGTATCTGGAAAGATTCACTCTATCCGTCTTTTCACCACACACAGGCACACAAAGGCAACGCTGTGAGTGTAAGCAGTCCATCAGCGCCGTCCTGTGCCAGCTGCAGTGTGACATCTTTACTGCGTTTTCACACGCCTCCCAGAAGGCCCTCACAATACCCTCACTGTACCCGTCTGCGCCAAACACACACTTACATATGCGCAAGTCTCCACACGTGCATACACAAGCAGGCAAACACTTCCATGTGCCAGTCCTCACACACACACACACACACACACACACACACACACACGCACACACATACACACACACTGTAGGGATCTGTGTACTGTGGCTCCGTCCCAGGACCTCTGACAGTGCCGGCTTCATATTCAGCTGATGTTGTTTCTGCAGGGAGCAGCCAAGTCTATAGAACGTTGAATTTGGCTGATGTACAGTTTATGTGTAAGGAAACAAGAACCACCTCTACTTCAGAGCTGCAGAGACACATTGAAGCATGTTGTGGATTTCTAGGAGCCCTACTGAGGGATTTCAGACCTGTGTGTGTGTGTGTGTGTGTGTGTGTGTGTGTGTGTGTGTGTGTGTGTGTGTGTGTATGGATTTCATGTACAGGTCGCGGACAGCTGCAGAGTTAAAGGGTTTCCCCCCGCAGTCGGCCGTGGCAGTGACAGAAACAGGCCTCTGGGACCCGCTGATCTGAACGGATCGAGTTCAGGCTCAGCTCACAATCCAGCTGTTCCTTTCTCTCACATGCTAGGAGGAGGAAGAAGGCAGGGAGAGCTGAAGGTGGAGGACAAGCAGGCGTGCGGCGACCTCTTCAGTGCTAGTATAGCTAATAAAGTTAGTGTACTGACTGAGTATGTCTTTAATCAGAACGGTCTTGTTAGAATTATGAAACTCCATCAATACCATGAATACATGAATATGAAGTCCTCCAAATACTTCTTTATAAGGTTTATAATAGAGCTTGAATCATAAAAAAACACATTTTTGTTGAGACGGTTGAGAAAAATGAGGTGCTGACTGGATTGGGATTCAATCAACACCTAATACACAAAGTCAACTGCAATTCAGTGGTGGAATGGAATTAAGTACATTTACTCAAGTATTGTACTTAAGTACAATTTTGAGGTACTTGCACTTTACTTGAGTATTTCCATTTTATGCTACTTTATACTTCTACTCCACTACAGTTTGGAAGAATATCTATTATTTTTGTACTTTTAACTCCACTACATTCATTTGACAGCATTAATTACTTTGCAGATTCATTCTATTTATTAATACAAAATATAAATCAACTAATAAATAAAAATAATAATAAAAAACAAAATTAAAGTTAAATTTAAAATAAAAAAATACATATTAATATGGATTAAGCTACCCATCCGTATATAAAGTATCTGAAATTAGCCCAACCGTTAAGAACTGCAACATTTATGATGCGTACACATTAATGCATCACTTATTATAATCCAGTGATATAATAGCCTATAGGCCTATATCATTCTGAAATGTGCCATTCTGCACAATGAATACTTTTACTTTTGGTACTTTAAGTATATTTTGATGCTAATACTTATGCACCTTATTTAAGTAACATTTTGTATGCAGGATTTTTACTTGTAATTTTTACATTGTAGTATTGCTACTATTACAAAGATCTGAGTACTTCTTCCATCACTGCTGCAATTTGGAGTGATGTTGTAGTGAATTGGCATCAACCTATATTGGAAGGTGTTGTTCTGTGCCCCTATTAATTGGTCTAAAATCTACAATATCACTTATAATGATCAATTCTTTGGAAAAAAGCAAGGTCAGGTCTTGAAATGTGTTTGTGTTATGTGTAGTTCAAAGCCTTGTCAATACACAGTAAATCTGAGCTCTCTACAGCCTGTAGCTGCATTTGGTCAGCTCTATACAACCGGTAGCCTATAATTGGTTCTCTTATGTGGAAAGCAGCTACTCCTAATTTTTCCTCAACTAAACACAAAACATGTTTTGGTCGACTCTACACAAACAAGTGATTGTGTGAAGACAAAGCGGAGCGGACTTACTGGCAGCTGAATGGATGGTGACAGCTCACCTCCCGGTCTCTGATGTTTGTCAGTCTGGCAGCGGCGCAGCTGTCAAAAGAAAAACTAACTCCAGAGCTAACGTTACTTTTTCCTCTCAAATGTGTTTCGGTGCTGCTCAGTCTGCTTGGCTCGTAGTTTCCAGCTGTCCCGACTCGAACTGTTCCAAACTAACACGAAGAATAAGAAGTCAGAGAACCGCTTTTTATGCCAGTTAGCGACAACAAACACTTTTTTTCCAATTAGTCCTCCTGACCACTCGCTCCGTCCGTCCGCTGGAAATGGACCGCATCACATCCACCGCGCCTGCTCACCCGGGGGGTTCGTGCGCGAGGCGTGCACGCGCGTGCGTGTACGTGGAGGGCTGCTTCAGGGCCACAGGAAACGAGACAATAGCACCTCGGCTGGGCAGCAGGGAGGAGGAGGAGGAGGAGGAGGAGGGGAGTGTGAATAGGGGACTGTGGAGGAGGAGGGAAGGACAGAGGGAGAGAGAGGTGGGGGGGACACAGGCTGCCTGGTGTCATCAGAAAAACACTTTTATATTCTATACATAGCTGCAATGGTGGAAGAAGTATAAGGACATTTTACTTAAGTAAAAGTACCCTTACAAAAAAAAGTATATTCAAGTGTGCTATTAGTACACTTCTTTTAAACTAAAAATATGAGAGTATGCTTTCAGTTTACTTTTGTACTTATCAGAGATACACTTACACAATAATAATACCAGCAACATTATACTTAAGTATACTTGGCTTATACTGACAAGTATACAGAAAAGTCTAAGTTTACTTGGCTTATACTGTCAAGTATACAGAAAAGTCTAAGTTTACTTGGCTTATACTGTCAAGTATACAGAAAAGTCTAAGTTTACTTGGCTTATAATTACTTTTTGATAGAGTAGCCTATTAGAGTGTGTGAGAGTTTGTAAAGATATGTTTTGATATGAATTTACTTCAATTCATCAAGAATTTTTTAAGTTTTTCCATTCTCCGTTCACCGTGGAGACATGTGAGGAAATGTAATTTTCACTAATTTTCATCACAAAACATCAAGTCAAAAGCAAAAGGAGCAAATCTCTTTATGTAATACTAAAGTGTGGGCTACACGTGTATAACTAGTAAACTAACAGTACACCTATAAGTTCACTTGTAATATAGTTCACTTCATAGTATAGCATGCTTTACAAAATACAACTTAGCTGTATACTAGTTGTGCACTCAAAGATTACTATTCTTACACTTAAAAGTATACTTCTATGAATTAAAAAGTGGGCCCAAGAAGTATTGAAGTAGTACACTCACAAGTATACTACCAGTACATTGATATTAGTATACTTACGATATAAAGTATAACTGGGAAATATACTTGAACTTTATTTAAGTTTACTTCATAATAATAACTTGAAGTATACTACTTTTTCGTAAGGGTAGCAATACTACAGTGTAAAAATACTTTGTTACAAGTAAATGTCTATGGGCCTACTTAAGTAAAAGTACAAAAGTATTAGCATAAAAATATACTTATCGTATACATTTCAAAAGTAAAAGTACTTTAATAATTGCAGAATATTATATTATTGAATTATAATTATTGATGTATTAATGTGTTCATCACTTTAATGTTGCAGCTCTTAAAGGTAAAGTAAAGTACTTTCTATACTGCTGGGTAACTTAACCTGTGATGATACATCATATTGTATTAGTTGATTTTTTTATTTTCTATTAAAAATCTGAATATGCAATGTCCTAACTATAGTAAGCTGTCAAATCAATGTACTGGAGTAAAAAGTACAATATTTGCTTGCAAAATGGAGTGGAGTAAAAGTAACATGAAACGTAAATACTCAAGTAAAGTACAAGTACCTCACAATTGTACTTAAGTACAGTACTTGAGTAAATGTACTTAGTTACATTCCACCACTGCATAGCTGTTTTATTAACATCACTTTTACATCGTGATAACAGACATTTCTGCTGTGTCAGTGACCAGTGGTCGAAAGTAACTTTACTCAAGTACTCAAGTACAATTTGAGGTGTACTTGCTTGAGTATTTCGATTATATTACTTTCTACAGCTTTAGTTACCAGTTTCTTTGCAGATTCAGATTTTAATGTATATAGGTACAGTAGGCTACAAAACAAATGACCAGCAATTACAATATGTTACAATGCAGTACATGAAGTTAAGCCTAGTAGTCCCACACACACAGTTACATTAAAATGCTGCTTAATATTAATTCTAATAATACAATAATGAGCATTACATTGTGGTATTAATACTTTTATTTATGAAGAATTTTAGAGATTTATTAAGAATCTGGTACTTTATTTTAGCCTTGAAGGGTTCATAAACTCTATTTGACAAATTAAAGCAGTATAAATTGAGATTAAGTGCTTGTTTACATCAGAGAACAACTGAACTTCCCACAGTGAGAGACTGTCCTTATACCAACAAGTGACTTGCATCAGAACATGAACATGTATAATCAATATGTATAATCCTTTACCTGCAGTGAAATAAAAGAAGATGACAGACAATGTAATTAAAGTTCAAAATGGCGGTGACATCTGCAGAGCCTCACACCAGCCAAAGATACTGTTAATAACTGATGTGTGATGCCTCAAAATAACAGTCTAATGCTATTTTGGCTGATCAAAGTCCTGCCTCACCATTGTTACAATACAATCATCATGTCTGAGGGCTACCAAAAAGAGTTATTTTTAGCCAGGTGACAGGGCGGTGTTGGACAGGTTCCCATTGTGTTGAGGCTGGCATGTGTGTGTGTGTGTGTGTGTGTGTGTGTGTGTGTGCGTGCGTGGGTGGGTGAGTGACAGAGAGAGAGAGGCACTTGACTGAAGGGAAGTGGTCTTCGGGGGTAGCGTCTGGCAGGCTGACCATTCCACAATAGCAGCAGGGAGGACAGGACATCCTGCTTACTGCATAAGCTGCCAGACACACACACACATGTACACACACATTTAACATGCACACACGCAATCCATTACACACCACCAGATGTCTTTAACCTCTGGATTGTTAGTGGCGAAGTGCATGTGTTCAAAGCAGTATGAGTCACACATTGTGATAAAAAACATGTTTCCTTAATGATGTTTCATAACATGATTCCAGTACTTTTCCTTTTAGAAAAGACATATTTTGGCAGCAGTGACCCACTGGACCATTATGGGGGAAATGTCAATGGGATTAGAGGGTAAAAAAACAATATTGAATATTAATATATTCTCCTGACAGGTCAAAGGATAACCTAAGATAAGACAATATTTTCATTTCTTACCCATGAAAAGACTCCAGTTTCATCATTCTCTATGGAGTTAGTATTTTCCTCACAAAGCTAAATTTGTTATGACACTGGTTTAGTTTTAGGTCAAGTCTTTGATTTAAGGATTATGATGCGGCTTTGCTAATGTAAACCATGCTGTTGTGTTAACATGATACACAATTTTTTCACATATTATGGAAGTAACAGATGTTTTTGTAAAAAAACTGTACACATTTCTTGTGAGTTTTTGATCTTCAAATGTCTCCTGCCAACAACAAATTCCTGGACTAAGAGTCTACAGCCAGCTAGCAGCTCATTGAGGCTGTAGCCTACTTAGACACAGTAGTGTTTTAAGCTAATTGTTAATGTCAGAATGCTAGCATGCTACTAACATGTCAATGCTTTGCAGGTATAACCTTTACCATGCTCACTCTCTTAGTTTAGCCTGATAGCATGCCAATTAGGACTAAACACAAAGTAGGCATACAGCTGAGGCTGATGGGAATTTCATTAGTTTTGCAGGTATTTGGTATATTGGACAAACAGAAAATTTGACCTGATAAAGAAGCTAGATGAGAAGTTAAGGGATCACCAAAGTTCTTACGATTTATCCTGAGTGGAATATGAATGTCTGTACCAAATGTCATGGCATTTCATTTGTTAGTTATCCAAATATTTCAGTTTTGATCAACCTACTGACCAATGCTGGAGTCATTAGCACACTAGCGTGGCTAAAGTATTCTCAAGTTCCATTTGTACAATATCCTAAAAAAGGACCCCTTATATGAAAAATTGATGGTCCTATTTTTTGTAGTATTTTTGAAATTTGTATTTTCTTCACATTACTATAAAATTGTCATGACAAACACTTTGGGTCAGTTTTTCAAATTAAAAAGGACCTATCATGCTTTTGTGTTTTTTCTCTTTCCTTTAGTGTGTTATATAGTTTTTTGTGCATGTAAAAGTTCTGTAAAGTTACAAAGACCAAAGTCCACGCCAAAGAGAGTTACTCTCCCCCACAGAAACACTGCTCCTGAATTGCCTGAAACGCCTTGCTTGAAGTCCCGTCTTTTCTTCCGTAACGTGGTGATGTCACCAAGTAACACATTTGCATGATACATGCCTAGCAGTTAGTTTGGTACACCCTCAAACAAAGCTAGTTAGAGCGGAGCTGGGGCGGAGTCCGAAGAGTTTGGTTCGGTTGACCAATCACAACAGAGTGAGCCAGCTGACCAATCAGGGTTTTTGGGTTCAAACAGAGCGTTTCAGTCAGAGGGTGAAAAGAGATGCTGCAGCACAGCTGGTATGAGAAAAGTAAAGTGTTTCTTGAATATTAAAGCATGTAAACATGTTCTAGTAGAAACCCCAAATACAAGTATGCACCTGAAAATGAGCATAATAGGTCCTCTTTAAGGATGGGCAAACACCTTATACATTTTTGATGAGTTTTGGTTCTTTAGATGACTTCTTACAAAAAAAAAACTGAGGGTCATCAAAAGTGACACACCGCAAAGAATGATGTCACCTATCCTAAAGTGTAACTCCCACATAACCAAGTGTGACAAGCTGCTTGTAGAACGATAGCGTGATGCTGGTTGCCTGTGATGTACTGACAGTCAAATCAGCCAACTGGGGCCGAGAAACAAATCTAATAGAAGCAAAGGCAGAGGAGCAAAAGCTGTGTTGAAATTTCGTGATTGGATGAACCAGAAGACATATCAGTTTTGATTGGGTTGCAGCAACATCCCCCAGTTCTGACACACACACACACACACACACACACACACACACACACACACACACACACACTCCTCCCTCCTTATTCTCTGTTTGGTAACGGTAACTAAGCTGTGCTGCCCTGGCCAAGGCTTTGTGAGTCACACCAACCAGAACAAAGACTCCATTACTGCACCCCCCTCCACCCTCTCTCCCTCCCTCCATCCATCTCTTCTTCGACCCCTCTGTCCTGCTCTCCTTTAATGCGATGATGAGTGTATTTCCTCCCCTTGCCTGTGTCCATCCTCTCATTCATTGGCTCCAGGAGGGTTTAGGGGCAGCCCCGTCGTGCCATACATACCACTGCCCTGACAACAGGGCCGGACAAAGGCAGCAAGGCAGTACAACACAGGAGTCTTGAACTTTATGGGCCTTATGGACTGATATTAACATGACCGCAGTGTGAGTGCGTCTATAGCTGACCTTAGCCCCGGTGAGCCAGCTCTGATCTGATTAGAGACCAGCTCGGATCAATGCTGCTGGCTGGGACGGAGGCCGCAGAGGGAGACCACAGACGCTCTGCAGCTACAGCCGGAGATCGAGCAGCGCCTGTTTACCCCACAGCACTGATAGGTGCAGCTTGAGCAGCCATGGGTGAGCAGCACTCGTTCTCCAGACTGGGAGACGAGACAGACAGGCTGACCAGGCTGACCCCGGCCTGTGCAGACAGAGCCGGCTGTTTGTCTCTTGCGATATAATTGGCTGATGTACTTTGCCTCAGGGAACATACAGCAGAAAGTCGGTTGTCAAAGGTTTGATCAGTTCATTTCCAAACATGGTCCTCTTGGCAAGTTTATTTGTATTGCACCTTTCAACAACAAGGCAATTGAAAGTGCTTTACCAAAGACATAAAAGGTTCTAAAGAAGAAACCCAAGGCGATATAAAAAGACAATAAGACAGGGCAAAATAAAAAAGAAGATGCAAATAACCTCAATAGAACAAAAAAGATAAAACAGGAGATTAAAAATCCCAGTGTAATGCGAGATATAATGAAAGGCAGTGGCAAACAGAAAAGTTTTACGTCTTGATTTAAAAGAACTGAGAGTCGGAGCAGGCCTCAAGTTTTCTGGGAGTTTCCCTCAGATTATGTGGTGCATAAAAACTGAATGCTGCTTCTGTGTGTTTAGTTTTGACTCCGGGGACAGAAAGCAGACCTATAACAGATGACCTGAGAGGTCTGGAGGGCTCGTAATGTAGCAGTAAATCAGAGATGTCCTCTGGCTCTAAATGTTCAGTGCTTTATAAACTGATGTGATCAACTCTCTGTCAGGGGAACGGGGAGAAGGACGCAATTGCGGACCAGGCCAATCTAAAAGTTAATCCCGTAGGTTAACCATAAAAATCGCAAGCGATTTAAAGGGAGAGGGGAAACACCAAATGAAAACAGGCCTAAAAGGAAGGCTCCCTACACTCACAATAAAACTTGAAAAGACTAAAACTAAAACACCACTGCCGAGCAGCTCACTAGAACTTAAATGAAACAAAAGAACCAGCAAAGGCAGGCCACACAGACCTGACCCACTCCAAGAGACTGCCGCTCTGAGAAGAAGCTAAATGGTGTGCAAATCCCACAAAACACACATGTAAACCCAGAGAGCCAACTGAAGGTGTTGACCCTCTGCAGACACACAACCACTATACAGCTAGAGCAAAAACTGGACAGCACTCTCAGTACCTCTGACAAAGAGACAATGAGCCAGCACCAGAGCACTGAAACCAGGGGTAGATATAGGCAGCCACCACCTGATCCTCATCAGGGACAATTAGGTTCCACAGCTGCCTCTCCTCAGAGATAATTAATCCAACCAGCCGGCTGAGTGGCAAGTGCACTCTCCTGGTTGTTTGCCTTTCATAATGGCCATTTCATTTCATTATAAATGTCATTTATATTTATTTTAGACAGAAAAAGGTTAAGAAGTGTGTCTTCATTTGTAAATAATAATAATAATCCATGAATAAAAGCCAGTACTTTATTCATTTATGGAGCCGTGCAAGTCACCGCATTTTCCACAACACTGTCCTGCACATATTTCAGAGTAAAAGCCTTGTGTTAACAGATGAAGGGATTCTGTCCACAGAAAAAACTCTAGAGGGCTTTTATTTTGAAACGGAAACGGGAATATAAAATAAATATTTACTCTTTTCATGTCTCCTGTGGGGAACCCCACAATGTCATTTTTGTATGCTCAGATGTGGAATTGCTAATCAAGTAGTCGCTGCATCAAATAGGATTTAAACCAGTTCAGCAGTACCACCCAGTTTTCCCAATCAGTTTAGTAATATGTTGTGGTCGACCGTGTCGAATGCAGCACTGAGATCTAATAATACTAAGACTGGAACCTTTCCACAGTCTGTGGTTAAGTGGATGTCATTCAAGACTCTAATAAGAGCCGTCTATGCACTCTAGCCTGAGTCATAAAAGTTGGGAGGGGTTGACTCAATAAGAATTGCTCCCCTATTGTCTTGGTCTAGCCAAGTTTTAGTTAAAAATATAAAATCAAGATTGTGCTGATAATGAAATCATTAATTAGACAGGATTTGCCTGCCAAAGACCTGTTAATCAAGCTAAATTTAGCGAGTTTAAAGCATTATCTGCCAATTAAAAGTTGTGTGTAACAGGCCTGGAGACGGGCTGTGGCTGACGAGGGATGGATGCAAAATTAGATACATTTGGAGAATGGGTTGAGTGCATCCTGTTTCCTAACAGAGATCTGATGTTTGAATAGAGTGCACCCTTCTTTTTCTGTTATCTATCAAGACAGGAATAGAAAAAGCTTGGGGGGGAAATTGGCATGACTTGATAATTGAATTTGGTTCAGTTCTAATCTGCTTTATTGGCGTGATGCAGCAGAGGTCACAAGACAAAGTCCTCCCAATATCCCCCCAAGACATCAAGTAAAGACCTTTTTTCCCTCTCTTTATCTTATTGATTACAGCAGTTCAATTATATTTCTGCATGTTTTATTTAAATGAAGCAGTTCTTTCAAGGAAATTTGTCTGGAAATTACCATCTGTAAATCATAAATTAAAACTAAAATTAAAATAACTGTCTCAGGACTTTGTGTCCATTTCCCTATAATTAGTTCCAGATAAAATAGTAATTTCGAAGTAACTTTCCTGAAAATTATTAAATTACGGCTCCGTAAAATGAAGTGTTACAACATGGGGGTCTAAATGCTGTTTCAAAGTCCTCTTAAAATTCTGTTACTAGATAGTAAATAATGTATTATGTTTTTAGTTATTCATTCATTTTGTTGACCTCAAATAGCTTAAAAAAAACTATTCATGACTTCAGCATCCTCAACGAAAACAACAAAGAAGAAATCAACTATATTAACAATTTTGTAAATTACACTTTTTTTTACCACATCAAACTGAAATCAGTGTATCATGATAAAGGACTCTGGGGTTGATGTAGCTGTATTTTTGACAATTACACAACATCTGCAAACATAATTTCACTCATATTTGGTGTTATTGAAGAAAGAGGTAGACATAATATAGTAGACATAATGTGTAAGTATATATCTATAATTTTCTTGTACCCACTCAGTGTGAAGGTGAGCCGATATGAAAGTGATGATTGTTACAAATATAGCACTGAGTTCTAATAATACTAAGACTGAAACCTTTCCACAGTCTGTGTTTAAGTTGATGTCATTCAAGACCATAACAAGAGCCGTCGCGGTGCTGTGGTGTGGTAATATCCGGACTGAAAACATCAAAACAATTGTTTAGGGCCAGGAAGGTGTTCAGTTGTTGAAACACAGCTATTGCCACCTGCATTCAGCTTTTCAATACTCTCTTTTTACAATTCTTTTTTCAATTTTTACCAAGGTAGCATTTCTCCTTGGTGCTTTTTTCTAACCAGTGACTACCTTTACCTCATGGGGCAATGGCATCAATAATATTCATCATTTTAGAACTGAAATTATCCACAAGATCATTGACTGAGACCCAAGACAGGGTGGGTGTTGAAGAGAAATCCTGAATTCACCAGTGTTTTCAGTGATGTACCCATTCCTTATTATCTCTGATTGAACATTTGTGTGCACTGAGATAGTCATCTTAAAGAAAACACAAGAATCAACTGAAGGACGACATATTCAAAAGAAGCAAAATTGCCATAAGACATCTGCTTGCATTGGAAAGAATTACTAAACAAAATGGCAGCGCTACCTCCTTTCTTATGCACTCGAGCCTCACTCATAAAGCTGAAGTTGGGAGGGTTGACCCAGTAAGAACTGCTGCACTGGATGGTAGACATAATGACTAAGCTAAGTATATATTTATAGTTTTCTTGTATTTATTTAATGGAATTTCTTGGAATTTTCAGAGTAAATGACGTCTGAACCACGCTGACTCACTGTCACACTGTCATGACTTACTGCAGACACTTGAACAGAGCAGAGACAATCGTTAATGTGATTAGTAGCACCTGTGCTTTCCCTACTACGACAATCCACATGTCTGCTGTGAACAAGGTCTATATTAAGAAGAATGCAGCATGTTAAAGTGACAAGAAGTAAACACAGTAGGATGGTGGTTATCAGAGCAGTTCATTCAGATATCTTAAATATGTCACTGTTTATTGCTCAAAGGAAGGAAGGAAGGAAGGAAGGAGGAAGCGAGTGAGGGAGGACGGAAGGATGGAAGAAAAAGAAAGGAAAGAAGAAAGGAAGGAAGGAGGGAGGGAGGAAGGGAGGAAGGGAGGACGGAAGGAAAGAAGGAAGGAAGGACAGAAGGAAGGAAGGAAGGAAGGAAGGAAGGTAGAAGGACGGAGGGAAGTGAGGAAGAAAGGAAGAAAGAAAAAGAAAGGAAGGAAGGAAAGAAGGAAGGAGGGAGGGAGGGAGGGAGGAAGGAAGGACAGAAGGACGGACGGATGGAAGGAAGGAAGGAAGGAAGGAAGGAAGGAAGGAAGGAAGGAAGGAAGGAAGGAAGGAGGGAAGGAAGGAGGGAGGACAGACGGAAAGACGGACAGACGGACAGACGGACAGACGGAAGAAAGGAAGGAAGGAAGGAAGAAAGAAAAAGGAAGGAAGGAAGGACGGACGGACGGATGGATGGAAGGAAGGAAGAAAGAAAAAGAAAGGAAGGACGAACGGACAGATGGACGAATGGACGGAATGGAGGAAGGAAGGAAGGAAGGAAGGAAGAAAGAAAGAGAAAGAAAGGAAGGAAGGACGGACGGAAGGACAGAGGGAAGGAGGAGGGAGGAAGGAAGGAAGGAGGTGAAGTAGAAAGACGGAATGAAGCAAGGAAGAAAAGGAAGAAAGAAAGGAAACAATGATTTTGACAGTCCTAGAGCATCTCACCACTGCATACTAACAGTGACACCTTTGGGGGGAGCTAGAACCACAAGTCAAAGCAAGAGCACGCACTGTACAGTATGTTAATGATTGGCCAAAAGATAGTCTGCAGTGTTTCATTCACGGAGAACAACATGGGATGAATTTAATAGTTTTTTTAATGCTATCCTCTCATATATATATTTTTGGACACTCTGTACACACTTTATTTCTGTCACTAATCATCACAACACATGGTCGCCTCCTCTGCTCCTTCAACGCCTGGGAGGGTACAGATGAACCTTGACTTTGTTGAAGACGACAAACACAGGATCTATTGTTATATTTAAATAAAGTCTGAGTGACCTCCCGCATTGTTTACTCCTGACTGACAACCCCGGTGCCAAAGTACACCATGTAGGTCTAGTACTGCCAAACAGAGAGCATCATGGGAAGGAAGCCGCCACCAGTGTTCCTCTTCACCCTGTTGTGCCTTGGTTTCCAGCCTTAATTGATTAGTTCCAGGAACACTTGAAGTTGCAGCTATACACACACACACACACACACACACACACACACACACACACACACACACACACACACACACACAGACACACAGACACACACACACACACACATACACACACACACACACACACACACACACACACACACACACACACACACACACACACACACACACACACACACACACACACACACACACACACACACACACACACACTGAAGCAGCCAGATTAATTAGCTTGATGTAGCAGCTGAGTCCCTCCATCCTCTCCAGCCTTTTGCACTTTGTCACTACAGAATATGTCTAAAGCAGACTCAGTCAACTCTGTGCTTCCCTCTGCTGGACACAGCTCACACTTCAGCAATAAAATGAATCACTCAAGAGTAAAGTGAAGCTGATACTCACACACTTAAATAGAATACTCTATCAAAAAGTAAGCACAACTACAAGCCAAATATACCTTTCAGTATAGGCCTATAAGGCAAGAATACTTAATTACACTTTCCTTAAGTATATCTCGATCAAAAGGTTAAGTGCGAGTAGGCCTATAAGCCAAGTATACTTAGACTTTTCTGTATACTTGTCAGTATGAGCCAAGCATACTTATGTATACTTTTGTTAAGTGTATCTCTGATGAGTTCTTAAAAAGTAAACTGAAAGTATACTTTATTATTTTAAGTTTAAAAGAAGTATACTAATAGCACACTTGAATAAACTTCTTTCTGGTACAGGTCACCTGAGGGTGTCCACAATAACTCTATATTAGGAGTTTTTCTCCTTCTAGGTCAGTCTTTTCTTTTGGGTCAGTTTCAAAGCAGATGTTTCTCAGCAATGTCTTTGTGTGTTATGTGGTCATGCCACAGATTCAAAAGAAAACAGTTTACTCACAGGATATTCCTCTTTGATCTTCCTTTTCCTCAGTGACGAATGTGTGTGAAGCAAGAATGATCGTAGAGGCTGATATCTGAGCTACAGCCACCGTGTACTGCCTGTAACCGTGCTCTGTTTGTGGCTTCCGTCTTATCAGCTTGACCGGCGTTTGACACAGAAAATGCTTTCGTGTGTGTGTATTATCTGATCAGTAGCTAGCTGAGTAACTGGGTGGACGGCTGCCATTAAACAAGTTAAGCTGGAGCTGTTTCCATTCATTAGAAAAAAATAATCTTGCTACTGAACCATCCCAGTTGGTGTTTAATGCTCGGAATCCATTCTTACTGTGCAAGTGATGCGCTGAAGAAAAATGTAAACTGACAATTGTGAACTATTGGTCAGCAAGAGAGATATGCAAACATCTTGAAACACGCATTAGAGCAACATTAAATAAAATCCTACTTAAGATGTTGCCACCGTGTGCTATTTAATGCTGCATTTGTCAGTGTCGTATTTCATTTCAACATCTTATCTTGGGCTGTCTGCCAGAGACTGCAGGATGAGAGCATATTTACAATATGAAACCGATCATAATCTCTGTTAAAATGTGAGATCGGCTTGCTTCACAAGCAGCTCAAATGTAAACTGAGGAAACCTTTGATTGAGAATCCTACATAAAGCCACATTTCACAATATCAATGGGCCTACTGTAACATATTCATCATACAGTACTTCACATTTTTTACATGCTACATGTTTGTAATCTGAGGATGCATTTGAAGGATGCATTTAACTCTGACCTCACCAGGGCGCCCACCAAGCGCCACACGCTGCCCCTCTCACCCGCACACGTTCACACACACACACACACACACACACACACACAAACACACACACACACACACACACACACACACACACACATAGGGCTACATACAGAGAATACACATACACTTATCATTATTCTATTCACACTTATATTTATATTCCACACTGCATACTGACCCCTCCTTCTGTAAAAATAATATCTTTGTCCCTTTAATTTTTAAATATTTGTATAGTTGTTGTTTGCACAATCTTGTGAGCACTGCCGCTTTGCGTTTCACTGCACATCCTGTATGAGTATGTGACAAATAAAACTCTTGAATCTTGAATCTTGAATTTCCTGGAACCGCCTCTTCTTTAAAGGGATAGTTTGGGTGTTTTGATGTGGGGTTGTATGAGGTGCTTATCCATAGTCAGTGTATTACCTACAGTAGATGACGGTCGGCACGCCCCCAGTTTGGAGAAACAGTTACAGCACGGGAGCAAAGCAATGTACTGCTGTGGGCAGTACACAAACAGCAGCAAAACGTATTTTAGCCACCTACAAGAAAGGCCCACCTAAAAAAATCAATATCAGTTTAAGTGTATGCTATATTTAGAATATTTTCACCAGTTTACCTTGCTGGGAGACAGCTTTACAGTCCGTGTTTCTGATGGGTAACTGAAGCTGTTATCTATGCTCTTGCCAAAGCAACCAGGCTCCATTGAAAAAAGTATTAATTTTACTTCGCAGAACGTGAGGGTTGCTGCCTCTACTGCTACCGCTGCCTCGATCGGTTAGCTTATTTGTGTTATTGTGTGACTTTGGTTAGTTCGGATTCACCAAAGTCACAAAATAGCATAAACAAACTAACCCATCGAGGCAGTGGTAGACCAGCAACCCCCACGAGGTAAAAGTACTGTTTTTTTCAATGGAGTCTGGTGGCTTTGGCGAGAGCATAGATGGATACAACGGCTTCATTTCCCCATCAGAAAGGGCTGCCTCGTGACAAGATAAAGCAGTGAAAATATTCTAAGTATAGCGTACATGTTACATCTGCTCCTTGAACTTTTTTTTAGAGCTGCACTCTCTTTGTGTGGTGTGTGATTATGTGCAGGTGTGCTGGAGTAAGGAAGGAGCCACCATCTGCACTGCATCACCATAACCAAGATCTCCTCAGAAACCCCGCTCAGCCATCTCCACCCTGACAGTTCGTTGTTGCTACCACAGTTAGTGCCGCCACATTGAAGCCATATTTATATTCTGTGTTCTCTTTTGCCTTGTGTTTCGCTTGTTAGTAACCGTGTTTCTTCGTGTGCTCCTAATCCTGCCTCCTTGACTCCGGCCCTGCCTAATCCTCTTCGCCAGCCAAGCCGGCTCTTCATTCACTATTCCTGCCACACCGCCTCTGTTACGATCAGTAAGATTCTGGACTCAAATGCAGACACAGACAGTGGAGTTGCAGTTGAACAAAAAGGCTTTAATTGCAAAAAAGCAGGAATTGTGAATGGGCTGAGGGAATGTCGAGGCTGAGGTTGAGCAGGGTATGCAGGCAGGCAACAGAGAAGCGAGGATCCACATAGTTTGAGTCAACGATCTGGCGATGAGTGACTGGAGAACCGGATTATTTGAACTGGAGCTGATGGTCTGTTTGGAAGCAGCCGTGCATGATTTGATCAGGTGGTTAGATTGCATCAGAGCGCGGGAGAAGCAGAGCCTGCAGGGGAGGAGATCCTCACACACACACACACACACACACAGCTAGACACGCCCACACTAGACAGACAGGGAATAGGGAAAAAGGGAATAGACACATTAGGAAGGCTGATGGCCCGAATGGCACCGTAACAGCCTCGGACCCCACCTTCAGCCAAGGACCCCCCCAGACCTGCTCCTCTCTGCCCCATCTTCTGACAGTTTTTGCAATTAAAGACCTTTGATTGAACTGATTTTCTGGCTCCCTGGTGTTATCTGCATTTGGGTTCATTAGTTTATCACCCTTAAACAGTACACTTAAACTGATATTGATTTTTTTTTAAAAGAGAAACCTATGAATGACGTGAATGCAACTGACGCACAATGGAGTGCTACAGGGATGACGTATTTTTGTAGCCCAACTAGGAAGTTGGCATCGCCCTGGGTTTCCTCGACAAAAAGCCAATGGGATTTTTCCATTGGGTTTTGGATTATTGCAAAAAATAAGCTCTGATACTTACACATTTTGTTCCGTAAAATAATCTTCACGAACGAACACCACTTTTATGATTTTTGAAGTGTGAATGCAATCGCCAGAAGTAAAAAGCTAACGTTAGGCTATAAACGAAGTACACCACGGTCGCGTGACTTCACGTCACCACCACCTAGTAAAAGGCTCAGTGATCGGTGTGATGATGTTTAATAGTCTCATTTAGCCACTTGTTAGCAACCGCCTTTTTTAACGCACGTAAAAGCTTCAAAATAAACGAGTGGGATATTTACTGATGTATTTTATATCGTAGAAAAAAACATTAAAATCTCTTCAGCTTGTGTTAACCACAGACCTTATTTCAGGCATCTAACTAAAAACCCATTAAAAAAAAACCTTGACTTCGAAATGAGGATACAGGAAGTGCTTACTCATTTCTGGGTTTTAGGAGTCATTCTAACAGCACTCTATTGCCTACTGTCTCTTGAGTCACCACGTAGCCAGCCTGAACACATTTATGATTCTTGAATGTTTAGCCCTAATCATGGCAACTAGCGTGTACATTTACAGAAAGTCACATGGTTATATAAAAACAAATCGTCCTTCGGTGGGACCCAGTCATGCTTTTACATTTGCTCCATGATTCTTGAATGGTTAGCCCTGATCATGGTAACTAGCAGGTTCATTTACGAAAGTCACGTGGTTATATAAACACAAATCGTCCCTGGGTGGGATTGAACCACCAACCTTTCAGTTAACAGCCGAAAGCGCTAACCAATTGCGCCACAGAGACTTGTATTGCCTGACGCTTAGGGGGTGTGCCGTAGATCTTCAGCCCCACCCACAGCTACTTACTTCTGGAAGTTGGGCTGGAATTGTATATGTTTATCAGTTCATTTTCCTGCTATTCAGAAAAGTGAAAGGTGTCTTATGCAGACCAGTAGAAGCTGAAAGTGCATTACCTTTATAAGGTCCACTTTGACATGCAAGGACAATAAGTCATGATGTGTAACAGTCATGCTTTTACCTGCTGCTCCATGATTCTTGAATGTTTAGCCCTGATCATGGCTTGAACCACCAACCTTTCGGTTAACAGCCGAACGCACCAACCAATTGCGCCACAGAGACTCCAATAACCAATGCTGAGGGGTTGTGGAGTAGATCTTCAGCCCCACCCAATTGCACTTGCTAATTACTTCTAGAAGTTGGGCTGGAATCGTTTATGTTTATCAGTTTATTTTCCTGCTATTCAGAAAAGTGAAAGGTGCCTTATGTAGACCTGTAGAAGCTGAGGGTGCAACACTTTTATAAAGTTTAAATTCCACTTGGACTCTGACTTTAATACTTTCGCATGCAAGGACAGCAACTCATGATGTATAACAGTCATGCTTTTAACTGCTGCTCCATGATTCTTGAATATTTAGACCTGATCATGACAACTAGCGGGTTCATTTACAGAAAGTGATATGGTTATATAAACACAAATCGTCCCTGGGTGGGCTTGAACCACCAACCTTTCGGTTAACAGCCGAACGCGCTAACCAATTGCGCCACAGAGACTCCTATAACCAATGCTGAGGGGTTGTGGAGTAGATCTTCAGCCCCACCCAATTGCACTTGCTAATTACTTCTAGAAGTTGGGCTGGAATCGTTTATGTTTATCAGTTTATTTTCCTGCTATTCAGAAAAGTGAAAGGTGCCTTATGTAGACCTGTAGAAGCTGAGGGTGCAACACTTTTATAAAGTTTAAATTCCACTTGGACTCTGACTTTAATACTTTCGCATGCAAGGACAGCAACTCATGATGTATAACAGTCATGCTTTTAACTGCTGCTCCATGATTCTTGAATATTTAGACCTGATCATGACAACTAGCGGGTTCATTTACAGAAAGTGATATGGTTATATAAACACAAATCGTCCCTGGGTGGGCTTGAACCACCAACCTTTCGGTTAACAGCCGAACGCGCTAACCAATTGCGCCACAGAGACTCCTATAACCAATGCTGAGGGGTTGTGGAGTAGATCTTCAGCCCCACCCAATTGCACTTGCTAATTACTTCTAGAAGTTGGGCTGGAATCGTTTATGTTTATCAGTTTATTTTCCTGCTATTCAGAAAAGTGAAAGGTGCCTTATGTAGACCTGTAGAAGCTGAGGGTGCAACACTTTTATAAAGTTTAAATTCCACTTGGACTCTGACTTTAATACTTTCGCATGCAAGGACAGCAACTCATGATGTATAACAGTCATGCTTTTAACTGCTGCTCCATGATTCTTGAATATTTAGTCCTGATCATGACAACTAGCGGGTTCATTTACAGAAAGTGATATGGTTATATAAACACAAATCGTCCCTGGGTGGGCTTGAACCACCAACCTTTCGGTTAACAGCCGAACGCGCTAACCAATTGCGCCACAGAGACTCCTATGGCTTGATTCTGAGGGGGTGTGGCCTAGATCTTCAGGCCCACCCACAGCTACTTATTTCTGGAAGTTGGGCTGGAATCGTATATGTTTATCAGTTCATTTTCCTGCTATTCAGAAAAGTGAATGGTGTCTTATGCAGACCTGTAGAAGCTGAAGGTGCATTACCTTTATAAAGTTTCAATTCCACTTTGACATGCAAGGACAGTAAGTCTTGATGTGTAACAGTCATGCTTTTACCTGCTGCTCCATGATTCTTGAATGTTTAGCCCTGATCATGGCAACTAGCGGGTTCATTTACAGAAAGTGACATTGTTATATAAACACAAATCGTCCCTGGGTGGGCTTGAACCAACAACCTTTCGGTTAACAGCCGAACGCGCTAAGCAATTGCGCCACAGAGACTTCTATGGCCTGATGCTGAGGGGGTGTGGCCTAGATCTTCAGCCCCACCCACAGCTACTTACTTCTGGAAGTTGGGCTGGAATCGTATATGTTTATCAGTTTATTTTCCTGCTATTCAGAAAAGTGAAAGGTGTCTTATGCAAACCTGTAGAAGCTGAAGGTGCATTACCTTCATAAAGTTTGAATTCCACTTTGACATGCAAGGACAGGATGTCATGATGTGTAACACTCATGCTTTTACGTTTGCTTCATGATTCTTGAATGTTTAGCCCTGATCATGGCAATTAGCAGGTTCATTTACGGAAAGTCACAAGGTTATATAAACACAAATCGTCCCTGGGTGGGCTTGAACCACCAACCTTTCGGTTAAAGCCGAACGCGCTAACCAATTGGCCAGAATCAGGCTATCTGGAGTGTGGCCTAGTTTACCCCCCAAGTATTCTTGAAGTGGCTTGAAGTAATGTTTATCAGTTCATTTTCCTGTATTCAAAAAGTGAGTGTCTTATGAACCAAAGTAAGGTCATTATCTAAAAGTTTGGGTCCATTTTAACAGGGTAACCGTGTTAACGTCATCTTTTACTCCGTCCTGATTCTTAATGAAAGCCCTACATGACAACTAGGGTTCAGAAATCGTGGTTATATAACACAAAGTCCCGGGTGCCTTAAACCACCACCTTGTTAAAGCCGAACGCTAACCAATTGCCACAGACTCTTGGCTGACAGGGGGTGGGAAAGCTAGCCCCACCCAAGTACTTACTTTGGAATTGGGATGGAATGTATTTAGTCATTCTCTTAAAAAGTGAAAGTTCTTGAAACTGTTGACTCAGGCATTCCTTCATAAAGTTGAACCATTCAATTTTGATGCAGGACGTAAGTCATGGTGAACATCACTTTAGTTACTCATTTCTTGAAGTTTAGCCTGATATGGCATTAGCAGGTTCATTTACGAAATCCATGGTTATAAACACAACGTCCCTGGGTGGGCTTACACCAACTTTGGTTACAAGGTTAACCAATTCGCCCAGAGACTTATGGCCTATGGGGGTGGCCTAGATCTTACCCCACCAAGCTCTTACTTGAAGTTGGGCTGGAATGTTATGTTTATCAGTTATTTCCTCTATTCGAAAAGTAAAGTTCTTTACCGTAAAGAAGGTGCATTACCTTTAAAATAATTACTTTGACATCAAGCAGAGCTGTTTAACATCAGCTTTTACATTTGCATCTAATTTTAGCCCTGACTGCATAGCGGTTCATTTCGAAATACTGTTATAAACAAAACGTCCCTGGGTGGGCTGAACCACACCTTCGGTTAACAGCCAACCTACCATCGCCAAAGACTTCTATGGCCTACGAGGGGTGGCCAGTCTTAGCCCCACCCAAGTTCCTACTTCTGGAAGTTGGGCTGGAATCGTATATGTTTCATATTTCTGTATTCAAAATAAGTTCTTCAGACCGTAAGCTAAGTGCTTCCTTTAAAAGTTTAATTCCACTTTGAACAAGGGTAAGCTTGATTTAACAGCAGTTTTAACCCCCATGTTTAATTTTACCGATCATGGACTACGGGTATTGAATGACATGGTTATTAACACAAACGCCGGTGGGTTACCCAACCTTTGGTTAACAGCCGAAGCGCTTACCATTGCCCAAAGACTTTGGCTGCGAGGGTGAGACTATTTTAATTTCCCCACCCAAGTACCTACTTCTGGATGGCGGAATCGTATTTTATATAATTTCTATTCTAAAAGTAAAGTTCTTATGGACCAGAGAACTGAAGGTGCATTACTTTTTAAAGTTTAACCATTGCATGAAGGCGAAGCTTGAGTGTAACAGCAGCTTTTAACTCGCCCATCTTGAATGTTTGCCCTAGGAATGCGGGTTCTTTACAGAAAGTCAGGTTTATAAACAAACCCTGGGTGGGCTTGAACACACCTTGGTTAACCGAACCGTAACCAATGCCAAGCTTAGGCTAGTAGGGGGTTGGCTAGTCTTCCCCCCAAGTACTTATTTGAATGGTGGAATCGTATTTTTAGTTTATTTTCCTGCTATTCAGAAAAGTAAAGGGTTTATGAACCATAGAAGCTAGGATTACCTTTATAAAGTTTCAATCCTCATGCAAGGCGTAAGCTGGTTAACAGCAGCTTTAACGCTCCCATGATTCTTGAGTTTACCTGATGGAATTCGGGTTTAGAAAGACAGGTTAAACTAACCTGGGTGGGCTGAACCAACCTTTCAGTTACACCAATCGTAACAATTGGCAAGATTCTATGCGTGGGGGTTGGCCTAATCTTCAGCCCCACCCACTCTTATCGGAGTTGGTGAACGTATGTTTATAGTTTATTTCCCTATTCAGAAAATGAAAGGTCTTATGCAACGTCAGTAAGGAAATCTTACAAGTTATTCACTTGACATGAGCAGTGCTGAGCGTAACATCTGCTTTTACATTGCTTCTATCTTGAATGTTTAGCCTGATCATGATTAGCAGGTTTTTACGGAAATTCAGGTCATAAACAAATCTCCCTGGGGGGTTGAACACCAATTTCGTTAACAGCCAACCGCTATCAATTGGCACAGAGCTTATGCGATCTAGGAGTGTGGTGATCTTAGCACCACGTACTTCGAAGTGGCGGAATCTTATTTTATCATTTTTTCCTATTCAAAAGTAAGGTGTCTTCAACCGAAAGCTGAAGGTGCATTACCTTATAAGTTCATTACACTTTAATGCAGGAGTAGTCTTGAGCGAACATCATGCTTTTAACGCGCCCATTATTGAATGTTAGCCTATCATGGATGGGTTTTTACCAAATCAGGCTATAAACAATCTCCCGGGTGGGTGAAACTACCTTTCAGTTAACCACGCTAACCAATGGAAAGATCTATGCTATGCTAGAGTGGGCCAGTTCTTAGCTCACCCCACTATGACTCTGGAATTGGGCTGGATGTTATTTATAGTTTATTTTCCTCTATTCGAAAAGTAGACGTTCTATGCAACCTTAGAAGCTGAAGTGCAACTTTAAAGTTTATAACACTTGCCAAGGGAGTGCATGATTTCGTCAAGCTACCTTCCATGATTCAATGTTCTGTATGCATTAGGGTTTTCAAATCTTATAAACCAAATCGTCCTGGGTGGGCTGAACCAATTTGTTAATCCAAGCTACAATTGGCACGAGACTTTATGGCCTGATGCTGGGGGTGGCTGATCTTAGCCCCACCACAGCTTACTTCGGAAGTTGGGCTGGAATGTTATGTTTATCGTTTATTTTCCTGCTATTCAGAAAAGTGAAGTCTTATGCAGCCAGTAAACTGAAGGTCATTACTTTATAAAGTTTAATTCCATTGAATGCAAGGATAAGCTTATGTAACAGTCACTTTTAACTGCTGCTCCATGGTCTTGAATTTAGCCTGATATGGAATGCGGGTTTTACGAAAGTGACAGTTATCAAACCAATGCCTGGGGGGTCCACCTTTCGGTTAACCAGCCTACATTCGCCAAGGATCTTATGGCCTGATGCTGAAGGGGTGCCTTATTTCAGCCCCACCCAAGCACTTACTTGGAAGTGGTGGAATCGTATATGTTTACAGTTTATTTTACTGCTATTCGAAAAGTGAAGTTCTTGACAGAAAGCGAGGTCATTACTATAAGTTTAATTCCACTTTGACATGAGGGTAGTCTTGAGTGACATCTGCTTTACGCTGACATGTCTTGAATTTTAGCCCTGTCATGGCATGCGGTTCATTTACGAAAGTAATGGTTATCAAACACAAATGCCTGGGTGGGCTGAAACCAACCTTTAGTTAACCAGCTAACAATTGCCCAGATTCTATGGCCTGATGCTGAGGGTTGGCCTGATTTAGCCCCACCCAAGCTATTACTTCTGGAAGTTGGGCTGGAATCGTATATGTTTATCAGTTTATTTTCCTGCTATTCAGAAAAGTGAAAGGTGTCTTATGCAAACCTGTAGAAGCTGAAGGTGCATTACCTTCATAAAGTTTGAATTCACTTTGACATGCAAGGACAGGATGTCATGATGTGTAACACTCATGCTTTTACGTTTGCTTCATGATTCTTGAATGTTTAGCCCTGATCATGGCAACTAGCAGGTTCATTTACAGAAAGTGACATGGTTATATAAACACAAATCGTCCCTGGGTGGGCTTGAACCACCAACCTTTCGGTTAACAGCCGAACGCGCTAACCAATTGCGCCACAGAGACTTCTATGGCCTGATGCTGAGGGGGTGTGGCCTAGATCTTCAGCCCCACCCACAGCTACCTACTTCTGGAAGTTGGGCTGGAATCGTATATGTTTATCAGTTTATTTTCCTGCTATTCAGAAAAGTGAAAGGTGTCTTATGCAGACCAGTAGAAGCTGAAGGTGCATTACCTTTATAAAGTTTCAATTCCACTTTGACATGCAAGGACAGTAAGTCTTGATGTGTAACAGTCATGCTTTTAACTGCTGCTCCATGATTCTTGAATGTTTAGCCCTGATCATGGCAACTAGCGGGTTCATTTACAGAAAGTGACATGGTTATATAAACACAAATCGTCCCTGGGTGGGCTTGAACCACCAACCTTTCGGTTAACAGCCGAACGCGCTAACCAATTGCGCCACAGAGACTTCTATGGCCTGATGCTGAGGGGGTGTGGCCTAGATCTTCAGCCCCACCCACAGCTACTACTTCTGGAAGTTGGGCTGGAATCGTATATGTTTATCAGTTTATTTTCCTGCTATTCAGAAAAGTGAAAGGTGTCTTATGCAGACCAGTAGAAGCTGAAGGTGCATTACCTTTATAAAGTTTCAATTCCACTTTGACATGCAAGGACAGTAAGTCTTGATGTGTGACAGTCTTGCTTTTAACTGCTGCTCCATGATTCTTGAATGTTTAGCCCTGATCATGGCAACTAGCGGGTTCATTTACAGAAAGTGACATGGTTATATAAACACAAATCGTCCCTGGGTGGGCTTGAACCACCAACCTTTCGGTTAACAGCCGAACGCGCTAACCAATTGCGCCACAGAGACTTCTATGGCCTGATGCTGAGGGGGTGTGGCCTAGATCTTCAGCCCCACCCCCAGCTACTTACTTCTGGAAGTTGGGCTGGAATCGTATATGTTTATCAGTTTATTTTCCTGCTATTCAGAAAAGTGAAAGGTGTCTTATGAAAACCTGTAGAAGCTGAAGGTGCATTACCTTCATAAAGTTTGGCACTTTTTGATGCAAGGACAGTAAGTCCTGATGTGTAACAGTCATGCTTTTAACTCCTGCTTCATGATTCTTGAATGTTTAGCCCTGATCATGGCAATTAGCAGGTTCATTTACTGAAAGTCACATGGTTATATAAACACAAATCGTCCCTGGGTGGGCTTGAACCACCAACCTTTCGGTTAACAGCCGAACGCGCTAACCAGTTGCGCCACAGAGACTTCTATGGCCTGATGCTGAGGGGGTGTGGCCTAGATCTTCAGCCCCACCCACAGCTACCTACTTCTGGAAGTTGGGCTGGAATCGTATATGTTTATCAGTTTATTTTCCTGCTATTCAGAAAAGTGAAAGGTGTCTTATGCAGACCAGTAGAAGCTGAAGGTGCATTACCTTTATAAAGTTTGAATTCCACTCTGACTTTAATACTTTTGCATGCAAGGACAGTAACTCATGATGTGTAACAGTCATGCTTTTACCTGCTGCTCCATGATTCTTGAATGTTTAGCCATGATCATGGCAACTAGCTGGTTC
This sequence comes from Sebastolobus alascanus, assembly GCA_916701645.2. Classification (NCBI taxonomy): domain Eukaryota; kingdom Metazoa; phylum Chordata; class Actinopteri; order Perciformes; family Sebastidae; genus Sebastolobus; species Sebastolobus alascanus. The sequence goes on from CAKAOJ020000042.1 coordinate 434,456, forward strand.
ATTTACGAAAGTCACTTGGTTATATAGACACAAATCGTCCCTGGGTGGGCTTGAACCACCAACCTTTAGGTTAACAGCCGAACGCGCTAACCAATTGCGCCACAGAGACTTCTATGGCCTGATGCTGAGGGGGTGTGGCCTAGATCTTCAGCCCCACCCACAGCTACTTACTTCTGGAAGTTGGGCTGGAATCGTATATGTTTATCAGTTTATTTTCCTGCTATTCAGAAAAGTGAAAGGTGTCTTATGCAGACCAGTAGAAGCTGAAGGTGCATTACCTTTATAAAGTTTCAATTCCACTTTGACATGCAAGGACAGTAAGTCTTGATGTGTAACAGTCATGCTTTTAACTGCTGCTCCATGATTCTTGAATGTTTAGTCCTGATCATGGCAACTAGCGGGTTCATTTACAGAAAGTGACATGGTTATATAAACACAAATCGTCCCTGGGTGGGCTTGAACCACCAACCTTTCGGTTAACAGCCGAACGCGCTAACCAATTGCGCCACAGAGACTTCTATGGCCTGATGCTGAGGGGGTGTGGCCTAGATCTTCAGCCCCACCCACAGCTACCTACTTCTGGAAGTTGGGCTGGAATCGTATATGTTTATCAGTTTATTTTCCTGCTATTCAGAAAAGTGAAAGGTGTCTTATGCAGACCAGTAGAAGCTGAAGGTGCATTACTTTATAAAGTTTCAATTCCACTTTGACATGCAAGGACAGTAAGTCTTGATGTGTAACAGTCATGCTTTTAACTGCTGCTCCATGATTCTTGAATGTTTAGCCCTGATCATGGCAATTAGCAGGTTCATTTACGAAAAGTCACATGGTTATATAAACACAAATCGTCCCTGGGTGGGCTTGAACCACCAACCTTTCGGTTAACAGCCGAACGCGCTAACCAATTGCGCCACAGAGACTTCTATGGCCTGATGCTGAGGGGGTGTGGCCTAGATCTTCAGCCCCACCCACAGCTACCTACTTCTGGAAGTTGGGCTGGAATCGTATATGTTTATCAGTTTATTTTCCTGCTATTCAGAAAAGTGAAAGGTGTCTTATGCAGACCAGTAGAAGCTGAAGGTGCATTACCTTTATAAAGTTTCAATTCCACTTTGACATGCAAGGACAGTAAGTCTTGATGTGTAACAGTCATGCTTTTAACTGCTGCTCCATGATTCTTGAATGTTTAGCCCTGATCATGGCAACTAGCGGGTTCATTTACAGAAAGTGACATGGTTATATAAACACAAATCGTCCCTGGGTGGGCTTGAACCACCAACCTTTCGGTTAACAGCCGAACGCGCTAACCAATTGCGCCACAGAGACTTCTATGGCCTGATGCTGAGGGGGTGTGGCCTAGATCTTCAGCCCCACCCACAGCTACTTACTTCTGGAAGTTGGGCTGGAATCGTATATGTTTATCAGTTTATTTTCCTGCTATTCAGAAAAGTGAAAGGTGTCTTATGCAAACCTGTAGAAGCTGAAGGTGCATTACCTTCATAAAGTTTGAATTCCACTTTGACATGCAAGGACAGGATGTCATGATGTGTAACACTCATGCTTTTACGTTTGCTTCATGATTCTTGAATGTTTAGCCCTGATCATGGCAATTAGCAGGTTCATTTACGGAAAGTCACATGGTTATATAAACACAAATCGTCCCTGGGTGGGCTTGAACCACCAACCTTTCGGTTAACAGCCGAACGCGCTAACCAATTGCGCCACAGAGACTTCTATGGCCTGATGCTGAGGGGGTGTGGCCTAGATCTTCAGCCCCACCCACAGCTACCTACTTCTGGAAGTTGGGCTGGAATCGTATATGTTTATCAGTTTATTTTCCTGCTATTCAGAAAAGTGAAAGGTGTCTTATGCAGACCAGTAGAAGCTGAAGGTGCATTACTTTATAAAGTTTCAATTCCACTTTGACATGCAAGGACAGTAAGTCTTGATGTGTAACAGTCATGCTTTTAACTGCTGCTCCATGATTCTTGAATGTTTAGCCCTGATCATGGCAACTAGCAGGTTCATTTACGGAAAGTCACATGGTTATATAAACACAAATCGTCCCTGGGTGGGCTTGAACCACCAACCTTTCGGTTAACAGCCGAACGCGCTAACCAATTGCGCCACAGAGACTTCTATGGCCTGATGCTGAGGGGGTGTGGCCTAGATCTTCAGCCCCACCCACAGCTACCTACTTCTGGAAGTTGGGCTGGAATCGTATATGTTTATCAGTTTATTTTCCTGCTATTCAGAAAAGTGAAAGGTGTCTTATGCAGACCAGTAGAAGCTGAAGGTGCATTACCTTTATAAAGTTTCAATTCCACTTTGACATGCAAGGACAGTAAGTCTTGATGTGTGACAGTCATGCTTTTAACTGCTGCTCCATGATTCTTGAATGTTTAGCCCTGATCATGGCAACTAGCGGGTTCATTTACAGAAAGTGACATGGTTATATAAACACAAATCGTCCCTGGGTGGGCTTGAACCACCAACCTTTCGGTTAACAGCCGAACGCGCTAACCAATTGCGCCACAGAGACTTCTATGGCCTGATGCTGAGGGGGTGTGGCCTAGATCTTCAGCCCCACCCACAGCTACTTACTTCTGGAAGTTGGGCTGGAATCGTATATGTTTATCAGTTTATTTTCCTGCTATTCAGAAAAGTGAAAGGTGTCTTATGCAAACCTGTAGAAGCTGAAGGTGCATTACCTTCATAAAGTTTGAATTCCACTTTGACATGCAAGGACAGGATGTCATGATGTGTAACACTCATGCTTTTACGTTTGCTTCATGATTCTTGAATGTTTAGCCCTGATCATGGCAATTAGCAGGTTCATTTACGGAAAGTCACATGGTTATATAAACACAAATCGTCCCTGGGTGGGCTTGAACCACCAACCTTTCGGTTAACAGCCGAACGCGCTAACCAATTGCGCCACAGAGACTTCTATGGCCTGATGCTGAGGGGGTGTGGCCTAGATCTTCAGCCCCACCCACAGCTACCTACTTCTGGAAGTTGGGCTGGAATCGTATATGTTTATCAGTTTATTTTCCTGCTATTCAGAAAAGTGAAAGGTGTCTTCTGCAGACCTGTAGAAGCTGAAGGTGCATTACTTTTATAAAGTTTGAATTCCACTCTGACTTTAATACTTTTGCATGCAAGGACAGTAACTCATGATGTGTAACAGTCATGCTTTTACCTGCTGCTCCATGATTCTTGAATGTTTAGCCATGATCATGGCAACTAGCTGGTTCATTTACAGAAAGTCACATGGTTATATAAACACAAATCGTCCCTGGGTGGGCTTGAACCACCAACCTTTCGGTTAACAGCCGAACGCGCTAACCAATTGCGCCACAGAGACTCCTATGGTTTGATGCTGAGGGGGTGTGGCCTAGATCTTCAGCCCCACCCACAGCTACCTACTTCTGGAAGTTGGGCTGGAATCGTATATGTTTATCAGTTTATTTTCCTGCTATTCAGAAAAGTGAAAGGTGTCTTATGCAGACCAGTAGAAGCTGAAGGTGCATTACTTTATAAAGTTTCAATTCCACTTTGACATGCAAGGACAGTAAGTCTTGATGTGTGACAGTCATGCTTTTACCTGCTGCTCCATGATTCTTGAATGTTTAGCCCTGATCATGGCAACTAGCGGGTTCATTTACAGAAAGTGACATGGTTATATAAACACAAATCGTCCCTGGGTGGGCTTGAACCACCAACCTTTCGGTTAACAGCCGAACGCGCTAACCAATTGCGCCACAGAGACTTCTATGGCCTGATGCTGAGGGGGTGTGGCCTAGATCTTCAGCCCCACCCACAGCTACCTACTTCTGGAAGTTGGGCTGGAATCGTATATGTTTATCAGTTTATTTTCCTGCTATTCAGAAAAGTGAAAGGTGTCTTATGCAGACCAGTAGAAGCTGAAGGTGCATTACTTTTATAAAGTTTCAATTCCACTTTGACATGCAAGGACAGTAAGTCTTGATGTGTAACAGTCATGCTTTTAACTGCTGCTCCATGATTCTTGAATGTTTAGCCCTGATCATGGCAACTAGCGGGTTCATTTACAGAAAGTGACATGGTTATATAAACACAAATCGTCCCTGGGTGGGCTTGAACCACCAACCTTTCGGTTAACAGCCGAACGCGCTAACCAATTGCGCCACAGAGACTTCTATGGCCTGATGCTGAGGGGGTGTGGCCTAGATCTTCAGCCCCACCCACAGCTACCTACTTCTGGAAGTTGGGCTGGAATCGTATATGTTTATCAGTTTATTTTCCTGCTATTCAGAAAAGTGAAAGGTGTCTTATGCAGACCAGTAGAAGCTGAAGGTGCATTACCTTTATAAAGTTTCAATTCCACTTTGACATGCAAGGACAGTAAGTCTTGATGTGTAACAGTCATGCTTTTAACTGCTGCTCCATGATTCTTGAATGTTTAGCCCTGATCATGGCAACTAGCGGGTTCATTTACAGAAAGTGACATGGTTATATAAACACAAATCGTCCCTGGGTGGGCTTGAACCACCAACCTTTCGGTTAACAGCCGAACGCGCTAACCAATTGCGCCACAGAGACTTCTATGGCCTGATGCTGAGGGGGTGTGGCCTAGATCTTCAGCCCCACCCACAGCTACCTACTTCTGGAAGTTGGGCTGGAATCGTATGTGTTTATCAGTTTATTTTTCTGCTACTCAGGAAAGTGAAAGGTGTCTTATGCAAACCTGTAGAAGCTGAAGGTGCATTACCTTCATAAAGTTTGAATTCCACTTTGACATGCAAGGACAGGATGTCATGATGTGTAACACTCATGCTTTTACGTTTGCTTCATGATTCTTGAATGTTTAGCCCTGATCATGGCAATTAGCAGGTTCATTTACGGAAAGTCACATGGTTATATAAACACATATCGTCCCTGGGTGGGCTTGAACCACCAACCTTTCGGTTAACAGCCGAACGCGCTAACCAATTGCGCCACAGAGACTTCTATGGCCTGATGCTGAGGGGGTGTGGCCTAGATCTTCAGCCCCACCCACAGCTACCTACTTCTGGAAGTTGGGCTGGAATCGTATATGTTTATCAGTTTATTTTCCTGCTATTCAGAAAAGTGAAAGGTGTCTTATGCAGACCAGTAGAAGCTGAAGGTGCATTACTTTTATAAAGTTTCAATTCCACTTTGACATGCAAGGACAGTAAGTCTTGATGTGTAACAGTCATGCTTTTAACTGCTGCTCCATGATTCTTGAATGTTTAGCCCTGATCATGGCAACTAGCGGTTCATTTACAGAAAGTGACATGGTTATATAAACACAAATCGTCCCTGGGTGGGCTTGAACCACCAACCTTTCGGTTAACAGCCGAACGCGCTAACCAATTGCGCCACAGAGACTTCTATGGCCTGATGCTGAGGGGGTGTGGCCTAGATCTTCAGCCCCACCCACAGCTACTTACTTCTGGAAGTTGGGCTGGAATCGTATATGTTTATCAGTTTATTTTCCTGCTATTCAGAAAAGTGAAAGGTGTCTTATGCAAACCTGTAGAAGCTGAAGGTGCATTACCTTCATAAGGTTTGAATTCCACTTTGACATGCAAGGACAGGATGTCATGATGTGTAACACTCATGCTTTTACGTTTGCTTCATGATTCTTGAATGTTTAGCCCTGATCATGGCAATTAGCAGGTTCATTTACGGAAAGTCACATGGTTATATAAACACAAATCGTCCCTGGGTGGGCTTGAACCACCAACCTTTCGGTTAACAGCCGAACGCGCTAACCAATTGCGCCACAGAGACTTCTATGGCCTGATGCTGAGGGGGTGTGGCCTAGATCTTCAGCCCCACCCACAGCTACCTACTTCTGGAAGTTGGGCTGGAATCGTATATGTTTATCAGTTTATTTTCCTGCTATTCAGAAAAGTGAAAGGTGTCTTATGCAGACCAGTAGAAGCTGAAGGTGCATTACTTTATAAAGTTTCAATTCCACTTTGACATGCAAGGACAGTAAGTCTTGATGTGTAACAGTCATGCTTTTAACTGCTGCTCCATGATTCTTGAATGTTTAGCCCTGATCATGGCAATTAGCAGGTTCATTTACGGAAAGTCACATGGTTATATAAACACAAATCGTCCCTGGGTGGGCTTGAACCACCAACCTTTCGGTTAACAGCCGAACGCGCTAACCAATTGCGCCACAGAGACTTCTATGGCCTGATGCTGAGGGGGTGTGGCCTAGATCTTCAGCCCCACCCACAGCTACCTACTTCTGGAAGTTGGGCTGGAATCGTATATGTTTATCAGTTTATTTTCCTGCTATTCAGAAAAGTGAAAGGTGTCTTATGCAGACCAGTAGAAGCTGAAGGTGCATTACTTTATAAAGTTTCAATTCCACTTTGACATGCAAGGACAGTAAGTCTTGATGTGTAACAGTCATGCTTTTAACTGCTGCTCCATGATTCTTGAATGTTTAGCCCTGATCATGGCAACTAGCGGGTTCATTTACAGAAAGTGACATGGTTATATAAACACAAATCGTCCCTGGGTGGGCTTGAACCACCAACCTTTCGGTTAACAGCCGAACGCGCTAACCAATTGCGCCACAGAGACTTCTATGGCCTGATGCTGAGGGGGTGTGGCCTAGATCTTCAGCCCCACCCACAGCTACTTACTTCTGGAAGTTGGGCTGGAATCGTATATGTTTATCAGTTTATTTTCCTGCTATTCAGAAAAGTGAAAGGTGTCTTATGCAAACCTGTAGAAGCTGAAGGTGCATTACCTTCATAAAGTTTGAATTCCACTTTGACATGCAAGGACAGGATGTCATGATGTGTAACACTCATGCTTTTACGTTTGCTTCATGATTCTTGAATGTTTAGCCCTGATCATGGCAATTAGCAGGTTCATTTACGGAAAGTCACATGGTTATATAAACACAAATCGTCCCTGGGTGGGCTTGAACCACCAACCTTTCGGTTAACAGCCGAACGCGCTAACCAATTGCGCCACAGAGACTTCTATGGCCTGATGCTGAGGGGGTGTGGCCTAGATCTTCAGCCCCACCCACAGCTACCTACTTCTGGAAGTTGGGCTGGAATCGTATGTGTTTATCAGTTTATTTTCCTGCTACTCAGAAAAGTGAAAGGTGTCTTATGCAGACCAGTAGAAGCTGAAGGTGCATTACTGTTATAAAGTTTCAATTCCACTTTGACATGCAAGGACAGTAAGTCTTGATGTGTAACAGTCATGCTTTTAACTGCTGCTCCATGATTCTTGAATGTTTAGCCCTGATCATGGCAATTAGCAGGTTCATTTACGGAAAGTCACATGGTTATATAAACACAAATCGTCCCTGGGTGGGCTTGAACCACCAACCTTTCGGTTAACAGCCGAACGCGCTAACCAATTGCGCCACAGAGACTTCTATGGCCTGATGCTGAGGGGGTGTGGCCTAGATCTTCAGCCCCACCCACAGCTACCTACTTCTGGAAGTTGGGCTGGAATCGTATATGTTTATCAGTTTATTTTCCTGCTATTCAGAAAAGTGAAAGGTGTCTTATGCAGACCAGTAGAAGCTGAAGGTGCATTACCTTTATAAAGTTTCAATTCCACTTTGACATGCAAGGACAGTAAGTCTTGATGTGTGACAGTCATGCTTTTACCTGCTGCTCCATGATTCTTGAATGTTTAGCCCTGATCATGGCAACTAGCGGGTTCATTTACAGAAAGTGACATGGTTATATAAACACAAATCGTCCCTGGGTGGGCTTGAACCACCAACCTTTCGGTTAACAGCCGAACGCGCTAACCAATTGCGCCACAGAGACTTCTATGGCCTGATGCTGAGGGGGTGTGGCCTAGATCTTCAGCCCCACCCACATCTACTTACTTCTGGAAGTTGGGCTGGAATCGTATATGTTTATCAGTTTATTTTCCTGCTATTCAGAAAAGTGAAAGGTGTCTTATGCAAACCTGTAGAAGCTGAAGGTGCATTACCTTCATAAAGTTTGAATTCCACTTTGACATGCAAGGACAGGATGTCATGATGTGTAACACTCATGCTTTTACGTTTGCTTCATGATTCTTGAATGTTTAGCCCTGATCATGGCAATTAGCAGGTTCATTTACGGAAAGTCACATGGTTATATAAACACAAATCGTCCCTGGGTGGGCTTGAACCACCAACCTTTCGGTTAACAGCCGAACGCGCTAACCAATTGCGCCACAGAGACTTCTATGGCCTGATGCTGAGGGGGTGTGGCCTAGATCTTCAGCCCCACCCACAGCTACCTACTTCTGGAAGTTGGGCTGGAATCGTATATGTTTATCAGTTTATTTTCCTGCTATTCAGAAAAGTGAAAGGTGTCTTATGCAGACCAGTAGAAGCTGAAGGTGCATTACTTTTATAAAGTTTCAATTCCACTTTGACATGCAAGGACAGTAAGTCTTGATGTGTAACAGTCATGCTTTTAACTGCTGCTCCATGATTCTTGAATGTTTAGCCCTGATCATGGCAATTAGCAGGTTCATTTACGAAAAGTCACATGGTTATATAAACACAAATCGTCCCTGGGTGGGCTTGAACCACCAACCTTTCGGTTAACAGCCGAACGCGCTAACCAATTGCGCCACAGAGACTTCTATGGCCTGATGCTGAGGGGGTGTGGCCTAGATCTTCAGCCCCACCCACAGCTACCTACTTCTGGAAGTTGGGCTGGAATCGTATATGTTTATCAGTTTATTTTCCTGCTATTCAGAAAAGTGAAAGGTGTCTTATGCAGACCAGTAGAAGCTGAAGGTGCATTACTTTTATAAAGTTTCAATTCCACTTTGACATGTAAGGACAGTAAGGCTTGATGTGTAACAGTCATGCTTTTAACTGCTGCTCCATGATTCTTGAATGTTTAGCCCTGATCATGGCAACTAGCGGGTTCATTTACAGAAAGTGACATGGTTATATAAACACAAATCGTCCCTGGGTGGGCTTGAACCACCAACCTTTCGGTTAACAGCCGAACGCGCTAACCAATTGCGCCACAGAGACTTCTATGGCCTGATGCTGAGGGGGTGTGGCCTAGATCTTCAGCCCCACCCACAGCTACCTACTTCTGGAAGTTGGGCTGGAATCGTATATGTTTATCAGTTTATTTTCCTGCTATTCAGAAAAGTGAAAGGTGTCTTATGCAGACCAGTAGAAGCTGAAGGTGCATTACTTTTATAAAGTTTCAATTCCACTTTGACATGCAAGGACAGTAAGTCTTGATGTGTAACAGTCATGCTTTTAACTGCTGCTCCATGATTCTTGAATGTTTAGCCCTGATCATGGCAACTAGCGGGTTCATTTACAGAAAGTGACATGGTTATATAAACACAAATCGTCCCTGGGTGGGCTTGAACCACCAACCTTTCGGTTAACAGCCGAACGCGCTAACCAATTGCGCCACAGAGACTTCTATGGCCTGATGCTGAGGGGGTGTGGCCTAGATCTTCAGCCCCACCCACAGCTACCTACTTCTGGAAGTTGGGCTGGAATCGTATGTGTTTATCAGTTTATTTTCCTGCTACTCAGGAAAGTGAAAGGTGTCTTATGCAGACCAGTAGAAGCTGAAGGTGCATTACTTTTATAAAGTTTCAATTCCACTTTGACATGCAAGGACAGTAAGTCTTGATGTGTAACAGTCATGCTTTTAACTGCTGCTCCATGATTCTTGAATGTTTAGCCCTGATCATGGCAACTAGCGGGTTCATTTACAGAAAGTGACATGGTTATATAAACACAAATCGTCCCTGGGTGGGCTTGAACCACCAACCTTTCGGTTAACAGCCGAACGCGCTAACCAATTGCGCCACAGAGACTTCTATGGCCTGATGCTGAGGGGGTGTGGCCTAGATCTTCAGCCCCACCCACAGCTACTTACTTCTGGAAGTTGGGCTGGAATCGTATATGTTTATCAGTTTATTTTCCTGCTATTCAGAAAAGTGAAAGGTGTCTTATGCAGACCTGTAGAAGCTGAAGGTGCATTACCTTCATAAAGTTTGAATTCCACTTTGACATGCAAGGACAGGATGTCATGATGTGTAACACTCATGCTTTTACGTTTGCTTCATGATTCTTGAATGTTTAGCCCTGATCATGGCAATTAGCAGGTTCATTTACGGAAAGTCACATGGTTATATAAACACAAATCGTCCCTGGGTGGGCTTGAACCACCAACCTTTCGGTTAACAGCCGAACGCGCTAACCAATTGCGCCACAGAGACTTCTATGGCCTGATGCTGAGGGGGTGTGGCCTAGATCTTCAGCCCCACCCACAGCTACCTACTTCTGGAAGTTGGGCTGGAATCGTATGTGTTTATCAGTTTATTTTCCTGCTACTCAGGAAAGTGAAAGGTGTCTTATGCAGACCAGTAGAAGCTGAAGGTGCATTACTTTTATAAAGTTTCAATTCCACTTTGACATGCAAGGACAGTAAGTCTTGATGTGTAACAGTCATGCTTTTAACTGCTGCTCCATGATTCTTGAATGTTTAGCCCTGATCATGGCAACTAGCAGGTTCATTTACAGAAAGTGACATGGTTATATAAACACAAATCGTCCCTGGGTGGGCTTGAACCACCAACCTTTCGGTTAACAGCCGAACGCGCTAACCAATTGCGCCACAGAGACTTCTATGGCCTGATGCTGAGGGGGTGTGGCCTAGATCTTCAGCCCCACCCACATCTACTTACTTCTGGAAGTTGGGCTGGAATCGTATATGTTTATCAGTTTATTTTCCTGCTATTCAGAAAAGTGAAAGGTGTCTTATGCAAACCTGTAGAAGCTGAAGGTGCATTACCTTCATAAAGTTTGAATTCCACTTTGACATGCAAGGACAGGATGTCATGATGTGTAACACTCATGCTTTTACGTTTGCTTCATGATTCTTGAATGTTTAGCCCTGATCATGGCAATTAGCAGGTTCATTTACGGAAAGTCACAAGGTTATATAAACACAAATCGTCCCTGGGTGGGCTTGAACCACCAACCTTTCGGTTAACAGCCGAACGCGCTAACCAATTGCGCCACAGAGACTTCTATGGCCTGATGCTGAGGGGGTGTGGCCTAGATCTTCAGCCCCACCCACAGCTACCTACTTCTGGAAGTTGGGCTGGAATCGTATATGTTTATCAGTTTATTTTCCTGCTATTCAGAAAAGTGAAAGGTGTCTTATGCAGACCAGTAGAAGCTGAAGGTGCATTACTTTTATAAAGTTTCAATTCCACTTTGACATGCAAGGACAGTAAGTCTTGATGTGTAACAGTCATGCTTTTAACTGCTGCTCCATGATTCTTGAATGTTTAGCCCTGATCATGGCAATTAGCAGGTTCATTTACGGAAAGTCACATGGTTATATAAACACAAATCGTCCCTGGGTGGGCTTGAACCACCAACCTTTCGGTTAACAGCCGAACGCGCTAACCAATTGCGCCACAGAGACTTCTATGGCCTGATGCTGAGGGGGTGTGGCCTAGATCTTCAGCCCCACCCACAGCTACCTACTTCTGGAAGTTGGGCTGGAATCGTATATGTTTATCAGTTTATTTTCCTGCTATTCAGAAAAGTGAAAGGTGTCTTATGCAGACCAGTAGAAGCTGAAGGTGCATTACTTTTATAAAGTTTCAATTCCACTTTGACATGCAAGGACAGTAAGGCTTGATGTGTAACAGTCATGCTTTTAACTGCTGCTCCATGATTCTTGAATGTTTAGCACTGATCATGGCAACTAGCGGGTTCATTTACAGAAAGTGACATGGTTATATAAACACAAATCGTCCCTGGGTGGGCTTGAACCACCAACCTTTCGGTTAACAGCCGAACGCGCTAACCAATTGCGCCACAGAGACTTCTATGGCCTGATGCTGAGGGGGTGTGGCCTAGATCTTCAGCCCCACCCACAGCTACTTACTTCTGGAAGTTGGGCTGGAATCGTATATGTTTATCAGTTTATTTTCCTGCTATTCAGAAAAGTGAAAGGTGTCTTATGCAAACCTGTAGAAGCTGAAGGTGCATTACCTTCATAAAGTTTGAATTCCACTTTGACATGCAAGGACAGGATGTCATGATGTGTAACACTCATGCTTTTACGTTTGCTTCATGATTCTTGAATGTTTAGCCCTGATCATGGCAATTAGCTGGTTCATTTACGGAAAGTCACATGGTTATATAAACACAAATCGTCCCTGGGTGGGCTTGAACCACCAACCTTTCGGTTAACAGCCGAACGCGCTAACCAATTGCGCCACAGAGACTTCTATGGCCTGATGCTGAGGGGGTGTGGCCTAGATCTTCAGCCCCACCCACAGCTACCTACTTCTGGAAGTTGGGCTGGAATCGTATATGTTTATCAGTTTATTTTCCTGCTATTCAGAAAAGTGAAAGGTGTCTTATGCAGACCAGTAGAAGCTGAAGGTGCATTACTTTTATAAAGTTTCAATTCCACTTTGACATGCAAGGACAGTAAGTCTTGATGTGTAACAGTCATGCTTTTAACTGCTGCTCCATGATTCTTGAATGTTTAGCCCTGATCATGGCAACTAGCGGGTTCATTTACAGAAAGTGACATGGTTATATAAACACAAATCGTCCCTGGGTGGGCTTGAACCACCAACCTTTCGGTTAACAGCCGAACGCGCTAACCAATTGCGCCACAGAGACTTCTATGGCCTGATGCTGAGGGGGTGTGGCCTAGATCTTCAGCCCCACCCACAGCTACTTACTTCTGGAAGTTGGGCTGGAATCGTATATGTTTATCAGTTTATTTTCCTGCTATTCAGAAAAGTGAAAGGTGTCTTATGCAGACCAGTAGAAGCTGAAGGTGCATTACCTTTATAAAGTTTGAATTCCACTTTGACATGCAAGGACAGGATGTCATGATGTGTAACACTCATGCTTTTACGTTTGCTTCATGATTCTTGAATGTTTAGCCCTTATCATGGCAATTAGCTGGTTCATTTACGGAAAGTCACATGGTTATATAAACACAAATCGTCCCTGGGTGGGCTTGAACCACCAACCTTTCGGTTAACAGCCGAACGCGCTAACCAATTGCGCCACAGAGACTCCTATGGCTTGATGCTGAGGGGGTGTGGCCTAGATCTTCAGCCCCACCCCCAGCTACCTACTTCTGGAAGTTGGGCTGGAATCGTATATGTTTATCAGTTTATTTTCCTGCTATTCAGAAAAGTGAAAGGTGTCTTATGCAGACCAGTAGAAGCTGAAGGTGCATTACTTTTATAAAGTTTCAATTCCACTTTGACATGCAAGGACAGTAAGTCTTGATGTGTAACAGTCATGCTTTTAACTGCTGCTCCATGATTCTTGAATGTTTAGCCATGATCATGGCAACTAGCTGGTTCATTTACAGAAAGTCACATGGTTATATAAACACTAATCGTCCCTGGGTGGGCTTGAACCACCAACCTTTCGGTTAACAGCCGAACGCGCTAACCAATTGCGCCACAGAGACTTCTATGGCCTGATGCTGAGGGGGTGTGGCCTAGATCTTCAGCCCCACCCACAGCTACCTACTTCTGGAAGTTGGGCTGGAATCGTATATGTTTATCAGTTTATTTTCCTGCTATTCAGAAAAGTGAAAGGTGTCTTATGCAGACCAGTAGAAGCTGAAGGTGCATTACTTTTATAAAGTTTCAATTCCACTTTGACATGCAAGGACAGTAAGTCTTGATGTGTAACAGTCATGCTTTTAACTGCTGCTCCATGATTCTTGAATGTTTAGCCCTGATCATGGCAACTAGCGGGTTCATTTACAGAAAGTCACGTGGTTATATAAACACAAATCGTCCCTGGGTGGGCTTGAACCACCAACCTTTCGGTTAACAGCCGAACGCGCTAACCAATTGCGCCACAGAGACTTCTATGGCCTGATGCTGAGGGGGTGTGGCCTAGATCTTCAGCCCCACCCACAGCTACTTACTTCTGGAAGTTGGGCTGGAATCGTATATGTTTATCAGTTTATTTTCCTGCTATTCAGAAAAGTGAAAGGTGTCTTATGCAGACCAGTAGAAGCTGAAGGTGCATTACCTTTATAAAGTTTCAATTCCACTTTGACATGCAAGGACAGGATGTCATGATGTGTAACACTCATGCTTTTACGTTTGCTTCATGATTCTTGAATGTTTAGCCCTGATCATGGCAACTAGCAGGTTCATTTACAGAAAGTGACATGGTTATATAAACACAAATCGTCCCTGGGTGGGCTTGAACCACCAACCTTTCGGTTAACAGCCGAACGCGCTAACCAATTGCGCCACAGAGACTTCTATGGCCTGATGCTGAGGGGGTGTGGCCTAGATCTTCAGCCCCACCCACAGCTACCTACTTCTGGAAGTTGGGCTGGAATCGTATATGTTTATCAGTTTATTTTCCTGCTATTCAGAAAAGTGAAAGGTGTCTTATGCAGACCAGTAGAAGCTGAAGGTGCATTACTTTTATAAAGTTTCAATTCCACTTTGACATGCAAGGACAGTAAGTCTTGATGTGTAACAGTCATGCTTTTAACTGCTGCTCCATGATTCTTGAATGTTTAGCCCTGATCATGGCAACTAGCGGGTTCATTTACAGAAAGTGACATGGTTATATAAACACAAATCGTCCCTGGGTGGGCTTGAACCACCAACCTTTCGGTTAACAGCCGAACGCGCTAACCAATTGCGCCACAGAGACTTCTATGGCCTGATGCTGAGGGGGTGTGGCCTAGATCTTCAGCCCCACCCACAGCTACTTACTTCTGGAAGTTGGGCTGGAATCGTATATGTTTATCAGTTTATTTTCCTGCTATTCAGAAAAGTGAAAGGTGTCTTATGCATACCAGTAGAAGCTGAAGGTGCATTACCTTTATAAAGTTTGAATTCCACTTTGACATGCAAGGACAGGATGTCATGATGTGTAACACTCATGCTTTTACGTTTGCTTCATGATTCTTGAATGTTTAGCCCTGATCATGGCAATTAGCAGGTTCATTTACGGAAAGTCACATGGTTATATAAACACAAATCGTCCCTGGGTGGGCTTGAACCACCAACCTTTCGGTTAACAGCCGAACGCGCTAACCAATTGCGCCACAGAGACTTCTATGGCCTGATGCTGAGGGGGTGTGGCCTAGATCTTCAGCCCCACCCACAGCTACCTACTTCTGGAAGTTGGGCTGGAATCGTATATGTTTATCAGTTTATTTTCCTGCTATTCAGAAAAGTGAAAGGTGTCTTATGCAGACCAGTAGAAGCTGAAGGTGCATTACCTTTATAAAGTTTCAATTCCACTTTGACATGCAAGGACAGTAAGTCTTGATGTGTAACAGTCATGCTTTTAACTGCTGCTCCATGATTCTTGAATGTTTAGCCCTGATCATGGCAACTAGCGGGTTCATTTACAGAAAGTGACATGGTTATATAAACACAAATCGTCCCTGGGTGGGCTTGAACCACCAACCTTTCGGTTAACAGCCGAACGCGCTAACCAATTGCGCCACAGAGACTCCTATGGCTTGATGCTGAGGGGGTGTGGCCTAGATCTTCAGCCCCACCCACAGCTACTTACTTCTGGAAGTTGGGCTGGAATCGTATATGTTTATCAGTTTATTTTCCTGCTATTCAGAAAAGTGAAAGGTGTCTTATGCAAACCTGTAGAAGCTGAAGGTGCATTACCTTTATAAAGTTTCAATTCCACTTTGACATGCAAGGACAGTCATGATTCTTGAATGTTTAGCCCTGATCATGGCAATTAGCAGGTTCATTTACTGAAAGTCACATGGTTACATAAACACAAATCGTCCCTGGGTGGGCTTGAACCACCAACCTTTCGGTTAACAGCCGAACGCGCTAACCAATTGCGCCACAGAGACTTCTATGGCCTGATGCTGAGGGGGTGTGGCCTAGATCTTCAGCCCCACCCACAGCTACCTACTTCTGGAAGTTGGGCTGGAATCGTATATGTTTATCAGTTTATTTTCCTGCTATTCAGAAAAGTGAAAGGTGTCTTATGCAGACCAGTAGAAGCTGAAGGTGCATTACCTTTATAAAGTTTCAATTCCACTTTGACATGCAAGGACAGTAAGTCTTGATGTGTAACAGTCATGCTTTTAACTGCTGCTCATGATTCTTGAATGTTTAGCCCTGATCATGGCAATTAGCAGGTTCATTTACAGGAAAGTCACATGGTTATATAAACACAAATCGTCCCTGGGTGGGCTTGAACCACCAACCTTTCGGTTAACAGCCGAACGCGCTAACCAATTGCGCCACAGAGACTTCTATGGCCTGATGCTGAGGGGGTGTGGCCTAGATCTTCAGCCCCACCCACAGCTACCTACTTCTGGAAGTT
This sequence comes from Sebastolobus alascanus, assembly GCA_916701645.2. Classification (NCBI taxonomy): domain Eukaryota; kingdom Metazoa; phylum Chordata; class Actinopteri; order Perciformes; family Sebastidae; genus Sebastolobus; species Sebastolobus alascanus. The sequence continues at coordinate 450,834 of CAKAOJ020000042.1, forward strand.
GGGCTGGAATCGTATATGTTTATCAGTTTATTTTCCTGCTATTCAGAAAAGTGAAAGGTGTCTTATGCAGACCAGTAGAAGCTGAAGGTGCATTACTTTTATAAAGTTTCAATTCCACTTTGACATGCAAGGACAGTAAGTCTTGATGTGTAACAGTCATGCTTTTAACTGCTGCTCCATGATTCTTGAATGTTTAGCCCTGATCATGGCAACTAGCGGGTTCATTTACAGAAAGTGACATGGTTATATAAACACAAATCGTCCCTGGGTGGGCTTGAACCACCAACCTTTCGGTTAACAGCCGAACGCGCTAACCAATTGCGCCACAGAGACTTCTATGGCCTGATGCTGAGGGGGTGTGGCCTAGATCTTCAGCCCCACCCCCAGCTACTTACTTCTGGAAGTTGGGCTGGAATCGTATATGTTTATCAGTTTATTTTCCTGCTATTCAGAAAAGTGAAAGGTGTCTTCTGCAGACCTGTAGAAGCTGAAGGTGCATTACCTTTATAAAGTTTGAATTCCACTCTGACATGCAAGGACAGGATGTCATGATGTGTAACACTCATGCTTTTACGTTTGCTTCATGATTCTTGAATGTTTAGCCCTGATCATGGCAATTAGCAGGTTCATTTACGGAAAGTCACATGGTTATATAAACACAAATCGTCCCTGGGTGGGCTTGAACCACCAACCTTTCGGTTAACAGCCGAACGCGCTAACCAATTGCGCCACAGAGACTTCTATGGCCTGATGCTGAGGGGGTGTGGCCTAGATCTTCAGCCCCACCCACAGCTACCTACTTCTGGAAGTTGGGCTGGAATCGTATATGTTTATCAGTTTATTTTCCTGCTATTCAGAAAAGTGAAAGGTGTCTTATGCAGACCAGTAGAAGCTGAAGGTGCATTACCTTTATAAAGTTTCAATTCCACTTTGACATGCAAGGACAGTAAGTCTTGATGTGTAACAGTCATGCTTTTAACTGCTGCTCCATGATTCTTGAATGTTTAGCCCTGATCATGGCAACTAGCGGGTTCATTTACAGAAAGTGACATGGTTATATAAACACAAATCGTCCCTGGGTGGGCTTGAACCACCAAGCTTTCGGTTAACAGCCGAACGCGCTAACCAATTGCGCCACAGAGACTTCTATGGCCTGATGCTGAGGGGGTGTGGCCTAGATCTTCAGCCCCACCCACAGCTACTTACTTCTGGAAGTTGGGCTGGAATCGTATATGTTTATCAGTTTATTTTCCTGCTATTCAGAAAAGTGAAAGGTGTCTTATGCAGACCAGTAGAAGCTGAAGGTGCATTACCTTTATAAAGTTTCAATTCCACTTTGACATGCAAGGACAGGATGTCATGATGTGTAACACTCATGCTTTTACGTTTGCTTCATGATTCTTGAATGTTTAGCCCTGATCATGGCAATTAGCTGGTTCATTTACGGAAAGTCACATGGTTATATAAACACAAATCGTCCCTGGGTGGGCTTGAACCACCAACCTTTCGGTTAACAGCCGAACGCGCTAACCAATTGCGCCACAGAGACTTCTATGGCCTGATGCTGAGGGGGTGTGGCCTAGATCTTCAGCCCCACCCACAGCTACCTACTTCTGGAAGTTGGGCTGGAATCGTATATGTTTATCAGTTTATTTTCCTGCTATTCAGAAAAGTGAAAGGTGTCTTATGCAGACCAGTAGAAGCTGAAGGTGCATTACTTTTATAAAGTTTCAATTCCACTTTGACATGCAAGGACAGTAAGTCTTGATGTGTAACAGTCATGCTTTTAACTGCTGCTCCATGATTCTTGAATGTTTAGCCCTGATCATGGCAACTAGCGGGTTCATTTACAGAAAGTGACATGGTTATATAAACACAAATCGTCCCTGGGTGGGCTTGAACCACCAACCTTTCGGTTAACAGCCGAACGCGCTAACCAATTGCGCCACAGAGACTTCTATGGCCTGATGCTGAGGGGGTGTGGCCTAGATCTTCAGCCCCACCCACAGCTACTTACTTCTGGAAGTTGGGCTGGAATCGTATATGTTTATCAGTTTATTTTCCTGCTATTCAGAAAAGTGAAAGGTGTCTTATGCAGACCAGTAGAAGCTGAAGGTGCATTACCTTATAAAGTTTCAATTCCACTTTGACATGCAAGGACAGGATGTCATGATGTGTAACACTCATGCTTTTACGTTTGCTTCATGATTCTTGAATGTTTAGCCCTGATCATGGCAATTAGCAGGTTCATTTACGGAAAGTCACATGGTTATATAAACACAAATCGTCCCTGGGTGGGCTTGAACCACCAACCTTTCGGTTAACAGCCTAACGCGCTAACCAATTGCGCCACAGAAACTTCTATGGCCTGATGCTGAGGGGGTGTGGCCTAGATCTTCAGCCCCACCCACAGCTACATACTTCTGGAAGTTGGGCTGGAATCGTATATGTTTATCAGTTTATTTTCCTGCTATTCAGAAAAGTGAAAGGTGTCTTATGCAGACCAGTAGAAGCTGAAGGTGCATTACTTTTATAAAGTTTCAATTCCACTTTGACATGCAAGGACAGTAAGTCTTGATGTGTAACAGTCATGCTTTTAACTGCTGCTCCATGATTCTTGAATGTTTAGCCCTGATCATGGCAACTAGCGGGTTCATTTACAGAAAGTGACATGGTTATATAAACACAAATCGTCCCTGGGTGGGCTTGAACCACCAACCTTTCGGTTAACAGCCGAACGCGCTAACCAATTGCGCCACAGAGACTTCTATGGCCTGATGCTGAGGGGGTGTGGCCTAGATCTTCAGCCCCACCCACAGCTACTAACTTCTGGAAGTTGGGCTGGAATCGTATATGTTTATCAGTTTATTTTCCTGCTATTCAGAAAAGTGAAAGGTGTCTTATGCAGACCAGTAGAAGCTGAAGGTGCATTACCTTCATAAAGTTTGAATTCCACTTTGACATGCAAGGACAGGATGTCATGATGTGTAACACTCATGCTTTTACGTTTGCTTCATGATTCTTGAATGTTTAGCCCTGATCATGGCAATTAGCAGGTTCATTTACGGAAAGTCACATGGTTATATAAACACAAATCTGCCTTGGGTGGGCTTGAACCACCAACCTTTCGGTTAACAGCCGAACGCGCTAACCAATTGCGCAACAGAGACTCCTATGGCTTGATGCTGAGGGGGTGTGGCCTAGATCTTCAGCCCCACCCACAGCTACCTACTTCTGGAAGTTGGGCTGGAATCGTATATGTTTATCAGTTTATTTTCCTGCTATTCAGAAAAGTGAATGGTGTCTTATGCAGACCAGTAGAAGCTGAAGGTGCATGACCTTCATAAAGTTTGAATTCCACTTTGACATGCAAGGACAGTAAGTCCTGATGTGTAACAGTCATGCTTTTACGTTTTGCTTCATGAATTCTGAATGTTAGCCCAGTCTGCTACCGTAGAAGCTGAAGGGTTCCTTATAAAGTTGACTTGAATGCAAGACAGAAGTATGATTTAACAATGCTTTTAGTTGCTTCATATCTTGTTTAGCCTGATCTGAATTAGCGTTCATTTACGAAATCATGTATAGAAATTCCTGGTCTTAACCACCAACCTTTGGTTGCCGAACGGTAACAATTGCCAAGCTCATGGCGAGCTGAGGGGGTTGGCAGACTTCAGCCCCACCAGCACTTACTTCTGAAGTTCTGGAATTATTGTTATCAGTTTATTTCTGTTTAAAAAGTGAATGTGTCTTTAAATGAAGCTAGCATCTCATAAGTGATTCATTTGAATTGTCAAGACATGTCCTGATGGTAACATCACTTTGTTCAGATCTTAATTTGCCCACATGGAATTAGCGTTCATTAGAAGTACTGGTTATTAAACACAAATCTCCTGGGTGGGCTTGAACACAACCTTTGGTTAACAGCCAACCTACATTCGCCAAGAGACTAGGCCTATGCGAGGGGTGGGCCTGATCTAGCCCCTCAAGCTACCTACTTCTGAAGTTGGGCTGGAATCGTATATGTTTATCAGTTTATTTTCCTGCTATTCAGAAAGTGAAAGGTGTCTTATGAACCGTAGAAGCTGAAGGTGCATTACTTATAAAGTTAATTCCATTTGACATGAAGACAGAAGTCTGTGTGAGTTCTACTTGCTATATCTGAATGTTACCTGATCTGGCAATAGCGTTCATTTCGAAAGTGGGTTATTAAACACAAATCGTCCCTGGGTGGGCTTGAACACCAACTTGGTTAACACCGAACCTACAATTCGCCACAGACTAGGCCTATGCTGAGGGGGGTGCAGTCTTCAGCCCACCACAGCTACTACTTCTGAAGTTGGGCTGGAATCGTATATGTTTATCAGTTTATTTTCCTGCTATTCAGAAAAGTGAAAGTTCTTATACAGTAGAAGCTGAAGGTGATTACCTTCATAAAGTTTAATTCCATTTCACTTTGACATGCAAGGACAGGATGTCATGATGTGTAACACTCATGCTTTTACGTTTGCTTCATGATTCTTGAATGTTTAGCCCTGATCTAGTGCCTTTTGTTTTATATCTAGTTACCCGTCTAATTGAGTCTGGACATATTAAACAATTTCCTGGGGTTCCACACGTTAAAGGAACGCAACCAATTGGCAAGGATCATGTTGATGGGTTGCCTATTGACATTGGAAGTTGCTGACTATTTAATTTTCCTGATCAAATGAAAGGCTTTAACGAAGCAGGTATATTAAAATTTGTATTGACATGCACTCGCAATTAGCGTCTGGATGGTTTACACGTTTACAACTTGTACATTGTACGCCAGTAACCGAGACTAGCTAGAGGTGCACTCCACAGATTTCTGATTAGTAGTTTCTTATTCTAGAATAGGTTCTTAAACTAAGTAAGGCATATTCTAGTTTACTTCGACGAGTACCTACTCTGCTTTGATTCTATCACACCGTCTTCGAACGTAACAACGCTGGCTGACACAACTTGGTAGCCGAGGTCAATGGACTTTTGTTGCTAACTTGACCAGATTCTGATGATGAGTTTTATCCTGATCGAATATTCTTTAGAAAGTAGGTATATATAGGATCTAATAACGACTTCCCTGCTGCTGAGTTCTGATCAGCAACGTTATCGAGCTTATACATGCTGGGGCTTAAATACAACGGTCTTCATGCCACACAGTATCTATTGCTGATCTTATTATACCTTTAGAAGGTAAATGGTTTATCATTTTAGCAGCACATGGCAGACTTCTGTAGTGATACTTCAAAGCATTTGAGTAGGATTAATCTGTGTTAAATGTTAACCGCCACTCTGGGTTGTGTGATAGATTTCAGCACACAGCTTTACTTCTGAAGTTCTGGAATGTTAGTATATCCCATTCAATGAAAGTGCTTATAACCAAAGCTGGGTGCATACTTCAAAATTTTCTTACTTATATTTTTGTGAACTATCTCTGATTGCTAACAGCATCATTTCTTTTGTCTGTTTTAATTGTGATTTGGACGCCGTGGTACCCTGATCTGCAACAGCAGCTAACAATGGCAATTAGCAGGTTCATTTACAGAAAGTCACATGGTTATATAAACACAAATCGTCCCTGGGTGGGCTTGAACCACCAACCTTTCGGTTAACAGCCGAACGCGCTAACCAGTTGCGCCACAGAGACTCCTATGGCCTGATGCTGAGGGGGTGTGGCCTAGATCTTCAGCCCCTCCCAATTGCACTTGCTACTTACTTCTAGAAGTTGGGCTGGAATCGTATATGTTTATCAGTTTATTTTCCTGCTATTCAGGAAAGTGAAAGGTGTCTTATGAAAACCTGTAGAAGCTGAAGGTGCATTACCTTCATAAAGTTAGAATTCCATTTTGACATGCAAGGACAGGATGTCATGATGTGTAACAGTCATGCTTTTACATTTGCTTCATGATTCTTGAATGTTTAGCCCTGATCATGGCAAATAGCAGGTTCATTTACGGAAAGTCACAGGGTTATATAAACACAAATCGTCCCTGGGTGGGCTTGAACCACCAACCTTTCGGTTAACAGCCGAACGCGCTAACCAATTGCGCTACAGAGACTCCTATGGCTTGATGTTGAGGGGGTGTTGATTAGATCTTCAGCCCCTCCAAATTGCACATGCTACTTACTTCTAGAAGTTGGGCTGGAATCGTATATGTTTATGAGTTTATTTTCCTGCTATTCAGAAAAGTGAAAGGTGCCTTATGCAGACCTGTAGAAGCTGAAGGTGCAATACTTTCATAAAGTTTGAATTCCACTTTGACTTTTATACTTTTTGATGCAAGGACAGTATCTCATGATGTGTAACAGTCATGCATTTACTTTTGCTCCATGATTCTTGAATGTTTATCCCTGATCATGGCAACAGCCGAACGCGCTAACCAATTGCACCACATAGACTCTGGAAGTTTCCTGCTATTCAGAAAAGTGAAAGATGTCACCTTTCTATCCATAGTCAGAGTATTACCTACAGTAGATGATGTTTGGCACGCCCCCAGTTTGGAGAAACCACAGGAATACCAGCATGGGAGCAAAGCAATGTACTGTAATTACCATTTGTAGCCACAGGGGCCATTTCTCATAAAGTTACATAGTCTTGATTTAAGGCCCATATAAATATGTCTTACTCAGAATTTCTATACACATTAAAATAGTTTTATTACATAAATTAAATAGAATAAAAATGGCAATGAATATTGTACATTCAAGTCTTTTAATGAAAGAAGCTCTTTCTCCTCTGTGGTCTGCTATAGAGGACGGCATAATGCATCCATAAATTCACCAGCCATAATGTCCTCCTCAGGTAGGAGGAGAAAGCTGGATGGGAGGAAGGAGGCACCAGACCCAGAGAGGAACTTTGAGAGGATAAATAAGTCTGAGGTCCGGAGGCCTGCAAAAGTTTGAAGTGGAGCGAGAACAACAGTTCCAGCAGCACAAGTATCCAGACCAGGCTGCTGCCGAGCTGAGCCCAGTGAGAAGTCCTGAATCTCCGAGTCTGCTGAGGCCAGCGCAACACCAGCGTGGCCTCCAGTCCCAGCAGCCCCAGCAGGAGCAGAGAAGCCAGGTGGTGAGCATCAAGCAGCTGCTGACACAACACGCTCACAGCCTCCCTCCACCAAACTGATCCCCCCTCCTCCATCCACCAGGCCAGCGTCGCTCCCAGCTGAAGCATCCAGCTCAGCAGCACGAGACCGTCCGTGAGAGCCAGCCGGCCCACGAGCACAGTGGAGGGCTTGGTGGAGATGTGAGGGGAGCGGAGCAGCAACAGGGCCCTCAAGCTGAACACGCAGCCCACCAGCAGCGGGAGGCCTGCCGTGTGGGGGAACAGCAGCACCGTCACCAGCTTCAACATCAAGAACCGACGCAGGCGTCCTCTAGAGGCCGAGAGCACTCCTTCTGTGGCTGAACCAGGCCAGCACCAAGAGCTCATCTCCCAGACTGACTTCAAAACCTGGTTTGATCTGCAGAGAGTTCAACATGTGGAGGTTAGCTCAGTGTGATGCTCCTATCTCGTTTTGGACAATCTCTTAAAGTATAAATATTCAGCATATCTCCACCCATTCAAAGGTGCAAACACACACTCACACTGGTGGTTTATCTCCACCACATGAATCCCTTTACACACTTTCTCCTTTGTTATGACTAAGCCACAGTGTTGTGTTAGTAGGCAGAGGCCCGGGCACAACATGCCATCAATGGATTCTTCGGTTTTATAGGCAGCATTTATGACTGAGGTTAAACCTCACCTGGCCTCATCTGAGCCAAGTTCCATTAAAAAAACATTCATGTGGCATTCTTTCAAATGAAAGAGCCCCATAAGATGCATACGGCACACTATAACACTCCAGTAAGTAAGTATAATTCAGTTTATGGATGGCAACATGTAAAAACAGTCAGGATAGTGTACTATAACATTAACATTTCACTGAATTTGATACATACATAAAGATGCTATTGATAACACTGATAACATTCAGCCACTAGATTCACTTCACAACAAGTCGTTGCCAGGCGCTTACCATCAATCTCAGCCATTTATCCGTTTTTTTCCACACTAACCGACGACACAGTGAAACCACGTGATAGCAACATTGTTATGCTATTGGCTCACAAACCTTGTTAGAAGTTGGAACCAAACGTAAGATATCTTCCACAGAGATAAACAAAACATTCATTTTGGACCCGCCAAATTTTTTAAATGATTAATTCACAGTCATAATCATTTTTTTCCAGGAAAAGCCATACTTTTATTCAGCACCTTTCTAAAAGCTCTGTGGATGTATTATTTTTTTTAAATGATTTGTCAACATAAAAATGTTATCAATAAGACATTTAACTCTGTCTATTAGACATATTACTATCCTTTAAACTCAAGCATGCATCGCCTCAGCTCTCTCCAGCCCACTCCTCCTAATATCTAAAGGCGATTCTTCATATCCGATACTTCACAGTTCAACAGCGGATTCCACTGATGATTGTTTGTGTGGGACTCACCTGTGTACTGGAAGGAAGTTGATATTGAAAGTCATTATCCTGTTTCGCCTGAACGCTTATTTTTCATCCGTACCAGGCACTCTTCTCAAACAGGCTGAATGAGAGCGCGTGAGTCGCTCTTCTCTTTATCAACACCAGTTGCTTCAACTCAGCTAGTCTGTAAATGTCATCATGTCTCGTCTGGAGGAGAGCCAGACTGACTCATGTTGATGGAGAATCTGTGCCCGAGGGGTTTCCGTCCATTAATGAATGACACAAGTGTAAACTTGTACGTGTCCCAAGCAACACAGAGCCAAAAAAGGAGCTTTGAATAGGAGAGTTGGTGCCAAGGAGTGAGTTGCCAAGATGCCTTTCATACGTTCAGTTAAAGCAGCAGTAAGTAAAATTGGAGCAAATATGATTAAAAAAAGTTATTTTTATAAAACAGTCCCTATATCCTGACAGTAGTGCATGAGACAGGTAATTTGAAAAAAATCATGTGTCTCTGTGTCCTCCGGTGCTCCTAATGGCATCTGCAAGATTTCACAGACCGGAGGAAAACAACCAATCAGAGCCGAGCTGGAGCCTTGCCGTCTCTGAGCAGCTATCAATCACTCGTGAACTCCGATTAAACGGTCCAACTAGGCAGCGCTGCCTAGTTTGACCGATTGATCGTGTGCCTGCGAGTGATTGACAGCTGCCTCCGTTGAATGAACAGCCAATAGGAACGCTCTCTCTCTGAAATGACCTGGTGCAGAAGTCTAGTTTTCCCTCAGAACACTTGAATTACAATATGCTGAAAGGCTATTATGGAATTTTTACCCAATGATGTCAAAAATATCCTGCCTACTGCCGGTTTAAGGAAATGCTGGTGAAGAAGCTTTCATACTGACTAATATGAAATCAATAACTATATAGCTCATTATAAACACAGAGGGAATGTAATAAATGTTTCCACAGCTAATCATGAATGATTTAAGCTGCTCTGACAGTGTAACAACCGACATGTGTTGGCATGGTGAAACACACAACCGTATCCACAGAAACTAGGGTGTGATCTCTGTGACTATGTGACTCTCCCCTAAAGTGACTAATCACTCGACTCGCTCTGGCTTTACGTTTTGCATTGCTTAATTCATCAGAACTTGTCTGATGGTTGACTGGGAACAGGTGGTTTTAGTTTGGAGGTGAGTAGATGGTGTTCAACGTTCACGAGTGTGTGAGTAAGTGTGTATCACATGTTCCATTGAAAAAAATTGTGCAAGCTCTGGTATGAACTATAAATAAGCATTGCCTCCTAAAAGTTCTGTTTGTATACATTTAAATAGTACAAACTTGTTTTCCCAAACAGGTTTTGAAGGAAATATAATTGCTAGCTGGATTCTCATGGTTTTTGGGAAACAGGCTTGGACCCAAACGCAGGTAACGATGAGGAGTCAGCAGGTAGAGTACAATGATTTAATAACAGAAAACTTACTTTCAACAAAAATGCAGCTGGTGCGGCGGGTAGGTTATAAAAAGCCAATCCACAAATTAAGGAGCAAGGAGTAAACTAGAAGCTCTCAACACAGGGAGAAAAACTTAAAACCAGGAGAAACACTACTCACGAGGAGCGCCGACAAACTGACACAGAGACAGGGAAACACACAGGCTAAATACACTGGGGAGGTGAGGATAATTAGGTGCAGGTGAGGATAAGACGATAAGGCGGGGTAGACAATCACAAAGGCGGGAAAATACAAAGGCAGGAAGTAATAGAAGCAAAGAGGCAAAACTCCGCTGCGGAGACCCCGCGGCGGAGACTGCTGCAGTAGGGCTGCCGCCATTTTGGACTGAAAACGCCAATGAGTCCACGGCCATGAATGTATAAAGAGACGTCTGTAAATCAGAGAATATATATTTTTTTTTAGGTAGATCAGCTACCCAGTACAAACACTTTAATAGCCCTCATTTAAATAATTATGTCATAAAACATGTAAAATTAACTAATAGCTGAATCCAGAGTTATTTTCTTCAGCATAATGAACGTGCATCTGACCCACGGGACTGCACCGCCCTGCATGCTCATATGACATATCCGGTTCTGCCAGCTTCATGCTAGCTGTATGTGGCTGTAATAATGGATATATAGGCTGTAATTCATCACTTTTATTATCTTATAATACACCCATGGGCTGTATCCTGTAAGTCTGTACCGTGGTGGATGTATTAACGCCTCTGTTCCCAAACAACCGGCTATCGGCCAGTAGCTAGTAGTGCTAGTAGCATGACAAACAGAATTTAACGTAGTTGTAGGCTATTTACAGACACGCAGGGCAAAAGCACAGGGCGCAGCCTCTTATACATCTGTGGTCTGTGGTCTATTGTACATCGATTTTGGAGGGCCGTCCTTGACATGAAAAAGAATTTGAATATGAGATTGCTCTCAAAATCTGTGTGCTGGATTTTTCTAACTTCCATTTATGTCCATCGCTCACTTTATGCTCCTCTGGGAAGCGGCCGAGCAAAATAGTTTAATAAAGAAATAAGTAAGTAAATAGTTATAATTGTATGCATATTCATAATATGTTTATTGTTCAACACAGGCCATTTCAATAGAGACATTAAAAATATGACAATAGAAAAGAAATCATTTTGTTTTACTTTTGTACAGCACTTTGTAGGCGGACGTTTTACTGACGTCATTATGGTAGTCAACTCGATTACAGTCCAAAATGGCGGAGGTGTAGGTCTGCTGCTGGGCGCTGACATTGCAGTAGAACGTATAATTGACTTTCACTTCTTAGCAATATACTTTCTTTAGTAATACTAGATATGACACACGGTGAGTATATCAAAATAAAACAGGAAACACTAAACGAATGAAACGAGGAATATAACAGAAAACCCCCAGAACCCAGAAAGCAAGGCCACTGAAAAGATAAACACAAGATAGTCTAAAGTCTTAACAAAACGTCCAAGGACCTCTGGCCATACTATGGCAGGATTGTGTTCACTGGAAAACTATGAGGCTGTAGAAGGTAAAGTTCCAAACTTTGAGTATCGCCAGCCATCCTCTGCACGCCGTCATCACCAAACAGAGGAGCTTGTTCAGCGGCAGGCTGCTGCTCCCCAGGTGCTCCACAGACAGACTCAGGAAATCCTTTGTCCCCCGAGCCATCAAACTGTACAACACCTCTCTGGGGAGGAGGGGGACAAAGGAGGATGGTCTGCAGGACAGATAATGCACACAGTGCACTTTAATAGACTGAGCTACTTTTTAATTCTGCACACCACAAACAGCTCTCTGCACCTTTATAGACTGGTTTTACTGTATTCTACAAACAATGTATAGCTGAATTCTGCACTTTAGTCTATTTTAAAAAAAAACTTCTCTACCTCAGTTCTTATCCCGCATTATATTCCATATTTGACGTTTCTTAATATTTATACCTCCTATCATTTTTAACAGTTTCTTCATCTCCTGTTATTTTTATATCTGGTATATTTTTTTTATACTCTGTATTACTTACTTGTGTCTGTCTTTTTACTAATATGTGTACTACTTACTTGTGCCATTTTTACTAATATGTTTTGCACTATGGAACTGTGATGGAAACTTGAATTTCCCTCGGGATCAATGAAGTTACTATCTATCTATCTATCTATCTATCTATCTATCTATCTATCTATCTATCTATCTATCTATCTAAATAAAAATGTGTATTTTGTCCTACATGTTTATGGCCTTGATCATGCAGATTTAGTGTTATATCTTAACAATTATGAGGGCTTATCATTCAAAATAGCTGTTTCAAAGCATGTAATATGTTGCATGAAATCTGTATGGAAATGACATGTCAGACTAAAAAACAAAAACTTTGTGTTCATATAGCTTTCTTTGTTTGGGTGTGCAGGTTGGCGTGGTTTACCCACATTGTGGGGACATAAACCTGTTTATACAGTCACATTGTGGGGACTCACCTTCCAAATGGGGAGAAAATGCACGTCCCCATAATGTAAATCATTATATTTTAGGGTGAGGATAGTATATTTACAGATGATGAGATAACTTTCCCTGCGTGATTAGTGAATCCGCTCGTTCATTTATGTGGACTACGCCCATGATGCCTCACAACACTACTGCATGCACTCAAAGCCGACACTGATGACTTCATATACAACTGTTGAAAGATTTAAAGATTGCCTTATGACTCGCAAACCGATCGGTGACAGACAACTTCCACTAAAATAAACTAAAGCCCTCATGAAATGGCGAGCGCTTCATAGAGAGCTCATCATCAGATAAACAATGATGGGAAACTTCCTCAAGAGATGCCCTCTCAGGGGAGATACGTGTGTTTCTCTTTGTTTCTTTTTACACACTTCTCTGTCATCAATGCTGGATAGGTGGTTATCTAAACAAGGCTTGAAGCAATCTCTTTGGTGAATAGAAATATGAAACTTTACAGCAAACCTCACAAAACCACATGAATTGGCAAAGGATCATTTGAATACACTTTATCTTTCCCAGGGCCGGCTATAGACTATAGGCCTTCGCCTAGGGCATGACATTCTGGGGGGCGCTGGTTGCCCTCAAAATAAATAAACAAATAAATAGTTTAAAAAAAAATGATGGTGGGTGCCCTCATTTTCTGCATTGAGGTAACAAATAAATAAATAATGTAATAAATTAATAAATCAATAAACTTTTCACCCCTGTAACTCTCTTCCTCACACTTTTTCATATTATTATTATTTGTTAATAAAAGTGGAAATTGTAGTGAAACTGACTTAACACTTTTACGCCAACACTATCAGGGACCGATTGTTTATTTATATTATATTAATAAATACAGTTATTTATAAAAATAAAAATCTGAATTTTTGTTTTAAAACCAGTGATGTCTGACGTGTGTTGCGGTTTACAGGGCTATTGTTAAGGTTCTGGGGTGTTGAACCCCAACCCTAACCCTAACCCTAGAGCGGCCTGTCACCTATGCACAGCAAATTTTGCATAGGGCACCAAAAGGACTAGAGCTGGCCCTGATCCTGATCTTTGTGCGATGTGAGATGCTGCACCATGACTGAATTGTGGCTTTAAATCTTTATGTTTTTTGTAAAATTAACCAATAAAGTGCTATTCTATTATATGTAACATTAACTTTGCACATATGCAGTACAAGGTCTCTGAACAGTTATGCTGTTTCCACTGACCTGAATGTATAAAAGAATATCTGTACATCAGCTAAAAGACAATCTGAACTCCTGCAAGCACGATGTCAGTAAATAGGAAACCACAAGAGTTTATGTTTTTTTCCTCGAGTGTTCTGGTGGGGTGCTATCTCTGAGCAATGCTTTGTGAAACACTCAATACACCAACTGCTGAGATAAACGGTAAATGTCAAATAATGTGACCTACATAAACATCCTAGTCTGCAGGGTATTACCAGCTCCGTCAGAGCAACAAAAAGGACCTTTTGAATTACAATTGATCTCAGTGTAAGCAGACCACCCTGGTATTAATAGTCTTTGAAATTAATAAGCCATCTTTTTTTTTATCTCAGCTCCGTAAATCTGTCAAATAAATGAACTTAACTAAACAGAGGCGAACAGTGTTGGGGAGGTTAACAACCTCTCAGGAATGTAAAAATATACAAGTTGTGAAATTAATTGCCCTGTGATTATGAGATGTGGGGCTCAAGGGAAACAGCTGCTCTCACTTCCATGAAAGGAGCTGCAGCCAATGCAGAGGAGCTGCTTGGTCCAGCTCAACTATGCAGGGTATCTGTATCCAGTAAACAGAACTTAAACGTGTACCTAAACAATAGCATAGGCGGTTTGTCAGTTCCTTCCAAAAGGAGTGCTTTCTGATCTATTACCTGTATGGTTAAGATTAGGGCTGTCTATTAAATAAATACTTACTGTTATCAAGATTAATCGCATGATTGTCCATATTTAATCGCGAGTAATAGCAAATTAATCAAATTTTTTATCTGTTCAAAATGTACCTTAAAAGGAGTTTTGTCAAGTATTTAATACTCTTATCAACATGGGAGGGGGCAAATATGCTGCTTTATGCAAATGTATGCAAATATTTATTATTGGAAATCGATTAACAACACAAAACAATGACAAATATTGTCCAGAAACCCTGACAGGTACTGCATTTAGCATAAAAAAATATGCTCAAATCATAACATGGCAAACTCAAGCCCAACAGACAACAACAGCTGTCAGTGTGTCAGTGTGCTGACTTGACTATGACTTGCCCCAAACTGCATGTGATTATCATAAAGTTGGCCTGTCTGTAAAGGGGAGACTCGTGGGTACCCATAGAACCCATTTTCATTCACATATCTAAAGGTCAGAGGTCAAGGGACCCCTTTGAAAATGGCCATGACAGTTTTTCCTCGCCAAAATTTTGCGGAAGTTTGGAGTGTTATTTCTTCCCGACAAGCTATATGATTGGTTGGTACCAATAGATTCTTTATGTTTTTCTAGTTTCACATCATACCAGTATCTCCACTCTAGCTTTAAAAATTGAGCCAGCTACAACCTAGAAATCGCAAGTTGCGTTAATGCGTTAAAACAAATTTGTGTTATTATCACTTTAACTTTGACAGCCCTAGTTAACATATGTTAGGTAAAGAAAACGCAGTTTCATACAAAGTTAGCTACTAGCTTCTGCACATAATGGAGCGTTTAACTACTAAAGAGACAGAAATTCCCCTCAGGGATGAAGAGAGGCCAAAAAGAGCGTGAATATTGGACTTACATTCTTCAGGCGAACACAAACACAACACCAAGGGAATGCTAATGTTTCTGCATATTTGCTGGATGAGTTAAAAGTACAGGATTTGCATCTAGTGGTGTGGTTGCAGATTGCAACCAACTGAGTACCCCTCCGCTCACTCCTCCCTTTCCAAGACTGCGGTAACGTGAGCCGCTGAGTGCAAAACCATGGTAACGCCGTTCGCCTCGCTCAGTGGCCATCCTTACCATAATAACACTACTTTATGATTAAAGACTCCCGATTACAAGACCGCAAGTTGCGTATTGTGAACAGTACAGCTATCTGACGACTTTGAAAGTCGTGTAGTGTGAACTTGGCTTAATAGATCCCCCGAAATGTTACACACTGTTCCTATGATAGGCAACTTTTCACCATATCAACTTAAATGGTGATAATATGTCAATGTTGTGTTTTCGCTGCCCCCAAGTGGCCAAAAAAACTCAATTAATGCAAATTTAAGTTAAACTGAGGCAACCAAAACGGCTTGGTTAAGGTTGAGTAACGATCGTGTTCATGATTAAGTTTTGGGAAAGATTGTGTTCATGTTTACAAGAAACCAATGTTGCTGTCAGTAGGAGATAGTAGAGAGTTTGCAGCAGCATTAACATCATACCGCAACATGTCGTTTGGTTTCACACTGGAGGTACCATGTTCCCTTCCTGTTATCATAATTTGGAAAGGTCCTTTACTGGTGCAAGTTGCCACTGCTGGGCCAGCCCAGTCCATCTAGGAATTACATCCATATTGACCAATTCTGACCAATTTACTCAGCCCCATTCATCGTCTTACATCTGTACCCATCTTGGAACAGCCGACCAACAAACCAGAAGGAATCCTCAATGCACGGTCATGATCCCTCACCAGCTTCCCACTGCCAGTAGTTCTTTCTCACAGCAGATATGTCACATGACTTGACATGTTTAATCAAAAACGGTTAAATTCCATGTAAGTGTGCTTCGGTTATTGTGCATGTTTGCTCCCTGGCACACCTACATGGAACGGAGCCATTATTTGATTTGCTATAATTGTTTACCATGGAAAAAAGAATCACACTTGTCCCCTTCAGTAACCAGTAGCAAATGTCCTGGAAATGCGGATGTGAGCGAGTTAACAAAAACAGTATAATCAAACAAGCCATTTGGTTCAGTTATGATAAAATCTGTCTGTAAAAAAAGGAGCACATAGATAAAATCCACAAACAAGTACAAACTGGATGATGCCCGGGGTGATGCACTTAGTCTATTAAGCATTTCAACTTCCCACTCACATTATTGGATTTTGCAATTACGATCCACAAAGCAAACACAACAGCTCATGAAACTGCACTCAACTCAACCACATCAACTTTTTGTCTAGCACCTCTAGATGCAGACAGGCAGCATTCTCAGCTGTAATCTGTGCTCCTATATTTGAATTTGCTGCGATTTGTTTGATTGAAATTCACATTTTATTCCTATGATCTAAGACAGTCCAAAAAATATTAGCAAACATGAACAACTCGGGTATAAAGTGTGGAGCTGCTCCATAGACAATGAGTTGGTAGATGTTCTAGATGACACTGTGAGCACCCAGGGGAATGTTCTAAGTATATGGGGACATTTTCTGTTTCACAACTGACAACACCACAATAGAATAAAGCTCATTTGGGTATAAAGAGGAAAACAAACATTCTCTGGGTCCACAAAATCAGTCTCCCATTCATTGTCTAATGCCGGGTACACATTACACGAGAATCAAGCCGATTTTGGGCCCGATTCCCCCCTCCCGACAATCGTCAGCTAAGCCCCGATTTTTTGATGGTTCTAAATATTATCTTGCGAGATATTCCTGTTGTGTGAGGTACGTCATGAGTGTTTTTTCCATCCCCCGATCGGCTTGGAAGTCCGTCCTGGCCGCACCGATCTCAAATCGTAAATATTAAACATGTTCAATATTTACGATCGGATATCCTGTTGTGTGTGGGAACCCCGAGGACAGCCGATGACGCAGTCACGTGGGAAAGAACAGTAGCCAGTTGTGAACCAAGCTGACGGAAGAAGGAAGGACAACCACTGTCGTCATGGCAACTGCGGCTAATGCATGAGCTAATGCAAACGCGAAGCATAAAGTAGTAGTAAGATGGAGCTCAGAAATGGAGGACCAACTTGTTGATTTGTGGCAACAACGCAAGTGTTTATTTAACGTGTCTCCATGACTTCGTCCATCCATCCTTCTTAAATTTTCAGTACAAAGTAGTGCAAAAACTAACATCGCTAATTCTTCCTGTCCGTCGTTCGCCATGTTTGTTTAAACTAAAGTCACGTTTGATCACGAGAGATTTTACGAGATTTCCAATTTTTTTTGGTCATGACTCTCATTGTAATGTGTGGGGTCTCTCACATTTTAAACATCTGTTTAGATTTGAAAAATCTTTTAGTGTGGGCCAGCCTTAAAGAGCAGCTCCAGACTTTATACTTGATGACATGACAAGTTTGAGACTTACTTCTCTGGTTTCTGGCTTTGAGAGAGAGTAGCTCATGTCCACAAATATTGATTGAACTTTCCTAGGCCATGGAAATAGCATATTGGAATTCGTAATTCAGGTGGTTTTCCCCTTTAACTTGTTGATGAATGCAGCTTTCTTGGCATGTTTGATAAGTTCCGTGATTGCCAACAATATGACCTCAATCACACAAGTTATACACGGAAAATGCACTATGTGTGTGGGGGAATAAAAGCTTTGTTATTCAGGGCCACTTCAGAGAACTTAAAATGGAATTACCATAAACTACAGAGGCACTTTCAACATCTCTCAGAGGGGTCAAAACACTTATTGCAGCTTTCTGCCCCTGCTATTATTCTATGCAGTGCACTTAATGCACTATCGGGCTAATAGAGTAATACTTCTCTGACCACGTAGAGTCAGTGGTGTTGATACAGACAACTCCCTGAGTCCAAGTGGGGTTGAATGTTTTGCCTTTGCTGGTGCCTAACCACTAAATGAGTTACAGATGAATTATCCTGCCCTTCCACGACACAGGCCTTTCAGCTGCAAAAATGAGTTTGCCCATTTCCACCACAGTATCCGCAGTCCATTTACTATCTGTAACTCACACTCATTAGCCACATACAAAGGAAATGCTGGGGAATAAACAAGAGTCTTCCATCATCGGTCAACAGGAGTTAAGTTTGTTGATCCCATAGATCGGTGGGTCTCAACCTGGGGTCCGGGTACCCAGAGGTCCTTGGGGGAGTTCCAGTGGGTCCCCAGAAAAATGGGGAATAGTTTATTTTCACTGTTTAATTCACAATAGAAGTGAACCCAATGTGAGTAAGAGACATAAAGAGTGACTATTCTGATCATAGGTTTCACTTCCTCTACGGTTATCTCCTCAACTGTAGTTCACAACTATAGAATTCTGGTCTTCGGTCATCCGAAATATTTTCAGATGGAGGTCCCTTAAACCTGCAGTAGGCAGAATGTTTTTGGCATCATTGGGCAAAAATAGAAAACTAGACTTCTGCACCTCCTCATGGCTCTGTTTTCAGGCGTAAAAAAATCTAGCCCGTGACGGGAGACTTTTGCCAATCAAAGGTCATTTCAGAGAGAGAGAGCGTTCCTATTGGCTGTTCATTCAACGGAGGCAGCTGTCAATCACTCGCAAACTCCGATCAAACGGTCAAACTAGCGCTGATCAAATATGAATCAATATTCTGTTACGTTAATGACTATTTCTCGCCTCAAATGCTTTCAGAAACATCTTGTAGTGTACTGTTTAGCTGTAAAATGAGAAAGTTTCCAACCGATCTCAACATGGCTGCCGAGTAACAAACTTTCTCATTTTACAGCTAAACAGTACACTACAAGATGTTTCTGAAAACATTTGAGGAGAGAAATAGGCATTACAGTAACAGAATAGAATAGAATAGAATAGAAAGCTTTATTGTCATTGTACATGGTACAACGACATTTGGAGGGCTTCTCCTGATCAGTGCAGTTAAAAATAATAAATAAAAAGAAACAGACAGCTACAATGCGCATTCATTCCTCCATTTTACACATAACATTCACAGTACCCATTCGTTCCCTATATAATACAGATATATTTGGAGTGCTACTCCATATCAGTGCAATTAAAAACTGTGTATAAATAGTGTAGCTATTTAAAAAAAAAAAAATTATTGCACAAGTGTGACGTGTTTACTGTTTGACAGTGTTTAGAGATCTTATGGCCAAGGGGGAAGAAACTGTTTGTGAGTCTGGTGCGAGCTCTGATGGACCTGTAGCGCCTGCCAGAGGGAAACAGGTTAAATAGGTGATGTGGGAGGAGTCCTTGATGATGTTTCTGGCTCTGTTGAGGCAGCGGGAATTGGAAATGTCCTCCAGGGAGGGCAGAGGGCAGAGGGCAGCCAATGATCTTCTGGGCTGAGTTTATGACCCTCTGGAGAGCTCTCCTGTCCGAAGCTGAGCAACCGGCGTACCACACTATGATGTCATACGCCAGTATGCTCTCGATGGCAGAGCGATAGAAGGCCACCACCAGCTTTTGTCCCAGTTTGTTTTTCCTGAGTAGCCCCAGGAAGTGTAGACGCTGCTGTGCCTTCTTCAATGTCGCTGTGGTGTTGGTGGACCAGGAGAGCTCCTCCGTGATGTGGATGCCCAGGAACTTGAAGGTCGGGACCCTTTCCACGCAGTCTCCGTGGATGTGGAGTGGGGCAGGGTCCGCAATGTGTCTTCTGAAGTCGATGATGATTTCCTTTGTTTTTGCTGTGTTGAGAGCCAGGTTATTGTCTGCACACCATGCCGCCAGTCGCTGGACCTCATCTCTGTAGGCCGTCTCGTCTCCTTTCAATATGAGCCCGACCACGGTGGTTTCGTCTGCAAATTTGATGACAAAGTAGTGTCAAATCAAATAGTGATTCATATTTGATCAGCACTGCCTAGTTTGATCGTTTGATCGGAGTTCGCGAGTGATTGACAGCTGCTCAGAGACGGCAAGGCTCCAGCTCGGCTCTGATTGGTTGTTTTCCTCCGGTCTGAGAATTCTTGCAGATGCCATTAGGAGCACCGGAGGACACAGAGGCACATGATTTTTTTCAGATTATCTGTCTCATGCACTACTGTCAGGATATAGTGACCGTTTTATAAAAATAACTTTTTTTAATCATATTTGCTCCAATTTTACCTACTGCTGCTTTAACTGAATGTGTGAAAGGCATCTTGGCAACTCACTCCTTGGCACCAACTCTTTTTTGGCTCCGTGTTGCTTGGGTAAATATACAAGTTTACAGTGGTGTCAACTTTTTTAAATCATATTTGTTCCAATTCTACCCACTGCTGCTTTAAGAGAAATCTTATCAAATGGGGTCTGTGACCTAATGTGACAAGGGTCCTCGACACAACAAAAAAGGTTGAGAACAACTGCCTTAGACTAAAGAGTCTAAAGGTACGAGATCGTCGACGAGTACTTCTTCGGTTCCAGAATAAACATACAGTTACAGAAGAACAGGTCAGACAAGCTAACACAAGGTAACCAGACAACGTGCATAATGTGTTTGAGGACAAATGGCAGATTAAGTATGTTCAGGACAGAGACAGGTCTAGTAGGTGTCTGCAAAATCAACAGTAAGGGTATGGCTAAAGTGAAATCAGGCTGAAATGGAATGCGATCAATGATGTCCAGGTCAACAAATCAACAAGAGCACAACTTTTACAGTTAATGCACCTCTCTTTTTTACCTTCAATTCTTTGTCATTTACTGTAAATATGTGGCTGCATGGTTGATGATGTCACTGGGCTCGATGCTTCCAAGAACTGTGAGGAAGCAGCCACCTGCTGCAGCGCCTCCCACAGTTGCATGCTACGCCATCTGGCAGACGAGGCAGAGCAGACCAGGAAAGAAGATCAAGACACCAGCTGCACCGCTCTGACACCACACAGGAATTCAACGGTAAGGAAGGGAAACTTGTTAAAGCCTGAGTGAAAGTTGTACTATCGCTAAATCCCCCCAAGGCTATACAATGATCTTGGGCTATACAATTAAAATTGACTTGACTTGACTTAAATCAAGACATGTTTTCAGCTTTGGTGAGGGGGAAGTAACTGACAGATAATTACAGCATATTACGTCCAGTTTTTGAGCACATTTTCAGCTTGAAGAGTAGACTTTTGAAGCATGCTTCATATACGTAGCTTTCTCAATCAAAGACAAACAAGAGCAACAATGCAAATGGTCAGTCAGTATATGAATCTGTGATTTGATAACATTCATTTATGTTACTCAGTGCACAAGCTATTCAATGTAAAGTGCATCAGAGCTGCACAGATAATTAGTAAAGTGCATGACATTCTAATTCACTGGATGCATTTTATATCATTAATGGCAACGAGAAAAAGGTTTCTAGGCTGCCAGTTAAAGGATGCAATGGGTAGAATTGGAGCAAATATGATTAAAAAAAGTTATTTTTATAAAACGTCACTATATCCTGACAGTAGTGCATGAGACAGGTAATTTGAAAAAAATCATGTGCCTCTGTGTCCTCCGGTGTCTTCCGGTGCTCCTTGTGGCATCTGCAAGATTTCACAGGAACCGAAGAAGTACTCGTCGACGATCTTGTACCTTTAGACTCTTTAGTCTAAGGCAGTTGTTCTCAACCTTTTTTGTTGTGTCGAGGACCCCTGTCACATTAGGTCACAGACCCCCATTTGATAAGATTTCTCTTAAAGCAGCAGTGGGTAGAATTGGAACAAATATGATTTAAAAAAGTTGACACCACTGTAAACTTGTATATTTGCCCAAGCAACACGGAGCCAAAAAAGAGTTGGTGCCAAGGAGTGAGTTGCCAAGATGCCTTTCACACATTCAGTTAAAGCAGCAGTAGGTAAAATTGGAGCAAATATGATTAAAAAAAGTTATTTTTATAAAACGGTCACTATATCCTGACAGTAGTGCATGAGACAGATAATCTGAAAAAAATCATGTGCCTCTGTGTCCTCCGGTGTTCCTAATTGCATCTACAAGATGTCTCAGACCGGAGGAAAACAACCAATCAGAGCCGAGCTGGAGCCTTGCCGTCTCTGAGAAGCTGTCAATGCCTGACTGTAATGCCTATTTCTCGCCTCAAATGTTTTCAGAAACATCTTGTAGTGTACTGTTTGGCTGTAAAATGAGAAAGTTTGTGACCCGGCAGCCATGTTGAGATCAGTTGAGGAAATACTAAGACCGCCCACCAGCCAGAGCAAATTTTCTCATTTTACAGCTGAATAGTACACTATAAGATGTTTCTGACAACATTTGAGGCGAGAAATAGGCATTACAGTAACAGAATAGAATAGAATAGAATAGAGGGCTTTATTGTCATTGTACATGGTACAACGAAATTTGGAGGGCTTCTCCTGATCAGTGCAGTTAAAAATAATAAATAAAAAGAAACAGACAGCTACAATGCGCATTCATTCCTCCATTTTACACATAACATTCACAGTACCCATTCGTTCCCTATATAATACAGATATATTTGGAGTGCTACTCCATATCAGTGCAATTAAAAACTGTGTATAAATAGTGTAGCTATTTAAAAAAAAAAAAATTATTGCACAAGTGTGACGTGTTTACTGTTTGACAGTGTTTAGAGATCTTATGGCCAAGGGGGAAGAAACTGTTTGTGAGTCTGGTGCGAGCTCTGATGGACCTGTAGCGCCTGCCAGAGGGAAACAGGTTAAATAGGTGATGTGGGAGGAGTCCTTGATGATGTTTCTGGCTCTGTTGAGGCAGCGGGAATTGGAAATGTCCTCCAGGGAGGGCAGAGGGCAGAGGGCAGCCAATGATCTTCTGGGCTGAGTTTATGACCCTCTGGAGAGCTCTCCTGTCCGAAGCTGAGCAACCGGCGTACCACACTATGATGTCATACGCCAGTATGCTCTCGATGGCAGAGCGATAGAAGGCCACCACCAGCTTTTGTCCCAGTTTGTTTTTCCTGAGTAGCCCCAGGAAGTGTAGACGCTGCTGTGCCTTCTTCAATGTCGCTGTGGTGTTGGTGGACCAGGAGAGCTCCTCCGTGATGTGGATGCCCAGGAACTTGAAGGTCGGGACCCTTTCCACGCAGTCTCCGTGGATGTGGAGTGGGGCAGGGTCCGCAATGTGTCTTCTGAAGTCGATGATGATTTCCTTTGTTTTTGCTGTGTTGAGAGCCAGGTTATTGTCTGCACACCATGCCGCCAGTCGCTGGACCTCATCTCTGTAGGCCGTCTCGTCTCCTTTCAATATGAGCCCGACCACGGTGGTTTCGTCTGCAAATTTGATGACAAAGTAGTGTCAAATCAAATAGTGATTCATATTTGATCAGCACTGCCTAGTTTGATCGTTTGATCGGAGTTCGCGAGTGATTGACAGCTGCTCAGAGACGGCAAGGCTCCAGCTCGGCTCTGATTGGTTGTTTTCCTCCGGTCTGAGACATCTTGCAGATGCCATTAGGAGCACCGGAGGACACAGAGGCACATGATTTTTTTCAGATTATCTGTCTCATGCACTACTGTCAGGATATAGTGACCGTTTTATAAAAATAACTTTTTTTAATCATATTTGCTCCAATTTTACCTACTGCTGCTTTAACTGAATGTGTGAAAGGCATCTTGGCAACTCACTCCTTGGCACCAACTCTTTTTTGGCTCCGTGTTGCTTGGGTAAATATACAAGTTTACAGTGGTGTCAACTTTTTTAAATCATATTTGTTCCAATTCTACCCACTGCTGCTTTAAGAGAAATCTTATCAAATGGGGTCTGTGACCTAATGTGACAGGGGTCCTCGACACAACAAAAAAGGTTGAGAACAACTGCCTTAGACTAAAGAGTCTAAAGGTACGAGATCGTCGACGAGTACTTCTTCGGTTCCAGAATAAACATACAGTTACAGAAGAACAGGTCAGACAAGCTAACACAAGGTAACCAGACAACGTGCATAATGTGTTTGAGGACAAATGGCAGATTAAGTATGTTCAGGACAGAGACAGGTCTAGTAGGTGTCTGCAAAATCAACAGTAAGGGTATGGCTAAAGTGAAATCAGGCTGAAATGGAATGCGATCAATGATGTCCAGGTCAACAAATCAACAAGAGCACAACTTTTACAGTTAATGCACCTCTCTTTTTTACCTTCAATTCTTTGTCATTTACTGTAAATATGTGGCTGCATGGTTGATGATGTCACTGGGCTCGATGCTTCCAAGAACTGTGAGGAAGCAGCCACCTGCTGCAGCACCCTCCCACCGTTGCATGCTACGCCATCTGGCAGACGAGGCAGAGCAGACCAGGAAAGAAGATCAAGACACCAGCTGCACCGCTCTGACACCACACAGGAATTCAACGGTAAGGAAGGGAAACTTGTTAAAGCCTGAGTGAAAGTTGTACTATCGCTAAATCCCCCCAAGGCTATACAATGATCTTGGGCTATACAATTAAAATTGACTTGACTTGACTTAAATCAAGACATGTTTTCAGCTTTGGTGAGGGGGAAGTAACTGACAGATAATTACAGCATATTACGTCCAGTTTTTGAGCACATTTTCAGCTTGAAGAGTAGACTTTTGAAGCATGCTTCATATACGTAGCTTTCTCAATCAAAGACAAACAAGAGCAACAATGCAAATGGTCAGTCAGTATATGAATCTGTGATTTGATAACATTCATTTATGTTACTCAGTGCACAAGCTAGTCAATGTAAAGTGCATCAGAGCTGCACAGATAATTAGTAAAGTGCATGACATTCTAATTCACTGGATGCATTTTATATCATTAATGGCAACGAGAAAAAGGTTTCTAGGCTGCCAGTTAAAGGATGCAATGGGTAGAATTGGAGCAAATATGATTAAAAAAAGTTATTTTTATAAAACGTCACTATATCCTGACAGTAGTGCATGAGACAGGTAATTTGAAAAAAATCATGTGCCTCTGTGTCCTCCGGTGTCTTCCGGTGCTCCTTGTGGCATCTGCAAGATTTCACAGGAACCGAAGAAGTACTCGTCGACGATCTTGTACCTTTAGACTCTTTAGTCTAAGGCAGTTGTTCTCAACCTTTTTTGTTGTGTCGAGGACCCCTGTCACATTAGGTCACAGACCCCCATTTGATAAGATTTCTCTTAAAGCAGCAGTGGGTAGAATTGGAACAAATATGATTTAAAAAAGTTGACACCACTGTAAACTTGTATATTTGCCCAAGCAACACGGAGCCAAAAAAGAGTTGGTGCCAAGGAGTGAGTTGCCAAGATGCCTTTCACACATTCAGTTAAAGCAGCAGTAGGTAAAATTGGAGCAAATATGATTAAAAAAAGTTATTTTTATAAAACGGTCACTATATCCTGACAGTAGTGCATGAGACAGATAATCTGAAAAAAATCATGTGCCTCTGTGTCCTCCGGTGTTCCTAATTGCATCTACAAGATGTCTCAGACCGGAGGAAAACAACCAATCAGAGCCGAGCTGGAGCCTTGCCGTCTCTGAGAAGCTGTCAATGCCTGACTGTAATGCCTATTTCTCGCCTCAAATGTTTTCAGAAACATCTTGTAGTGTACTGTTTGGCTGTAAAATGAGAAAGTTTGTGACCCGGCAGCCATGTTGAGATCAGTTGAGGAAATACTAAGACCGCCCACCAGCCAGAGCAAATTTTCTCATTTTACAGCTGAATAGTACACTATAAGATGTTTCTGACAACATTTGAGGCGAGAAATAGGTATTACAGTAACAGAATATTGATTCATATTTGATCAGCGCTGCCTAGATTGACCGTTTGATTCGAGTTTGCAAGTGATTGACAGCTGCCTCCGTTGAAAGAACAGCCAATAGGAACGCTCTCTCTCTCTGAAATGACCTGTGATTGGCCAAAGTCTCCCGTCACTGGCTAGATTTTTTAAAGCATGCAAACAGAGCCAAGAGGAGGTGCAGAAGTCTAGTTTTCTCTCAGAACACTTGAATTACAATATGCTTAAAGGTTATTATGGAATTTTTGCCCCATGACGCCAAAAATATTCTGCCTACTGCAGGTTTAATGAATGAATCATTAATCACCTGATGTAGAGATGCATAGATGGTAAAATAAAGTTGGTTGCAACTCTGTCTGAATCCATCTCAAAAAATGTCTCGTACAGCAGAAACAGAAATCAGTCTTTTA
Organism: Sebastolobus alascanus; assembly: GCA_916701645.2. Classification (NCBI taxonomy): domain Eukaryota; kingdom Metazoa; phylum Chordata; class Actinopteri; order Perciformes; family Sebastidae; genus Sebastolobus; species Sebastolobus alascanus. The sequence goes on from CAKAOJ020000042.1 coordinate 477,239, forward strand.
CCTTTTTCACCCAGAAAAAAAGCAGAACCTCTGTCACGTTAACAGGATAAAGGTCTAAAATGCTTTTCTACTCTCTGAGTTTCCTCCACAGTCTGTACAGCAGCAGAAAATAGAGACTATCTCTGAAACAATCTGCCACATCACAGTTACCACATTGCTTTTTCTTGCACACTTGTTTTTTGTTTCTGTCATCCACATGCTCTCTTTCGCACACATCGTCATGTTTCTCTACGTCTTTGCAGCTGCAGGTGTGACCTAAAATGGAGTCAAATCGGGTAGAGAACAACTCTGACGGCTGTGATTCCATCGATGACTTCCGTAACAAGGTTTACTCCACATCCTACTCCCTCATCACCGTGCTGGGCCTGGTCGGGAACGGCTTTGCCCTGGTGGTGCTGATCAGAGCGTACCGCCAGAGCTCACCCTTTCACGTCTACATGCTGAACCTGGCCGTGTCCGACCTGCTGTGCGTCATGACGCTGCCACTGAGAATCATCTACTATGTCAACAACGGCCAGTGGAACCTGGGGGATTTCCTCTGTCGCATCAGCTCCTACGCCCTCTATGTCAACCTCTACTGCAGCATCTACTTCATGGCTGCCATGTCCGTCACGCGTTTCTTGGCCATCGTCTTCCCTGTGCAGAACTTGCGGCTGGTGACAGAGAACCGTGCTCGCCTGGTGTGCTTGGGCATCTGGGTGTTCATCTGCCTTATGTCCTCACCCTTCCTGATGGCGGGGGAGCACCGTGACCCCATCACAAATAAAACCAAGTGCTTTGAGCCTCCACGAGGTGCAGATGATAAAGGTGTGCAGAAACTAGTTGTGCTGAATTATTTGTCCGTGGTGGTGGGCTTTGCCCTGCCCTTTCTGGTCATCCTGCTCTGCTACGCCGGCATAGTCCGCACCCTGCTGTCCCGCAACAATGCTGCCCGACGCCAGCGGGGCACGGGCACCAGAGCAATCCGAATGATTGTCATCGTCCTGCTGACCTTCCTCATCAGCTTCATGCCGTACCACGTGCAGCGCACCATCCACCTGAACTTCCTGTCCCGGACTGACACATCCTGCCCAGAGCGTATTGCCATGCAGAAGTCCGTCGTGGTGACGCTGTGCCTGGCTGCTGCCAATTCATGCTTCGATCCACTGCTTTATTTTTTCTCTGGCGAGGGTTTCCGCAGTCGCATGTCCTCCCTGCACAGGTCAATGAAGGGCAGCACCCAGAACCGTATAGCCAGGGTGAACCCCATCAAAGGCTCAGAGTCTGGGGAAAACCAACAGCTGAGCTGAGGGCCAGTTAATTAACACCAGACAGGAGGCTCATCAAACAAGCAGCTTAGGATATGTTTAAAGAGCTCAGGATGTCGCATGCCCTCAGTAGCAAACACGGAAGGAGTTGAGAGAAACATTATAAAACATTTGAACTAATTAGGGCTGTTTTATTCATGAACACAAGTCTCAGGAGCATGTTTTCCATTAAATTTCATATTTATTATTCTCAAGAATGCATAGTATTCAATATTTAAGTCTGCATTATCATTATGGCAGGAACAAGTAGCCTATATTGTCCCAAAAGTTACTCAAACTGTGAAATTACAAATATATATACACAGTATATCAATGTATGAAGGTTTGGTAGATACTGTTGTCTTTTTATTGAGTCTTGTATTGCACAACCTGCATATAAATGTTTATCAAGAAGGGCTAAACTCAACTGTAAACCTTTACTTTTCCTAACTATTCTTCCTCTCCTTATTCTTCTATCACTGTTATTTTTTTTAGCATTTTGTGGAAATGTTATTGTTGTTGTTGTTGTCATTGTTGTTGTTGTTGTTGTTGTTGTTGTTATGAGTTATTGTGATTTTCCATGCATATTATAATGACTTTTACTCAATTTGGATTCATATTTGTTGTTTTTGTGCTATTGATTTTTAATATTTCTGTACATCTTATTTGTAAATAATAATGATGATGAATAATGATTTGCACTGTGTACCTTAAAAGGAGTATTTTTATATTTTGTGAAATACGCTTATTTGCCTTCTTGTTCTTAAGCATTAGACAAGAAGAATGACGCGACTCTCATAAATGTATGGTGAATATGAAGCTACAGCCAGCTGATGCTGAGCTTAGCTTAGCTTAGCTTAGCATGAATACTTTAAACAAGAGGAAACAGCTAGCCTGGCTCTGTCCAAAGGTAACAAAATCCACCTGCACCTCTAAAGCTCCCAAATTAACACACTGTATACCATGTGTACCATAGACTGTACATAATTTCCATAACCGTCACCAGTCTGTTTAATAGAACATGTGTCAATTTGATGATAAATGTATTTATAGAGATATTTTGGTTAGATGTTGTGTCTTTCTAGCCAAACAGCTACCGGCTTGCTAATGTAGCAGCTAGGTGGCTCACGCTAACAAGCTCGGCTTGTGATTGGTTCAGGTGGGTGTGTGGGCGGGACCTTAATATCGCTGCTCCAGCCCCCCGATCACTAATGCACAGGCTCCAAATGATGTCAAAATCTCAAGATGGCAGCTCCCGTATCCGGGATATTTTGGCTTCACACTTGTACAGTGGGAGGAAGTGGAGACATATAAAATCTATGGTTTGTACATACAATTTGTGGTTTGTTTTTGTTTCTGGTCTTTATGCTAAGCTAAGCTCATCGGCTGCTGGCTGTAGCTTCATATTTTCTGAACTCGATCTTCTCATCTAACTCTTAGGAAGAAATCAAATAAAGCATATTTCGCTAAAATGTCAAACTATTCCTTTAAATAACTGAAAAAATGCTGCTGTATTCCTGTTGTATGCAAAGTATATTTCATGTTATGTATGACTGCATCAATAAATCATCTAATGCCTGTCAGTTCAGTATGATCACATGCAATCCTTCACTGTGATGGAAAGTTCACACTGACTGCATGAAGAGTTACCAACTCTGTCCACTGGGTGTCGCACCAGCACACATATCGTTGTGGCCCTTCTCTAAATGACCCAACACTGACCATTTTCTCTGTTGCTTTTCAGTTATTTATCTGTTTCTCTGAGATGAGTAAACAACAAGCTACAACAGGAGTTGTATTGCGCTGTGACAAATTTAATTTGTGCTAAATGTATAAGTCTATAAAACTGTCTTAATAGCATATAAACACATTAACTAAAGCTATAAAAAGCATATTACATTTTTAAAAAAGGGTAAGGGCATATCCTAATCCTTCTATAAAGATGTTGTATGAAGATATTCAGACAAAAATGTAGCTTCCCGGTTAATTAGAGATACAAAAACAACACAGAGAGAGCAGACTGCTGAGGCCGACCCTGCTGATTAGAACATAGAAGGCCTCTGTATTACCACTTCATAAACAGATAATATCAAGCACATGATCGGCTCCCTCCTCCATCTGCACAAAAAGATGTTTGTTTCGGTGCGCAAGGCAGGGCTATCTTAGAGATGGGTCTCTGTTGTTGCAGTGTTTGTGTACCGCAAGGCAGAAATACTATAGGAAGTAAGGAAAGTCCCTGCTAAATTCCTACTAATTTGTTTCTAAAGAGGTTATTGATAATGGTTATAAAGTGTACTCCATTGTAAATTGCAGGAAGTCACTGATACCGTTTCTTTCATCCGTGCTCCAGGTTTACTGCTCCTGAAGTGATATGGCCTCAGCATTGATTAGTTTGTGGGAAAGGTAAAGAATAAAACTTGTTTGCCTTCGGGGGGAGCGGGCTCAGCTATGCAACATGTGTTAATGCCCACCATATGAGTACAGAAACGTTTAGAGGAGCTCTCCAGGAGAGCTGATTCTGTGGGCAATTTGGATCTCCTTTATACATGGGAATCCCAATGGCAAATACCTCGAAAGGCACTTAACAGGTCTTAAACATGTCCCAATGACTTGACATGTAAAATGGGAGGAGTGCCCCTTTAAACCTGCAGTAGGCAGAATATTTTTGGCATCATTTGGCAAAAATTCCATAATAACCTTTCAGCATATTGTAATTCAAGTGTTCTGAGAGAAAACTAGACTTCTGCACCTCCTCATGGCTCTGTTTTCAGGCTTTAAAAGATCTAGCTTGTGACGGGAGACTTTGGCCAATCACAGGTCATTACAGAGAGAGAGCGTTCCTATTGGCTGTTCATTCAACGGAGGCAGCTGTCAATCACTCGCAAACTCCAATCAAATGGTCAAACTAGGCAGCGCTGATCAAATATGAATCAATATTCTGTTACTGTAATGTCTATTTATTTATTTGGAGTCACGTTTCTAGCGTCCCAGTGAATGTAGTATTCATTCTCCGTTCAGTTCTGTTTGGCCTCCATCGACACCTGACGGAATTGTCACCATATGTTTGCGGCTAACTGTGTGTGCTGTTTGCCGCTGACCCCGACAAAGGCCACAAGCCAAAACGCACTACAATAAAGTTTTTGTACAGGTGTTGCTGAAGTTTTGACCCCTTCACACTTTTTTCCCTTCTCCATGCACCTTGGAAGTATGGTGACATGCCACAAACCCCCCACTCTGCTGTTTGGTGCTGAGAAAGTGGGTTAAGTGAGTTTTTTTAGAGCTTTTCCACTGAAAACAGCTTCCTGCAGCAGCAACTGAAAACAAAGCTAATGAGAGTGAACCAAAATATTAATGTTCCGCACCATAAAACAAAAAATAAAGGGCTGAAAGGTGCTAAAAAGCTCTGTATGGGGTTGAGGGGATCTGCAGAGGCAGACGATGATTCTCTATCGGTTTCCTCGGTATACATAGTCATCCATTGTTACTATAAATATTGAGTAGAACAGCTTTAAACATGAATACCCTTACCAAAATAAGTTTATTCAAGTGTGCTTTTAGTATATTTCTTTTAAACTAAAAATAAGAGCTTTCGGTTTACTTTCTATATACTTATCAGGAATATACTTAACAAAATGTTACTTGAGTATTCTTGGCTTATACTGACAAGTATACAGAAAAGTCTCAGTATACTTGGCTTATACTGACAAGTATACAGAAAAGTCTACTTGGCTTATACTGACAAGTATACAGAAAAGGCTAAGTATACTTGGATTATACTGACAAGTATACAGAAAAGTCTAAGTATACTTGGCTTATACTGACAAGTATACAGAAAAGGCTAAGTATATTTGGCTTATACTGACAAGTATACAGAAAAGGCTAAGTATATTTGGCTTATACTACATACTGGCGTATACTTGTACGGCTTGTAGTTGTGCTTACTTCTTGATAGAGTAGCCTATTAAAGTTCGGGAGAGTTTGTAAACATATAATTTGATATGAATTTACTTCAATTCATCAAGAATTTTCTACGTTTTTGCATTCTCCGTTCACGGCATGCGAGAAAAACTTATTGTATTTATTTTTTTAATCTCATCACAAAACATCAAGTCAAATAGCAAAGGGAGCAAGTCTCTTTATGTAATACATAAATCATTTGCTAAGTACTATAAGTTAAAGAAAACTTAGAAGTATACTTGCAGTAAAACCTATTAAACTAATAGTTTACTGAGAGTATACTTTAAAGTGCACTGTCTTAAACTAAAATGTGGGCTGCAAGTATAAAATTAGTAAACTGACAGTATACCTATGAGTTCACTTGTAGTATAGTTAACTTCATACTATAGCTGCAGTACAAAATACAACTTAGATGTAAACTAGTTGTGCACTCAAAGTTTACTATTCTTACATTTAAAGTACACTTAAATTTATACCTTTATAAATTAAGAAGAGGGCCAATTTATTCCCAAGAAGTATTGAAGTAGTACACTTACAAGTATATTGCTAGTGCATATTAGTATACTTACCACATAAAGTATACTTGGGAAATATACTTGAACATTACTTAAGTTTACTTCATAAATAAACTTGAAGTATACTACTTTTTGTAAGGGTATTATTCAAGTTATTATCATGATACTTCAGTCGATACTACAAATAGAAAGAATTTTCTCCCGAAAGGAAACAGTTGAGACGAGGAAAATTGCAGAAAATTTTCCATTTCTCCGTGCTTGTCACACTTCACGGTTGGCCTGCAGATCTACTCTACTACGAACCTGATATTTGACGCAGCCAGACTTGATTTGCCACACAGCCTGGCCGCCCCCCCCCCCATCCCTCCACCTTATCTATGACTGTTAGAGGGAAGCAGCAGGCAGCCAGCGAACCAGTCTCTAGTGAGGCCTGAAAACATGTTGGTATGTGGACACAGTATAAATCCAAACTCTCTGCTCGACGGCAGAGAAAGCAGAATCCCAACATTAGAGCTTCTGTCTGGTCCCTTTAGTGTCCTTTATTATAAAGCAACCAGAGTTTAGCTACTGTAGGTCAGTAAACATAACGCTGCCTTCTGCAGCTTACTAACATCATATCACATGATTCCTTTCAAACACTGCTGTTTCTAATGAGTGCATGCATACTGTGTGTGCACGTCTGTGTGTGTGTGGGCATGCCTGCACATATCTACTTAGTATGGCGCTCCACCAACATCAAAGGCCACATGCAGATTATATATTCTTCACTTGCAGAGTGGAAGGTTAAAGGCCAAGCTGATGGGTTGTGGTCGTTCTTGAGTTCAGGTCGGTGGAAAGTGAGACAGGCAAACAGCTCATAGACGGGTTAATAGCAGTCTGGAGCCTCAAGAGCTGCTGGAGTCAAGCTTTTACTCAGACATCTGTCAATCATCTGTGCGTTACATATTAAAAACAGACAATAACACTTCAGACTGCCCACTTTATCACATCATATGTCTCCAAACTTGCCACCCCCTTGTTGTTTTATTCCAAACTCACCCCACAGGCGAGACCCCGCCCTGTCTGTGTTGCTCTAACAGGAAGTGTGTGTGCAGTGCAACAGTGTCCACGACAGTTATGTGTATTCCATTGAAAGGCTTTTCAGCCAGCGGTGTATTTATGGTCCGCACTGTGACGCACACAGAGAGAGAAAGGCCCCTGAGTTTTGCTTTTAAAATGTTATCCCTGCATCTCTTCTCTAAATTCTATAAAACCTTCTGGCATTTATAGCAAACTGCTGTTTGTCTCAGAACACATAAAGAAGAGTGCGACTTTTTAAGTGGATTCAGTTTTATTGCATTTTTCAATGGAGGTTTTTGTTTTTCACTCTCCTGTTGTCTTCTGGTCAAATTTGACCGTTTTACAAGTTTACTCTCTGAAAAATGTAGTTCATTTCATCCGATTGTCATAAAGTTCCATAACTTTGTCCACACAGGGCACCTTTTATTAAATTTGGGATGTTTTATTTAACTTTTGTACACCTGAAAAATGAAATGAAATGGGTGAGACTACAATTAGTTCGACAATGCAGGGAGCAGAGACAAATGCAGAAACGGTCAGAACCAATGAAAATATTTAATTAATAAAAACCTTACAAACTGAGAGTCCAAGATGAACTGAGAAGGTATAAATAGTGACTGACTAACTGAGGAAGTGAGAACAGGTGAGCAGGAGGTGAGGTGAGTGCAGAACTAATAAGGGGCAGGTGAAAGTGATCAGGGCAGGGCAGACAATCAAAGTCGTGGGAAACAAACAAAGGCTTTAAATAAAAAAAAAAAGGCAAAGACACAAAGAGGAGTGACCTTTCGAACTAAAAACAGGAAACAAACTCTAACAAAACGAGGACCATGACAAATTAGCGTATCAAATGGAGTTCAGGCACATCATCAGATGGACAAACTTCTTCTCCAAGACACCCACATGCATGTGTGATTGGAAACACACACACATTTTAACAATTTATTTATATCCGCATAGAGAAGAACGATACATGGACACACACAGCCCTCAGGCATTCTCACAAACAATCACAACATTGTTTTAGTAACATATAGAACTTTTCTTGCGGCTCTGGTATATGAAGCTTTTTGAGACCTTGCTCACAATTCGTTCTGTGGCAGCACAAAGACCATACAATATTCAGTACTATATGTGAGGCTCTGGATCATATCTTTGGTTATGACACTGGTGAGGAGGAGAGACGCCAAGAAACAGTGAACATGCATTAGAGGACGAAGTCATGATGAAGACAACACAGAATTTGATCCAGACCAAGAGACAACCAATGTCCCTTCTTTGCTAATAAAATCATACCGTGAACAGATGTTGCTTTGTGCCACTGTTTAACATTTGAAATGGTTTCAAAACAAATGTCCTCGTTAATTTAAACTTTGACACAAAGTAGTCTGTGATAAATAGCACAATACAGTATATTTCATCTGAGTATTTGTTATAGTCAATATAATCCATGTCATGGCCATGGTCGTGCTCCGGCGGATTTTGTAGGCCCAATTCCAAACCGACCCCTAACACCCTCTCCCTATACCCACCTCCACTCCGTTCGCATGTTCGTGTGGAGGGTCCGCCATGTTAAGTGCCATCCCAAACCAATTAGCAGGGATTGGAAGTGGGTTATGAAACCCTCCTACAGCGAGCCTGCATCGGTGCCGACTTAACCAGGGCTGCGGTCGAAAAGTCAAAAAATTACGTCCTAACGTCTTTTCCTAACCACTTTACCTTGACCTCGATGGCAAACGTCATGAGGTCAAGGAAAGATGTGAAGGAGAATTCAGAAGGATTTAGGAAAAGACAACCGCGGTATTAAGAGAATCCGACTGCGCTTACACTAGGCTCCGTAATTATGATGCGACGGCGGCGGGTGTTAGTGACGCAGGTCTGCCGTGGTGAAACTACAATGTTCTGAAGACCGACTACAAAAGGCGTTGCTTCACCCTGTGCGTTCTTAAATAGGTCTTTCAGTGACCTGCTGCTTCACCCACGGTGTGTGAAAGAGAGATACCACAGGTCCTTCTGCTGCTGGAACACTCCACATCAACATATAATAAAAGATTATCTGACCTAACGTGGACAACCGGTGAAAAATATCACTTCATTACTAAGGTTGGAATTGAAATAAACAAAGGAATTTATGATATATATTGAGTTAATTGTTCAAATTATGGAGAAGGTGTAGGACCATACACTTCTTCCACCTTCTTTTCGGACATGTAATATTTATTTATGTTGATTATTTGTTAATTGATTTTTACTGTTCATTTTATTTGTTACTCTTGTTTTGTTTTTTACTAAGGTATTTGTTACATGTTCAAAATAAATAATTAGTTAAAAATAAAGTGAAACGAAATGGTTGTCACTGTCCACTCATATTAAACATGAATCCCAATTAGTGTATGAGCGTATGAAAATAATATGCAAGATAAGCATATCGTTTGTTATCAGGAATGACCGAATGGTGCGTCGCTTTAAATGTTGTGGCCGCAAGGAATTGTGGGATGTTATTCTCTCTTTTCCTTTGGTAAAGGATGGTCCAGTGTATCCTCTGCTAAAGGAGATAATAAAGGAAGCATTGAAGCTCCTTTCCTAAGCATTTGGAGAATTCGAACAGCTCTTATCATGGCTGCTACTTAGGTATTTCCGGGTCATTTCACTCCGTTAGGAACCTTCCTAAGCGAAAAGGACTATTCGACCGCAGCCCAGCTTCCCTTACTGACGACGTGCAACGCCACTTTGTGTTCGTCATGGAACATGCTCCGTACAAAAATATAAGTTCCACGCGACCACTGGTACAAACAAAAAACTAAACCGCTCAAACTAAAATAGAAATTTAATATTGTCATACAGACGTTAACAACTTAAAGGTTACGTTATATTTAGGATCAAATATAGGCCTACCCTTGTCTAGTCTAGAAAAAGGTAGACATGTTAATTTGATTGCAAAGTGTTGTATTTATATACATTATACAACATATAATATATGTATTTCTGAGGGAGGGCAGTTCATCCCAAAGCTTGCCGCTGTATTTATACCCTACACCTTAAAGAAGGGTGCTTCATTGAGCTGTGAGTGTGACGACAAACTGAGTTCACTCCGCCACGGAGTGGGAGGGTGTAGGGGCCTGATTGGGATCGGGCTCTAGTGTTTCTAGTGTTTCCCTCTCCCCTGTGTTTCCAGACCCTCCCTGTCTGTGTCTGTGTGTGGGCGTGGTCCTCCTGGCTCTCCTGGCTCTCCTGGCTCTCCTGGCTCCCAGCTCTGCTCATCATATCCACTTTATTCTCGGGGGGTGGCGGAAGTAGCAGCAAGCTAGTTAGTCCCAGAGGCTAACCATAGTGGTTAACCGCCAACGGTGCTTGTTTTGAAAAGTAATTCACCTTCAATTTAGCAAATCCTGCTTTATTTTTGACAGATATTTAACTAACGTTAAATTTACATTTTCTAAAATGTCATTGCGGAGCTGTGGTACAGTGTTCCGTACACTTTTCGCCCTTCAGTGCCATGCCAGGCAGCACTCCTCTGTTGTTGAGAGCCTGACAGGCATGTTTGTGTGCTCATTCTCAGGGGGAATATCCATTAGACAGTCTACACTTTGATTGATGTCTTTTGGACCAAGAGTTTTTGTGGAAAGTTGGGAAAAGTAACTTCTCCGCCTGTGTACGGAAGATCATTAAGCTTAACGGTGTTTCGTACAGAACGCATAACATGATTTCAACGGCGATTAATGAAAATGTTAAATGTCAAAATATTCAATTGATGTAATAAAACGTTAACTTTATTGACCTTTTATTAAAACACTGCTGCAACATCAATACTGGGCGCAGGATTACGTGAAAACAGCATCTGTGTTGACAGAGTTGCTGCTGCAACACCAAGTAGTCAGTGCGCAACATTGATGTTAAAAATTTGCATTTCAAAGCATTTATTCAACAAAGGGTAATATATTTAACAACGTGTGATAGCATAATAATCATTTCATACAGACTACAGTACTGTGAGAAGCATAAATTAAGTTTAAATGTACATTTTCGCTGCTCTAGTCATCTCACCGCTAAAGCCGCTGTGGGCGCAACTCACAAACTTACTGATATCTCACAGGAACAAATGGAATAAAAGAGGGGGAACTGAGGATAACATCCATATACATTTTATTCACAATCTGGAAGTATTTATTCAGCGATCGGCGGAAAATGTCATCTGTATGGAACATCCTTAGTGAACAGAATATAGTTAGTGTACGTTAGTTGGGCTATGAAAGACCACCGGAGAAGAGACGTCGGGTCCTTAAAGGGACTGACAGCAGTGCCAGGAGAACATCAGGTATGATTTCATGTGTAGGGAGGACACAGCATTGTAGCGTCTGTTTAATGACAGCCAGTTACTTATACTATTTTCTGTACAGTTCAAAATGTAAGGCAGTTTATGGCACGGAGTGCAGGGCAGCATTAGATTACAAATAGTTTAGGTACGATTATCTGTGTAGAAAAAAACTAAACCTTGTTACTGTGGAACTACTGATCTGCCTCAGAGCTTTTCAGATTGTTCATCGTTTCACCGTCTGTAGCAACGGAGTCAATAACCTATAGCTAAATATGCTAGTGTAGGTTATCTGAGGCCACTTCTTCAGGTCGTCCTCCCATCCCTCCAGAAGGCAGAGGTATATGATCACATGATCCCGTTTGAGCTGTAATAGGTGGTGTTCACACATGTTTTACTATAGTTTTCATACAATCGCTCTAGGAGAGAGGACTAGGGTACTGTTACCATGGAAAACGATTCAGTAACACGACGCGCAGGACGTTAGGCCCATTATTCACGCAAGTTATCATGGGGGCTAGGAATAAGGTGGATACACCTGTCTGCAATCATCTCTCCCAGTCTGCACGCCTGCTTCTCATCAGCCCCCCTTCATCATCAGGCTGCTCTCATGTTCCTTGTGATTGTTTCATTCTGTGATATATCTGGCAAATTGCTATCTCTTATCCCTGTGCCTGCCTGCTCTCCAACCCACTCATCCATCACCTCTGGCCTGCCCACGTCTTTCTCCCTCATTCTACCATCCTTTTCCAGCCATTTCTCGCCGCCCAAATTAGTTGTATGAGCTCAGGTCAAAGAAAAAATAGCAAGTTCAAAACGTGTAATGTTCACAAAGTTGATAAAAAGATCAAAACACAGCATTAGGTGATAATATGTATATGTATATGTATATGTATTATTATGGATTAAGAATCAGCTATGGGTTGGTCATTTTGGACCAGGAACAGAAAATGAATTAACATGACACAAACACAGATGATATCAAGAAAATGAAAAAAACAAAACAAAACACATGTTTCATAGAAAGCAGCAGGACTCTGAAAGAAGAAGAAAAAACAGCACCGTCAATCCTAGAAATGTGTTACAGCACGTTTTTCTCTCTATCCTTCATTGACCCCTTTATCCCAGCGTCTCCAGCTGATGTTAATCTCTCCCTGCATACTCCCTTGTTTCCTCAGAACTTCATGCAACATTTCTAATTATTTAAAGCTGTTAATATATTGTTTCCTGAAGTTACGGTGCAGCTGTTAGGGCTGATGATTTTAACTCAGATATGGTTGTTTTCATAAGGATGGCAGCCTTCTTGTATAGTGCTCTCATATATAATTACAATGTCCTGATTATGGGAGAAAAATGATTTTCGAAAATGTTGCTATGTATCTAAATGGAGGGAATAACACAGATCCGATTAAGATTTTAATTTTGACACACACACTGTTCCTTTAAGAGCTTTATTATTTTAGGTTATGTCTGCTAACCTGCTGCATATTTCCAGTAAAGTTGTATTTAATTGCCACAAACTAACATTGATCCTGCAGCAGCAGAGGAGCGGCAGATCTGGACTTATGTGAACTTTGAGGTCGGACCTGAGGATTCCACGGTTGCTATGAAGAAAAGATCAACTGGCGATATTTTGGCATCTGGACCATCTGGACTTCAACTAAAGACCCACTTTCACTGACTGGCGGACTGTTCCAATGGAAAATGTGAGATTTATACACTTTTTAAACCCATGTTGTTTTCTATGTATTTTATCATTGAGACTTTACGAACCCCCCCCCCCCCAAAATGTGCTGATGTATTATCAATATTGGCAATATTTCCAACTTCTAGTGTAAGTTAATCAAATAGGACTGACGTTTGACTGTTGTGACCAAGTTCGAATAAGTAGGCCTCAACCAAAGCTGCTTTTGGTTTGTTTTATCAGGCCGTCCGTTACATGTTGAACAAATAAGCATAGTGGCTAGCTAGCTAGATCCCACTAATAAACATGTTTTAATAACGTCTTGGCAATATAGACCATAAGTGATGCAAGCAGTGACAATAAGCCTGATTATTTGAATATGCTCATGATTCATCCATCATCTGCAACCGCTTATCCCGTTAGGGGCTGGAGCCGATCCCAGCTGACATTGGGCGAAGGCGGGGTACACCCTGGACAGGTCGCCAGCCTATCGCAGGGCTGACACATAGAGACAGACAACCATTCACACCTACGGGCAATTTAGAGTCAACAATTAACCTAACCTGCATGTCTTTGGACTGTGGGAGGAAGCCGGAGTACCCGGAGAAAACCCACGCTAACACGGGGAGAACATGCAAACTCCACACAGAAGGGCTCCAAGCCGGATTTGAACCTGCGACCCTCTTGCTGTGAGGCGACAGTGCTAACCACTACACCACCGTGCTGATTGATTTTACCTTCAGATGGACAAACGCTACACGTGGATTAGCATCCTCGTTCCAGACCCCAACCGGCCCAGCGTCCCACGGCACATCCTGCGGAGGATCCAAGCCCCGACCTCTGGGAGTGGCTCCTCATCTGGCGGAGGAACACTGGATCCTTGTGCCGTCGGATCACCTTACCAGGATCATCCTGAGACGGCTGAAGAGGGAGAGATCCCCTGCAGAGAGCCTGCAAGCCCCCCAAAGAGACCTGCTGCAACCAGTGAGCCTGCAAGCCTCCCCAAGACTGTGGCACCCAGAGGACCTGCAATGTTAGTTGAATGGAATTTATTTGAATTGATTTAAATTATTTATTTGAATTACTCTGTATATAATTTCTTTGAATTATTTGAATCAAATTTATTTGAATTACTTTGAACATAATTGCTTTGAATTAATTGAACTGAATGCATTTGAATTTGCTTGATTTTAATTGAATGATTTACTTGTATTTGAATTGATTAGAATTGAATTGAACCGAGTTAGATTAAAGGACCGTACGCTGGTGAAAATCGTGTCCTTGTCTCTGCACCATGACTCAGTCGGGGTGTCTGCACAGACTCACAGTGATCTGGGGGGATAGCGTGAACCTCCAATGTGTTTTGCCTTCCCAGTGAAGCTCCTCTGTGCAGAAATAAAAGGATGTCCACACCATGTCAAGGGGGTTCACATGTCTGTCGACGATGCCCACCCTAGACCAAGAAGAGTCTGCAGGGACAGGGACCTCAGTGCAGGGGTCCACACAGGCAAGAGAAGAGAAAGATGTGATATGAGTGGTAATAGCTGTTATAGTAGGATTGGCAGGCACACCAACAAACATACACACACACACACACACACACACACACACACACACACACACACACACACACACACACACACACACACACACAGATGAGAGGATAGGAGGTGGAGAGGAGAGGAGACGAGAGGAGAGGAGTGGAGAGGAGAGGAGAGGAGAGGAGAGGAGAGGAGAGGAGAGGAGAGGAGAGGAGAGGAGAGGAGAGGAGAGGAGAGGAGAGGAGAGGAGGTGGAGGGCAATCAGGTCCAGTCTGCCCTCCATCCAGGATTTATACACCTCCAGAGTCAGGAAACAGACAGGAAGCATCACTGCAGACCCTTCACACCCTGAACACAACCTGTTTGAACCGTTACACAACACTGTACGCCAAATCAACCAGACTCAAGAACAGTTTCTTCCCTCAGGCCGTCACTCTGATGAACACTTAAATCAGTCATACACTGTCAATAACACACTAACACCAAAATATCCACTGCTGCTGTTATAGATTATAATTATTACAGTCTTTAATGCACACATTTTTTTAATAGATAGATAGATAGATAGATAGATAGATAGATAGATAGATAGATAGATAGATAGTAACTTTATTGATCCCGAGGGAAATTCAAGTTTCCAGCATCACAGTTCCATAGTGCAAACATATTAGTAAAAACGTCACAGGTGAGTAGTACACATATTAGTAAAAGTGACACAAGTAGTAACAAGACACATGTAAGTAATACAGAGTATAAAAACATAAAACAAAATATGCAATGTGCAGAGGAACTGTTAAAAATGAATATAGTGCAGGGTAAAAACAACTGAGATACAGGACTATTTAAAGAAAAAGTGAATGTAGTGCAGAAAGTGATATAGTGCTGGATAATAAAATATAGGAGAAACAGATATTAAGAAATGTCAGATATGGAATATAATGCAGGATAAGAACTGAGGTAGAGAAGTTTTGTAGTGTGCAGGATTAAAGTTAAAGTGGCTCAGTCTATTAAAGTGCACTGTGTGCATTAACTGTCCTGCAGACCGTCCTCCTTTCCCCTCCTCCCCACAGAGGTGTTGTACAGTTTGATGGCTCGGGGGACAAAGGATTTCCTGAGTCTGTCTGTGGAGCACTTGGGGAGCAGCAGCCTGCCGCTGAACAAGCTCCTCTGTTTGGTGATGACGGCGTGCAGAGGATGGCTGGCGTTGTCCATAATGGCCAGCAGTCTGTTGAGTGTTCTTTCCTCTGCCACCGTCACCAGAGAGTCGAGCTCCATGCCGACCACGGAGCCGGCCCGCCTGATCAGCTTGTCCAGTCTCGAGGTGTCCCTCTTAGTTGTGCTGCCCCCCCAGCACACCACAGCGTAGAAAAGGACGCTGGTGACCACAGATTGATAAAAGATCCGCAGGAGTTTTGTGCAGATGTTGAATGATCCCAGCCTCCTCAGGAAGTACAGTCTGCTTTGGCCCTTCTTGTAGAGGTGGTCAGTGTTTATTGTCCAGTCCAGTTTGTTGTCCAGCTGCAGCCCGAGGTACTTGTAGGTACCCACAACCTCCACCTCGGCCCCATCGATCTGGACTGGTCGTGGGGGTGGTCTAGACTTCCTGAAGTCTATGACCATTTCCTTGGTTTTGGAGGTGTTGAGCTGCAGGTGGTTGGAGTGAGACCAGGTGACGAAGTCCCCCACCAGGCTCCTGTACTCCTCCTCCTGATCACCCCTAACACATCCCATAATGGCCGTGTCATCGGCGAACTTCTGGATGTGACACGACTCCGAGATGTAGCTGAAGTCCGCAGTGTAGAGGGTGAAGAGAAGTGGGGCCAGTACAGTCCCCTGTGGTGCTCCCATGTTGCTGACCACAGTGTCAGATGTGAAGTCCTTCAACCTGACGTACTGTGGTCTGCCGGTGAGGTAGTCCGTCACCCAGGTCACCAGGTGTGGGTCCACTTGCATCCTGGCCAGCTTATCCTGTAGTAAAAGGGGCTGGATGGTGTTGAAGGCGCTTGAGAAGTCGAGAAACAGGATTCTGACTGTGCCGCCTCTCTTGTCAAGATGCAAGTGGGCCCGGTGTAGGAGGTAGAGGACTGCATCCTCCACCCCAACCTTCGCCTGGTAAGCAAACTGCAGTGGATCCTGAGCATGCTGCACCTGAGGTCTGAGGAGGTTGAGGATGAGCCGCGCCATGGTCTTCATCAGGTGTGACGTGAGTGCCACTGGCCTGAAGTCGTTGAGCTCGGTGGGCCGGTTCTTCTTAGGAACCGGAACAATGCAGGATGTTTTCCACAAATATATACATATCATCTGTCGATATCAATCCTACTCACCGTACATACAGTATATAAAATTCTGAGGGAGGACCACCACATCCCCCTTACATTGTCCCACCCACATTTTCAATGCTTCCTACGCCCATGGTCTAAGTCAGTGGTTCCCAAAGTGGGGTCCCGGGATCCCCAGGGGTCCTTAAGAGGGTTTCCAGAGTGTCCCCAGCAAAAAGGGGAATCATTTATTTTCACTATAATTCCATGCATAAGTAACATAATGACAGAATGTACTATTGTTTTGGTCATCGGGTTCATGCACTTTCTATAATAACTGTCAAAGTTAACGCGATAATAACGCATTAACGCAAAATCGTTTCAACCCCCCTGAGACCCACAATAGGCCAGTTTTTGTCTTTTTTAGGGGGGTACAGGGGGTCTTTAGGGGGAGATAGCAGGTGAACAGTAGATGTCACATAGAAGTGGTGTACACATAAATCAGAAATAAACATGCATTAATTATTTAAAATGAATTGTAAAAGTGTAAAAGGGAACATTATGATAGAAGTAAATGATGGTCATCCCCATGCTCTATTATGTCTCAGAAGTTGTTGCAGCAATTTTTAGGTTAATACCATTTGTTACACAGATTTGGTGCTAAATTTAACAATTTTTTACCAGTCGAGAATTTATCAAAATGATAAATAATCCCTCTAAAATACCACATGAAGACACCAAGACCTTGAGGAACACCAGAGAAAAAGCCATGCTGTGATTTGGTTTCAAAAACTTTGGACATTTTGAGCTTTCTGCTAGAATTGCATTTTTCAGTGATTGGATGGCGAGCACTTCTGTTGTGTAAACTGCTCAGAAACCCCCTTATTGTCAATCTACCTAGGAAAACCATCCATCCTCTGAATGCTCTAGGTCTCTAATTTGTGGCTGTAAAGTTTCATGAGGCTGTGATTATCCCAGAGGTCACTACAGGTCATTTTATACAATGAGGTCACATTTCAAAAAATGGTCTCACTACAATGAATTAGCTACTATGGGGACTAACATCATCACACATGTATACAGTTGGACTCATTAGATTTATGTAATTCCAAGACTGTTTATGGACCCCAGTATGCAGAAATATTCAAACACATCATTTAAGTATAGGCGAAATCAACACATTTATACTGCATTCATAAAACTGCATGTGATTATCATAAAGTGGGCATGTATGTAAAGGGGAGACTCGTGGGTACCCATAGAACCCATTTTCATTCACATATCTTGAGGTCAGAGGTCAAGGGACCCCTTTGAAAATGGGCATGCCAGTTTTTCCTGACAGAATAAGAAGAGACGATAGATTTGTGGCCTCTGTTACTCCATGTAAACAAACCACGTACCTACCAGCTGTGTGGTCTAGATCAGACTAGAAACGTAGCCACTTAAAAAATGGGTGAGTAGTACTTGCTCTCTTTTGACGTTTGTGTTTTTAAAACAGAAAACACAGGTTTTATACTGCGATATTTACTGAAAATGCCATAGACAATACAGCCAACAGTAGCCTAAGTAAACTTTCAGGCTCCTGGTGATCTCCCTCCAGCCTGCTGCCACGTTATTTGGGTGTTTGTAGTGAAATGAGGAGGTATCGTATCAGATAACTCCTCATTGCAACTTCACCAATCAGCCGTTTCTCATCCGTCGGGAGCTTTCAAAGCGAGCGACAGGAATGAATAGAAACAGGGCGTCTGACAAAAGTTCAGCTCAAAACGTTGCGCTGCACAGCGCTTCGTCACTCGCGGCTAGTTAGGACATTCCAATAGAAAACTAGAATGGCACTCGGAGAGCGCTGACCTCCGCCCCCCCTCTTCGTTCAGCTTGCGCCATCATCCACGTGTGTTTTTGTGTTTTTGAGATTCGCTGAACGTAGCGGAGCATCGTAAAACACTTCATTCAAACTGGACAGAAACAAAATAAAACTCACCTAAACCGTCGTCGTTACTCTTTCCAACAATCACCAAGTGTGCTTTGGTCGAAGTCAACTGTAATTGCACCGAGTTTAATATGAAAAAACGTCGAATCTACAGTCGTCATCTCCCCCCCCACCCCTTTTGGACTTTTGGAGTTGTCCTGCAAACGGACAAACCAACAAACAAACCAACAAACCAAAGCTGGTGAAAACACAAACCAACGCTGGTGAAAACATAACCTCCTTCCTAGTCCTTCGGCCTTGGCTGAGGTAACAATGCAATCAAACTGATATTGTCACTGATGCTTGCTTGCGTCGCATTCTGTTTGGAGGGTGTAATACAGTATGTAGGCGACACACATCCTTATACATTAGACCTCACTACATTCCCTCTAGATATTTTATGTGAACCCCCAACCTTAAAGTTCAAACTGCGCCTATGCTGTTCATAACGGCAGCCACAGTTGGCCAGAGTTGTCATTCCTTTTCTCGGCCATCTTGCCAGAGGCACAATTTAGGGCTTATCTTCTCTAAACGAAATGAACAAGACTCCTCTGGAGAGCTGAATGTAGCAGCTCGATACCACGCCTGACTGAATTCAAACACACGGATCAGGAATCTTTTGCAGATGCTTTATAAAGAAAGAATTCTGCTTCTTTCACCATGTTTCACTTCATTTTATCGCCAAAACTGTAAATCGATGTATGTTTAGCAAAAACTTGAGCTTGGGAACGATGATTAATACAGAAAGCTTTTTGTTCAGGGTCAAAAGAAACATCGCTTTGTGGCTCTCAGTTTGAGTCTTTCTCTGACAACAGAGGCAGTAAACTTCTTTGTAAATCAATGAGGTGAATAAAAGAGGATTAAGGTTTACTGAAGCAGTGAGCACGGAAATTAAAGCAGGGTACAGAATTCACTAACACACTGTAACAAGCCCAGTGAGGTGCAGTGAAACTGGGTCATTCTGGTAATACACCAGTTTTCTGTCTCTTCCACATTCTTCACTGTCTGCAGTGAAAAGTATTGGGCTCTTTTAAGGCTCTCCTTGTCCCATAATGAATTGGTTAGGAGCTGTATATGAGCACAGTGTCTAAGCAGGCTGTCACGGTTATTCCAGACCAAAAAGACCACTGTAAACAAATATTGGCTCCTGAGGGAGTAAAGCTGAGGTTTGGCTCTGAAACCTCCTGCCACATGGTGGAAAATCAAACCCAGCAAAACAATTATAAACATTGGAAAAACAATTTGTCTTCATTCAGATGATATTTCAACAAGTTATTTTAATGAATTATCTGCATATTCATCATTGTCCAATGAAACCATATTTATGAAATTCCCGAAAGTTTTTATGAAATGGGAAAAACAGCCTTGTTTTAAGCATTATGGCCGTGCATTTGTTGAACAGATTAAATGGTCTTTACAGGCTTTTAGTAGCCAAAAGCATACAGTAAGTGGATTATTTTTAACCCATAAAGAAGTATTTAATCCAGTTTACCTGAAAATTTCACAGTCGCAAAAAAAAAAAGAGATATATGATTATCACTGGAGAGCGACAATATGGAGCCCCAAAACCGACAAAATGCAGTTGAGGTTATCGGACAAATCAAAAATACTTACTTAATAATTGAACTGTAATACTAAGCTTATTTCGTCGATTTCCAATCAGCTTTACCAGCTGATTGGAAATCGACGAAATAAGCTTAGTAAATACTAAGTGTAAGTGTATTTAGCTGTGTGGTTAGCCAGCTTACCTGAAAACTCAGGTAGCTAAACACATGAACCTATTCCGCTAGCTACCTAGCTGAAGCTAACTTTGATCACATAGGCTACAGTAAAGTGCAGGTAATTGTAGTCATCCATATACTGTACTGTGCTGCTGAAGCAACACTTTATAGAGAGACAAACTGAAACCAGAACTTTGGGATTCTGTTTCAGAAGTCCTAAACCTTAATGGGTAACTTGAGTTTTTTTCAACCCGGACCCATATCTCCCCATGTTATTGTGTCTAAGTGACTAATGGGGACAACAATTTCTGAAATTGGTCCAGTATTGAGGAAGAACGCTGCAGCCACCAGCCACTAAACAAGCTGTAATGTAATCCTATGGGGCAACCTGGTACCGTCAGTTTACATCCACTAAAAGTACTTGTTTTTGCCACTGACAGGCTCAGATTGTTAATATATGTTTCTGGCAACATTATGTAAAGGACTCTACAGAGAAATAAAGCATTTGTTATCGTGTGTCTCGCTCGTAGAAGCCTCGTTGTGAAATGTTGCGTTGCATCCACATTGTAGAAATCATCTAAATATTCAACCATGACATTGAAAATCTTTTAGATAACACTAAGCTACACTTTCTCTACTCCAACACAACAAACTCTGACAACGCTGGTGTCCCGTGGCACTCCTCTCTCCACTCTCACTCACGTTTCCACTGTTGACTTCTGGCAAGAAGTCACATGACACAATGACAAACGAAAAGCGAAAGGTAGGAAAAAGGTTTTATTTCTCTGTAGGGTCCTTTCCATATTGTTGTCAGACACTTATAATAACTATCTGAGGCTGTCAGTGGCAAAAACAAGCACTGTAAGTGGACTTAAACGGACGGTACCAGGTTGCCCCAAATGATTACATTACAGCTCGTATAGTGGCTGCTGCCTGCAGTGCTCTCCTTCAATACTGGACCGATTTCTGAAAGTGTTGTCCTCATTAGTCACTTAGACACAAAAACATGTGAAAATAGGGTCCAGGATGAAAAATACCTAAGTTATCCTTTAAAGTGTAAATTTATCTCAGCAATATTTTGAAGGAAAAGGAAAAGATAAAAAAAAATAGTGTTCTCTTTTTTTCTGATTGGAGGTTAAAGGAAAAGTATAATTATACAGCATTTCTTTTTGCAGTCCATTTTGATTATGTAACTACACAAATGGTGTTGTTAAATTGATGTATTTAGTTATATTTTTTGAGTGATCAGATAGCATTTCACTGCTTTTTGTCAGTTTCCGAAACATATGCACTATAGGATCTTTAAAATTCTAACAGGACATATTTTATTTGGCTATAATTGAACTGAATTGAATGTGTTTTTAGCCTAATTTGGCATCATATGTGTGAATTTGTCCGGTTAAGTTTAGTTTATTGCCCAACAGCGAATGTTGAGTTTACCACCAATTTAATTATGCAAGAAAAGTCATACTGTCTGCTTCCATCTGGGTCACCTTGCAATGGTAAAAAAAAAAGATAGTTGCATAATGGCATCCCCTTTACCTCATGTCTGAATTTGATATTGCTTATAGCCTTTTGAAACAAAGGTCTGATAGAGAGATAACCACACAATGTTTTGTATTAACGTCAGTGGGCGGCTGAGGTTAACTACAGTGCAAAGCTGTAAACTGAAGATGGCTATCATCGAAGACACACGACTATGAAGTATTTAATGTTCCATTGAATTCAATTTAATTCAATATAATTTGCTCATTCCTTGTTGAACAGCTTAAGGCAAGTAACTCTACACGGAAGAAACCACACAGAATAATATCATTACTACACATTAACACTAAACAAATTAAGGATGTTCAAGGTTAAGAACATCCATAATACAACATAGTCGTACTGTTCGCAGGCACTGGTACGAGCCATCAACACTGTAAAATGTCTGTCCCTGCTGTGTTTACTGCTGACAGGATTTGTCTGGTATAAAACCGAAACTATTTTTGTTTGTTTTACATGTGGGGCTTCTAATGCCCTTTTTCGTGAAGGAATCACGGCAAAACAAGACTCAGCAGTGTGGTGAACTAAAATGACATGAAAAACAGAAACATCATTCACATATTTCCACAGAAAGAAGAACAAATATAAGAAATAAAAATGATTATAGGAGTAGGCCAAACTAAAATTGACAAAAACTGAATAGGACGTCAATACTGAAAGAAAATAGCAATTTAACTGACAAACAATCACAAAATCATTGTGAACTAGTTATTTCTATTTTTTATGAAACAATTTTAGTAGAATAAACAATTTTGGTTAATTTTGCTGTAGCCTACTTATCTTACAATGAACCTCAGATAAGATAACTGTTAAAGTCTTTAATCCAGTCGGTGTAATAGTCAATACAAACTCTTGACCCAGTTATTGCTGCTCATTTTTTATCATAATTCTTACCATAAGAATTCAAATCACAGGACTAACCATCCGATTACTGGAAAAACAATTACCCTGTTGTACCCATGTGTTTCAACGTTAACCACGCGCAAACCGTCTGCATCAATATTACGCAAAAGGCTGCCCCTGGCATCAAAGTGGAAAAATATGACGAGTGATGAGATCACCTACCGCTGTTCTGAAGATATTCCCAGAATCTTCAAAGACTCTTCTAACCATCTGGATGGAAAAAAAAAAAAAAAGTCTGCTGCACCATAAAATGATTTTTAGAAGTTTCCCTGGTTGCGCTTCATTTTCCTGGTCCGAACGAAGATGGTAGCCGCAAATGACATATGTCCATGCTTAAAGGCCCAGTGTGTATGACCTTCAGGTAACGTAAAACGTGCAAAGCCCTGGGGCTTAGAGGGAGTGTCCGGAGGCTGCACTATGCACGGGCTTGCAGCCGGGCACTACCGGAGAGGAAGAGCGTAATGCCTCTAAACGCCGCCGTTTAGGATGAAACGGCTTGCAAACGTGACTTTGAGGTACTTCTACTGGAGGAGCATGCTGCAGGTTGGAAGGGCATCCTAGAAGGCACTGCATCACGTTTTCTCTAATGGAAGGGCACCCTAGAGGGCACTGCATCATGTTTTCTCCACTGGACGGGCACCCGAGAGGGCACTGCATCACTTTGTATCTACTAGCAGGGCACCCTAGAGGGCACTGCATCCCGTTTTCTCCACTGGAAGGGCACCCTAGAGGGCACTGCATCACTTTGTCTCCACTGGAAGGGCACCCTAGAGGTCACTGCATCACGTATTCTCCACTGGAAGGGCACCCGAGAGGGTACTGCATCCCGTTTTCTCCACTGAAAGGGCACCCTAGAGGGCACCACATCACGTTTTCTTCACTGGAGGGGCACCATAGAGGGCACCGCATCACGTTTTCTTCACTGGAAGGGCACCCTAGAGGGCACTGCATCACGTTTTCTCCACTGGAAGGGCACCCTAGTAGGCGCTGCATCACGTTTTCTCCACCGGAAGGGCACCCTAGAGGGCAGTGCATCACGTTTTCTCCACTGGAAGGGCACCAGAGAGGGCAATGCATCCCGTTTTTTCTCCACTGAAAGGGCACCCTAGAGGGCACCACATTGTGTTTTCTGCACTGGAAGGGCACCCTAGAGGGCACCGCATCACGTTTTCTTCACTGGAAGGGGGCACCCTAGAGGGCACTGCATCACGTTTTCTCCACTGGAAGGGCACCCTAGTAGGTGCTGCATCACGTTTTCTCCACCGGAAGGGCACCCTAGAGGGCACTGCATCGCATTTTCTCTACTAGAAGGGCACCCAGATGGCACTTTATCATGTTTTCTCCATTTAAGGGCACCCTAGAAGACACTGCATCAAGTTTTATCTGCCATAGGGGCATCCAAGAGGGCACTTTTGCAGCATTTTTTTCAAACAGGGGGTGCCAAGGGGGATGGTTGCCCCCCCTCCCTGAGTCCACCAGCTTCGATGAACCTTGATGGAAAATGGAAAAAGTTATTTCAGCAATGCACAGTATGTACACAGGTGTTTTCCACACATGCTAGGGTTATAAAACCCTGGAGACGTATTTAAAATATTTCAATGATAGGTATATGGGTAATCCTCAGGGTGGAGTCCTACATGCTCAGTAGGATTTAAAGGAAATGTAAACCCTGCAGGCCTGAAGCGGAGGGTCACTAGAAGGCTGCACAAAGCTCCTGTAGGCATGTGTGTCTGTGTGTGGGTGAAAGGTCAGGGGGAAGATACCAACAGGGCTTAATGTTATTTACGTTCTCCTTCAAGTGGTCATTGTGTTCGCTTGCACCCATCACATGACACCTGGTCACAGTCTCCTCATCAGGGTTGTCCTCAGCCCTCCACTTCCACCATCACAAAGACACACACACACATAATCATGCACTCAGACTCACACAATGGCCCGCTTGTTATCCCCACCGAGTGTACAGGAAGCCTCCCCTCCTGAGTTGAGTTGACTGAAAAGGGCCCAAATCATGATGTTGGCATGGTCCATCATGTGGCCCTTGCTGACCTCCAAATCCTCATCAATACAGGCCATTGATACAGCGCTAATTTCCTCTAATTAACTGACAACATCACCTCTCATCCCACTGCCATTATCTATGTAGTCAACATTGACAGTCAACACTGAAACAGAGGATACGGTCATACTCAATCAGTCACTTCTGCTGCGCTTGTTTGTGTTAAATTCTGTATAATTAGTGATTAATATGTAGTTAACCGAAACAGTTGCTGCCATAACGGGACAATAGCTGTCGCTATGTTTTTCAGCTTGTAATCAGTAACGTACTATAAAAACGCAATATGGTACTGTTGACCTGGCGCTCACTATTGACATTTCCAGGTATTTTTTTTTCACACTTAAATTCTAATTCCATTTAGAGTAAACTTGTCACGGCCTCCAGGTTTTATAGAGTTCAGATGCATGTTTGTACAACATGAGGAAATGAAGTGAGCTGAAGTTGAGTATTCGACAGTGGAGACACTGAGTCTGACAGTTTGATTTTACATTTTACTCTTGTTGTTTCAGAAAAGCTCATCTCTTACAGTTGACACATTAATGGATGTAATTAATGTCGCACGACAAACATTCTTTGGCTCATGAGGACCACAGAAAAACCCTGTGTGAAGTAAGCATTTGAAATATGACAAAGGACACATTTTAAGCCTGCTGCTCCTCCTCTTCCATCCCTGATGATGGTGATGATGGTACATGCTGTTTTTCGGAGTCCTCCAGCAGAGGAAAGAGAAATATGAAGCAGATGTCCAGCTGGGTTTGCGAGCACAGCCAGAACCTCAGCACAGCGTCCATGTTGAGAAGCCGGAACAAAAATTCTGACGGGATGTTGAATACTGGCAGCCAAAGTTAAAGATTTCGTAACAGTTTCTTTTTTACTGGCGTTGTTGACCTAAAATCCCTTCAGGTTGCTTTGAGCCCTGACACGACCAAAAGCTTCACTTAGACATTTCACAAGCTCAGAGCCTGAACCCCCCCCCGGTGTTCAAAATCTATTTGTGCAAATATGTTGTTCTTGCCTGGTGGTGCCTCATTCCAAATGACAGACCTGGACCTCCATCCTCCAAGAGATTTAGCCTCTCTATCAATTTAATTCAGTCCAAAGGGGCTTATTGGCATGGGAAACATATGCTTACATTAACAAGCAACTGTGATCTAAAAACAATAATCTGGTCCTCTCTCTAGGTTCGATGGTGGAGAGGAAGTCGTGTTGCTCAACCTCTATCTGTTTGGCAACGCCGGGAAGCTGCTTGACATCCTCCTGGATCCATCTTCTCATATATGTTCACATTATATATATCGATTTTTGTTTTATGGATTGTCTATGTTGTATTTTCATTATGTTGTTACTCTGTACACACAACATCTATTGCACGTCCGTCCATCCTGGAAGGGGGATCCCTCCTCTGTTGCTCTTCCTGAGGTTTCTTCCATATTTTTTCCCTATTAACAGGCTTTGTTGTTTAAGTTTTTCCTTATCCGATGAGAGGGTCGTACTGTAAAGGACAGAGGGTGTCGTATCCTGTACAGATTGTAAGGCCCCCTGAGGCAAATTTGTAATTTGTGACTTTTGGCTATACAAATAAAATTGACTTGACTTGACTTGACTTGACTTGACTTGACATGACTTGACTTGACTTGACTTGACTTCCTCCTCTCCTTTCCTTTCCTTCCTCTAACCTTTTGCAACTTCCGTAATAATTTATTGGGAGTAATAACAGGCGAACAGAAACATACAAATAGAGCACAAATGATGAATGCACAAAAATGATTGTCCCTCCATATTTTGGTATTTTTCCCCCAAAGAAGAAAAAAAAATAAAAAATAAAATAAAAAATAAAGTACACATTGACAGTAACGATAATTATTGGATAAATCCCAAACTACAGATAAAATAGGCTGACAAACTTTACCATGTACAAATGGACAATTTAACTGTTAGTGGTCACTTCAGTTTACATAAATCAAACTTTATGATGTCATACAATTTAGCTGATGGAGAGAAATACATTTCATATGCCATAAGTCTATTACTCTGCCCAAATACACTACGTCCAAATGAAACTAAAACAAAAATACAAAATACAAGTGGTCTTAATTATACGGAAGCGAGGTCATTCGGTCAAAATCGGTCGGTCCTTCCTCTAACCTAATTGTTTGTAGTATAAAAGAATCATTCACTGTGAAATGTCTTTGCCGCACATGTACCACGTATACTTATCTGACCGATAAGACAACTGGCAGCTTTGTGTCCCCAATTACGCCGTCTGCCAGCCAGTGATGGGACACATGAGGCGGACGTTGAGCCCCACAGTTGCATAAATGACCCGGAGATTTGCATGCGTACATAA
The DNA here is from genome assembly GCA_916701645.2 of Sebastolobus alascanus. Taxonomy (NCBI): domain Eukaryota; kingdom Metazoa; phylum Chordata; class Actinopteri; order Perciformes; family Sebastidae; genus Sebastolobus; species Sebastolobus alascanus. Next base: position 504,389 of record CAKAOJ020000042.1, read on the forward strand.
ACACACTGCAAAAACACTAGAAGCCTCAGTACACAAACGCCACTTACGGCGGACAAATACTTGACATTCCTCAGGGGTGGCCACACACACACATTTACACGCACCATGGAGACCTTTCAACTGGAGGACAGACGACTTGAACGCATCTTTGTCTGCAAGAATCTGCTGAAAATGTCCTTGAGCAAGACATCTGTCGTCCACTAGCCGATGTGTGCTTCTTTGATAACCGGTCCCATGCTCTGACCTTCCTGCGGAGGGCTTACATAGGTCAAAAAAATAAAAAATAAAACAGTGTTTCCCACACACAAGCTGCTTAAAAGGAAATTCCAATTGTATATATATAATTCATTTCAGTTTGTAATATAAAGTAGGCTATGCACATACTTAATGGCTTTGGGCGGGTTGTGAAAATACTGTACTATTTGGGTGGTTTCCACCAACATTAAGTTAGAATATATTCCAATAAATTGGCCTCTCATCTCTTCTGAGGAGATGACTGAGTTTGACAGGACGCTGTGTTCAATAGGCTCAGCTCGACATGCAATGACTGATATAGGACCAGAGTCAAAACCAAAATCTTATTGCAGTTTATTACAAGTTGTAAGTTGAAACTCTTTTCCCCTATTCCAATTCTTGTCCTGTCAACGCTCTGTAATAAAAGACCTGTAAACGCTTACATCTGTTCATGAGAGGGAAAACTTTTAACATTGTCTAGAGACTTTTATTGTTTTTCATGACATCAATTATACATTTGATTGTATCCGAGGTTTCCAGTTTGCCCTAAGCAGAAGACCAGAGGCCATAGGATTTTTGGGGGTTAGCGGTGGAGATGGCTTTGCTAAATGTGTGTTACTGTAAAGGAGAGACTAATAAAGGCTAGAGTCTTTATTTTTTTCAACTTCCTTAACTTTGTCTTCACTATCAACAATCTCCACTGGCGTGAGAAACTTTTAGGAGAAAAACACAATCAGCCAATCCCCAAGCTGTGTCTCCGTAGCCAGGTCAACTCAGTGTGGCCTACGGTGTAGCTATGGAGCCTATGCACATAGCCACTGTGGGTACAGCGTGACCCCTTAATGCAGAAATACTAACGTGTCATCATGCAAACGTTGGACTCTCCACCTCCGTTGTAGAGATTAAGGAAACATGACCCTGGTGATGCATATTGGGGCAAGCAGCAAAATCCTCCTAAAACTCTCCAAATCACTTAAAACACTTAGAGTCCAGACGAAAGCAAACACTGAGAGTCGCCCCCTGGATTTGCAATTGAAGCAGTCACTGAAGATTTGGAACTAAAGCAAATGGAAGAGGAAAGACGAAGAACTGCACCATCCCAAAAATTAACAAGCATAAAAGACAGAGTTAAGGCTGCATTCACATGGAATCAGGCATACGGTAGACGGCAGGCGGACAACACGACACGGGAAAAACAAACAAATAGTCCGACGGAATGAAGATGAAAAAGGCATGATTATACTGTGTTGCTAAGGTGATGTCATATTGTTTGCAAATAATTATTATTTTATTTTCTGTCATTTTTCTAGTAAGCATATAGCTATAAAATGCAGTTTTTTCTTAATATTCTATTGCAAACATTTTAAAAAACGTTCTCCTTGTGTAAGGGAGCTGCGTAATACCCAGTTGTAAATTCTGTCACGGATGACGGCAAAAAGTTAAAATATTTTAACTTTGGACGGCAATGCTGTTTACCGTTGCCAGTATTTTCTGCCGGCCTCACCTAATTTTACCGTGCTGCTCTCGTCCAATATAATGATATCCTGCATGATTCCACGTGAATGCAGCTTAAGATGGACCTAACAGTCATCTCTCCATACAGTAAGCAACAGCCAAAACCACCCAGTTATGTACTAACATGCTACGTATGGATGAAACAATAAATAAGTAATGTTTGTTAATGCTGCAGATTGTCACGACCTGGATCTCAGGCCATGACTCAAGAAGGGCAACAACCCACAGTTGTACTGGAAAGGTCAGACATTCAGATAAATTACAACAAAATACATTAACTAAATGTATGAAATAGTCAGTAGGTCAGTAGTGTTAGTGAGTGGATGTGTGAAAGTGTAGTCTTGTATGGTGTAAAATAAAGTTTATTGTAACTAAACCAAACCAAACCAAACAAAAGAAAACGTGCAAAAGGGAGAGCCAACAATGGAGCGAGAGGGGGAAGAAACGGGGACAGCTGATATATGAATGCTTTCTGGATGGACTGGCCAGATGCACCCAGTTCCACTAATATGATCTCCGCCAAGCAGGAAGGAGACACAAAGCACAAGCAGCAGCCCAGGAAGAGACACAAACCTACAGGCCACGGAGGAGGAGAGAAGCTTTTGATGTAAAAATTTATGTTTGTTTGGAAAGTTTCAGGAGGCCGAAGCTGAATACTTGCTGGCGTTTCCCGATTCTCTTCAACCGGCGCGACGAGTGCAAAGTTATAGCATTATGACCCAGGTTGAAAAAAAAAATTCAGTTACACAGTTATGGCTCATAATATCAGTGTTTGGGATTTATACTGTAGGTCAATTTAGTAAAGTAAATTTTTTTCAGCTGGGTTTGATTATGAAAATCAGATTTTCCAGAGAACATGAAAACCCTGAAAAAACAGAGTAAATGGGATCGACAGAAAAAGCCCAATTGGCAAACGCAGAGTGTCGTTCTGCCTCCTCGCGTTATTTCCTCAGAAAACCGAGTGAAGACAGACAGAAGTGTGAGGGAGACCGGCTGCAGGCTGCAGTATTTAACAGATCCAAACCAGTGAACTCATGATGCAGGTTTCTGGGTTATGCTTGGAAGCAGAATAGCAATATGGAAAGCAAGTGAGGACGTTTTGTCAGCTGTAGATCAACGTGAAATCCTCGGTCGAGGGAAATACAGCAGACACCAAAACAGACAGAAATGCTTACAGCACCTGCGCCATGGAGTGCTGGATGACATAGCGACGTCTGTTTTTCTGTTTCACTTTGGAGTCTTATCCATTTCCAGTCTGTCAGTCTGTCCTTCTTTCTTCATCTATCTGAGTCTTGCCTTTTCAGATTCTTACTCCCTCTTTGTCAGCAACCGTTGACCTTTGACTTTTAGGGTAAGTGCTGAAGAATGAACAGATTAACCGCCGAACAATGATATCTTTGTGTCGACAAAGTTGACCGAAAGAATAAACAGCATACAAGAGATGGCTGAAAACTATTAAAATGTGTATATGCAACACCAAATTTCCATCAAGCTAAATGTACTGTATGGAAAAAAACACAATTTCATTTTAGTGTTTTCTAACTGTGAACTCCTAAACAAAAAAACACCTTCCAGCCATTGAATTTATCTCCCTCCGTCTTGCAGCTGTCTTTCTGTATCAGCAGTTTCCTGCACAGGGGAATAGAGGAAGTACCCACCCATCCTGACTCTGACACTAGCTGTCTTTGACTTTCATATTGTTGCTAAACAGGAAAAAAAAACCTTTGCCCTAACGCTAACATTGTGCTGCTTGCAAACGTCGTTCGGCCAATAATAAACCGGATGTGTGCAGCAGGTCTCCCAGTTGTTGATGTCAGCTGGGAGTCACTGTTCCTGTTCCCAGGGTGGAACCGGGCAGGGCGGCTGGGAATTGTTACAGTGCGGAGGGGGATAAGAAGTGTGTGTCCTTCTGCTGTTCATATGCTGGAAGGTTATGGGGTAATCAGGGGAAAACCTGTCAAACAACACCCCACAAAAAAGAAAATCTTTTGCCCCCCTACAGCATCCATCAAAACTGAAAGGATTAAAATGAGTGTGGGAAGAGTGATGGCTATACTGCGTGTGTGTGTACTGTATACAATCATAAGTATCTTGGTATCCTCACGGTTCCACTACTTTCATACTTCCATGTACAAAGAGGCCCTCTTGATAAATTGGTAACAACAGGGGCCCTTGTTGGTATGACCTAAATATGCCCTACTTATGCTTTACGCTACAGGAGGAAGAGGGTATATTTAGATATGTCTATATAGGGATTATTTACCACAACTATATAAATGAACTGCACGCTTCAGAATATTTGACGAGACTGTATTTGACATGCCGTTCTCTTTGGTGGTCTTTGTCTTTATAACCATTACAATTGAAGGAGAGCAGTGCGGGGGAGTGGGAAAGTCACATTGGGTTTTCTTTTTTTCAGCACCATCTTTCACAATAATATCAGAAAAACTGACACATTCCAGCAGATACACACACACACATACAGCGATACATTAAAGGTGCAACGTGTACGATTTGGCCTCAATTTTAGTTTAAAACATTGAAACAAGACTTGATCAAAACCGAATATATTGCTGGACCGTGTATGGTCAGTGTGAATTTGTGGCTAGATTGTTATACAAATAGTAAGTGTTCATATCTATAATGTTAAATCCAGCGGTGCATGTCCACCAGGTCCGGCGAGGACACTAGGGGACGCGTTGCTCCACTCTACTGGCCGTTCAAGCGGTGACGTACCCTCTCGTGGAATGCATGTGATTGGTCCCTGGTTTTCTGCTTGCGGTTTCAAACAGGAAACAACATGACGGCCTGCTCGTAAACTTTCTGTTATTCCGTCTAAACAATCCACCAAAATCTTGTTCTGAAAACATTTTAAGCGAGAAATAAGCTATACCACTGCTGAATCTCGTTTCATTTTAGTACTAGATCGCCTAGTTTGACAGCTTGGTCCAAGTTTCGTGAGCCGGACGCGGCTCGTTTGCCTAAAGGACTGTTCCCTGCCTTTTCATTTTGAAAGAGCAACGGCCAATGGGGAAACTCCTACACTAACATTATCAAAAGAGTGTGAGAAATAACAGTTTTGACGTTACCCCAAACACGATAATATATTGTGCTGCAGAGATGTCTACTGCCAACCAGTAAGGACCGGCCCGTACTTTCTTGTAATACTACTTGTTCCTCGAGAGACGATAGTGAGTCCCTGTAGCACCAGTCTGCCCCAAGGCCTTGTCATAATACATCCATGGTCCCTGTGTGTTTTGATTTATTGGATTAAATCCAAAGTGGCACAAACGAGGAAACGACTCTCACCCTCGCCTCGTCCTCCCGGCTGCCAGGAGGCTGCTTCGCCCGGAGTAGAGCTTGTGGCACCTCCAGGAGACGGACCCCAAATTACCAGTTAGCTTGAATTCAGCCAGCACCGGGGTCTGATCCCAGGGGACTGCCCCGACTCCCCACCGGATCAGCAAACTTTCTGTTGCTGCCGTTACACAGGTTACCCCCAGCGCTCCACCAGCTGTGACTCGCTGGAGTTTGTGCTGGCTGAATTTGAGTTGCTGCAACTGTTGACTGAGCGTGTATCTCCCGTAGCTGCCAAATGCCAATCGCCGTGGTGGTCTCCTGGCCGTGGGGAGAACGAGATAAAGGTGTGGGTCATTTTCTTGTTTCCGCCACTTTGGATTTAATCCAATAAACAAAACGTGTTTTATATTAAAGCACCTCTAATGTATTGCAGACCGAGCCACGGGACAGATCGCTACCTTATGTCGCTTTCTTCCATACCAACTGGAGGATAATCTCCAACATTATTCACTTATCCTAAATTGTAGTTTTAACACCTCATCATTCAAGTGCAACGTAAGTGCAACATATTCATTACAAACTGATTAGATCATATCATTAGGAAGAAAAAAAACGCAGGACTGAGTAATCTAAATAATTCCTAATATTACATGCACTGAACCCACACAGAATCGGGTGCTTCCATGCGTACACCAAAGGACAAAATTCCAACAGTCCCTTGTTGGCACCGACCCAAACAGTTCTCACACATCCTAAACTCCATGCAAAGGTTTCCTCTGCAACGCTCCCCACTGTTTTTCTGCCTGCTGCCATTATACTCTCAAATAGCAGGCAGGAAAACTGGAAAAATGATTAGATGGTTAACAGTGTTTTCTTAGGAAGGATTATGATACCTCAACTCATCCTCTAATCCTGTTGGTCCTTTGCCTTTATTTTCAGCTTTATTTTATGTCTGAAGATCAACTGCAAATCCAGCAATGGAATGACAGGCCCACCCATCTCTCCGTTTATTCATTTTCTGTAGGGGTTTAGGGCTGGACCCCATCCCAGAATGGTTGTTACATATTGTAACTCTTGTTCTATGATGACAGGGGAGCTCTGTATCGGGAGGAAGCCTAATAACTCTGTGATCACCCACAACACTGAAACATTATAGTGTTAAGCTGTGTATTAGGTTGGCTATGGGTGACATGCCGCTCTCCACCTATCCCAGCTGCAAAGCAGATAAAGGGAAGTCAATAATGCTACAAGACAGAAGACTAACTAATGTCATTTGCTTGGTTTCACACCAAACGTGCATAGTCAAGACCAGGGCTTGACATTAAGCTTTTTCAGCAAGTTGCCCTTCTGACAAGTAGATGAGATATTTTACTTGCCCGAAAGCCAAACTTACTCGCCCAAAATGGAAAATGTAGGCCTATTAAAAAATAAAGAAAATCATTAGGGATTTGAGCAATTATTATAATTCATTAACGTACAAAACATACAATTAATATGCTCTCCTCAAAGCCACCAGACTTCATTGACAGCAACTGTAATTTTACCTTGCTGATCATTGTAAAACACACTTCATTCAAACTCGACAGAAACAAAATAAAACTCATTCAAACTGTCTTGGTCAGTCTTTCCGCTGTTTCAACAATCATCAACTCTGGTTGCTCTCTACAGAAGCATTAGTAGTTTTAAGTATGTATAATTATAACCTGGTTAGAGCTAGTGTTAGGAAGTTAAGCAGGTCATAATTCCCTCTTTAATCTAATATATACATTGCTGTGAAAACATCTCCTTCAAACAACTGGATTTATTCAAGTTTCTCTCCAAAAACTACATTTTACAAGGTTACATTTGAACACATCATGATAGCGTTATAATTTACCTTCGCCTAGTGCTCATTTTTACTATTCAGAGATTGAACACACCATAATGGAACATCCGTTAACGTTAGCTGTTAGGTGCCTTATTTACATGAGAGAAGTTTGCTTTCAGGGATTTCTGACAGAAAGCCCTTTCTGACAGGTTTAGGAAAAGATCGCGGTTTGGGGTAAAAGGTGGTTCTGGCAGAAACTCCTGAAGGCAAACTTCTCCCGTGTGCGGACTGCGCCGCCCACTGGCTGCTAACAGCTAATAGCTAACGTAAAACTCTCTCTCCTTCTGCCGATTTCAGCACAGATTTGTTGTTCACTATGTATCTTCAAACTGTGGGTGCATTCGTAAATAGTCACTCCGAGCGCCAGAGCGCACTCTGGCACAAACTGGACCGTTCGTAAATTCGGAACGCTGTTGGAATGTAACGTTACCTCTGCAGAGCATACTCTGGGAACTTGAACGAAAGCATTAATACCAATCTCCCTATGTCCGCATATTTTTACTGAATATCGGGGCATCCCCAATAAAGATCACATTTATTTTTCACTTGCCCGATCAGACAACTGCATGAGGCATTCCACTTGCCCGAACACAGAGTTAACTTGGCCCCGGGCAAGCGGGCGAGCGTTAATGTCGAGCCCTGAAGACAGATCCCTCGTTAGTAGAAAGGGAGCACACAGAATATTTAGTGACTCCTCTTTCCTTTCGCTACTTTTCAAAGTGAAATCATGTGGCACGTTCACCATTGGCAGTCTACACCACTGCATCAATAATCCCACATGCATCAACCTTTTTCTTTTAGGATTTAATCCTTGAGAGGATGCTCTCCACTGGGTACCATGCCCATCATGTCAAGGTTTTGGGAAAATGCTTCCCAGTATTGGGTGACAGATGAGTCCATGAGTACCATAGCGGTTTTAGACCATGGATGAGTAGAGGAAAGGAGCACGTGCAGTATAGTCTCGACACATCAGTCCACATGCTGCTCAGGATTGGAATTTAGACCACCCTGAGAAAATGGTTTCGACAGAGGCTCTCAACTAGCTTGGTTGAACGGCTTGTTGAACGGCTTGTTGATAAGCAACCACGGTTCAGTTGTTTGTATCTCATCCGTGACTTGGAAGGTCTACAGGATTAACAGTACTGCTTTCATTTCCTGTAGCCTGAATGTGGCAATGTTACTGTGGAGTCCAAACTCCACCTTTTTGACCTCATGACGCAAATCCCCTTCCAATTCCATCAAGCCAAAACATGAGTGGTTTTCCTCCCCAGACACGATCCTTCTGCCAGGACTTTATAGGCACTGAAAACCTGGCACAGTCCTGCTGTATCCCCAAACCTATTCTTCAACTCAACCCTGTAGATGATAATGATTATGTAGTCTATGCCATAGCAAAAGAGATGCATTTCCTGGCGTTGAAGAGATCATGTTTGTGTGCCTTGTCCATACATTTTCAAAAGGTGCAGGGGGTAAGGATATAGCTGAAACATTTGTAATAACATCATATTTATAGGCAACTGGCTGTCAAAGGGAGTTTCCAAAGCCTGGAACATGGAAGTAAGTACCTTTCCAGGTCCATGATTGATGATAAAATCACCCCAGCTGGACCAGTTTCAAAATTTATGCAGCTAAAGCGTGCAAAATGGTCTATGGACAATTTGTTCATTTCGTGAGAACGGATCCAGGAGAGTTTTCATGCCTCGGTTTTATTGGCCACTTGAAAGGAGCCAGAATATGGGGCATTGTGGTGGCCTTGTGGTTAAGACAAGAACCTTATACTGTGATCGCAATGTCCCTGGTTTGATTCCCAGCCAGGGACTTTGGTTGTTGTTTCCCCTCTTTTTTACTGTCTAACGCACATTTAATGGTCTGATAACAGTCGAATCGTGTGACCTTAGAACAACGGTGAAAAGAAAATACACAGTATACAGACCTGTGTTCCCATCCTTCAGAGGAACTTTAGAAATAACATATTTCTGGAATAACTCTTAAGAGGGGGCATCCACTTCCTCTTGAGACATCACAAGTGCCTCCCTACTGTAGCTTGGGGAAGATACTCAGCGTTTCATATGATATATGAGTATATAGTCCGGCCACAACATTCTTTCCATTGAAGGAAAGATGTTCCAACATTAGGGAGGGCAGTGCATCAATCATTATTAGAGCGGAACATTATCTTCACAGCCATGCGGTATGAAATGTCCAGAGGGATCAGAAGTAACGATGCTACACCTCACAGCAGATCACCGAATGAGGAAACCCTTGGAAAAATACCCATTGTTGCGAAGATAGCGCATATCGGACAGTGCAGGAAGCTATCAGTGCACGATGTCGTCATTGTCGGGGGGTTGATTTGATGGTAGCACTGAGCCCAAACAGGAACAGCAGAACTAAGTGCAGTCTTCTGATGAAGCTGTCCTTGGCCAGGCTGTTGTCATGGTAGTTGAAGAAACTGTGGATGAGGTGTTCAAGGTTGACGCTGCCCTTTCACTAAGACGGAATGGGTTCATCTTGATTTGCTGAGCACATTTTTTTCCGAAACTTCAGGCCCTGTCCACACGCATACAGATGTTTTTAAAAAGTGATATTTTCGTCTACATTTTGGCCTCTCGTCCACACGCAAACTTTTGGGTCACAAAAATGGATATTTTTGAAAATGCCTTCTAAGTTGCAGATTTTTAAAAACTCCAGTTACTTTGTATCTGTGTGGACGTGTAAAACGGAGCGTCTGAGAAACGATGACGACCTCTCCGCATTTCGCGCATGCCCATTGTTGCTTTGTGTAATGAGCATGCGCCAGAAACAATAACAAAGATGGTGGACTACCGGCTTTTTTACATTTTGTTAGCACTGCTCGGACTAATTACTAACGTTACTTTACATTTGAAAAATGTCACAGTCACAGGAGGCCAAAGCAGGGAACACATTCGAATTGTGATTGAATGTGCTTGTGCGATTGAAGGCGAGGTTTGGAGCACTCAGAAGAGCTATGGACATCTGACACCTGAATGACCTCCTTTTGTTATCATTATTTATGCAGTTGATGACAGCAGAGTGTTGACAGCCATGCAGTTTGACCAGGAATCCTAGCCCCCCACCTACAATAACTGTTATTGAACTGACTGTAATGAAGACGAAGGAAAGGGAGTGAGAAGGGTGGTAACAAAATTCCTTGACCCTTAACCTAACTTGTTTTTGTGTTCGAGTGTAGACGGAGATATTTTGTAAATTGAAGGTCATGTGGACAGTTTTTTTGTTTTAAACGGAGGGGAAAATATCTGTTTTTGAAAATATCTCTGTAGATAGGACCTAAGTGCTCAAATATGCGAGGGTGAGTTTAAGGACACTGTGTGAGCTACATATTTGGAGCAGTCGTGTTCGGCTTTGAGAATGACGCACAGAATCACACTCAAACATAAACCTGGTACACACATTATTGGCTTTAAGGCTTTGGTCCAACGGGACATCAGATGCACGGTGAAAACATCCAGACAGCTGAAAGGTTGCAACACTGAATGTGTTTGTGTGTGTGTGTATGTGTGTGTGTGTGTGTGTGTGTGTGTGTGTGTGTGTGTGTGTGTGTGTGTGTGTGTGTGTGTGTGTGTGTGTGTGTGTGTGTGTGTGTGTGTGTGTGTGTGTGTGTGTGTGTCGCGTGTTGCAATGTGGGGTAGGGGGCAGAACAGGATTGGGGGTGTTAGTTTTGAGAGTCACGAAAGGATCAAGCAGACTTTTTATTTAGGAATCTTTTGAAGATTAGTCTATAACAACAAATGCATTTACTCGTACATACACGTACAAGAGCAAAGTAACAACACACAAAAACCAAACTGCCAAAGTCTCTGAGGGTGGGGATGGAGATTCAGGGAACCTATACTTCATGTTTGGATGTAAGATTTTGTTCAAAGGAGGAAAGAAAAGGTATCCAAACTGTCTTCACTGAGCCCCTCGTGGAGTATTAAAGTTTTTCGAGCTTGAGATGTGCCACAACAATTTCCACCCATTTACAGTGTAACAATGGTTTGGCAGATTTCCAGCGCATCAACACCAACCATCGTGCCGATAATGACAGAAAGGCTAAGGCATCACACTGCGCACCTGTACAACGTATCCTCACACAATGGTTCGTGTGATTTCTTACGAAAAGTTATTCCTTATTTTTCCAGTCTTTTCAAAATTAAACTACTTCGGTTTAGGAAAAGATCAACTTGGTTAGGTTTAGGCAACAAAATTACTTAGTTAGGTTGGAAAAGATCGCGGTTTGGGTTAAAATAACTCCGGAAGTGGCGTAACTTAAGTACGGAAGTTACGTGACAGTTTTATTTAGTTAGGTTTAGGAAAAGATTGTATTTCGGGTTAAAATAACACCAGAAGTATTTAAGTACGGAAGTTACGTGAAAAATAAATCGATGTTGACTTCTGGTTTCACACGGGGTACAAACACCGGTGTCCTGAGTGGAAGTCTGGTGTTTTTTGACCCATCCATCCACCCCGACCTTCGTAGGATATATACGAATTACAGTGCATTAGCTATTCCAAATAATGTGATTCCTGGGTCAGGTCGTGTCTCCTTACTACAGATATTAGAACATGTTTCGAAGGTGGCTGACCAGAATGGTACAAGATTTGGGCAGCTTCAAAACTCATGGTATAGAGTGACCAGTGGCCCTGGTCTTATCTAATCCTGGGAACACCTTTACTAGTCTGCTTCTGCTTATGTAGTCTATGTATTACCTTGAACTGTGTCCAATGCATATGGATGTTGAATGAACTCTTGAAACTGCAGACTGTCATACTTCATCAGAAATGTCAGTCCCAAAGTCTTGAGCCCACTGCTCTGAGGTATTTCAAAGACGGAGAGACCATTTCTTGGGTTGAACTGTAAAGTCTGGATATCAGGCCTCGCAGCAAAGGGTCCCAGTCTAGAAATTTCTCCCCGTATTGGTGGAGATGGGAAGGGAACAAAAGCTTCTTCACAAAAATCACACGCCTGGAGATATTTGAAGAAATGGGAGTGTGGAATGTCATACTGTTGTGTCATTTTTTCAAAAGGGATGTAATTATTGTCTTGATAGAGATCCTTTACACACTTAATCCCTTCCTGGACCACAACTGGAAGGCGGAGTATAGAAGAGATGGTGGGAATAAGGCATTGGCTGTAATAGTAGAGGCAGCGCCTGTTTATACTTGAAGTGAGGCTTAACTAAGACCATATTTTCAATGTGTTAATCACAATGGGGTTGGTCAGGTTTTTCTTGCTGAGAGGTAGTGGTGCGCAGAGCATAGATGCTAAAGACAGCCTGCTCCATCTCAGCCCATACTGGTTTATTACTGTAGTGGAATTGTGATACCCAATAAACCACCTTGTGAATATTGGAAGCCCAATAGTAGTGTAAATGTCAGGTTTGAGTTTAAATTGTGGACCCAAATGCAGAGAAGCGAAGAGGCAGCCGACAGAGTTCAATCATTTAATGAAGAAACAAAAAACAAAACTTTCCATGAGATAGAAAGTTGGCTGATCCAGTCAGGCAGGAACAAAACCATCCACAAAGCAAAGTGATCAGCAGCAATCAAAAAAGGCGGGAAAACAAACAAAGGTAGGAAGTAAAACCAGACAAGACACAGGAGGAGTGAATTTCAAAATAACACAGGAAAACACTCGAATGAATAATTATAAAAGAACCCAAATCCAAAACAAGCCAAAATAACAATAACAGAACTAATAAACCAAAAGGAGGAACATCAGACAGTCTTAACTTAAAAAAAAAATGTAAAAGACCAAATGTCCTCTGGCACAGCCAGACCATGACAGTAAAAAGTTTGGCAGTGCCAAGCCCCCATCTGCCTTCCGTCTCTCCAGATATAATTCCCTAATCCTTGGGATGGATTCAGTCCAGATAAAAGTCGAGTTCTTTGAAATATGATTTTGTGATAAAAGCAGGTATTGTTTGAAAGAAAAAGAAAACCCGTGGCAAGATGTTCAGACCAAGCAAATGTTTTAATGCCTTTATAAAATGTTCCTCTTCATTAAGCTTTTGGCTTTTCTTGTACAGTCTTCTGTTGTGAAACTCAATTACTGACAAAGTAGGAGATTTAATTATCCTCTGTGTCTCAGTGTGTGTGTGTGTGTGTGTGTGCGTGCGTGCGTGCGTGCGTGCGTGCGTGCGTGCGTGCGTGCGTGTATGTGTGCATGGCAATGCACCGTTGCATGAGACCTCTGAATAAACTAGCTCTTCCCCGCTGTGTTGATCCCTCTGCTCTCAGTGTTCAAGAGTTCTGCAAGAAAAACCATGAACCAATGGTCATGTTTATTACCATTAGAGCACTTGCTAGAATGAATTTTTGAGTTTGACCTGACTCAAGCGTCTCTTCATATATGCTACCATCATACACAGATTAAAACAAACATCTTCTCAAAGACATTACAATGCAGTTATCACCTTACCACCTGGCAAATGCAGCCTCAACATCATCAGAATGGCATTTTTTATGGAAGTTATTAGTTTCAGACATAGATTTACAGTCAACAGACACATTTCCTTACACTTCTTCAGTCAGTGGGAAACTTTCACTACTCGGGCTGCTCAGCCTCAGCTGATTCATGTCAAAGGTTATCTTTAAACCTTGAGTGCCTGATTTAGCATGAATCATCGGCCTACATCAGCAGACACGCCCCAATTTGGCGTGTCTGTGATTTCTTGAATTTTCTCCCATAATCCATATCATCAGGCCGGCTCTGTCTTTTAAAGGACTTCAGAATCCGATCTGCCGAGATTCGTTCATATATACGTATTCATATATTGTTTTTGAAAGATTCAATACAAAAGACTAAGACAAACAGTCTTGCTTGTGTCTTGATGTCTGTCGACCTTCTCCAGCGGGTTTCAAAGGATTTTTAAGCCTCTTAAAAGTTCAGGGAACTTTTTTTAACGCATGGATGAACGTGTAATCCTTTATATGAAGAGAAAACATGAAAATGAGCAAAACCTATGTTACAGGGTTTTCTCATGATAGTGGCCATATTTTATTACCAGACACAAAGACAAAGCCTAATGTGATTTGAAGAGGCGCCATGTGTCTGATGTACAAGGCTCTTTATTTTTCGTCATATTTGGGTAATTTTTGTTTGACCCTGCTGTAAATAAATCCTTATGTTTTAAACACTGAGACACCCAGTACTGGGTCAGCTGTTAAAAGCTAATGTTGTGTGACTGAGTACGGTGCAAACCCACAGATATTTAATTTCAAATTCTTTTCATGGCCCCAAATTGTGTAAAAATGCTTCAGGAATATCTCAGGATGAAGTTGCAGAAAGATTGTTTATAAAATGACGCACAAAAAATGAAGTATTTGCATTTGGTGTGATAATTCTGCTATAGTGGGTTTTTTTTATTATTCAGAGTCAAGATGAAATGAAAAATGCCTTTTTAACCCTTTTAGATCCCCTCCCTTGTCATACTGTGCACATATTTAACAATATATTTTAAAAGAATACATTAAATCAATTTCTTCTTATTTTTATATCAAAGTCCAATCATCGTTTCTCCTGTAAAACGAAATATGATGTGTGCTTACGTAAGTTAGTGCCAACCAATTTCAACTAATAATATCATGACATCCATTCATCAATCAATTTGCACATCATAGTATAAATAGCTCTAATGGGTAAGTCACCGAGGAACAAATGAATTGATAGAAACGTTCCGGTTATTTATACTTTCCAAGAAAAGTTACAACAAACACTGAGGGCATTGAGGGAGAGGGAATGTTAGAAACAGAGACTCTTTATAAGTTCGAGGACAACATCTGTACGCCGCAGGATGGTGCAGAGAGAAGCACCCTGTCCTGGAAATGTTTATCAGCTTCCTCCCACTGGGCATCAGCCTGAAGATGGAGCCCTGCTTCGCTCTTCAGTGGTTAGCTCAACTCAAAGACACAAAGTGGGATCATCTCTAAGGGTTTCTTTAACTCACACATTTTGAGTTGAGAAAATGAATCTTGTTCACATTCAGAAGATATCACAATGTTCTGAGTATATGGGGACATTTTCTGTTTCACAACTGACAACACTACAATAGAATAAAGCTAATTTTGGTATAAAAAAAAAAAAGAAAAAAAACATTCTGTGGGTCCACAAAATCAGCCACCCATTCATTGTCTATGGAGCAGCTCCAGACTTTATGACATCACAAGTTTGAGACTTACGTCTCTGGTTTCTGGCTTTGAGAGAGAGTAGCTCATGTTCACAAATATTGATTGAACTTTCCTAGGCCATGGAAATAACATATTGGAATTATTCATTTGGGTGATGTTCACCTTTAAGTTATCGCACATAAAAGAAAAAATGTATTTCTCAAAATGATGTAGGTCATTCCCCAATAACAAAAACTCGATTTATTAGCTATTAGGGTGGTGGGGGTGATGTCATGCGTAGTTATATTTTGAAATGATAGTATTAAAATAGCATTAGTAAAATAGTAAAAGTAATGCTGCATTCACAACAAACACAAAGTGAATTTTCGCCTCGTGGTACGAGAGTTTAACCGCCATCACTCGTGCTAGACGTGCCAGAGAGGAAGAGAGGTTTACCTCCATGTAGATACCGACTACGTTTCATCACATGGCCGAAATAACTACCAATACTGCTTTGTACATGTTGTGGAAGTCCCGTCGGAAAACCAAATCCGTCGCGTCTGGGTTCATAACATCATCCGGCGGCGCTCGGTCAATTTCACTGAGCTGTATTCACTGTATCTAGCAAGACACACGTCGCTAAAGCGGTATGAACCCAAAATTAACAGATTGAGCTGTGTTTTAATTGCAATAAACAGATCAAAAGGATGCCAAAACAACTACATAATGATGCCGATTTGTCAATAAGTCTGAATTCATGCTTTGTCAGGTCTGTGTCACGATTTGGAGAGCAGAAGAAGCAGGGAGGCCCCAAACGCAGACAACAGCATGCTGACTGGTGAAGTAAAAGATTTAATAATAAAAAGGCTTACAAAACTTAGAAACTAAAAAGGAAGACAGGTAACAGCACACAGGTAACTGGCAAACAAAACTCCATGCATGACGAAAGACGAACCAACAAAGGAACTGAGGTGGTATAAGTAGTGACTGACTAAATGGGGAAGTGACAACAGGTGAGGTGAGTGCAGAACTAATTAGGGACAGGTGAAGCTGATCAGGGCGGGTCAGACAATCTCGAAGGCGGGAAAACACAAAGGCAAGAAGTAAAAGAAAACATGACACATGAGGAGGGAACCTACAAAATAAAACAGGAAGCAAACTACAACCAAAACCCAAGACTATGACTATTACATATCTGCAAAACGACAAGCAAACAACTTTTAAAATGCTTGTTTTCTGAATGGAGTTAAGATCGATCAGTGCCAGGCTCTGCAGCTGCTCCATCAACACTCAACATAACGTCATCCAGGCATAAATACGGCAGCAACGTTATTGTTTATACCATAGACAGTTTGTGGTCTGTACACATACATTTATACACAGAGTTTCGCCCGGTCTCTGTACAAATATGATGTACTATCGTAGCTCTGGGTGCCTACAGATGGCTACAATATTTTTTTCCTCCATCTCTGATTCAACAATGTCAGGACGTCAGTGACGACAGGATGACAATCTCAACGCTGATATGCTTTCGCGACACAGCTTGAACTTAACTTGAATTTCACGTATTTGTGTCCTTCACATTGCGTTCTTCGCGCCATTTGCGTCGCCCAACGTGAACTTGTATCTGTTTGCGCCTATTTGCCTCTTTGCATCGACTTTGTATGTAAACGTGCCACGCAAAAAGTTCGCTTTGCGTTTGGTGTAAATGCCCCATTATAAATTTTATTTCTAAAAAAATCTTCCCTCATTTGCTCCCCTATGGATGGATGGCGCCCCTAGCATTCACCTACACCACCTATCCTGCCTATTCTGCCTATTCTGCCTATGCTGCTTATGCTGCCTAAACTGGATCTGTTCCTGTGAAAGAGGATGAAGAGTGTTTACTGTAACTATCCAACTGTGTCTGTCTACCAAGGCCACGTACCATCACACACACACACACACACACACACACACACACACAAACACAGGTGCAGAGCAATGCAGTGTTGAGTTGGGGGGAACTAATGCGTGTAACCATGTGTATAATGATCATAATGTCTGTTAATGATTTAATAATGTGAGACTGTGTTAATGACAATAATGATGCGCCAGGAATAGTCGACCTCCCAAAATAGAGCAGGGGATGGGTGTCATTAAACAGACTCCACAGAAAGGCCCTTTGTTTGGTGTGTGTTTGTGTGTGTGTGTGTGTGTGTGTGTGTGTGTGTGTGTGTGTGTGTGTGTGTGTGTGTGTGTGTGTGTGTGTGTGTGTGTGTGTGTCCCTGCTGGTTTAATGGCAGTGGTGCTGGTGGTGGGAGGGGTGGGAGGTTTTAAGAGCTTGTTCCTGCTTTTGGCGTGTCACATGCACCGAGAAATGAAATGTGAGTTGTTTTGACCATCTGAAAATGAACGTGCAGAACATCATGCACGCACAATTTCTGCAGTGTTTGTGTGACGATGAGTCTGTTGCAACTTTGGAATACTCTGAACTTTGCAAAAAATGTAGAAGTTGCAACAACATTGAGGATGAAAATGACAAACGGGCCACGTACAGCTACAAGTAAATGTAACAGTTTAAGGCAGACGTCATTGTCAGCGCCGCTGCTACACAAAATAAGGTGAGGAATCACCATCAATGCCCTCGAATGATTTATTCAATCGAAAGTTGCAACACAGCCGCCACTGATCATAGTGGGAAACATTTTTAAAAGTTAAAATTGCTAATTGTTAAGAACAGTCAGGGCCGGCTTTAGGCATAGACCATATAGGTCGCCTAGGGTGCCACCTTCTGGGGGGCACCGGTGCCCTCTAAATAAATAAATAAATAAATGCTGGTGAGCGCCCTTCCTCATTTTCTGCCTTGAGGTAACAAATGAACAAATAAATAAAGAAATAAAGATATACACTTTTCACCCCTGTAGCTCTCTTTCTCACACTTTTAATCAGCCCGGCCGAACTTATTTGCTAATAAAAGTGTAAATTGTAGTGACACTGACAAAACAATTTTAAGCCAACAATATCAGGGACCAATTGTTTATTTATATCATATTAAATACAGTTATTTATGACAATAAAATCTTAAATTTTTAATGTGTGTTGCGGTTAACGGGGCTAGGGTTAAGGTTTGGAGGGGTTGAACCCTAACCCTATGGAAGCAGTGGGGGGGGTGTGTCTCCATATTCAAAGAACAGTCCCTTCTTTAAATGAAGGATACATCAACCTTAAATTGTTGTAGGTGATCTCAGTTTTGTCAAATACTTTACTGTTGGATCAATGCATCAGTAATGTATCCGTCAACATGTTTTAAAAGTAAAACCTCTTTCAGTAAACTAGAACTATATAGTCAGCCATGAAAAATGCAATCCCATGAAACTTAGTGAAAATATATAATAGCTATAAACTATAAATGGTTTTGGTAGGTGCCTCAGGGAGGCAGATGTGGAGAGTGTGTATCTTGTGTTTTGAAGAAAGATCCTGCAGGCTGAACTACCCCCATGACGGCAGTCCACTATTGAAGATTTATTGCACGTCAGAGAAGACAACTCCTCTTTCATCTCCACTGTGTAGCCCCACAGCACAATGTAGACCCTACACGTCATCGGCCCAATAACCAAAATAAGTCTTTTTTAAGAGTTGGAAACTGGTGAAGCGTTGCGCATTTTTAGGCCAAGTAAAGGTTAATGCGTGCATGTTACATATACTATAGTTGCGTCTTGACAGCAGGGAGGGAGATGCTCGTATCTGTAACATGATTGGCTGTCTATGCAGCCTCCCGGCTGTGGCTATAAAAGCCAGCAACCGTCACTTGGTGCGTCAGAGCGCAGCCGGAGCGGGGAAGCGGAGGGTCCTACGCGTCAGGACACACTGGACACACCAGACACACCGTGAACTTTCACTGCTGGAACTCATCGAAGAAATCGCAATTATTCACTGAGCATCAGGCCAATTAGCGGAACTCTGCTGGAATATTGATCATCGGGAAACTTTTGCTCTTGTCCACTCCACAACACCGGTTCGGTAAGTTTCCATTGATAAAGTCTTTGACCTTGATTTAGACTGATCAAAGAGTTTAATTGTGCGTGGTTAAGGAGTGGTTTGACAGTGCATTTTGCGCAGAAGTAGCCACAGCCACATGACTGAATACTGCGCCTCTTTTGATGACTTCTGAACTGTACTGATACAATGGAGAAAACTTTTAATTTGTAGGAAAAGGTGCATCCCTCTCTATGTTTTTTTTTGTATGTGCGGAATCTGTCTTAAACTTAATTATAGGGCTGTTTTTTTGTCTTCGTGAACCATTTCACATTTTCATTAACTGCAGAATCACAACTTTGTATGTCAAATAATCCTACATTTCATTGTTTGGTTCACACACCCTAGAAATTAATTAAATTAAATTTTTACTTTAACAGTACAAAAATGTAGTTAGTAATGTTTAACTAATGCATGACCTGTGATGATTAACGCATTAATTAATGCAGGATGTATCATGAATTCCTGTTGCTCACCATTAACAAATGATCAAGTCACTATGACTTTATAGTTCACATTTAGTCCTAATTGATCATCAATTAAGAGATGTTAATTTAAATTTACTTAATTCATTATTCCAGTTACTTAACAGTTGATTTCAGACCTATACATTTGCTCAACAGAACACTATTCTCATAGAAATATAAAGCTTTAAAAAAAGAAAAAATCCAACTGGTCTTTTACATGTTGCTGCATGACCCAGTGGTATTTATACCACATGTATTAGTTTTTGTCTTTTAAAATTATTCTTAGTTTGTTTGTTGTTGTTGAAAGAAGTGATGTACAAAAAAATGCTTAATATTTCTACATTCACAAGCTTAGCAAGCATTGATTGACAGCTGCTTTAGAGAGTCCTTGGCTCGTGGTTGTAAGTCAAATGTGCCATCTCAGTCAAGGAGTATTGCAGTATACTACAATACAGTTGCAACAATCTGTGAAATGGATGGTTTATTTACATTTTAGCACTTTCGTGCCATTTTAGGAAGAGAGAATTTGCAAATGATTAATTTGCAAAAGCAGATATGTAAATAAAGAAATGCGAAAATGGTTCCTTTCTCACAAAATGTTAATAACACTATCAGGACAGAAAATTTGCAAACCACACCCGGCTTTAACTACTTCAAATGGTACAGCAACTTAACAGTATTCCTCTCCTCTTGGGTGCGGTGGAATCATATAACAAGTGGACATAGTCACCGTGATGTCATCCTTTGGTTTGTGGACTGCAGATTTGAAGCCTCGAGTTTGGCATTTTGGCGTCGCCATCTTGGTTTTTGGCCGTCGCCATCTTCATTTTTTTTGCAACCAGAAGTGACACGAGAGGGTGGAGCACAAGTACAACCGAATACTGAATAAGACATTTTTAGGCGACAAAAATGTTACAATTAACTTTCATGAACTGAAAACACACTGTGAAAGGGTTAAAGTTGGTAGACGAAAACACGGACAACTTCCAGACTGGACAGCACAGTAGTAACGATTTGTCAATCACAAGGTAGACACGCCCTAAAGCATACCCTGCTTTATTGTCCATTTGACTCTAAATGGGACCATAATTTACTAAATGAACATCATGCTGTACTGAGGAAGACTTGAAACTAGCGATTGAGACCATAAACTCATGTTTACAATGTGTACTGAGGTAATAAATCAAGTGAGAAGTAGGCTCATTTTCTCATAGACTTCTATACAATCAGACTTCTTTTTGCAAGCAGAGGAGTCGCCCCCTGGGTGGAATCTTGCAAATGCCATCAGGAGCACTAAAAGGAGGCAGAGGAAGCTGATTTTTTCACAGACTATCTGTCTCGTGTACTACTGTCAGGATATAGTGACAGTTTGAGCAAATATGACAAAAAGTTGTTTTTTATTAAAGTTACCAACTGTAGCTGTAAGTGTGAACAAATCACATAAAGTCATACAGTAGTGACTTGATCATTTGTTAATGGTGAACAACAGGAATTCATGATACACCCAGCATTAATTCATGCACTAAATCATCATGCGTCATGCATTAGTTATGCGTTAATAAACTATATGATTTGTATGATTTGTATTTCATTTTTACAACTATTAAACTCTTTTATAAGCCATGTAAAGCCAATATTTTAGACTGAGGGGCCTCAAAGATGCTCTCATGCCATCATCATTCATGCAGTTACGCAGATGGGAATAGAAGGTCTGCTTTGTTGTAGCTCGTATCATCACAGTGCTGATGGATCCACACCAGTCACATTTCATGCTTAGTGCAGCACATGTATTGGCCTCGTGCAGCTTGATGGATGGACATGATGGAAATTACAGTATGTTGTTGCCGTCACAATAACATATCTACATAAAAAGAATGAAACTATGTCCAATACACTGGCTTTTTGTCTTATAGTCCGGATTTATTGGATCTTTTCACAGAGAGGGTTGAGTTTCCTTAAAATAAAATTGGTTGCACAAAACACCCTTAAGTCTTCTCTTTAAGGTTTCCTAAATATGTTCACTTAAGTGGGCCTATTTAAGGGTTTCTCCTTATCTTGATCTTATGCTTAAGGAATCCCTTAAAGTTAGTTAAAGGGGAACTATGCACACATTTTCAAAATTCCCACATTATTCCTATGGTCTAAGACAGTCCATAAAATATTAGTAAACATAAAAACCTCTCTCCCAAATCCAAAAACTAGAGTGCTCAAACTCAAACTTGTGATATCATAGGGTATAAAGTGTGGAGTTGTTCCATAGACAATGAATGGGAGAGATGTTATAGATGATGCTGAGAGCACCCAGGGGAATGATCTGAGTATATGGGGACATTTTCTGTTTCACATCTAAGAACACTACAATAGAATAAAGCTCATTTGGGTATAAAAAAGAAAACAAACCTTCTGTGGGTCCACAAAGTGAGCCTCCCTTTCATTGTCTATGGAGCAGCTCCAGACTTTAAACCCTATGATATCACAAGTTTGAGTGTTAACCCTCTAGTTTTTGGATTTGGGAGAGAGTTGTTCATGTTTACTTATATTTTTGGACTGTCTTAGACCATAGGAATAACATGTATGAATTTTGTAAATGGGTGTAGTTCCCCTTTAAACCGTTACACAGAAGACCTTAGCAACCAAAGTAAGTAAAAAAACTTAAGGTACCTCCGATTCTATCTTATCGCAACATGGCGGAGTTCATAGTGATAAATGAAGAAAATGAATGCATCCCGAGAAGAGTACGTGACCGGGAGAATTAATTTTACACTAAAGATTTCACCGATAGTCAATTCATGATTCGTCCCGCTGTCTAGAGTTGGATCACTCTTTCCGCAGCTGCAATTGATGATTGCTGTACGGCTTTGGGATCTGTCCAGTCAGTAATAGGCGAGGTGTTTCTTGAATTATTTCCGTTGCAATTATCTCCCATTCGTTGTTTTCTGCTTGCTGTATGTGCTTTTTTTTATTGTATTCCTCCAGAAGTATAACCTTCTCCTCCTCTGGCCAATTTGGTTTTCTTGCCTTAACTAAGAAAAACTTTTAAGGGATTCTGTACAACACACTTAAGTAAGTCCCTCAGCTAAGCATAAATTAAACCTTAAAGGTACTGTATGTAACTTTCAGAAAATCCTTGTTTTTAATGACATCTGCGGCCGTTAAGTGAACTGCAGTCCTGACATCCCACCACATCGTCGATTAATTCCTGACAATAGACACCTCGTCGGGCATTATCCCTTACATAATGTTCTGTAATGTTCCTATATTTTATTTGGACCATTGGCTCCATGATACTAACTAGCTTGTAGTTTGCAAATTACTTTATCAGCTAACGTTACGAAGCAACCAATGGCTTCTTTGGATTTTCCCGGCAAAACAGTCCCAAGTCCTTTACATAGAAATCAGTACACAGGCTGTTATAGGTAGCCGAGAAAGTCGAGGAAGGTCTCAGTTTTTAAGTTATGTTACAATCCGTTCACGCATTGGCAATATAAAGTGAATAATGCATGTAAAATGTTTCATATGGTAGCTTTAAGTGTCATATGTAAGGAGAAAATTTAAGGTGTTTTGTGCAGCCTGCCCCAGAGGCAACTGTCAGAAAAACAATATTTTACACGTTCAAAACAAATCAAAAATGAGTCTATAAACATTTAACAGACACAACCGTGTGATTAGGTTCAGTGGAGCCAGTGCTGGACTGGCCATCTGGCATACCGGGCGTTTTTTCCGGTGGGCCGACGTCCTTTTGGGGCCGACGTATGTCCTTTTTTTTTTTTTTGGCCTATAAAACAAGTAAATCGGCCCATTTCTTTTCCTTAATTGACACTGGGCTGGCCCAATCGCTCTGTGCTGGGCGGCCACAGTGAGGAGGAGAGGGAGAGAGATGAGGGAGTTAGTGTAGAGTTTGCAGTAAGCAGTTATGGGCTAGCTGCCTGGCTCATATGTCATGAGAGATGAGCAGTGCTCGAAGTGGGCCGGTACGTAGCGGTACGCAGTATTTTAATAATTTTACTCCTTGGCGTACCGTGACTTTTTCATGCGTACCGGAGCTTCTCACAATCTGCCGGTACTCTCCTCTGCCCTCTCCATATCAGGTTCTCTGGGAGATTCATAACGGTGATACATAACGGCGCAGCGCCAGCGGATTTGCGCCGCGTGGGTTCCCGTAGGGCACAGAAGCGCTGCGCTATTAATCTCCGCTCGAGCTGAAGCCTGGCTGTTCACATCAGAAGCGCATTTCTCTGCGCTGGTCAACATGTGATTCTGATCCTCTGCTGTTTACTATCAATCTCTTTCTGTCTGTCTGCTTCTGTCTGTCTGCCAGGGGCGGGGCCAAAGAGGGGGCCGGGGCTGGCACGGGCCACCCCTGGAATCTAAATGCCCCCCCCATCAGAGTCTGAATATGATAGGTCCAATAAGACTCAACAAACATTAATGATGATCTGATGTATTACTGATATACTGTATGACACCCAGCTGAAATTCTCAAATTGTTTTAATAAGGAATTCAGCATCACTGTTTCCTTGCACTGTAAAGCAATATAATCCTAAAAAGGGACAGCAGTGGCAAAAAAATGAATTATAATTTATGAATATTAGTTTATGCTAGATATTCACACGCAAAGTTTATGCCAGAGGGGCAAATTATTTAGCTTTCTTTCCTGAGATTTAAAGGTAAAATTAGAAGTTCAACATAAAATGCTGTTGCGGTGTACTTATTATTTTGTTATTTTTATTGTTTTAAAGTCACCAGAATTCAGGAAACAAAGTCTCTGAAACTCAAATTTTTCTGGGGGAGGACCCCGAGACCCCCCGCTTTGGTTTTGAAACCCTCCCTATTTTTGAGGTTTGAGGTCCCAAGGTTGGCAAGTATACAAAACAACCACATTTGAAGGTATTTCCTCGAATAGAGCCTTCAACAAAACATGGTGCACACAGCACAAACGGGTGGTGATGGGGCCGGTCTGGGCCAAAATGCCAGGGCCGATTTTTTGTCCCAGTCCAGCCCTGAGTGGAGCTGAAACCAAGCTGGTGTTTTTCATTTTGACTCATCCTCTCCCATCTTTATAAACAACATTGTGACTGCATGTGCATCGGTGTTTGCACTTTTACTCACGTGCAGCATTTCTGTTTTGACCATAAGGTGTTCCTGTTATTCCAATCTGGAGACAGGGGGGGTGGGGGAACAAAATAACAGGAACACCTTGCAATGTCAATACATTACAACACCAAACACTACAAGCTAAAAAATGACCACAGGGTTGTATCAACACAGGACAGGAGTATATTGCATCAGTGTCCTGGATTCATTTTCCTGTAATTAGGTGCCGGGCAGCTCTGCTGCTGGTCAGTCTTCTATTTGCCAATCTTCTTCTTCTTCTTCTTCTTCTTCTTCTTCTTCTTCTTCTTCTTCTTCTTCTTCTTCTTCTTCTTCCCATTCATGAAAATAAACAGAACTTTGCACATAGTCCTATGCTAAACTTCAATACTCAACTGGTATTGTTGGCCAATAGTCCTGATTGTGGCGTTACAGCAAAAGTTGAAAACTTTTAAAAATCAAAACAAATGAGTCGTATGTGCTAGCACTTTGCAACTTTCACCAACATGTAGGCCCAAATGAGCATAAATGTTCAGATGCTTCGAGATGGCAGAAAGTCCATTCTACTGTTTTTCTCAAAAACTGAAAAACTATATATATACAGTATATTGCTCAATTGACAACAAGCTTGGGGCGGCTGTGGCTCAGAGGGTAGAGCAGGTCGTCCATCAATTAGAAGGTCGGTGGTTCGATCCCCGGCTGCTCCGGGTCACATGTCGATGTGTCCTTGAGCAAGACACTTAACCCCAAATTGCTCCGGTGTGTGAATGAGTATTTAGATTACATCCTGATGGGCAAAGTTGGCACCTTAGTATTCTCTGCCATCAGTGTATGAATGAATGGGTGAATGCTGACATGTAGTGTAAAGCGCTTTGAGTGGTCGGAAGACTAGAAAAGCGTTATATAAATGCAAGTCTATTTACCATTAACAACGCTGCATCTTCCTCCACAAACAATCTAGCCAGATTTCTGAATTATCAAAAATTGAGCCCGCAGTGCATCAGATTGTTTTATTGTAAACAGCTACTGCAAATTCTCACTAAATAAATCTCCAATGTTCATGATAAAAATGACAAAATTTAGATGTCACGGAAGATGTAGTGTGGTAAATTTCAGAATTGTATCTCAAAAACGGAATTTTTGACAATATGTTGAATTCTATCCTTGTGTAAACTATTGCAGTGAATGGAAATAGATCATCTTTAAACATCATTTTACTTGAGTATTTCCATGTTATGCTACTTTATACTTCTACTCTGCTACAAATAAAAAACATATAATAAGTGTATAAACTACAATATATTCTTAGGATTAAACCAGTAGTTCCCAACCGTTTTTGGCTTGTGGCCCATTGTCTTGTTTCAGAAGTTATCAGCTTCATAAAAGAGACATTTCCCCCCTAAACTTCTCACATGCTTTCATTTAAATTACTGTTTAAATGAAATCATGTGAGAAGAGTCCCAAAGAGGTAAAAATTATCCAATAATTCACAAAGAAAGCAACAATTTGAGAAAAGTTCAAATCACCACAACTCTGCAGATTTATCTTGGGACCCTTTGGAGGGGCCCGCCCCCTAGGTTTGGAACCACTGGAGTAAACTACCTAAGTAGTTCAAACTTGATGCATCAATATTAAT
This sequence comes from Sebastolobus alascanus, assembly GCA_916701645.2. Lineage (NCBI taxonomy): Eukaryota > Metazoa > Chordata > Actinopteri > Perciformes > Sebastidae > Sebastolobus > Sebastolobus alascanus. The sequence continues at coordinate 530,647 of CAKAOJ020000042.1, forward strand.
AATCTTGCTAAATGCTGAGTTATGCTTTGACCCGAATATTCTATAACTTCATCAAATTATCAAACCACCGGCACAATATTAATAATAACATTAAGCCATTCCATTTCACAAGCTCAGGCTCAAAGTCACATTTTCTTACTAATACCATTCAAATATAATCCATTTTGCAAATTCATTCACCCTCCCCACATCTTTTACTGCCTACAGATCATTATCATGACTCCTGTCCTCTCAGGCACAGTTCCTCAGCTCTCACTCTTTCCCTTCTTCTGACTTTTCCTTTTTCCTCCTATTGTTCTTCTTACAGTAGATCAAACTGTCATTCATCTCAATCATGGCCTCTTTTCTTCTGCCATTCTGTTCCTGCATTTCTGTTTTGTTTTGTTTTTTACTTTTCTAACACCTTTTTCTCATTTCTCATGCTCCTCTTCCTCCACACAAACACACATTTTTGGACCAGTAACTTCCCCTCCACTTTCACACGGCTGGTTGCCAACTTTCCACCTCCTTCTTTCTTTCGAGCGAAGCCAGCATAGCTTAAGGTCAGAGATAAAGCCAAATGTATTAGATTAAGAGGATCAGTCCAGTTAAAAAACGTAGCCTTCCAATTAGATCAGACAAGCTTGCACTGACATGGCCTAATGAGGTACCATGTTATACCACACAAAGGTATCATTCAGCTGATAGAGAGAGGAGACGTAAGGACGGACTTTTTTCAAAACTGATTTCTTGTGATGTGTGAGTGAGTGCATCCATGTGACTGTGTGTCTTTGTGTGTGCGAACAGAATGAGCCTCTGTGTTTTTGAGTTGAATACAGCTATGAATGCCAGTTGTGTTTGAGAGTGTGTGAGAGTGTGTGTTTGTATGATCTGTAAGTGGGGTCTTATAAGTGTAAGCACGTTGTTAGATGTGATCATTAAAAATAAAAGCATCTGTCCCCAAACTTTTTCCTTTCCAAACGACGGTGTCAAGAGGTTTGCACATCCGCTGTGTGTGTGTGTGTGCGTGTGTGTGTGTGTGTGTGTGTGTGTGTCTGTGTCTGGTTGTGTGTGTGTGTGTGTGTGTGTGTGTGTCTGTGTGTGTGTGTGTGTGTGTGTGTGTGTGTGTGTGTGTGTGTGTGTGTGTCTGTGTCTGTGTCTGTGTCTGTGTGTGTCTGTGTGTGTGTGTGTGTGTGTGTGTGTGTGTGTATGTGTGTGTGTATGTGTGTGTGCGTGCGCCCTGATTGCGTCTATCTACAGATATTGCCGCCATCATCAATCATACTGAGAGATGCCCCAGGGCATTCTGGGGGAGTACACGTGATTCTTGAGAGGCTCAGAGCCCAGCTAGGGTCCTCTGTGAGAGAAAGAAAGTATCTCTGTCACACACACACACAGAAACACTGTTTGTCATCTAACCTATAACCTCAGTTATCACTATTCCATTTGTCTGTTTTATGTTCTCTTCTCTTCCTGTTCATATTACCCCCTCTCCTTTATTTTTAGAGATACTTATCGGATACACAAAAGTGTTATCAGTGTTGTAATGGAACATATCCTCATACAACGGTTCATATGATATCTTATGAAAAGTTTTTCCTCATTTTTCCTACGAAAGTCGAGCAAGACACGTGACAGACGTGTCAATTTCCGCCCCAGTTTTTTCAAAACAAACTTCTGTCTTCTCAGGAAACTCCTTAGTTAGTTTTAGGCAACAAAACTACTTTGTTAGTTTTAGGCAACAAACCTACTCAGTTAGTTTTAGGCAACAAAACTACTTAGTTAGTTATAGGCAACAAAACTACTCAGTTAGTTTTAGATAACAAAACTACTTAATTAGGTTTGGGCAACAATACTCCTTAGTTAGGTTTAGATAACAAAACTACTTAATTAGGTTTGGGCAACAAAACTAATCAGTTAGGTTTGGGCAACAAAACTACTTAGTTAGGTTTAGGCAACAAAACTACTTAATTAGGTTTAGGCAACAAAACTACTTAATTAGGTTTAGACAACAAAACTACTTCATTAGGTTTAGGCAACAAAACTACTTAGTTAGATTTGGGCAACAAATCAACTTAGTTAGGTTTAGGCAACAAAACTACTCAGTTAGGTTTAGGCAAAAAAAATGACTTTGGTTTAGGCAATAAAACTACTTAATTAGGTTTAGGCAACAAAACTAGTCAGTTAGGTTTAGGCAACAAAACGACTTAATTAGGTTTAGGCAACAAAACTACTTAGCTAGGTTTGGGCAACAAAACTACTTTGTTAGGTTTAGGCAACAAAACTACTTAATTAGGTTTAGGCAACAAAACTACTCAGTTTGGTTTAGGCAACAAAACTAGTCAGTTAGGTTTAGGCAACAAAACAACTTAATTAGGTTTAGGCAACAAAGCTACTTAATTAGGTTTAAGCAACAAAACTACTTAGTTAGGTTTAGGCAACAAAACAACTTAGGTTTAGTCAACAAAACTACTTAGTTTGGTTTAGGCAACAAATCTACTTAATTAGGTTTATGCAACAAACTACTTAGTTAGGTTTAGGCAACAAAACAACTTAGTTAGGTTTGGGCAACAAAACTAATCAGTTAGGTTTGGGCAACAAAACTACTTAGTTAGGTTTAGGCAACAAAACTACTTAATTAGGTTTAGGCAACAAAAATACTTAGTTAGGTTTAGGCAACAAATCTAATTAATTAGGTTTATGCAACAAAACTACTCAGTTAGGTTTAGGCAACAAAACGACTTAGGTTTAGGCAACTAAACTACTTAGGTTTGGGCAACAAAACTATGTAGTTAGGTTTAGGCAACAAAGCTACTTAATTAGGTTTAGGCAACAAAACTACTTAATTAGGTTTTGGCAACAAAACTACCCAGGTAGGTTTAGTCAACAAAACTACTTAGTTAGGTTTAGGCAACAAATCTACTTAATTAGGTGTAGGCACTGAAAATTGCAGTTAGGTTTGGGTACCAAAACTAAGCAGTTAGGTTTGGGCAACACAACTAAGCAGTTAGGTTTAGGCAACAAAACTACTTAATTAGGTGTAGGCAACAAAACTACTTCGTTAGGTTTAGGCAACAAAACTACTTTGTTAAGTTTAGATAATAAAACTACTTAGTTAGGTTTAGGCAACAAAATTACATAGTTAGGTTTAGGCAACAAAACTACTTAGTTAGGTTTAGGCAACAAATCTACTTAATTAGGTGTAGGCAACAAAACTAAGCAGTTAGGTTTGGGCAACAAAACTAAGCAGTTAGGTTTGGGCAACAAAACTAAGCAGTTAGGTTTAGGCAACAAAACTACTTAGTTAGGTTTAGGCAACAAATCTACTTAATTAGGTGTAAGCAACAAAACTAAGCAGTTAGGTTTGGGCAACAAAACTAAGCAGTTAGGTTTAGGCAACAAAACTACTCAATTAGGTTTAGGCAACAAAACTACTTTGTTAGGTTAAGGCAACAAAATTACATAGTTAGGTTTAGGCTACGAATATATTTAGCTACGAACGGTTTGAGAACAGCCTGTTCAATGACATACATTGTATACATGTATATGTGCTGTTAATGCTCTCTTGCTAATTAATGGAATTTAAAAAAATATCATAATCAAAATGATTTTAACACCTGTTGATCCAGAACCAATTTCCTCATGAACAAGGATCAAGCTTAATCTGTTTGAATTAACTGCGCCATCGATACTTGAACCGTGTTTCCGCTTCGAACATTTACTTTAATCTGCCTGACGAAGAGCAGGATCAGGCTCCAGTAAGTCGAGCTCCCTGGTGTGTGGATGCTTTTTCCCTTAATTCATCACCAAACATAAGTTTGTCATCGTTCAACAAAGTAGAAAGTCTGTACAAACTTGATGCAGTACATGCAACTTTTTGTGTGCTGATGGTTCGTCTACTCTCTCCGCAGGACAAACAAACTCGGACTCAGACCCTCGCTGCCAGGCCCGGAGCAAGGCCCAATGTGTGGATGTGTGCGTGAGTGTCATTTAAACGTGTATGTTAAGACGGCCTTTGAGTGAACGTGAACGTCTTGCTGCGTGAGTGCTGTGAGGCTGGTGTGAGGATGAGGGCCGTCGCCGCTCTGCTGTGTCTCCTGATGGTCGCCGAGGTCGGAGCCTCTCGGTTTGCCCGCGACACCAAGGACATCCCTGGAGCTTCAGAGACCTCCAAGAGCAACGCCTCCGTCCCGCTCCCGCCCCCGCAGCCGGGCCGGCCACGGGGCTCCTTCCCCCCCATGTGCATAAAGCCCACGGAGATCAAGTACGCCTTCAAGTACGTGAACACCATCGTGTCCTGCCTGATCTTTGTGGTGGGGATCATCGGCAACTCGTCGCTGCTCCGGATCATATATAAGAACAAGTGCATGAGGAACGGGCCCAATGTCCTGATCGGCAGCCTGGCTCTGGGGGACCTGCTTTATATCATCATCGCCATCCCCATCAATGTGTTTAAGGTGACTACAGTTGTCCTTTGTGTCTGTCTGTCTGTTGTTTCTTCTGTTTGTCGCATGTGACCGCTGATCTCTGCAGGCCTGTTAATTTTTTTTACTTGGAACTGATGAGTTAAATCAAGCCATTAAATCAAATGAATTTCAATATCAAATGATAAGATGCAACTTTTGCACATGATATAAAATCTTGATTCAATCTGTAGTCTAATTTTGAACGACTATTTCCCCGAAATTGACTTTCACAGTTAGGGATGAGCTGTTTGCAGCGCCTTTCTTTGCACATCCTGTGGTTTATTTACGAGTTCATTGCCCCTACATTTAGTATGTGTTGTGTGGTTTTGCTAATTGACTTTTTCGGGTAAGACTCTGCCGACTTTTCCGCCACGACTGCAAGGGACCATTCAAACGAAAAGCATTCCAACAGTTGGGGACAAGGAGTTTTCAGGGAAACTCCTTTGTTTTCCTCACTTGCCTCGTGTGTGTGTGATGTGAAAACACCCAGCGGCCTTGGGTGTAAATGCAGTCACTGCCAAATGTTGAACTCATACTGTAACTACAACTGTGTGCCAGTTAGACGTTCCAAAAACAAAGCCGAAAACAACATGTGATAGGATTTAAGTGAATGAAGCTGGAGTGCTGTGCTGCTTTTCATCCAGGCAGATCTAAGTAATAGTCACTCTGATTCATGTCTTCTTTTTGCCTGGTCCTGCCTTTCAGGTATTTTGTGACATTACGAGAGGAAATGTATGATACGTATAATGAGAAACAGGATTTGAAGAATTAATAGCAGGTGTGGTTTTGAAAACTGGATCTGGGTCATAAAACCTAACATTGCAAGCGACATAACTGTAGATTTCTAAAAGTGACTGAGTGTTGTGAAGTGCTAAGCTATCCATACTAAACAATGTGTAGCCTGGGGACATTGTCCTTATTCTGAACTGATTTTATAACTCCTGGGAGATGTATGAGGAGGAATTGTTGATTTTGGCTTGACGCCGCTGTAATAATGGCAGACGTAAGGAGGAAGGGACCCCTCAATGAACTCAGGGGACACTTCTCTCATTACAAATGTCTTTCCTCTCTGTCTGCTTCCATTATTTTGCCCTGCAGCTAATAGCCGAGGACTGGCCGTTCGGCGTGTACATCTGTAAGTTGATGCCGTTCATCCAAAAGGCATCTGTGGGAATCACCGTTCTCAGCCTGTGTGCCCTCAGTATTGACCGGTGAGTAGACTTCTATTACTCTACACACACACACACACACACACACACACACACACACACACACACAACAAACTTTAGTGCTGAAAGCAGCTAATGCACACATCTGTGTTTGTGCAGCTACCACGCGGTGACATCATGGAGCAGGGTGAAGGGGATGGGGATCCCTCTGTGGAAAGCGGTGGAGGTGACTCTGATCTGGCTGCTCGCTGTGGTGCTCGCGGTCCCTGAGGCGCTGGCGTTCGACATGCTGGAGATGCCGTACAGAGGCAACAAGCTGCGCGTGTGTCTGCTCCATCCAGAACAGACGACCAGCTTTATGAAGGTAGCCACTTAATTTTAACGACATATACTCTCAAACAGCTGGATTCTTACTGAACATTAACAGGTGAAGGGGGGGAGGGTTTATTGTTTATTATTTGTTGTTTATTGTATTGAGGGAATGTGTAATATGTTAGTGTAGGGCATCTGTCCAATGTTTTGGGGTTTATGGTCTGTTTTGTTTGCACAGTATGTGCTATTAGCTGCCGGCTCAACCATCGCCATGTTGAGAGCCATGTGGAGGCAATCCCTCAATCACAGATATGCTCTGAATTTGTAATTTAGCACCTTTAAGGCTAAGTTAGAAAAAACATGTGGATGTCGTTCAACCTGCACCTGATGTTTAACCTGACCCGTCAGATGGTTTGTTACCATAGACTGTATATAAAGATGGACGCCACGTCTCCAATTCCTCCCACTGTACAGAAGTGAAGCCAAAATATCCCGGATACGGGGGCTGCAATGTTGAGATTTTGACGTCATTTGGAGCCAAAGTCTGTGCAGTGGTGATCGGGGGGCTGGAGCCGTGGTATCGAGGTCCCGCCCACACACCCGATCGAACTAATCGCGAGCCGAGCACGGCTGCAGCTTGTTCGCGAGAGAGTATCACAGCTGCCAATCCTGGTGTCTCACCCCCTTTCTATAGCATCAAATAACTACTTAAAACCAAACTTATCAGAAACATGAACACTTGAACATACATCTGCGTGATAAGAACTACCTAAAATGACAGAAACAATCGTTGGGAAAAATTTATTTGACGTGTGACATTTTAGTTTGACCCATGTCCCATCCGCTAACATGGAGGGTGTGGGACTTATTGCCTATACTGCAGCCAGCCACAAGGGGGCAATCGCGATGTTTTGGCTTCACTTTTGGGGAGCTGTCATGTCGTCCATCTTTATATACAGTCCATGTTTGTTACACAGAACCGTCATTGGAAACTGTTCAGAAAAGGGCAGGCACTTTAAAAAAATACTTGGCAGGTGACTGGATGAACCATCTGTCAATCAAACTCTTGCCGAAGCCAGTCGGGAGAAGAGCGAAAACATCGCCTTCAGTGCCGTTCTTTGCTCTTTTTTCATTGAAGAAATACTCTCCAGTTCTGATATAACTGATGCTATCGCAGCATCTACGCTAACCTCTTCAGGAACCGCCAGTCGCTTTGTGTCGTCTCACACACCTAAGCCACGGCCAGAGCTGCCAGTAGCTTCTCACAGGACGCATTACTTGAAGCCTGACAAGATGGATTTTCATGTGATATGTGTGATTCTCGTGACATCATGAGAATCCAGCTGCCATGCAAGGAACTGATGTTAAGTACAAACAGCTCCTGAGTAGCAACAAATACAATTAGTGTGCTCCTTTAATCAAGATTTCTTTTTCTCTTTTTCAAGCTCTGTCAACAAGTAATTTGTTATTCCAAAAGAAAATAATACAATCCAGAAACACTGCATGCAAATCACTAAATCTGACTCACAACATTCACAGCAGGTTCATCAAGCTGCACAGCAAGACACAAATTGCAAAGACTTTTCCAATATGTGGATACTTCAAGTTTATTTAAACCATGCAGCATCTGGACTGCAGGATACGGTGGAAATAAAGCATGAAGCTGCAATGTCTTTTCATGTGTCATTTTAAATCAGAGTATTGTAATTTGAGTTTAGCAAGACCGAAATTCAGCCGGAGCTGGTGGATTAGTTTGAGAAAAAATGGTATTTTGGACTTAATTGAGGAAATGTCTTTAATTCATCAACTATATTTTCCACAAGGGCAAACAAGTACAAAAGGAAGAATTTGTGCCGAACCAAATTTCAAAGCTGTGGTGGTGCGCTAACATCTTCTCTGTATTCAATCCAGAACCACTGGTCACGGTATGTCATGCTTTCTTTCAAGACCACTTTTTGAAGGTCTTGGTCTCGTCTGGGAATTGTCCGCATTTATACTTAGTCTTGTCTCGGTCTCGGACAAAGAAGACTGGATTTTATTTGAAGACCGGTCAAGACCACAACATCACTATTCACTAAATTGTCTGTGCATTGTCTGATTTATTTGTTAACATTATTACTGTTTTTGGATGTAAAACTTCCTGCTTCAAATGCAACCATATGGGCGCCGATTTATGTTTCTGCCCCGTGGGTGCCCAAATTCTATGAATCTCACCAAGGTCCCAAAATCACTTTTATTGCGCTTGCGTAAGTAATTATTAACAAAATGCAACACTGTTCTGCTACAAATTACAACAGGGTACACCAGTGTTTTCAACAGGATTTTGTGATACTGTGGTGGGTGGACCTCGGACCCTCTAGGGGGTCCAGGGACATGCTCCCTCAGAAGAAAACTTTGTACATTTTAAAGTAAAATGCATCAGACTTTGAGAGCAAAATTAAGAGGCTAGATCTACAGTGTGAAGAACTTGATGAGTCGGGTGGGTTGCCGACAGAAGCACTACGAAGCCGCGAGCCACCTTCGTACTCTCGGCTTTCCAAGCCGACCTAGAGCCGGTCGCGGCGAAGGAAATGCTCCCGGCAAGGGCCAGTCAGCATCGGGAAGAGGTCCCATGAGGGGATCTTCCCACAACGAGCGGCCGTCCCTGAGCCGCAAAGTTGAATCTCCTGGGCAGACTGTGGTGGGTCTAGGTAGTTAATAGGAAACACTGGGCTACACCATACCAGCACACAATCTTGAGGGGGCAGTAGGATATTTACATACACAACATAACACGTCACTCAGAGCTGCAACAATTTTAATTGGATGGTGATTCGTAATAGACAGTAATAGTAGTATAAACGCATTTTTTTTTTTTTTTAAAAAGATGCAGTTTTATTTATTTATTTATTTATGTATTCATTTATTTTTTTTGACCAGCCTTCCCCGTGGTGCACAACCTTTTTTGGTGGGTGCTCGAGCACCAAAGCATTCACATGATTGGCACGTATGAATGCAACTAATAACTCGACTCATCTCAAAATTGAAATTATCACTGCTAACGTCTGTCACGCCTCCCCGTCCCCCTTCACAAGCACTCCAAGAAAGTGAATGTGGGAGACAGGACAATAAGCTGTGGCTGTCTGGGAGGAGATGACCGCCAAATCTTCAGCAATAAAATGTGGCTACCTAAAAACACACAGCAGTACTGGGACTGGCACTGGTCTTGGTCTTAACTCGGTCTCACCCTGCCTTGGTCTTGACTTTAGACTTTATTGTCCCACAGGGGGAAATTCTTTTCCACAGCACTGTACTTGTCAGACACCAATACATACAACAGCACACAGTAACAGTAACAGCAACAACAGCAATACAACAGTGACAACAACAGAAAATGACAGACAGCAGTCCACACTCAGGCCTATTCAGCGACGCCTGTTGTTTAAGGCGGCTATGACTGCAGGTATCAGGCTTTTCCCAAAGCGAGCCCTATTGCACCTCAGTGTTCTGTACCGGTGCCCGGAGCGGGGCATTATGGTGAGGTGGTGATTGAGTGGGTGTGTGATGTCCTGTGCTATTGAGATTGCAATGCGTGCAACGGCTGTGTTGTTGAGTTCTGTGAGGTTGGGTGTGGGGAGACCAATTATCCTGGCAGCAGTGTTGGTTATGCGTGTGAGTTTTGACCGGATAGTGACAGATAACATGTTAAAAAAAGCAGTTGGAACAGTACAGTAGGATGGGTTGGATAACGGTCTCAACCCCTCAGAGTCTTGGTTTTGTCTCGGTCTCGATAAAGTTTGGTCTTGGTCATGACTTGGTCTCGGTTTGGGTTGATTTGACTACAACACTGGTTTTATGAACAGAATATTGTTGCAGTAAGATAAGATTGATAATGAATCATGAAACATCTCACTATCTGCGTTATTATAAAAATAGAAGTGACTTTTTTTTAGATTGAAATTTAAGGTTGTTTTTTGTCTATAGGAAGTAGGGGTATGGGAAAAAAATTGATACAGCATAGTATACGATGCAATACTTTGCGTGACAATATTGTATCGATACTCATACGTCAAGTATCGACCTTTTATTATATAAACTATTAACCTCTTTACAATCCGACGGCCCTTCGGCAGGCCCGGCCGCTATTTTATTTTTCAGAGGTTGTAGCGCGCTCAGTCTTAAAGCTAGGGAAGATATTAAATGAAACTAGAAAACCTAAAGAATCAATTGGTACCAACCATGTGAAAACTTATTAGATAAAACAGATTTTAACAAACAACATAATTTGCAATTGAAAAAGGTAATAAATTGCAATATATCTTATCGCAATACTCAGCATATCGCAATGAGATTGTATTGTGACTTAAGTATCGATATAATATCGTATCGTGGGGCTTCTGGTGATTCCCACTCCTAATAGTAAGTCCTGTAGTTCAGTTCAAGAATCTCTGACATAAAAATGTGAGTAATAAAGTGTTTCGGGACAAGAGTTACACAAAATACACGGCATCAGTTTCAACTTTAAATCTTCGTACAATATATGTAAGAAACATCCATAACGCTTATTTCTTGTTGTACTTTTTTCCAGTTCTACCAGGACGTGAAAGACTGGTGGCTGTTTGGCTTCTATTTCTGCTTCCCTCTGGCCTGCACAGGAATCTTCTACACACTCATGTCATGCGAGATGCTCAGTCGTAAAAAAGGCATGCGCATCGCCCTCAACGACCACATGAAACAGGTATACGTGCAGATGGCTCATTCAGATCCACTGTATTGGTAAGACTTGTAAAGACAGAAGCACTCAGCATCAACGTTTGTCTTTTGTGTGTGTGTGCAGCGGAGGGAAGTGGCGAAGACAGTGTTCTGCCTCGTGTTGATTTTTGCTCTCTGCTGGCTGCCCCTTCATCTCAGCCGTATTCTGAAGAAAACAATCTACGACCAGAATGACCCCAACCGCTGTGAGCTGCTCAGGTACAGTAAGCGACGCAGATACACTGCAAACGTCATGAGGCCCCATTGTTCTCTGCTCTGTGACTTCCTGTGGTCCATACTGTAAACTTTGCCCTTTTCCCCCGCCAGCTTCCTGTTAGTGATGGATTACATCGGCATCAACATGGCCTCCTTAAACTCCTGCATTAACCCGATTGCCCTCTACTTTGTCAGCCAGAAGTTTAAAAACTGCTTCCAGGTAAGAGGGTACACACTGGCAATGAGAATATGGTATTTATAGAAAATACAATAGACTGTATATGAAGATGGACGACATGACAGATCCCCAAAAGTGAAGCCAAAACATCTCGATCGCCCCCTGGTGGCTGGCTGCTGTATAGGTCATAAATCCCCCCTCCACGTTAGCTGATGGGACATGGGCCAAACATAGACTGTATGTAAGAAGTGGACGTAGTCACTGTGACGTCACCCACTGGTTTGTGGACTGCCGTTTTGAAGCCTCAAGTTCAGCATTTTGGCTGTCGCAATCTTGTTTTTTTGCAACCAGAAGTGACACGAGAGGGTGGAGCTAAGTACAACCGAATGCTGAATAAGACATTTTTAGGTGACCAAAAATGTTACAATGATGTCAAAATCTCAAAATGGCAGCTACCGTATCCGGGATTGTAGCGCCGCCACCCCATATAAAGGGTATATTTATATATAAATAAATCTGAACGCTGTCTGAAAAACTACAAGTAGCCTACAGATCGGATCTAACAGGATGTCATTTTTTCTGTGACTTCCTGTAAATCCAGTGAAGGCTGCTGGAAACTGTCCGACTTGACCGCAGCTTTTTGTCACCGCCCCCTGCTGCTGCCGCCTGATCTCGTCTACTTTCCAGGCGAGGCGCAGTTCATCTCGAACGAGCCTATTGTATCAAATAAACTGAAACACTGGACTGAAATCAACAATTAGGCAATACAAAATTAATTTTTGGGAACAGGGCCCAGTGAAAAGGGAGAAAGGCAACCTTTTCACAGGGATATTTTGGCTTTACTTTTGTACAGTGGGAGGAAGTCCATCTATATATACAGTTTATGAAAAAAAAAGAAAAAAAACAGTCAACAAAAAACAAATAACTGTGTGTGTTCTTGTCCCGCAGTCTTGCCTGTGCTGCTGGTGCTACAGAACATCTCCCCTGGATGAACGAGGTTCAGGAGGACGCTGGAAGGGCTCCTGTCACGGGAACGGACTAGACCGCTCCAGCTCCCGCTCCAGTCAGAAATACACGAGCTCTTCATAAACACACCACCACACACACCTCTTCTGCCAAACCCATGTTCCCATTGCGGAGAAACAGCTGCCACTGCCAACAGACAAATGAGGAGAGAGAGAATAGAGCGAGGTAGAAGTCACTTCTACAGGACTCACAGCACAGTGAAGGACTCTGGACCCCAAACTGATGAATGAATGAAATAACAGGACTGTACCCGTTCAGGCTGTGATACTAACTGCAAAAACTTACGATGGAACCGAGGCTGCATAAATCTGTTCATACTCTGACACTGAGGCTTGCGTTGAGGACTAAGAGTCTCTCAGTGGACCCACATGGTCAATACATTTATAAAGAATGTTTATTAAAGCTGCTTGTAAATTGATGTATAGGATTATTTACAAGCAGCCCGCAGACTTATAATTATATCTAGCCTTAGTGCTTCATGTATGAATAACAGTCCTGAGAAGTACTACCTGTTGAAGCTTTAATACCTCACAGGGAAAGAGAGAGGGAAACTTTGACCCTGAGTTACTTTCCAAAAGGTCTTTTTTTTTTTATAAAAATGCACGACTGTGCCTCTGCATATAAACACAAAAGCTGATTATCTGGCAATCAACTGCATGCTGCCACTGAGCTCCCTGACGCCCATGTGCCCCGGTGACATCATACCAGAGCAAAATGGGCCCCACTGTCACGCTGAGAGCCAATCATCAGAAATCTTTTATCTGGAAACCATCGCAGCTTCAAGTCATGTGGAGGCCAGCTGTTGCACCGCAACACTGACAAACACCAGATGATTCGTCATGCTATGCAGAAGAGGTCATTTATGAGTGCTTTTATTATTGCAGTATTCATGCTTTTGTACATGTTTCCACTGTCTTTACTTCTCTTACAATGTAGCTTCTATTTTTCTAAAAAAAAATATATATCACAAAACATGAGAGGCTTGTTTAATCTTCCAGCATGAGGTGTCCATTTATTATTTCCCAATATTTCACCTCCAGCGTGTGGTCATGTTATAAAGATGTTCCTGTGGCTGGAAATTGCTCGCGGAAGACATTTTCTAAAATTGACCCATTTAAAAGCATTAGGAAGGAAAAAAGAAATCCTGTACAGCCGGATGTTTTTAAGAAGTGAATGTTTTTAGTGGGGATTACATTTCTTTAAATGGTCATAGAAATTATTTAGATATATATTACTTGTTTCCATATAATATAATCCAGGTAAAATCCAGGATGTGTTTAACCAGCATCATTTGTGAAAGAGAGATGCAGGCTGAAGAAGGATCTCATGATGAGAAAGGAAATGCAAGCGCTCAGTCGTCACGTACTTGTGACAAACCTTGTGATTCCACCACATCATGAAAAAAAAAAGGGGCTCTTTGAAAAGCCAGATATGAGAATGGAAAAACCTGCAGGTTACAATTCATAAGCTAATTTAAAACCTTAAGTGAATCACTGCCAGTGGTGAGAGCATATACTGATGATACAAGCTCAAGATGAATCCATTTTTGGGCTCTCACTACATACTGACTAAGACACGGTGATGGAAACATCACGAAATCTGAGTTTTCTATATCAAACTAATGTGTCCTCTTTTAAAAACAAATTTGTGCTGAGAAACCAGACAAGGTGTTTGTTCAAGCTGAAGCATTTTAAAATAGATTTGATTTATGCAATATATTAATGTTCCATTGCCGCTGTATTAGATTGCTGAACTCAGCTGGTCATGCAGTATGTGACTCATTAACTCATCATATGTATTTATATGTATTTATAGCTACATCTAGAGGCGACTGTGTACTGGAAGGTCTTTGTGACCAAGCTGAGGCTTTTAGAAGTAATTTGAGGTTGAAGATGAAATGTAATGTGAATATTGGCCCTGGTGTTTTACATTTATACTTTGTACTTATTTGTTGAGAGTATGCCGTAATAAATATTATTTTATAGCATTTTTGCTGTTTGAGTTATTTACTAAAGTCTAGTACATGTATTTAGAGTCAGTATAGTGATGCAGTCTCATAGTTAGCGGACATAAAACTTACATGTTGCACAATATATCTGCATACATTAAAGGTTCACTATGGAGTTTTTGAACTGTAGTAGCGCTATGGAGTTGTTTTTTTTCTATGAGTGGGTCCCTGTTTTGTTTACCTCGGTTTCACACTATTCCACTGATTGATTGACAAGTGGCTGTATAACGTATCCTCATGTACGATATCTTACGAAAGTTATTCTTCACTTTTCGTGCGTTTTCCTACGAATGTCCGTCAACACGTGACACACGTGTCAATTTCTGCTCCAGTCTTTTCAAAACAAACTTCCATCTTCACAGGAAACAACTTGGTTCGGTTTAGGCAACAAAACTACTACTAAAGATCGGGGTTTTGGTTAAATTAACACCTGAAGTGGCGTAACTTAAGTAGGGAAGTGACAAAAGCTACTTGTTTAGGTTTAGGAAAAGATTGACTTGGTTAGGTTTAGGCAACAAAACTACTTAGTTAGGTTTAGGAAAAGATCGACTTGGTTAAGTTTAGGCAACAAAACTACTTAGGTAAGAAAAGATCGTGGTTTGGGTTAAATTAACACCGGAAGTAGCATAACTTCAGTATGAAAGTTACGTGGCAAAAACTACTTAGTTAGGTTTAGGAAAAGATTGACTTGGTTAGGTTTAGGCAACAAAACCACTTAGTTATTCAACAAAACTGCTTAGTTAGGTTTAAGAAAAGATCGCGGTTTGGGTTTAAATAACACCGGAAGTGGCGCAATTTAAGTAATTAAGTACGGAAATTACGTGACAAAAACTACTTGGTTAGGTTTAGGCAAAAAAACGACTTAGTTGGGTTTAGGCAACAAAACTGCTTAATTACGTTTAGGAAAAGATGGTGGTTTGGGTTTAAATAACGTCGGGAGTAGCATAACTTAAGTACGGAAGTTACGTGGCAAAAACTACTTAGTTAGGTTGAGGAAAAGATCGGAGTTTGGGTTAAAATAACTCAGGAAGTGGCGTATGGAAGTTATGTGACAAATAAATCAACGCTGACTTCTGGTTTCACACGGGGTACGAGCACTGGTCTCCTGAGCAAAAATCCTGTGCTTTTTGACCCTGACCTTTTTGACCTCCTCCCTACTTGGCGTTTGTCGCTCTTTATACTTCCTGGTTCACAATTTTGTGGATTACATACAAATTGATTTTGTGGGATATATTTGAATTACAGTGCATTACTTTTCGTAGTATAGCTACGAACGGTGCATGAGAACAGCCAGGGCTGTAATGCCCCAAAGATATGCTGCACTGCACCAGCAAAGGCAGAGAAGAAGACGACTGCTAGCAAGTAAACATGGATGTTAACAATGCTGGATTCAAAATACTTAAAAACTGCTTGAGCAAATTTTTATGAGGAAGGAAATACGCTCAATACAATCAAATGTTGGAGCTCAAGGATACACTCTGAATGTGTTAGTCGACTCTTCAGCCTTCACCACTGTTTACAAAACGTGTGTTCTGCTTCAGGATATGACTTCATCTCAAACTTTGATTACTTTTGGACTAATTCAAGCCTGTACAGAGCAGATGGTATGCAACCTAACAAAAAGGGAATGATAATCTCATCCAGTTTATAGCTTTTGATCTGATATGCACCACGGCAAGACCAGATCCAGAGCCTTGAATCTCCCACTATTACATCCAGTTCTAACAGTGTGGGTCCTGCCACTTTTCAATGACACAAATTATGAATGACACTGCACCTGTAAAGACTAAGTTAATTTCTGGTAAAACAAAAGCACCTTGGAGGAATGTGGAAAGAGTGAAGGCACTAAAAAGAACCTGCTGCACATCTGAGCGCCAGTGGCTTAAGGCCAAATTGCAGATGATTGTAATATCTCTAAGAACCTGCTCAGTACATATAACAAAGAAATGAAAACTATCTAGACAAAATGTTTTCAGCTGTTTGGTAGATGATGATGTCCTTGAGATTGTTAATGCGTTCCTACTCAATTCAATTCAATTCAAATGGCTTTATTTGCATGACGTAACACTGTACATATTGCCAAAGCATATTCAGATGATGAAAAATATACATTAATTACATGACATTAACATCAATAAAATAAAATAGAAATCATAACGCTCAACAAGTCAAAATTTGTTGGAACAACAATATCAACAGGAAACAAAGCAAACTAACAAACAATCAAACAACAACAAGGTGCAGACAGCTGTCACTGTCCCTGTCCTTCAGTTTATGTCCCTGTCCCTCAGTTTTTGTCCCTGTCCCTCAGTTTATGGCAGGCAGCCACATAGACTGCTACTAGCTCACAGCTCTTAGTGTCCTCCCCCAGTAGGACTGCTAATTTATCTTCATCTGACAGCTGTAGAAAACCTTTAGTTTTTAAGTTAATTCTTTTGAAATATATTTCCCTTATGTTTTTATATTTCTCACATTTGGTGAGGAAGTGTAAGCTCTGTTTCAGGTTCACTCAGGCTGCAGTGAGAGCACAGCCTTTGCTCTACAGGGAGCCAGGTTTTCCTGTGTCGCCCCTGTTCAATGGCGAGGCTGTGCTCGCTCAGTCTGTACTTTGTTAAGGTTCTTCTTAAATGTAGATCGGTAACCATGCTCAAATAGTCTGCTATGGTGTACTGTCGGTTTGGAGCCAGATAGCACTGCATTTTGCTCTGTGCCTTAGTTTGTGTTTGCCAATAGGTGATGTTGTTTAGTTTTAACTGTGTTGTAATTTGGTTGAGTCTAATTGGTGATATGTTCTGTTCCTGAGGCCTTGGTGTGTTAGTGGAGCAGGTTGGTGAACTCAGCCTCAGGACCAGCTGGGTAAGGGGGTTCCCTTTTCTGCTCATCTCTTGGCACTGCAGGGCTTGATAATGATATGAGAGGTCACTATGTTTTAGATGTGTCCAAAATTTAATTGCTCTTCTTTGTATTTTTATTATTAGTGGATACTGGCCTAATTCTGCCCGGCATGCATTATTTGTAGTTTTCCTCTGGACATGTAGGAGAATCTTACAGATCTCTGCATGCAGGGTCTCAGTGGGGTGTTGATCCC
Organism: Sebastolobus alascanus; assembly: GCA_916701645.2. Classification (NCBI taxonomy): domain Eukaryota; kingdom Metazoa; phylum Chordata; class Actinopteri; order Perciformes; family Sebastidae; genus Sebastolobus; species Sebastolobus alascanus. The sequence continues at coordinate 547,820 of CAKAOJ020000042.1, forward strand.
ATTGAGTGAAGTCTTGTTTTGTAAGTGGACCCCACACCTCGCTGCCATAGAGTGCAACTGGTTCAATTACACACTCAATAAGTTTTAGCCAAATTCTTATTGTTATTCTTATTATTACTCTACATGTTTGGTACCAATTGAGAACTTTGGTAGAACATCCTGAGATCTGGATCTTTTGTGGAAAATCATTATTTTGGTCTTTTTGGGGTTTACTGTCAGGGCCCAGGTCAGACAGTACTGCTCTAGCAGGTCCAGGCTCTGCTGTAGGCCGTCTGCTGTGGGGGACAGCAGGAGCAGGTCGTCTGCAAACAGCAGGCATTTCACTTCCTGATTGTGGCGACTTACCCCAAGGATAGGGGATTTTTCTATTAGAGTAGCCAATTCATTTATGTAAATATTGAAGAGGGCAGGGCTGAGATTACAGCCCTGATGAACACCCCGCCCTTGGTTAAAGAATTCTGTTCTTTTTTTACCAATTTTTATGCTGCACATGTTGCCAGTATACATTGATTTAATAATATCATATGCTTTACCCCCTACACCACTTTCAATAACTTTGTAGAACAGTCCTGTATGCCAAATAGAATAAAAAGCTTTTTGGAAGTCAATAAAACAGGCATAAATTTTGATTTTATTTTGGTTTATATGTTTATCAATCAGGGTGTGTAGGGTGTAAATATGATCAGTTGTGCGATGTTTTGGTATAAATCCAATTTGGCTTCTACTCAAGACATTGTGCTCGGTAAGGAAGTTCAAAAGTCTGGCATTGATGATACTACAGAAAACCTTCCCCAGATTACTGTTCACACAGATGCCTCTGTAATTGTTCGGGTCAAATTTGTCTCCGTTTTTGTAGATTGGGGTTATAAATCCTTGATTCCAGATGTCAGGAAAATAACCTACACTCAGAACCAAATTAAATAGTTTTAATATAGCAAATTGGAATTTCTTGTTTATGGGTTTGAGTATTTCGTTCAAGATGCCATCAGGCCCACATGCTTTTTTAGTTTTGAGGGCCTGTAGTTTCTCAAGGAGCTCTGGCTCAGTAATTGGGGAGTCTAATAGATTTTGGTTGTCCTTTATAGCTAGTCCCAATTTAGTCAACTTCTCATGATTTTGTGAGTGTTCTGTGTTTGCATTAATTTAAACGGTATGGTATAGTGTTTTAAAATGAGTTGTCCATATGTCACCGTTTTGTACAGCCAATTCCTCATGTTGGGATTTATTCAGTTTTTTCCAGTCTTGCCAGAAGTTGTTTGTGTTGATGACCTCCTCAATTAGTGTCAGTAGCTTTTTTTTTGTATTGCTCTTTTTTGAGTCTGAGTGTACGTTTGTAGAGTTTTAAGGTCTCACAATAATGAAGGCGTAGATCAGCATTATTGGGGTCTCTATGTTTTTGGTAACATCCGAAGCTTTTTCCTAATAGTTCTACAGTCTGTATCAAACCAGTTGTTTTTCACTGTTGTTTTTGGTTTATTCGTGGTTACTTTCAGTTGAGCTGTTTTTGCAGTTTGCCTGATTATGTTGTTAATGTTTTTGACTGCTAGATTGAGGCCTTCTTTATTGTAAGAGTATGTGGAGTTCAGAAAGTTATCTAAAAGTGTTTGGATTTTGGAGTTATTGATTCCTACGCTCTGAAATTTCCTCACAGGTGTCACAATATATCTGCATACATTAAAGGTTCACTATGGAGTTTTTGAACTGTAGTAGCGCTATGGAGTTGTTTTTTTCTATGAGTGGGTCCCTGTTTTGTTTACCTCGGTTTCACACTATTCCACTGATTGATTGACAAGTGGCTGTATAACGTATCCTCATGTACGACAGTTATTCTTCACTTTTCGTGCGTTTTCCTACGAATGTCCGTCAACACGTGACACACGTGTCAATTTCTGCTCCAGTCTTTTCAAAACAAACTTCCGTCTTCACAGGAAACAACTTGGTGAACTCTGAAATTTCCTCACAGGTGTCAAACATGCTATTATAACAAAAAGTAATCTTGATCCATTTGTTATTTAGAACTACAGACCAATCTCAAACCTCCCATCCTTTAATATGTATCTGTCATATCAGTCTGGTTGTAGAGTACAGAAACTGCCCAAGTCAGTGTTGTTATTGATCTTAAAATTAGCTCACATATCACATACCGCCTCTTGGCGTCACTTTATTTTTGGCATCAAAACTACTTTAGTTACCTCTGGCGTCCCTTAAGGTTTAGGCAACAAAACCACTATAGTTTAGGTTTAGGAAAGAACTACATGTTTGGGGTTAAAACTACATGTTAGTACAGTAAAAATGAAACTGAACGTTGTGAATACGGGACAAGAACGAACAGCTGTTTGTAACGTGAAAGTGAAACTTAACACATGGGACATGAACAGTGGTCTCCTGGATGAAAGCCTTGTGTTTGTTGGAACCATCCACCTTCCCTCCTGCCCGCTGTATCTTTCCGCTCTTTAAACTGCGTCACCACAGTCACTCCTGCCGCACTTTCTCGGAGCGTTTACTTTTGCCTCGGATGGTTTTACATTGTAGTTAATGGAGCGCCCGTTGCGTTTCATACCGGCGCTAAAGGGTGCCATGTGGGTCGGTATCACACGCCGACGGCCGTGACAAAGCCTCGGTATTTGACGTCAAACGGGCTGGGTCAGACAACCATGAAGTTTCTATTTTGGTACCTCTCGACCTCAGTGCAGCCTTCGATCCAGACAGTTGACCTTCTTCTTCAGCGCTTTGAACACTGTTCAGGCCTTAGAGGCACAGTTCTGAACTGGCTTTCTTCTTATCTTATTGGAAGATCATTCTCAGCTTCTTTTAACTTTGAATCAGACAAAGTTGGCATTCTATTTATTTCTTCACAAGCTTTTAATTATAAGTACGTAGTTAAGGGTAACATTTTTATTTTAGAATCTGTATTATTGTCATTCCCTTTTTAATAATAATGATAATACCTTCTTATTCCCTTTTTATTGTAATACCTTCTTATCTCGTGTTTTTATCTTATCTTAAACGTTTTTTGATATATATTCTGATCTTAATGTTTTTTTTATCTTATATGTTTTTGTCATGTATAATCTTTTTATTTTAAAGCACATTGAGTTTACCCGATTCGACTGTAATCAGGCCATTAAATAGGCGTTATCGGTCGCTATAAGCACCATAGATGTGGGTCATTTGGGGCCTACTATGCCTACTACGCTGTAAAACTGAATGAAACGTTGCGTTTTTAACACAGACAATAAGGCTTCTTTAGGTTTAGGCAACAAATTTACAACTTGTTTAGGTTTAGGCAACAAAACCACTCGGTTAAGTGGAAAAAACATCATATTTTGACCATGTGTTTTGTGTCCCATCCATCGCCGCCAACCTCCACCCCAAATGGAATTTGACGCTGTCTATATTACAGCGCCTCACTTTCGCTTCTGCTCCAGTCATTATTACTACAGTCACTAGAGGTTACTGTGGTCTTTTATACCTTCTTTCAGTGATCTACCATGTGAATAGATGATAACACCTAATATTGGGTCTAGTAGGCCCCTATTGACTCACCTCTATGGTGCTTATAGTGACCGATAACGCCTATTTAATGGCCTGATAACAGTCTTATCGGCTGCTGTCGTATGAAATGTGCTATATAAATAAATTTGATTTGACTCAATGTGTTTTGGTGAGTAACACTGAATGTAAATGCAAGAAACCTCCACAGCGCACCTTTAAGTAGGCTGTTTGGAAAGGAATTGGAAAGTCGTTTTACCTGTTTTTAGGCCATGCTTACTTTTTCTGTAAATGTATCATGTAATGTGCTTTACATCTCTTTGGTTTTCTTTTTTATCAGTTGCCTGAATAGAAGATTGCTTTTACAAATGCTCAAAAACCAGGTGCCCTGGTAGCTCGTCGGTTAAAGCGTATACCATTAAGGCCCTCTTTGCTGCATGTCATCCCCTCTCTCTCCCCTGCCTTTCCTGTCCGTCTCTCTCACTATCCAATAACGCAGAAATGCCTAAAAATAATCTTTAAAAAAAAAAGAAAAGAAAATGCTCAAAAATTCCTCAACTTCCCCTTTAAATCAGCGTACAGCTGTGGTATGGGAAAGCGGTGCACTCTTGACAGGAGCGAACATAAACAATCATCTGTGTTATTAACAGCCTGTAAGAGGTTAAACATTATGTCACGGGCTTCATGTCTTTCGTTGTTTTTCTGGAAGAGATGTGACATTTGGTGTGCATCTGATGGTCTCTGAGAAAGACCATCAAAAAAAGCCATGGCAAATGTGTTACAAATTACCTTTTGCAAGGCGTTTCCTAAATGATTGCTTTGGACAACTAGACATGGGCCAGTTCCAGGCAGGAAGCAAGTTTTCTTGGAAACACACAAGAGGTTCCACAAGGGCAGGGTATCTGATTTGTGACTATATTTTCTTATTTTGCCTCGGAGTAATTCATAAAGGGTGGCTTCTTCTCTCAATGTCCTTGTTTCAACAGAAATATAGTAGTTCATTTTGTTGGGATTTTTTCACTGAGGTCACACAAATACACAGCTGCATTAATAAACCTCAATGAAGCATAAACAAAAATCTAAATTAACTGCATGAAATTAAATCATTAAAGCAACTATTGTAGAGCTGACAATTTTACAAGATAGATGTGTTGAAAAATAAGGAGGAAAAAAACAAAGCTTATTTATTGGTGTGAACCAAACATACACTGAACTGTCATTGTAATGTGTTTCAAATGAAACGTGATATGAGCGAGGACTTCATGTACTAAATTCTGAGCTTTATGACAGTGGACATTTTGACCAAAACCACATTAAACATGGCGCCACGGGGCGCTGAGTCCTTAGCAGCAGGGCTCGAATGCGACCCGCGGCGCTTTGCCGCATGTCATCCCCTCTCTCCGCCCATCCCCCCTTCCTGTCTATCTCCGGCTGTACTATCTAATAAAAGCAAAAATACAAAAAAATGATCTGCAAAACAAAATACGGGACAAAACTCAATATTATTACTTGCTCAGAGAACTGTTTATTCACAACAGTTTCTCTGTGTCGCTGTGGATTAAATACGTACTGCACAAACAATATTTCAAGTCCCGTGCTCACCCTTGATGTGGCTTTGGACATGTGGCGAGTTTTGGGAATTTCCCTTCTACAGCCTGACCTTTAAATTGTTGTCAAATACTGAAATTCAATCATTTTGAAAACCAACATTGGCAGTTTGAGTCCTGTCATCACCACTACAGTATCACAGTGAAACACATTCTTTCTCTTATGAAACTTGAATTATTAGCAATAAAAGGAACCCTAGTGTTAGCAAGAGATTAGATTCAACTTTTATGACTCTTCTACTTGTGCTAGAAATGTTTGGCCTCACTGTTTGGCTTTCTGTTGTCATATTGTAGTGTATCCTGCTTGCTTTGTCTGTCACAGCACTTTGTAAACTCTGTTTTTGGGCGGCTGTGGCTCAGAGGGTAGAGCAGGTCGTCCATCAATCGCAAGGTCGGTGGTTTAATCCCCGGCTGCTCCGGTCACATGTCGATGTGTCCTTGAGCAAGACACTTAACCCCAAATTGCTCCCGAAGGCTGAGCCATCGGTGTGAATGAGTATTTAGATTAGATCAAAGAGAAAAGAGAAAAGCGCTATATAAACGCAAGTCCATTTACCATTTTAAAGGTCCTATATAAACAAAGTTATTGCTGTTGTTTTTATTAAGTGACACTTGGCTTTTACCAGCATCCCATATTTGCCACTTGTGGTCACAATGGCTGCTGTTCAGTAACAGTTTCATAGGTTCACTTAATGAAAGTTTCCACTTTCTGGTATTCATTATGGTTCGAGCTCAAACTCAACTTGTGCCGGGTGCACACTACATGAGAATCAAGCCGATTTGGGGCAAGATTCCCCCCTCCCAACAATCGTCAACAAAGCCCCTACTTTTTGATAGTTCTAAAGATTATCTTGCCAGATATCCCTGTGGTGTGAGGTATGTTAAGAGTGTTTTTTCCATCCCCCGATCGGCTCGGAAGTCCATCCTGGCCGCACCGATCGGATATCCTGTTGTGTGTGGGGAACCCCGAGGACAGCGGATGACGCAGTCACGTAGGAAAGAACGATAGCCAATTGAGAACCAAGCTGACTGAAGAAGGAAGGACGACAACCGCCGTCATGGCGGCCGCTGCTAATGCATGAGTTAATGCAAAACGCGAAGCATAAAGTAGCAGTAAGATGGAGCTCAGAAATGGAGGACCAACTTGTTGATTTGTGGCAACAACGCAAGTGTATATTTAACGTGTCTCCATGACTTCGTCCGTCCATCCTTCATGAATTTTCAGTACAAAGTAGTGCAAAAACTAACATCGCTAATTCTTCCTGTCCGTCGTCCGCCATGTTTGTTCACGTTTGACCGCAAAAGATTTTGTGAGATTTCCACAAATTTAGTCGGGACTCTTGTTGTTCATGAATGAATCTGTTAGTGTGTGGTGTGCTGTTTTGGCCACATCGTTGCTCACCACGCACTATAGGAACAAAACTGTTAAATTTAACATAACATGTCGTTATGTGTGGGGTCTCTCACTATTTCAACTTCTGTTAAGATTTGAAAAATCTTTTAGTGTGGGCCAGCCTTTAGTCATTTTTGGTCGTGTCTAGAAGGTAACCCGCAAATTGCGAAAACTTGCAAAATGTTGCAAAAACTCTTGCGAGACTCGCTGCCTGACGACCTATCCTAACCTTAACCATTCAAGGTCAATGCCTAACCTTAACCATCTCGTGAGAGTTTCGCAATTCGCGTGTTACCTTCTAGACACAACCGTCATTTTTTGCAGCATTAAAAGCGACAGTTTGACATTTTTGAAAACAAAGTTACACTAATTCACTCTTCTTTATTTGTGTTAGAATATTGACACCACTCTCATAATTATCGGTAACACTAAATATGAAGCTAAACCCATGGAGACGGTTAGCTTAGCACAAAGACTGGCTCTGTCCAACGTGCTTGTACGGATTAAACAAATGACATACTGTATAAGATGTAAGTGAGCTTTAGAGGTGTTGGCAGGCAGACCTTTCTCCTTCGGACAGAGCGAGCCTAGCTGTTTCCCCGTTTCAAGTCTTTATGCTAAGCTAAGCTAACTGACTGCTCGCTGTGGCTTCATATTTGAAGAATGTGACTAACAGAGTGATATGATTAACTTAAAAAAATAACTTTCACCTCATTATTTACACTCGTCTCCCCTCAGTTTTCCTCTCTGTCTTCCTGGCACCGTATGAAGTCTCTCGCACCACATTCCTCTGCTAATAAAGACATATAGCTTCCACTTCTTCCTTTACTCAACAAACACGGCTTCAAAGGACAGATGAGAGCAATTTAGTGTTCTTGTTATAATAACACCAGAAAAAAGAAAATGAAATCCTTTGTTAATTAAGTTTAATGTCTTAAATTTATTCCACTTATCATTCCAATAATCAAGGATTGATGAACACAGGACTGATACACATTGTGTTATCAATCCCAACACACTACAAAGAAAGAAAACTGTACAAATGTTTGAATGTAAGAAGAGAACTTTTCATACTACTTATTTATAGATAAATAAAAAAGGGACAAATCAAAGTAACACTTTGTTTTTTACAGTTGGTTTGTCAGACAGCTTCATAGTCACACGTGTGATGATGCTCTTCATTCCATGGGCTGCTCCTGCCTCTCTTTGAACTCATTAACTCTCGCCTGAAACAAAATAAAAGACAACAGAGTCAGAATTGGAGTTGAGACAGCGAGGGGAGCGACGTTCCTTTCGCTATGGGACTAAAATATCCAGAGCCAAGCAGACAGCCCAGGGTCTGTTCTTGTATCCCACACGGAAATATTATTATTCCATGTGTGTGTTTGCTTCTGGCTTGCCCCCCTCTGTAGGGAGGTCAGAGCATCGGGTCAACTTCTGAACAGAAGCCCTGTGGAGGGCAGAGACACGGAAACCTTCGGCAGCTGACACGGGAGGCTCCCTGCTCAGTACACAAGCCTTCCACACCACTAAGGATCAGCGGCCATCCAATTCTGGTGGCGAGTCAACAGGGAATGTGAGTTTGTGAATTATCTGTAAACTGGCCAAATTTTGGTTTGGACTGTTTTTCACTCGCACTTACTTTAATGAATCAATATCGAACCACCGCCGGTCAGTAAGAGGCTGGTGATGGACACGCAGGCTTACCTGAAAGGTGTTGAGAACGTGTTGAGCAACATCGCTGAGCTCATTCAGGCCCCTCCGCAGCGGCTCTGTGGCTGGAATCCCTCCTGAAACAGACAGCAGAGATACGTCTGAAGAAAACCAGCACCATTAATAGTGATTAACAAAAACAACGACAAACGATATACGCACTTCGTGGGTCAATCATCTACGGGATTCAGCAAAAGATAGTTTGAGGGCCCATTTCACCAAATTTGCAACTGGCAAGCTGCAATTTACAGCATGGGATCATAGACTGTGTATAAGAAGTGGACGTAGTCACCGTGTCGTCACCCATTGGTGTGTGGACTGCCGTTTTGAAACATTGAGTTCGGCATTTCGCCGTCGCCATCTTGTTTTTTTGCAACCAGAAGTGACACGAGAGGATGGAGCTAAGTACAACCGAACACTGAATAAGACATTTTTAGGCGACCAAAAAGTGTAATTAACTTTTATGAACTGAAAAACACACTGTGAAAGGGTTAAAGTTGTAAAACAAAAACACAGACAAGGCCGTGGTAGCGACCTGTCAATCACAAGGTAGCCATGCCCTAAAGCATACCCTGCTATATGGTCTATTTGACTCTAAATGGAACCATAATTTACTAAATGAACATCCTGCAGTATTGAAGAAGACATGAAACTAGAGATTGAGACCATAAACTCATGTTTACAATGTTTACTGAGGTATTAAATCCAGTGAGAAGTAGGCTCATTTTCTCATGGACTTCTATACAATCAGACTTCTTTTTGCAACCAGTGGAGTCGCCCCCTGCTGGCTGTTAGAAAGAATGCAAGTTTAAGAAACTTCCTCATTGGCTTCGCTTTTCAGACCTGGAGTTGCACACTGCAAGGGATCATTATCTCTCTCACTCACTAATGAAAACAAATAGCATATTTCCAATACAAATGATTCTGAGAAAGTCTTTCACGGCATAATCAATTTATCAAAGCAATGAAACAACCCTTCTGTCAACTACACTGGAAATAAAATAAGGAAGCAAATCCTGCAGCAGCTGATAGAGCTAGTCAACAGGAAATGAAAAAATGTGACCCAAAAGTGATTACAACTGCACACGTGCAAAGACTTACTTGTTTTTTCAGGTTCTTATCATTACAAATGGAATGCTTTCACTTTATTGGGTGTTGATTAAACTTAGATATTTTTATACTTCACTCTATGCTTGTGTATCTCGCTGTGGTCATCTATGCGATACCGACAACAAATTAATGAAAAGAACTGTTAGTGGCAGTCTTGGGCCTCTTCTCCCGATTGTCATGGAGTCCACCCATCCATTTCCATTGTGGTCATGGTGGGGAGCAATAATGAAAGAAAGAAATTTAGAAATATCTGCTAGCTGCATATTTGAAAGCACAGTGGAAACTAGGGTTTTTCCTCGTGCCTGAAAGGTAATTGTGTATCGCTGTGCCACTGAGCCATGGAGAAAAAGATCCTCCCGGCATCCTAAAACATAGTTCAACCACAAAAACAAGTTGTTTTCTCAGTCTTACAGAGTCCTTTCATGTGATCCTTTCTGCTGTTAACTGTAGGCACTTTGTGCAAAGCGGATGACAGATTTTTTTTCTTTTAATAACAAGGCAAACGGTTATCGTTTTCTGCAGACAAGAACAAGCGAGGATGTATGTGCATGCTGGCCTTTCTCCTTTGGCTGAGTGGACAAAGTGAATGCACCAGACTCCAATCAGCGTGTTTACTCTGCAACACAGCCCGCAAACGTTTCCGCTCTGGCTGTCCTGCACATGTATCGACATATATTGTCTTACAATATGAATTAGAATATTTATATAGAAGAAAAAGAAGATGAAGTGACGGGGGTTTAAGGGGCGTCTCTCACCTCGTGTCTGGATGCGAAAGTTGATCTTGCTCTCAGACGGATGTGTGATGGTGTAGCCACAAAAATCCACATCCACGCTGACGGGAAACAGGAAAGCGAAAGCAAGATTTGTGATTATTGTCAATGTTTTGCTTGAAATGGGTGGAGGTGTGTTAGTGTTATTACAATGTTTTCCACTATCATCCCAGCTGCCCTGAACTGACTGAGACCACTGAACCACACTGAAGAGTTCCTTTGTGATATTATTATTATTGTCAAATTGTTCGAATGACCTCTAGGAGTTATGAGGAAAAAAAACAGGCCCCTTCAGCAGGAGTCAAATCACACATTACATAAATGAACCATCAGTCATACTCTTTGTTCTTTAAACGTACCACATGGAAGCAGAGGGGTTAAATATTTTTTACTTACAAAAAGGTCAAACCTGTGACCACCACATGCTGAGTTTAAAGCAGAAGGTAGTCAAAAAAAAAGAAAAAAACACTTACGTCTTCATGATCATATATCTGAGGGAATTGCCCAGTGTATGATCTTCATCATGCAGAACAAATGTCACACAGCCCTCATCAGCCCCATCAGCCTGGACCTAAAACAAAAAAACATGTAATTATCAAAACATAATGACATATCCAACTCTAAACAGAAAAAAATATCTCAGAGATAATTGAGTGGGAGAATCAATCACATTGAGAGGGAGCTATTATGCATTTCCAATACCTATTATGATGATGCACATTGGTAAGCATCAGTTGAACATATTGAACAGCATATTGATAAACTGAGGGAACAGTCGGGTCTGTTTCAATACTGCCCCCCAGTGGAGAAACTCTGAGTCAGCTATGGACTGAGAAGCAAATGTAAAGCAGCTAAAGTGATTTACGTTTCAGTTAGCTTAGCTTTACATAATGCCACTCATGATATCAGTCCACAACCAAGGTTGCATTAAAGAGAGCAGATTTTAACGTGGTTTGGGTTTCCGGTGTAATAACACTGCTAGCTTCTGTAGCTAGCGTTTACCCACGTGAGGCGTTCACAGGCGGTCGGAATGTTGTCGTTAGCTTCTTTAGTTGAATATTTTCTTACAAAACAGAGTTTAATAATGGCAGAGAAATGTAGCTGTACACAATGTCAAAAATCATAAGGGATTTTCGCTTTTTTTACCATCTCCAGAACGGGTTTCTTTTCGCCTTCTCCAGCCATGCTTCACATTCCGACTCTGTACGGCAACACAGACGACGTGGGGTTTCAGCCCTCAGCGTTATCTGACAGGCAAGGGGTAGGCAAAGGGCTTTGTCACACAAAAGGTGTTTGTTTTGTCTATTGATTAGAATAGATTAGATAAGATTCAACTTTATTGTCATTGCACATAGTACAGGTACAAGTACAACGAAATGCAGTTTTGCATCTAACCAGAGTGCAAATTAGTAAAGTGCTGATAAGACAATAAATACAAGTGAGGGTATATTGGTGAATGTACATAGGCATATACATATATACAGATTGTAAATAAAGCGCAAGTGATTGATATGTTACATTGTGATTAATAGTAGCTTAACTATAAATTGCATTGTATAAAAAAAATTGTAAAGAGTATATTAAACAATAGATGATATATACAGGTGGAGTTATATCTATACACAGAGAGATTATGCACACAGAACTATATGCATATGGGAATAAGTGCAATACACTATTGTGCAATACATTAAACAGTAACAAACACATGCAGTATGTGAGATTATAGCAGTAAACATTTATCAAATATTTAGAAAAACAATAATGAAAGTATGTGAAGAGATGCACAGTTTTCTAGTGACTATACCTGACCTTTTTAAAGTTTGGATATGTCAGTAGGCTACAACTTGAGAATATTGTGTGAAAGAGATTCTTCTTGGTAGTCCACAGGTTGGTGATTTGCCTTTGCTAAAGTTAAACAAAAATAACTACTGGTTTCAGAAAGCTGCCATGTGAAAAACACAGTAAGTATTTCTATGATGCAGACTAAAATCCCAGCATCTTTCAATATTTGGAAAATTAATAAAAAGGGCTGCTTTGTTTCTTTGAAGGAGCCGAAAGAGGAAAACTTCACTACAACTGATCACCTTATGTACTGCAAATTGTGTCGTGCACAGCTTTGTAGTCTCTGCTTTAGTTGTTCTCTTCTATTTTATTTTTATATTTTTTTGTCTTGTATAAATGTAGTGTATGAGGTAGTGATATAATGGTTTGACTTATTTTTTTTTTATTAAGAAACCATCCGTGCACTGTTATGTAGAATAACAATAGAGTGATTTATCCATTGCAGCATTGGTGAAGTTGCCTGTAAGACTTAGACGAGGGCTCTAATACCAAGATACACATCCTGACTGTCGCCATAACTTGACGTACGTATGAAAACATGTGACGACACATTGCATGACAGGAAGTTACAAAAAATGTAGTTCCTAAAACGAAACAAAACGATTGAGTACGTGGCCTAAGGCATGTGGTGAGAACTACATTAACCACAAAGCATAGGAGTGAATTTGTTTTCCGGTCTGGAGGTCTGGGCGAGTTGCAAAGAAGAAGTCACTCGAAAGAGATTAGCTAGCTTGCTAGCAGACGAAAGCTCTTTAGATGTTGGGATTTGCGCTAAATTGGCTACTTTGAACAGCGCTGACAAATCAAGGTATTTGAGTTATTATTATATGTATCACTGTTAACTGCTAGAAAAGCTTTTTGGTATTGCGACAGACAGCTAACGTTACCGAACAAACGCCGTTATGTACTTTGGTTCAACAACATTATTAGCTAGCTAGCCTGTTTGTTTTTCAGCCACCGTTAATCTGGCTTTCGCTTTCATTTCTCGTGACAACTGGATCGTGTAGCTAATAACACTAGTTGGCTTAGTTAGGCTGACATTACTAACATTTGTTTCACATGTTCATACACATAATTTCCTCTCCTTTCTTTCTTTAACGTTCCTCCTCTGTTAAGCAATCTCCTCTTTCCCCAGCCTATTCTGCTTGTCTCTTGCTCTGTCAGTAACATCTCTCTGTTCTCATGCGTGTATTTTCAGCAAGTAACAGAGCCGAAACCCCCAGCTGTTGCCATGGCAATCCTGTTTGCTGTGGTGGCTCGTGGAACCACCATCCTGGCAAAGCATGCGTGGTGTGGCGGCAACTTCCTGGAGGTGACTGAACAGATTTTAGCCAAAATACCATCGGAGAATAACAAATTGACCTACAGCCACGGCAGGTAGGATTCACACACACACACACACACACACACACACACACACACACACACACACACACACACACCTTACACCTCCATCTCACAGCAGTCACCTCCTATGCTGTGGCTACATGGGTCTGTATGTCCTTCCCAGTTTTACGAAAGTTCATATCCTACTAGTATGTACAAGTGGTCATGTGATCAGATAAGTATAATAGAAAGTGCACCATGGGTAAAAACAGTAGCAAACATACCTAGAGCTAGCTGTATGAAATGCCTCCTATCTGAAGTACAAGTTATGAAGGCAGCCCTCCCCCCATTAGTTCTCAGTGCTTTCCTCAGGCAAGTGAAAACAATTGTCAGCTATGAGAACACACACAAAAACAGGCTATACCTGTCATCAGGTAAAGGCAAGAATATGTGTTAAGACGTCTAAGATGTTTTGGAGCGATTCTTCTAAACTACCAGTTAAAATGCAGTTTGGTCAGATTTTCCCACTGTCCTCTACAAAATGATGTTACATTCATTTCAACAATACACTATTGTAAAAGACGATCAGCCATGTAGAACTAATTTACTTGCAAATCACAACTTTAACAGACACTTGGGTGTTTATTGTTGCCAATAGGAGTTGATATGATGAACTCCTCTGAGTCCGACATTATTCTCCATCACTCAGGGTGTTTTTCACACACTTGTGAAACCTTGAAGAAGGGTTTTTGTGGACAGGTAATCAGGATTTTCCAGCTGTTTTCACAGACTATTGAATAATCTGATTATTGCCTCATATATAAACACGCTGCTTCAACATGGGAAGCCAGTAATTATCCTTTGGGTGGTAATGCCTACAAGATTAATGTGATTTCTTACATTATTAATGATGTAATGATTTGTTTGCTCAGTGTGGACTGTCATATATTAGCACATGTGACGAGCTCTAGAGATCACTTAAAGCTCAGACACCTGAGCTTACAGGAAACCACAACCTGAAACAATAAAGTGGTATCACATGCCACAAGTTAATGTTTCCTTAAGCATTTTACAGTGACTGTAGTATACTGTATTAAACTTTGTACTTTCAACTGTAAATCTCTTATGTTGACAATTTTTGTGTTTTTTTTTCTTTTTTAGCTATCTCTTTCATTACATCTGCCATGACAGAATCATATACCTGTGTATCACCGATGATGTAAGTATAAAATTGGCTCAGATATCTGTGTATTTGTTCGTTTAGGGGTCAGTGGGAAGTTGAGTGATATATATTTAGAGTCCCTTGAAATGCACTTTATGTGAATAGCTGAATATATGGAAGAGTTCAGAAGTAAAGTTGAATAATGCAGCAGCCACTTTGAGAAACAGAAATAAAGTTATTGAACCCAAATACATCTCCAACCTACGTTTGTGAAGTAATTTATTGAGCCTATTACAACAGGACGCAGAAAAATACACTCAGAGACACAAGGTAACAATATATTAATTTCAATGTACTTAAAATAATAACTCTTATATTTAACTTTTTTTTTTAACTAAAGGACTTTGAGAGGTCGCGCGCATTCAGCTTCCTCAGTGAAGTCAAGAAGCGCTTCCAGACAACATACGGGTCGCGAGCACAAACAGCCCTGCCTTACGCCATGAACAGCGAGTTCTCCTCTACACTGGCAGCTCAGATGGTGAGTATAACAAGAGCCTGAGCATATTGAGCAACGTTCTCTTGTGAAGGCCCTGTGACTGCTGTTTACTTCTGTAGTCACACATACTCCCAGCTGCTGGAACAACCTTCCAGAGGACCTGAGAGGAGCTGAAAGCATTGATATTTTTAAACGTAAACTAAAAACCCATCTATTTAGTCTGGCTGTTATGTAGTGTTTTATAATTTTATAATGTTATGGTTTTATTGTTTATACTTATTTTATTTATCATCATCAATATGGTGTTTGTTTTGCTCCATTTTGTCTAATCAAAATTTTATTGCTGATCATTATCTCTTTTATTCTGTTTTATTTTGTTGGAATTTCATTGTTTTGATGCCATTTGCTTATTTTTTGTAGTTTCACGTTTTTTTATTTATTTATTTTTATTGTTATTTCCTTGTATTTTATTTTTCTTTTGTTATTTTGGATGCCCATCTTTGGTTGCTTTCATATTTGATGAACTTTTGTGTTGGCTGTTGTGGTGTGCATTGGTCTCTAGGTCCATTTTTAACCTTCCACATTTTTGTCAATCGTCTGTAGAGCACTTTGAATTGCATTTAGCTTGTTTGAAAGGTGCTATTTAAATAATGTTTGATTGATTGATTGATTGATTGATACTGATGAAGTAATCACTTAGATCTCCTTTCCATTTCCTTCTTTATATTTCTCTTTGTAGAAACACCACTCGGACCCACGGGGATCAGATCGTGTCACTGAGACTCAGATGCAAGTGGATGACCTGAAGGGCATTATGGTCCGCAACATAGGTGAGCTTCTCATGAGTTTCCACGTGGCACAGTAACCCCGAAAGGACCTCTTTTCATGCCTCCGTGCCGGAAACAGCCGTGGCCGGAGGTATTATGTTTTCAGGTTGTCCCGAAACAAACGGCCACTTGGAGGACGCAAAGATGAACTGATTGGATTGTAGTGGTCAAAGGTCACTGTGACCTCTTTGCCATGACTCAAGAATTCATATGCTAATTATGACAATTTCCCACAAACGTCTAACAGGATAAATGATGAAGTGATGACAGTTTGGACAGACGTGGTTGTAAACTGCAACTTGACTGGTTGGCGAAGTCATACAACTGCGAGGCGGTAATTGTAGTTTATATGTGGCGATAGAGTGCTGCAGGAATGAGTCCTAAAACAAGGAAATGAGTGAGCATTTTAGCACTTCCAGTTCCCTTGTCTAGAAGTTAATGTTTTGTTTTTTTTTTAAATGTTTTTTTCGTTAGATGCCTGAAATAAGGTCTGTGGTTAACACAAGCTGAAAACATAATACCTCCGGCCACGGCTGTTGCCGGCACGGAGGCATATACGTCAGAATGCGTGCACATACGTCTCGTGAATTTTGAAGGCTTTATGTGTCTTTAAAAAGGCGGTTGCTAACAAGTGGCTAAATGAGACTACTAAACGTCATCACGCCGACTCGTTTGCCTTTACAGCCTTGTTGTGTATACTCACGCTCATGCGACCGTGGTGTAGTTTGTTTAGGGGCGATGCTAACTTCCTAGTTGGCCTACAAAAGTACATCATCCCTGGAGCAGTCTATGGGATAATAAGAAGAAGGTATTATTTCTCTGTAGGGTCCTTTCCATAATACTGTCAGACACTTATAATAACAATCTGAGCCTGTCAATGGCACAAACAATCACTTTTAGTGGACGTAAACTGAGGGTACCAGGTTGCCCCAAATGATTACATTACAGCCCATATAGCGTCTGGTGGCTGCGGCGTTCTCCCTCAATATTGGACCAATTTCCGAAATTGTTGTCCCCATTAGTCACTTAGGACGCTTTCACAAGCCAACATATAGTCTGCTTTAATCAAACTCTGTTGCGGTTCGTTTGGGTGGTTGTGAACGCAGTAATCGAACTCTTGTGCAGACCAAAACAACCAACCGAAAAGACCGCTTGCGAGAGGTGGTCTCGGACCGTTTCCAAGCGAACCAAAACGCAGGCTGCCTGTCTGGTCAGTTGTTGAGATGGACACAGGTAAACAACAGGTTAACATGAGTGGGAGAGGACTGACTTGGACTTCCGCAGAAGTCCAATGTTTACTTGACATCTGGGCCGAAGAGAACCTACAGAATATGCTAAATAAAGTCCACAAAAACAGTGACGTTTATAAAGTCAAAAACTGGAGGAGAAAGGATCTGTGCACAGTAGATCAGTGCCGAGTCAGAGTGAAAAAACTTGAAGTCCGCGATTCCCTGCATTGAAGTGGCAGCTCTCGAGAGTAAAAAGATAAATTCGCTCCTTCGTACACGCTAATTATTTTTTAATTTAGTCCACTTTGTTTTGTGCACTGTAAAACTGAACCAGACTAAATAGAAAACGTACCAAAAGTATCAATTTTATCTCTGATTCTGACTAGTCAAACGGACTATGGCTTATGAAAGCGCCTTTAGACACAAAAACATGGAAAAATTGGGTCATCAAGTTACCCTTTAAATGTCCATTTAAAAAGCTTGTGGCATTTCTTCACTTTTAAATGAGTGCAGTGCGTTGTGGTTGCATCGGTGACCTCTACATTATGCTGTACCAGTGAAGCACTGGTATTTGTTGGCCTTCATGCCAAAGCAAATGTTCTGGCAATAAAATTCTGAAATAGTCTCAAATGTCAGTCAGATTTCACCAACCATCTTATATGAATCTCATCACACTGGATCTTTTGTGTCTCCCAAGTTAACTCTGCCTCTCTTTGTGTCTTTTTACAGACTTGGTAGCCCAGAGAGGAGAGAAGCTGGAGTTGCTGATTGACAAGACAGAAAATCTGGTTGATTCAGTGAGTTTATCATCCTACTTGTTTTCATGATGCATGATATTTGGCAGTATACAAGTTTATCTTTTCACAGTAATCTAGAACGCTACTTATACACAAATGTTGTCACTGATGTCACTTTCTCTCTCTACTCCATTTAGTCGGTCACATTTAAGACCACAAGTCGTAACCTGGCGCGAGCCATGTGTATGAAGAACCTCAAGCTGACTATTGTCATTGTGCTGGTGTCCCTGGTGAGTATGGACAGGAATGGTAACTGGTGAGATACTGGTTATTAGTGGGACAGTGGAATGGTTCTTTAGCCAATTTGGTGCATTATTACTTATAATATTAAATTGTTTTTTTTTAATTAAGGTTGAAGTTCGTAACTATGAGCAAATATGATAAAAAAAAAAGTTATTCTTATAAAACAGTCACTATATCCTGATGGTTGTGCATGAGACAGATAGTCTGTGAAAAAAATAATTTTCCTCTGCTTCCTCCTAGTGCTCCTAATGGCATTTGCAAGATTTCAACGTGACTGAAGGATAACAACCAATCAGAGCAGAGCAGAGCAGTCTCTACAGCAGCTGTCAATCACTGCTCGTGAAACTTGTGAACTTTGATCAAACGGTCAAACTAGGCAGCGCTGATGAAATATGAATCAATATTCTGTTACTCTAATGTCTACTTCTCACCTCAAATGTTTTCAGAAACATCCTCTAGTGTACTGTTTACCTGTAAAATGAGAAAGTTTGCTCCGGCCGGTGGGTGGTGCTTGGTTTTGGCTCAACTGTTTTCAACATGGCGTCGGGTCACAAACTTTGAAAACATTTGCGGAGATTGATAGGGATTTCCGTAACAGAATATTGATTCATAGTTGATCAGCGCTGCCTAGTTTGACCGTTTGATCATCGGAGTTCACGAGTGATTGACAGCTGCTCAGAGACGGCAAGGCTCCAGCTCAGCTCTGACTGGTTGTTTTTGTTCGAGTGTGGTAGAAACTTGCAAATGCCATTAGGACCACTAGGGGGAGGCAGAGGAACATGATTTTTTTCACAGATTATCTGTCTCATGCACTTGTCAGGATATAGTAACAGTTTTATAAAAATAAGTAGGGCTGTCAATCGATTAAAATATTTAATTGCCATTAATCGCATGATTGTCCACAGTTAATCGCAATTAATCGCAAATTAATCACAAATTAATCACACATTCTGTATCTCTTAAAAATGTACCTTAAAGGGAGATTTGTCAAGTATTTAATACTCTCATCAACATGGGAGTGGACAAATATGCTGCTTTATGCAAATGTATGTATATATTTATTATTAGAAATCGATTAACACAAAATAATGACAATTATTGTACAGAAACCCTCACAGGTACTGCATTTAGCATAAAAAAATTTGATCAAATCATAACAGACTCAAGCCCAACAGACAACAACAGCTGTCAGTGTGTCAGTGTGCTGACTTGACTATGACTTGCCCAAAACTGCATTTGATTATCATAAAGTGGGCATGTCTATAAAGGGGAGACTCGTTGGTACCCATAGAACCCATTTTTATTTTCACATATCTTGAGGTCAGAGGTCAAGGGACCCCTTTGAAAATGGCCTTGCCATGGCTACTACAGCTTTAATTTCCAGCTATGATGACGCTCAGCTGTCCTCTAAAACTCCCGTAATTTACATCACATCTTCACTGAAAACACATTTCAGCAATGATCCTAAGATCCTAAGAGGGCTCCTCAGCATTGTTTGACATTGACTGAAGGAATTCCTCCTGCGATTGAATGGCTCACTGCGTGATTAATCAGACAGTGGTGCGGGAAGTAAACATTGCTTTTGTCCTGTTTCCAGGTGGTCATTTACATCATCGTTTCTGCTGCCTGTGGAGGCCTCAGCTGGCCCACTTGTGTCAAATGAGTGGAGGATAGTGGGGATAAAAGAGAAGGAGATAAAGGAAGAGGGGGAGAAGCGCCTGTTCAACTCTGCCCTCCAGTGGACACAGAAGGACACACAACTTTCCTTCCTCTACTCCTCCAGCTTCAACATCCCCGGAAGGACACACATGACGCTGCTCCTCCTCCTGCCTCCTTCTTCTTCCCCCTCTTTGATAGCGTGCACATCGACTTGCCTTCTGGACAGGGAGTCCCACCTCATCATACCCACACTGATGGACAGCAGCCATGTGGCCTAAAACTGATGTGGAACAATAATCTTGTCTTATACTAGTCTGGTCCATTCATCCTGTCTCATGCACTTAGTGGCCTGATGTATCAGTTTGTGATACTGTCCTGCACCTCTCTATGTATTTAATCCATTCAGACTGATACCGGAATGACCCACAAAGATTTCAGAGATTGCATTGTTTTTGTCCTGCTTTTCCTTTGATGCCAACAGGGACACATGGGACCTGCAAGTATAAATAAGTAGCATGTTGCAGATCCATCAAGAGGGAATCCCACAATACAGTGTCTGTTCCTCTGTTATATAACTGAAAACTAATTTTTGACAAAACCAATGCAGTATGCTGTATGTCTCAAATGTCTAATGAACCATGTTGGTGGTGTCTCATGAACACAGATTTTCTGATTTCCTTCTTGTTTTATTGCCAAGCACAGTCGTATATTCTAAAATGGATGTTGTAAAATACCAGATATGATCATATAAATAAATATTGTAAATTTGATTGATATTACTGACTCAAGAGATGTAATGGTTCTTTTAAATCAAGCCTGAGTTTCGAGGAAATCCTTAATATCCTTTCCCACCTCGATAGGAGGCTTCCTTTCACCCTTTTAGGATGTTCAGTGTGCCCAAATGTTCTTTCTGTTAACACAATGCACTTTCTACATTGTACATAGATTTGCTTCCTGGCATCATCATATGGTTTATAATCATGTAATTATCTAATTATTGTACATCCAGATTTGAAATAATAAAATATGATCAAATGGTTGATCTCTTCAGATGGAATACAAAAGTTTTGATATTTGTGGCTTTTATTTTGGAAATCTGACCTAATTCCATTGATAAGAGCTGAATTGGTGATCATTAGCTAATTGATTAACTGTTAGTGACTTAACTGTTAGTTGTAAAGGGGACGCCAACTCATCACATTGTGTCAAAGTTCAAGCAAACAACACTTTTTTAGTCACGTCTTCGGGGCAAAATGAGCTGTACGACCGGTTTGTAGTTTTTGAATTGGGACATTTGTTTGTTCAGGGCGCTCTGAGAGAGCAAGGCCTATTTAAAGGAGGCTAGGACACTTGGGGGTATGGGGATACAACACATGCGCAGTGTAACTGGAGCTGCGGTCGTGCGTTGTGATTGGCTTAGATTTTGCTGCGCAGGTGTTGTACCCCAAAGACATGACGCGTTGATGAAGCGTGACCACACCTCCTTCAATAGGCCTTGTCTGAGAGCGGGAAACGACCAGGAGCAAAATAATTATTCATTAGGACCTCGTCAGCGGCTGCTCGCTCCTGTGACAGGTAACGTTACAAGCCACTGCTGTGCTATTTTTTTTATTTAACTATGTGCTTTTTTTATTAACCTAACCTAGTGGGCAAGTGGTAAGGCAGTTTATATGTTTCTCCAACATTACTTAGCTACTTTAGTTGTTAGTAAGCTTGAGTTACTTGAGGTACCAACATTTTAAAACCTCCGGTCAACAGAAATTAACGGTGTGTTAGCTTGATAGCTAGCTGGCTAATTAGCGACATTAAGCTAATTGACGTTCTTTTGTCAACCGCTGTTTTCCATTCTCCATTTTTTGTTTTCGACCGTTCATGGTTAAAACCTAATGTAACGTTAGTTAATGTTTGTCTGCTATGTTTGTAACTATATTTACGCCATTTTAACATAACACTAGCTTATTCCCTAATCTTTTAAAAGGTCTCAGACGTGTTGTGTACGTTAGTCTTCTGTGTTTTAAACCATTTATGGACTTGAAAGATTATTTTCCTTGCTATATGTAGATGCATACTGTGTTTACTTCTGCTCTAATTATAGACTCAACTGGCTGGAGGAGGGCTCACACGGATATTGTTGTACCACCAATGACCTGGTGTGTTACAGGAGCCAGAGAGGAATAAGGTACTCAAACACACCCAGCAATATTCATTTATATTTTGGCTTTAAATCACACCTTTGACTACTGTAGGTGACTGTGGACTCCATGTTTATCTGCTTTGCACATTTTTTATAACTTTTTAAGACCAATTTCAATAGGCTTGTGGTGTTAATTGCACTGTATTGCAAGGTGAAATTATTTTGTTGAGCTATACAGGACAACACCACAAACACTGTTCTCAAATGGTACTATAATCAAATGTTTAACTCCTCACAGCGAAGGAGGGTTTAACTTATTATAAGACAGTCACACTGCATTATGCACTACTATATCATACTCCATAATATACTCTGCTATATTCTGCTATATATTAATATACTCTGCTATATTTGCACTACCATTTGCACCATTGGCACACTGTCACTTCACTGCTGTACTTATGTTATCTTATTTTTATTTTATTTTATCTCACTTTATTCTATTTGATTGTATCTTTTTTAAGGTGTATTGGTGTTGGGACTTGTTGTCTAAGCTACTGGATGCCTAAATTTCCTTCGGGATCAATAAAGTATCTATCTATTTAAAGTATAGGTGAATATCTGACACAATATTTCAGACTGAGCTCAAGGGTTATTTCTTGACCTGCAGCTTGTCAAAAAAAATCTTAACACAAGATTCAACTAAAATGTTTGTTGTTATGTGTTGTTGTTGTCCACCTCTGCAAATGAAAGGGGTGTAAGAGTATTGCGATATTATGTTTGTGTATTATGTTACTGCGATTCTGAGAAACACTATCTATTTTTAATTAACCTCTTAAAAATCTGACCGCCTGCCAGCAGACCCAGCCACTATTCTGCCTTTCGGCGGTTGTAGCTGGCTCAGTTTAATAGCTAGAAGTGCAGTGAAGGTATTGGCATCATATGAAACTAGAAAAAACCTAAGGAATCCATTGGTACCAACCATGTCAAACTTGCATGTCGCGAAGGAGGATAAATAACACTACAAAATTACGCTAAATTTTGGTGAGGAAAAACTGGCATGGCCATTTTCACAGGGGTCTGTTGACCTCAAGCTATGTGCATGAAAATGGGTATTATGGGTACCCACGAGTCTCCCCTTTACAGACATGCCCAGTTAATCATAATCACATGCAGTTTGGGGCAAAAAACATGTTTTTTGAATGCAGAATAAACGTAATATTTTCACCTATTCTAAAGTGATGTATTATTTCTGCATACTGGGGTCCCTAAACAGTCTTGGAATTACATAAATTGGGTATGACTGGAAAGCTGAGACTCTTGGGGAACCAATGAGCCCAAGTATATTCATGTGTAATGATGTTAGTCCCCATAGTAGCCATTTCACATAGTGAATTTTGTATTACTCAGATTTTATACATATGGTGGTGTCTTTATACTATGACAGTTTTCCTAAAATTAGATTGGAAAAATCGCAATATATCGCCTAGCTTACAGTATTGCACTATATTGAATCATTACTCCTGTATCATGATGCGTATCACCAGATTCTTGCCATTGCACAGCCCTAGGAAATGCAATGTGTATTCAGCATAAGCATCACAGTATAGGCTAACTGAATGAATAGCTAACCAAGATACATTTGCGCAGCTGCTGACATACCTGACATGTCTCTGTTTTTCACTAGATGGCATAGGCACAGCTTTCTTTTGAAAGCCTTTTTCTATTTCTTCTTGCTGAAGCAGACTGACTAATATTCTGACTGTTGAAAGACAGTGCCGTGCTATTCTTCTAACCGGGCTCGTTGGTGTGGTTTTGTTCCCTGCTTTACAGAGGACAGCGTTGTCCCTGTGGTATGCTGGCTGGAATCCCCCAGCTTGACCTGCTGCCCTGTGGTAGTGTGCTGCAGCTCTGTGCCTGGGCTTTTGATGGCTGTCCCTGCTACTCATAACTGATCGCTGTATGACACTGATACGTCCAGTCACCCACGCAAAGGCAAAGGCAAAGGCAAGGAAAGGCCATTCGAGGCTTTCTGCAAAGTGCCTTAGGGGCTTCAGAAATAGAGAAGCATTGTTCTGTTGATCTCGCTCTCAGTTTTAAATGTATAATGCAATTTGAAGGCAGTAACTTGCATTGGATTTCTCTTGGACAGACAGAGGTATAGTGGGGCCACATATCAAACAGTAATGTTGATCATGAATCTGAGACAATTACAAAAATAACCCCATTTTATTTTTTGACAAGGCAGAATGGACTCTCAAAACACAGGGTCTAGTAGACCACACAGTAGTGGGCAGTTTACAGTGAGTGTCGGGTATCAGAGAGATTTTGGCAGGTTAGCCTCCTGGTTTTGAATGTATTGTATACAAGTCAAGTCAATTTTATTTGTATAGCCCAAAATCAAAAATCACAAATTTGCCTCAGGGGGCTTTACAATCTGTACAGGATACGAGCAACAGAGGAGGGATCCCCCTTCCAGGATGGACAGACGTGCAATAGATGCCGTGTGTACAGAGTAACCTATTTGCTCTCCCGGTTGACGCACACAAAGGGAGGCCCGCACCTGTATTAACGGGGCGGCTAAGCAGCATCTAACAGAGCCATGAATTAAATTTATTTAACCACAATAATAAAGAATCTATTTCAGTTCTAACACTATTATAGTAGATTAATTGCAAAAAAAGATATTATGCATCTGCATTCACTTGGCGAATCTGTCAAGACATCATCACTTTATTTATATATATTAAAGGGACTGTTTGTAACTTCTTACACGTATAAATCATTACGGGTCGGTGTCCCCATGCGCGCACGCGTGTGGGTATGCTGTTCAGAGACTCCAACACAAACTACACGGAAGCACCAAAACTGCAAAGTTATATCTAGTGAAGCCCGTCTTGCAAAACAGTGTTGGCTCCGGCCGCGGTCGGAGGACTCGGGGGAGACCGTAGCTTTGGTCTCCAGGGCCAGAGTCTCTGCTCTGCTTCTGCCTGGATGCCTTCACTCACACACCGCGCTCGTTCTCACCCGCTCAACTCGCTCCATCTCCACGTGCACGTGCGCACACTACACACTGCAGAAGAGTTAGTTTAGTTCTGAGATTATCTAGTGAATGTACAGTGGAGGTTTGTGCATAAATAAATGCTGCAGCTCCTCCAGACCAACAGAGTTTTCCCATGTCTTGTGAAGTGACGGGGCTCCGCAGCGAGTTACGTTATCGTCTCCGACCGGGTGTCGGTGTTCCCTCCGCGGTCGGGAGGCTGAAGTAGGAAAAGCCAACACTAGGATCAGCATTGATTCATGGAGAGACCTTCGTCTGGTCAGCTAACATTACTGCCAAGCAGCTGAAATATAGAGTGATATTGTGGTTTTAGCTGAATGTGTCGCCTCACTGTTTTGATGGACGCTCGCTCACATTCAGGTAGCGCGTGCACACGGGCGAGCGCGAGCAACAGGACGCTGACTGTCGTTGACATTGCGGCCACAAGTGTTGCTGTTAACAACCAATTTCTGATTCTTACAAACAGTCCCTTTAAGAAAGTTGATTTAATAAAAAAGACTAACTCATTTAATACACTGAGTCACTTTATTGAAACTGAGGATTTTGTTTGAGGATTTGTAATTTCTTTATAGGGTTATGAGCTTTTCTTAGATACAAGTAGGGGTCGCTTCTACGAAAATAGGTTGGGAACCACTGCTCTATACCACGATTTACATCTTGTGTCTGGTTAAGATTAGACTGTAGTTCCAGGGGTCAGGGGCCTTGTATAGATTAAGCAGAAATAGCATTAGGTCTTAGAGGTCTTAGACTCTGGTGTCACACCACTACTGCAGTGTCAGGATCAGGTGTCGAGCTGTTTGTGTACAACATGAGGCTGTGTCATCAGACAGTGACATTATCAGTGGAGGACTTTGGAGCACTTATCAGCTGTAACCAACATTGTAATGTGTCTTGCCATCTTGGAGTAAGTGAGTTTCTATGCAAATTCTGGTTGGGAACTAGGAATCCAGGCCTCCCGTCATTCTGCTCCCCTTTTCACTTCTCCTTCACTAAAAAGCAGCCTGATCCATTCCCTCATAAAAGAGGGACTTTGGCTGCTTAGCAACAGTGAATGCCAACTCAGTCTGGCAGGCCATGGCCACTCCCCCAGCACTGGGCTCGGCATGGATAAGGTAACATGTTGCTTTCTATCTTGCTTGCTCCCTCTGTAAACTTCGGAGTGGAACTCTACACTGAGCATAGTCCATAGCTGAGACCTTGACATGCCTGCACTGGGGTTGCTGTTGTGTTTGACACAGTGGCTGGTCGGAGAGATTGCTGATCCAGTACTGTAGTAGGCCTACAGGGAAGGGAGGAAAAAAACAATCTAATGCCTGCACAGGGGGCACCCTCATTCAGGCTGTGACGTTACTGATGCACGGTTGACTCTGAACACGAGGAGGGAGGAGTGGTGGTGGGACGGGGGCTGTTGGTGTCTGGCTGAAGCACACTCGCACACCACTGCCGGCCCAGTTGGCCGGATTTAGCGCTTTGGAAGGAAAGCAGTAATGGGATTTTCTCTGAGAGGGTAAAAAGAGCTGGGTGAACCTGTAAACAGTGAGTGATCTGACGTGATACAGCACAGCTGACTGTGGAGAATGGCAGTATTGAGTTAGTTCATACTATAGTTGATCAATTTCTTAGTGAAAGGTAAGTGTTGTTTTAAAAGGTATTTTTTCTGCAGTGTTGCTTTCTATTCACTGGCTCAGTTTGTTGTGGCTTATCTTGGTGGTTTTATTTTTACATAAACATCGTCAGTTCATGGTTTTCTCAGGTGCAGTTGTACTTTACATAACAGTGTAATGCCCAGTCATGTTTTTAACCAGCAAAATCACTGTTCTGCATTGTGTGGGAAGATACTGCAGTGGCGTTGGAGGGGCAGTTCTTCTTGCCAAGGTTCAATGTGCAGCAGTTTGCCAAGGCTGTATAATTTATTGTACAGATTGTAATTTACAGTAAGGCGTGTTGTTTCTCTGCCTGTTAAACAAACATATCCAGATTTGGACTGTTGGTCATGTTGATAAAAGCAGAGCTGCTTTCATACATTTTATCAGCAGTAGTGTCGAGTGTCCAGTAAGGCAGATTTAAATATTAACACATAATAATTATTGTGGCATATTTATATTTTGAAAATGTCATTCTCCCAAATGTTTAAGCCAAAGATCTCTTTAAAGACTAGTGTAGCACTCAGTTATTCCAGCTGAGGTCTTCATTTATGGTGCGGCTGTTGTCTTTACAGACTGAACATTGCTCTAAGGTTGAACATTTTCTAATTAGCATTTTGAAATATGCATGTTTGGAGGTGGGGGCCAGAATTATAGTCGACAATGTGTTTTTGATTTCTCCATTAGTGTCTTGTTTAAAAAATAAAAAAAATATATATATTTGAGTTGACACTTGCTGAATGCCATTTGTTGTTTCTGTTGCTTGCCAAAATTGGTTTGTAAAGGTGGCTGATGTTTTGGCTATGAGAGAAAACTGTCAATGTATTTATAGTTTTGTGCACCTCAAGCTTGCAGCTACCTCTAGTGACTCCAGGTATCCATGACTCTTTAACTCTTTAGTTACATCACTCACTTTAAGTAGAGCCTTATTTGCCTTTATATACATAGGGGGAAAATGTCTTATTTTTGCACCCAGACTATTCAACTGCTGGAGTTTTGATATTGCTACAAAATAAACCTCTATCTTAGCAGTATTACACACAGACGAGCCAAAGGCAAGCAGGCTGCCACTCAAGATTGAAAACATGAGATTAACATGCTGCATATTGTAAATTGAAGCCTCTCTTTTTCTTAAGACATGTACTATGTTTTATTTAGAATGCTGTGACAACCAAGAAAACCCCTTGAGCTCAGGTTTATTTTAAAGTAAGTCATACTGTATGTTTTCTGCATTGTGTTTTGTGTTTCCTGGGAAGGTCTTGTAGCCTCACTGATCCTGCCCCTCCCTCCTCAACCAGTATATTCCCTGTCTCCTAAAAAGTATGTTCACATACAACTAAACTGCATTGTGAATTATGTTTCGAAGGAAAAGTATTTTGTCCCGGATTGCATTTATTTCTGACAGTCTGCAGAGGTCTGTGTTAGGAGGAGGTCTGATCAAACAAACACAGGACTTTCACCCAGGAGGCCGCTGTTCGTGTCCCATGTGAAGCCAAAAGTCAACATTGACAGGAGACTTTGGCCAATTTCAGAGAGTGTTCCTATTGAGCGTTCCTATTGGCTGTGCTCCGGCTGGTGGGCGGTGCTTGGTATAACTGATCTCAACATGGCTGCCGGGTCACAAACTTTCTCGTTTTACAGCTAAACGGTACACTAAAATATGTTTCTGAAAACTTTTGAGGCGAGAAATAGGCTTTACAGTAACAGAATATTGATTCATATTTGATCAGCGCTGCCTAGTTTGACCGTTTGATCGGAGTGTGCGAGTGATTGACAGCTGCTCAGAGACGGCAAGGCTCCAGCTCGGCTCTGATTGGTTGTTTTCCTACGATCTGTGAAATCTTACAGATGCCATTAGGAGCACCGGAGGACACAGAGGCACTTGATTTTTTTCAGATTACCTGTCTCTCTCTACTGTCAGGATATAGTGACCGTTTTATAAAAATAACTTTTTTAATCATATTTGCTCCATTTCTACCCACTGCAGCTTTAAACAATGTAACAAACAGTCATTTTAAGCCAAAACTTTAAGTTTTTTACTAAACCTAACCAAGTAGTTTTGTAGCATTTTTTGTTTTTTGTTTTGTTTCAATTCACATTAACCACACGTTTAATACTGTTTAAAACTGCGACCGTAATCTGGGGGAAAATATGTTTCCCTCAAAATGTAATTGAGAATGCAGTTTAGTTGTATGGGAATGTAATTTTGTTAGGAGACAGAGTTGACTTGACAGAAGTGCAGTAGACTATGCACAATTTTTCTCCCAACAATCAATATACTATATGTTGCTGTTTCATTCACTATTTTGGGTTGATTACAACTGGGAAAATTGGACAAGTTTTTCAGTTTTGTTTTTTTTTCAACTTTTTGCTATAGAAACATGTTAGGATTATTTATTATTCTGCTAAGTATTACATTTTCTTATATGCACCAGGATGTCTGGAGTCTGCATACTGGAAAACTTTCAGGCTGTTGGTGACTTGATATCTTACTCTCCGGTGGCACATGCCACAATGGTGCTTTTGTTGTAGTAGACGCTGGCAAGCTTAGCAGTCCAGTCAGCTTAAATAAACACAACAGTACACAACAAAGCAGTTAAGACTGCCGTTTACTTCTCATGCCAAACCTACATTGGCTCGTTTCAGGCTTGTAACTGCTTGGCCAGCCTCACATTTAAGCTTTTATGAAACCATGATTCGGGAGAGACGGAAGGCGTGTCTGGTAAAACATATCTTTATACAGTAACTTGGGTAATTTGATATTCAACAATCTAAATGAAATCACATCTTGTATCACATAGCACAACTAGGAGATAATTTAGACTTGCACTACAACATTCCCTGAGCATGATCCTGATGACTTTTGCATTTTTCATTGAGCTAAGTCATAAATAATTTGAGTATCCAGGTACTGTTACAATGACCAGTGACTACAAAGGCTTAGGAGGGCAAGCCAGAGCCTTTTTGGAGCCCTGAGCTAAATTTTACACTGGGATATCTGGGCATAAGCCTATGGGGCAGTTTGGGACGCTCCTGTTAACATTCAGTGATGTCAGCATAGATTGTGTAGTAACATGGGTTATAAAAATTTGACCTTTTCCCCCATTACAGATATTCGTGTCTGATCAACAAAACTGATGGATAAGGCAATTCAGAGCTACAGAAGTATCCTGTCTGAACTTCAAAATGTCTAACGTGACATTTAACATGTCCACCGACCAAGTTGGGAGCACAGTTCCTCTGCCCAACAGAGAGGCCCTCTCCCTCGAGAGTCAGTACAGCAACTCGTCACTGTCACCTTCACCTGACTCCAACAGTAGTATTTCAAACATGTGTGACAAAGAAACCAACAGCTCCCCTGACATCAACATGCTGGAGTGCTGCCTCAGCAACGGCTCCTACGTGGATAACCCCTACAACACCACCGAACCCCAAGATAATGTATGCTGCAGCGTAAGCATGAACCTGAACCAAACTTTTATCACCACACCCGTTAACGGCAGCGTGAATTTCTGGAATGAAAACTTGAGTGTGATGAGCAACCGTGAGACGGGATTGGAGAACACAGAGGATGGAAGTAGCAGTGCAGTGATGTCTCCAGACTCTGTTGGGAGGGAAAGCCAGCTGAGTTCAGGCGAGACTTCCCGTAGAGGATCCACCGAGAACGACTGCTGCTCCCTGAGCTCTGGGGAAATGGTAATAAGGAGCAACAGTTTTTGTCTTGAGGACCAGTCCCTCTTAGTCTCTTCCCTGGAGGAGTCCTCTATGTCTCTGGCTGCGGGCCATCCAGCATTGCTGGCTGATTCTAACCTGCTGTCAACCACTCTGCCGGACGTCCTTGAAAAATCCACAGAAAGAGTCATTGAGGAGAACATAAGCCATCCGTGTCTTGGCACGACTTTCATTCATGCAGAGCTCCCCACTGAGGAAAATGATATGGCAACATCCAACTCTCTTGTAGCTCTGCCAAGTGAGAACGAGGGAGGTCTTTCGATGACCTTTGTCTGTGAAACATCTCCTGCGGATTGCGGAAAAGACGCTCAGTTTGCTAGTGCTGAAGCAGAGCCGTTGCCCCATTTCCCTGGAACATTTACACCGGAACAAGGCAAGACCCTTGTGTCCACTCTGTCAGCTATGCAATACACTGATAAGGATGTCCATACTTCCACTCCAGTACTAGACATTGGGAACATGATTCCAAGCTTCCCCTCCTTTTCAGAGTCTCCCTGCATTGAAAACGCAGCCAGCCCAGGACTGCACCCTGTTAAACGGCAGCAAATCTCTGGGACTCCTAACCGTTTGGTTGCAGGACCGCCGCCTTCAGCCAGCAAAGTCAAGAAAATGGAAATTAAGAAGTTTCCCAAGTCGGACTTCAGCAGCGTAAAATCTAAAGTCGTGACAAGAAGTGTGCATCAAATGTCAGCGTCAGGCCCTGCTTCACAGCACAAACCGCCACAAGTTAACATGAACAATAAACACACTGAAGAACTTAGAGGAGCAACCATCAGGATTAGTCCTGCCAAGTTAAGGAGTAGCACTGCAGTTGTCTCTACCACTACTAAAATGGTCAATGATGCTCAGAGACGAGTGAATACAGGGGCTGCTAATTCGGGCGTGAAAACGATTCAGTCATCTGGGCACAATGCTGTAGATGGACAGGGGAAGAGCAGAGCATCCCCACCTCACCAACACCCAGCTGCAAGTAAACATGCTTCAGCAGTCCAATGCAGCTCTAAAACAGAACAAGCAGCAGACGCCGCAGTGCAGCATTCTGGCAACCAGACCCTCTGCTTATCATCCTCAGAAAAATCCCCTGATAGAAGTGGCCAAACGGATCCCAAACCAACTCCAAAAAAGGGCGTGCTAAACAAAATTGAGGTCAGGTCAGACTCGGCTTTAGGTCATGACAAGCCTCCTGTCCTCAAGTCGCGGCCTCGCTGCTCATCGGAGAGTTCATCATTGTCATCCAGGCTACCCAGGGAGAAGAGAGCAAGTGCACAGTTTTCAGCCAGCTTTATCATTCCCAGAGCTGACACCCACGTGGGCCAGACCAAACCAGGGAACCTGAATAAACAGGCCACAAACGGACCTGCTGAGAACTCCACCAGAGAGGCTAAGAGGATCAGCCTGGTGGTGAGTATGGATTTATAATGTAAACAATTACAAAATCTGCAATCATTTTTTTACTTGTTTTCACGTACTGTTAATATTCATGTTCTTCAGTGAGCCACATTAAATCCAAATATCTTGGACACAGAGATTTGGTTGGAGCTGCCAGGGATCTCCGGGAAAATGTTTGTTTGTGTTGTGAACCATGGGGACCAATTGCATAGAGCTGAGGGACTGAGTGAGAAACTGCTCTCTTTGCAGGCAGAGTCCAGAAAATCGACGACTGCGGGAGCCTCATGGGATGAGAGTAAGAGCAGATTTCGAGGACGCCCATCTCCTAGACAAACAAGAGGAGCACCACCTTCACTACCTCCAGCTTCCAGTCCCAGATCAGACACTCTGTCAACCAGGCAGAGGCAGGGAACCCAGGGGAGGGATGTACACAGGACCTCCAAAACTGTAGGGACACCACAGTCCAAGCAGAAGGGCATCACAGGTAAGTGGGGTACATAGTAATTGGGTTAAATACTGTACATGCTTTGTGTTTTTTTTTATCAAGTTAAGCTGAGCCAGTGATAATACCGCAAGGGCCTTGAGAAAAGTTTAAAGTTGTTCTTCATATGTTTCACAAATGGGAAAGTTGACATATAAATGTCAGTAAATAAACATTGAAAGTAGGTCACAATCAATACCCTCATAAGTGACTAAGCAGAGAGCGAAGGATTCCCTTACTATTTCCTCTGTTTACACAACAGAGAGAGAGAGAGAGAGAGAGAATTGTGTAATAGACCTGTGTAATAGGCCTGTGTAAATTGAAACAAGCCGAGTAGAGAAGTTGCTTGGACTGGACTTGAAGGGCCGTGTAGGATTGAAGGCAGCACCAGAGGTACATGGTTTTGTGTGGGGTTTATGTACTGTAGCTGCAGCAGGATCCTTCAAAGCAACACAATGATGTTGTAGGTAGGGCTGTCAATCGATTAAAATATTTAATTGCATGATTGTCAATAGTGATTAATCGCAAATCAATCACATTTTTTATCTGTTCAAAATGTACCTTAAAGGGAGATTTGTCAAGTATTTAATACTCTTATCAACATGGGAGTGGGCAAATATGCTTGCTTTATACAAACGTATGTATATATGTATTATTGGATATCAATTACCAACAGAAAACAATGACAAACATTGTCTAGAAACCCTCACAGGTACTGCATTTAGCATAAAAAATATGCTCAAATCATAACATGCAAACTCAAGCCCAACAGACAACAACAGCTGTCAGTGTGCTGACTTGACTATGACTTGCCCCAAAACTGCATGTGATTATCATAAATTGGGCATGTCTGTAAAGGGGAGACTCGTGGGTACCCATAGAACCCATTTTCATTCACATATCTTGAGGTCAGAGGTCAAGGGACCCCTTTGAAAATGGCCATGACAGTTTTTCCTCGCCAAAATTTAGGGCAGGTTGGGAGCGTTATTTAGCCTCCTTTGTGACAAGCTGGTATGACAAAAAACTGAGCCCGCTACAACCTCGGAAATATAGATTGCGTTAAAGAAATTAGTGGCGTTAAAACGAATTTGCATTAACATGTTATCGCGTTAACTTTGACAGTCCTAGTTATAAGGTAGTGCTTTATACTCTTCAGATGACTAATAAACATTTGATTTATTTAGAAGCTTGCCGCCATCATTTCACAAATAATGAACATGACAGATTCAAATAATAAATAGCATTATTTAACTTTTAATTTGCGTAGCTCTGCTCCACATGCCATTGTAAACTGAAATGATTTCAGGTTGTAGTAAAGCAGTCTCCCCATCAGATGGCGACATTCAGCAGTTCCTCTAATAGACCTACTGTCAGCCTCATGATGAGCTCAGCCATGTCCCACAGGAACTGTGTTGGATACAGATGTCCCCTCCGGTCTCTTGTCCAGGTCTTGGGGATAAACAGTCAACTCCCTCTGCCTTGCTGCTCTTCATAGTAAGAGGAGTCCTGGGGAAGGAGGGGGGGGGGGACTCTTCCTCTGATGGGAAGCCATCTGTACGAGTGGAAAAAGCAGGGGAAGGAAAGGGAGGTTTTGAGCTCAAAGTGAGAACATAGTGTTGGAATCAAGAGTCCTGAGCACAGTAAAGCAGTAACCTTCACATGCATGCTCTGGCTACAGGGACACATCAAAGGGATGCATTATTTTTCTTAAGCGTAAAAAGAATTTTTGTTAGTTTGTTCATATTTGACATGTTTGCTGTAGCAAGTAAGATACATGCAGGTAAGTTTTGTACAGTTTCTTTATTAAAGCTGAAGTAGGCAAGATTGGAGCAAATATGATTAAAAAAAGGTATTTTTATAAAACGGTCGCTATATCGTGACAGTAGTACATGAAACAGGTAACCTGAAAAAAATCATGTTCCTCTGTGTCCTACTGTGTCCTCCGGTGCTCCTAGAGGCATCTGAAAGATATCACTTACCGGAGGAAAACAACCAGTCAGAGCTGATCTGAGGTCCGCTGTCCAGCTGCCGTCTATGAGAGCCAGCTGTCAATCACTCGCAAATTCCGACCAAACGGTCAAATTAGGCAGCGCTGATCAAATATGAATCAATATTCTGCTACTGTAATGCCTATTTCTCGCCTCAAATGTTTTCAGAATCATCTTTTAGTGTACTGTTTAGCTATAAAATGAGAAAGTTTGTGACGCCGCTGCCATTGTGAAATCTGGTGAAGGAACACCAAGTTCCGCTCACATGACCGGAGCACAGCCAATAGGAACGCTCTCTCTCTCTGAAATGACCTGTGATTGGTCAAAGTCTGCCGTCACGGCTAGATTTTCTAAAGCCTGAAAACAGAGCCATGAGAAGGTGCAGAAGTGTAGTTATCTCTCAGAACACTTGAATTACAATATGCTGAAAGATTATTATGGAATTTTTGCCCAATGATGCCAAAAATATACTGCCTACTGCCACTTTAAATGTAACAAGAAATAGGTAAGCTGTTGGGGATCATTTAAAGTTTTTCATAAATTTAATATTTACATTGTTTTCCAAGCTTTTAAATGTGCTTTTTTTTTTTTTTACTAGTTTTGGTTATGGACAAATGTCTCTAAAATATCCTATGAACAGGACTTACCTGATTAATTAACTAATTTACCATAAATTGTCTGGTTTGTTAAGCCTGATTTGGGAGTCTAGGAGCTCTGTTGACATTTTTATTGCCCGCGTTTGTACTCATGATCGATACACTGGTAAGCTCAGTATGTGTATTTGTTCTTAATAAATGGGTTCATGCTGCTGACCTCCAATGTTTATGTGCGCTCTATTGCATCCCAGGCAGTCAGAGAGTGCAGGCAACAGGAGAGTCCCTTGGAACCGCCTCAACATCAAGCATTAAGCCTCAGCTGAATGGATCCCGACCTCCTCATACTCCCACTCGGCCCTCTCTTATGGGCCCTCCCCCTACTCCTACTTCTAGGCTACCACGCAAGCCCCCGGGGCCATACAGGAGCCTTACTGAGGCCAGTGCTCACATGAGCGAAGCTGCTGGGAGAACACAAGGTAAGCCTAACAAGGATTTACATCGTTTTTAGAAACAGGATGTTCAGTCCCCACATACTATTACATGAAGGTATAAAATCAGTTTAATGCAGGTGTTTTCTGGAATCAGGCCACATCTGGACATGGAGGGGAGGGGCCTCTGTTCTAAATAGTGACCCACTTCAGGGCTGGGCTTGGATGTAAATCTCCTTGGGGCAAATCTTTCTCTGATTTTAATACCTCCACATCTGCCAAGATACAGGGGCTTGGCATCTTAAAAAACATTTATTTTAAGCTCTGTAAGAGTAGAACATCTTTCAAAGCTATCAAAATCTGTATGAATGAGTTGAACTCCAGTCCAGTGCCAGCAAATCATTTTGTGTTGCTGCTGAGCTTCGAGTGGTTCTGATGTGTTCTACTGTAATGGTATTTGTCTTGCTGCTGAGCTTCGAGGGGTTCTGATGTGTTCTACTGTAATGGTGTTTGTCTTGCTGCTGAGCTTTGAGGGGTTCTGATGTGATCTAATGGTATTTTATTGTGGTACTGGTGTATTGTATGAAGAGAAGGAGCACTGATAGACAGCGGGCTCTTTTCCTCCCAGCATCCTCAACAGCATGCAGGACTATGATTGGCTGAGGGGACCTATTTTCCAAACTGGGGAACCCCCCCTTGTGTGGTTGTCATGGCAACAGGTTCTATTCCACTCTAGTTCACACACACAGCGTTGCCTGGAGGAGAGTGAGCAGACATACACTACAACCGATGTCGTCTGAGGTGCCGAAAAGGAGCAGTTTCCCTCTTTTTTCTTATAAACCCCAATGGCGGGTTACACAGGACTTCGTAGCTGCACTTGGACTGAATTTCCAGCCCATGTTTTCAACAGCTCCATTTTAATGGCACAGGGCAGTGCAGCATCAAACTGTGATCTCACCCTCTTGACATGCCTGCTCATTGGATCCTATCGTTTTTGTATCATCCCTTTGTTAGCTGTATTTCATGGAAAAGATAGAAAGCTTTGGAGAAGTAAGTGAGCCTGGAAGCAGAAATCATAATTGCAGTATCCATGGTGAAAGAGCTTCTGAATATTTTAATCAGTTTAGCTCAAAGGACATACATATAGAATGAATATGAGTACTGGATTTCAGACCCCAGGAAGTTTTGCTGGTGCCATTGGCATCCGTTAATGGGGATCCTTTCAAATAGATATTTAAATAATTGTTTTACATGCTAGATATTCATTCAGTCATTGTTTATACATTTGATTCTATTGCTATCTCTTGCTACGGTACATTTTGTCATGATGGTCAGATTAACATTACCCTTTGTTAATCTGATTCATTGTATTTTACCTTGATGATTATATTTAAACACATTATTAAAATGCTTGTTATGGTTATACTTTTACAAAAACATGTGCGACCTTCGAAATTTCCCAGCGTGATATGTAACATTTAACCAGCACTTCTCTTGTTGTTGTTCAACAGTTTCTGGAGGAGCTGCACATAAACCATCCCCTTTCAAAAGTGTTGTGCTGAAAGCTAGACTAATCACAACCCCTGGGAAAAACACTGGACCATGTGAGGTCACATCTCTACACACACACTCACACACACACACACACGCTTTTACATTTCAGACTTGATTTTTCCTTTATCTTGTTTTCCCTGTACAAGAATGTGTCTCATTTTTTTTAAATTTTAGTTTGAAGATATTGAGCTTAAATTCTGATCCGAGTCATTAAGTCTCCCTTTCTGAACTCCCATTAGTA
Source organism: Sebastolobus alascanus (assembly GCA_916701645.2). Taxonomy (NCBI): domain Eukaryota; kingdom Metazoa; phylum Chordata; class Actinopteri; order Perciformes; family Sebastidae; genus Sebastolobus; species Sebastolobus alascanus. Next base: position 584,736 of record CAKAOJ020000042.1, read on the forward strand.
GAGTAAATGTGAGACCACATTGATTTTTACATCTCAAACATCTTACACTATGATAAGAAAATGGCCCTAAATCTGACTTGTGTTGAACATTAAACCCTCCCAAAATACTCAAGCTATTGTGACTTCCTTATGTTATTTGCTGAGGACTCTTAGATGTTGATTGAATTAAATCAGTTGTATCTTTGCTTATCAGTAGAACAGTATGCTTGATCAAATTATCTCTAGTATAAAAGCTGTCTGCGGTTGTGGTCAGTTGCCAGTTTTTGCTCCATTATGGGTCAGATTAACTCCAGCTGCTTGTCTCCCCTGGATCTTCTGCTTGTAACAGCTTTGACCACAGCATGCAGACCTTCTGCTCCCTCCAGCAAAGGCGCTTCAAATTCTACAGTCATTCCTCTGAAAAGGACCGCTTCTGCAAGACTTGTTTTTCTAACTCCAAGTGGACCTGGTAAGAGTTAAATTGTTTCCATTTGATTTATGTGTTTGTATTATACTCTTTTTAATATTTAGATGGCTTGTCATGGGTGTGGGATTGGTTTCAGAAGATATTAGTTATTTTGCTTTCTGTAATAATGGTGTAGTTTAACAACAACAAAAAAGAAAATAGAAATGCAGTTTTAAATGTGCTAACCCTGTTTAGTATTCTTAATAGAGACCTGATACATTATGATACTGCTGTATTTGTATCAACCACAAAGAGCACTGTCCTCGGCTGCCTTAGCTTTGATCGATGTTCAAGTCTGGCATCTAATTAGAAGAATATTAACTATAAATAAAAATACGGTAGTGTCTAGAAGATAACTAGCAAATACTTGCAAAAACTCTCGGGAGACTCACTGCCCGACGACCTATCCTAACCTTAACCATTCAAGGTCGATGCCTACTGTAACCTTAACTATTCGACTTCAATGCCTAACCTTAACCATCTTGCGAGACTTTTGCAATTTGCGACAACCTTCAAATATGAATTTCTTTTTTTTTACCCAAGATAACATGCTTTTTTTTTTTAAGCCCTTGGTGTCTACCGTCATCCTTTCAGGCTGCATACAGTCCAAACAAATACTTAACGTTACAATACCCATACTACCATACTATTTAGTATGCCAGAAAAAGATTTATTATGTCCCAATACATAGCATGTCAAATGCAGTATGCTAAAAATACCAGGATGTCCTACTACATCCAGTCGCATTTTAGAGTATGCAAGCCAGCATGCTTTTCTGGCTATCCTGACCCACAATCCTCTGCGCAGTGGATATTAGAGCAAGAGGGTCAAAGTTCAAAGCGAAATGAGTGACAAAGTAGTATGTCCCAATTGTATGCATGCCGCATGCAACAGTACGTACTTTGTAAGGGCAGCTGCAGTATGTACTAAAAGTAAAAACAAAAAGTACGCGATTTGGAACGTAGCCATAAGGTAGAGCAACCTGCATGTATCCTGTGAGGCGAAATCAAGGGCAAAAAAAGTCCAAAAACACTTTTCTGGTGCTCTGAGTGCAAAGTAATAATTAAAGACAACCCAGATAAGGATCAACATTTTTATCAGCTCCTCTGTTCTCTCATCTAGATATAGTGGCTGGACAGTAAGATGACAATGTTTAGAGGTTTTAGTAAAAACATTAATCGGAAACTATAAAAGTAGTACGCCCTTGTGGCTTGTATCCATAGTGCTTCTACTTTCAGCTGAAACTACTGATTAACTAGTATTTTAATGCTGCTCAGTGTTATGCGTAACGTACTTTAGTAAATCAGATGTGGTTTGTGCTCATTTGAACCAGAACATTCAAGTTGTGGTATCCTTTGTGTTCATCAGTGGCAACAACTGTTTCCTGTAAACATAATCACACTGAAGCTGTAATGTGTGCCCTCTGTTTTATTGCCCTTTGCATCTTTTTGTGCTCTTCATGTGTCTTCCTGTCGTTTACAGAAACTAGATGAAAAACATGTTGCATTATATAACACTCAATTAGTCAGCATGTTGTTTTGAGTCTTGGGTTAATAAATATGTTTCGCAGTCATAACTGAGGACACATTTTCACAGAGAGCTGTGCCAGCCAAGCTGTTTTCAGCTCAGCTCATCAGACAAAACCATGCCATGAGTCTGTCATCTCTTGCCATCCCCACTGCTGGTAACACAGGGAAAGAGTGGGGGGGTGCTGGATTAAATTCCCATTGGCTGCAGTTCTGTTGTTAGCTCCTCCCACCCCACCCCCTCTGCTCTCTTCCTAGCATCCTGGCTCTGCTACAGCACCGCCATCATTATGCTTGGAGATGCTGCTTTTGCTCTGCTCTGAGAGATTCATGTGTTTGGCGAATAGCTGAAGCCTGGCTTTACCAAGAGGATTAAGGGATTTTTAGTTGTTTTTTTTTCCTGCCCCTATCACATCTATCAGGCTGTTACACAAACCGCTGGCCAGCCTTTAACCTTCTCTCTATCTCCCAGCCGTCACAGCTGGGAATTAGATTTTGAGTTGGGAGACCTGCCATGCTGAACTGGGTGCCTTCACTTTTTTCAAGGCTGTCCCAGTGTTGTAGCTCTTACTACTGTTTTTTTATTGATTGATTTATTTTGCTATAACCTGAGGCATGATACACTGAGGCACACCATGGCATGTGGTTCATAGCCAGCATCAACCTTCAGCATTTGGAAACCTTTTTTTTTTTTTTTTTTTTAAGTAATTGTTGGCTAAAAACCGTGGCCGTCTTGCTTTGTTTTTGAGAGATGTTATGGTCTCCGAAGCTTTCCCTGTCGTACATCCACGTGCGTCTGACAGCCAAGGGTTTACTCCGAAACATTCAGCTGCTGTCAGGATGCAGGAAGAGCACTGTGGTTTTCCAAGCAGGTCTGTCACTTATATCAGTATCAAATATTTCTGCCAGCATTGTTATGGTTTTTGGGCGTCTGTGCTATAATATTTAAGTCAAGCCTACTGGTATTTGCCTCACACGTAGACCTGTGCAGTTAGCCGTCTCTAAAATCTATTTTTAGGATGGCTGTTTACTAGTTGGCAAAGCAGGAGGTTCATCTTTCATTTACCCACCTTGGTCACCAAAACGTGTTACCCTGAGCAGAAGTATTGTAGGATCCAAATCTTGAATTCAGGAATAATTTTATTTAATTAAACAGCAGAATTGTCTCCTTTAAGTAATATTGACATTTCAGGATGTCTTTTTATTATTTTTAAAGACACCTTTTTTAATGACTGTGTGTCAAAGTGCACTTTGTTTTGCTCTCCTGCTCACTGGGACACCCAGTACTCCTGTTTCACCCTGAGATATACCAAGGTTATTTTGGTTCTTGGTCTCTAGGTTGAACCATGGGAACCTTGTTGTGATTAAACTATGGGAACACAGTAGCTTCCTGTGGTTCCCACATTTAAAGCATTCTTCTCCTGCTTTTAAAAGGTTATGACCAAATATGGTCATTTAGTTTTGCAGTCTCAAAGGTTTTAATAACTCAACTGGATTACAGTAACTGTATGTGTTATTTATTTTATCTTATTTAAAGGTGCTATTGATAACATTCAGCCATTAGATGTCGCGTTCTCCCTCCCCATTCCATTGCATTTACTTCACAACAAGTCGTTGCCAGACACTTACCGTCAATCTCAGCCATTTATCCGTTTTTGCCATACTGACGACACAGAGCTACCACGTGATACCAACTTCGTTATACTATTGGCTCACAAGCTTTGTTAGAAGTGGAGACCAAACGTCCGATATCTTCCACAGAGATGAGCAAAACATTCTTTTGGGACCCGCCAAAATTTTTAAAATTAATTCACAATCATAATCCTTTTTTTTTTTTTTTTTTTTTTTCAGGAAAAGCCACTCTCTTATTCAGCACCTTTCTGAAAGCTCTGTGGAGGTATTATTTTAAAAAATATATATTTCTCAACATAAAAATATTATCAATAAGACCTTAGGAAAGTATTATTAGTTTACTTCAAAACAAATACTTGTTTTAGTATATACAAGGTAACCCCATGCATCAGTCATTTATTTATTTATTTATTTATTTATTTTAGACAAGTGTCCAGTGAATGTTACACTGACAATTATTGTCTGGTATTGTGTCAACCAAGCACTATATAACAAGCGCCTGATTGTGAGGGCTCTCATCACCCATCATGCTTTGTGCTATGGTGTGATATCTCTTACAGCAGCAGAGCACTATGCCGCGGAGTCACTAAATCACTCAGTAGTTGATGTTAAGTTGAAGTGGTACAAAATGAGGGCAACATGTCATCAACTCTGTTCAGACACACACTGATGAAAATAGCTGCAGGTCCTCTGTTGCCGTGGAACAGCAGTCAAAGGGAGAGACGGCCTATGTGCTTATAAAGTCAAATTCAAATGACATTGCAGATGTGTGTTTATGGAAATCAAAAGCCGCTTTACAGTTAAAAACACTGTTAAAATCTGAGACGATAAAGCCAGGGATAATGCTAATTCTGAGACTATATGTTTGCTAATGTGTGAATATATATTCTCTTTCGTAGTAAATACGACGGTTCAGAGATTCACTGTATGAATCTCTAAACCGGCCACCTCTTTAGACCGTTTTGAATTATTTAAAAAGGTGAGTGCATGATTTTTTTTTTAGATACAGCAGAAATGTATTGCATAATGTCCACTTCTGGTCTTGGAAAAGAGCACAAGATAATAGCTGGGGGGGAAATAAACATGTATGGGAAGATCTTTCTGCCAGTTCCTCTTTATATGGAGATGTTAAAAGTGGTATCACGAACATGGCAATTATCCCACTATTTGTTTTAATTGTCCTATGAGGGCTACAGCTGTAACTACATTTTGCTTAAAAAAGAATTCAAAAAAATAGAATACATTTATGAAAAGATGAATAAACTATTGCATACTGTTACATTACTAAGGGATAAGAGATAATAATAATATTAATAATAATACAAAACTCTATTTATATAGCACTTTTCTTAAATATGTTACAAAGTGCTTCACAAAAGAAAAGAAAATGACTAATACATACTAATACATTACAGAGGGATAAGAGATTCAAATGCTACTTACTAACAACTACTTATTTTTCATATCAATACATAGACAATATGATGAATATGATTTTTCCACAATATGATGTGAGCTGCCGCTCTGCAGTAGAGTTTGCCTTTCAGGTTGGCTTTCTTCTTTTATTCTTGTGGTACATGTTGGCTGTGATGCAGCTTGAGATGGCGTCCCTTTTTGCTCTTTGCACAGCCAGCAGAGGGCATCCTCATTTAAAGAAACCCTTTTAGGTTTAGTGAACTGCAGCATCATCAGAATGATTGAAAGCTGAGCAGCGGCGCTCAACTGTTTGTTTGGATCTGTGGCAGATATTTCGACATTTCTCATGCTGTACCAATGTACTGTACATGATGCAAAAATAAAAGAAGAGAAAAACATTTCAATATATTTAGTGTAAAAAGAATTATATGTAGAGTAGGAGGATGCAGTCAGGAGATTAAAGTAAGGGATGCAGTTCATTCAAGACCAGAAAAACAGATTTCCGTCTGAAAAAGGACAACCTTGTGCTACAGACAGTACAAGCTCAAGAATAAAAACTGTTCATCAATTAAAGCGTTAGAGGCAACAGCATTCTGAAATTTATTTAAATAGTAAGTAATAATAAGGGGTGTGTTTTGTTTGTCTTGAAGGCGTCGCCTGTATTATATGCTGAACAGTTTACTTTAGCTGTGAAACACAGAGAGGCCACTGAGAAACTAGTTTTTTGAGCTGACCTGCACATCCGGATACGGAGCTGTGTAAACTCCAGTCTGTGGCGTGAACGCAGCATATAATTATTCAGATGAAATGGATCTGGCTTTTTTATTATCCCGTTCTCACATAGAAGCTTTTCATTTTGCTCCATCACAACAGTATTCCCTCTGTTGGAGTGTTATTCTCTCTGCAGTGTTATGTTGACCCAATCAGGCCGGGGCTGTCTGCTCTGCAGCTCCTGGATCAGCTGAAGTTATTTCCTCTTGTTAGATTAAATACCTTCTCCTCACTGCCAATAGAAACTGCGGGGTCTTATTTTGAAAGGCATCCAAGTAAATGCAGCATTATTTTGCTCAGAATATCCCACAGTTACATACTGGTGTTATTCTGGGATGCTCTAAAATGATACCATGCTTAGTGCATCTAAATTTAGCTTTAATATGCTCCAGGTTTTGTGGTTCTTAAAGGACATGATTATAAACACTTCATGGGCAGGGGATGTGCCTACTCAGCATTAGCAGAGCACACTAGGGTGGATTCAACTACAGTGCCTTTTTTTAAGATGATTTTTCATTGTTTTTTCTGTTCCAAATTCACTTGTAACTGTATCAATGTTTGTTTTTGTTTTTGTTTTTCTCTATTCATCTTACGTGGCTCTAACAGCTGTCATTTAAAATAGCAGACAGAGCTAAGTGAGTGTCCCCACAGGCCACTGGTAGAACAGTATATTCCACTCACTGGTACTCAGGCTATTCTCACTGCTGTGTTACATAACGCTCACTACAGTCTCCACACAAACAAACTGTGCTTTCAAAGATACACACAGGTGTCCAATATCAAGTCCTTTTCTTCCCTCTTGACCACTGTACACTGTAGTGGTATTGAGTTTGTGTGTTTGGTGTCCTCTGTTCTGGTGTCTCAGTGTTGTAGCAGAGTAAACAAAGTCTTCTTCATTAGTAGGATTGACGGTAGCTGTTGTATGGGTGTGATATATTTATAAAACTGATGTAAATCAAAGCTACAGTAGCACGGCCTCGCTAAAATAGGTTGTCCTTGGTGACCAGTGTCTGCACAGCATTAGATCGAATCAGGATATGGAAAACTAATTGCATTCAGAGGATCCGTTCTTACGTCCGGGCTGTCGGAGGAGCAGCACTGGGAATCTGGACTGCAGAAATACCCAGGGCTCTGACACTGGAGCTCGCTGCGTCTGTGACCCTGACAGGAGTTGTATAGGGTGGGTGGGGTGGTGCTGCTGTCAGACCAGCTGTAACGCTTATGGAGGGGGGTATGATGATGATCAACGTTGTCACGACACTCAACCCATGTTCTTTCGCAGTGGACAAGAACAAACCCAAGGCCGGCTCCCGCCAGCAGCACCCTCAGCAGCAAGCGTCCCAACCGACCCAGCGTAGTGGACCTCCGGATGTGGTACCAGCGAGCGTTGCCGAGGACGGAAGAAAGGACGAGAACATCAAGCAGCTCAGTGGGCTCCTGGCAGCTAGTAACTGCAGATTTGAGGCCGCCGCCATCGTCTTGCAGCACACTTTGGCTGAGGTATGAATGTTTTATTTATGACAGGAAGTAAATGTTTTAAGACTATATTTGAGCAGCATGGACTCACCAAATTATTTTTCCTGGCAAATTATCTAATGCATATAAAGAGAAGAAATAATGAAATGTATTGCACAATTACTGCAGCTTGAAGCTCCACTGACCTTTTGACAGAAACATAGAGAGGGGTCTTTCGATAACACAGACCTGTTGCAACAATATTATCTATTTGCTGTCAGTAATCATGATACTTCTGGAGATCATCGGCCCAGTTCAGTTTGTGATTGTTGGTATTGGATTGCTACTGCAATACTGCTGAGATCAGCGCGTGGCTCACATTACCATGTTACCACACAAGGTTGCCTAGTATAAAGAAGTTATCACAATATATGTCAGACAGTTATCTATGAGGAATCACAATATCTGTCCAACTAGTGGAAACTATGCCCATAAGACAATTCAGAGAGCAGAAATCTTTTTTTACATAGCTTTACAGAAAGCTGAGATTAAACAGTAGACAAGTACTTAGTTTTATCTTTAACATATGGATTAGAAACAGCCATACGGTGGTAAAACACAGAAATGCCAACAGACCTAAAATGTTCAGAATAAATAAAAGACCGTCTTGATCTCAGATTCTTCTAAAATATCACCTCTTAATCTCAAAATTTACAGTTTGTGGTTTTGTACACACGAAGTCTGACATAATAACAAGTGTTGCAACATCAAATCCTGCGTGTTGACACAAGGCAAACCAAATGCCATTTCTATTTCCAGCAACAGCATGGGGGGCGATTGTAAGGGTAAGGGTATGAGCGGCTGCACACACAGACAACACAAAACAGCCCTGTTGTTGTCATCACTGAACAACTGAAGCAGTCCTGGATCAAAGAGAAATCCTTCTCCATTTAGAAATTCATCTTCATTTCAGCATGTTCCTGTGAAGATTTTATCAGAAGAGCTGAACTTCTATCTAAAAGCTCCCCACGATTGTACCTTTCGTAGATTCAGAGGTTATTCAGGCAGGCATGCATGCCTTTTAAAATATGGATGTTTGTTTTGGATCTGTTTTGGATCTGTTTTAATAGTGGTGCCATGTGATTGGCTTCCAGGAACTGGATGCCCCAAGGGATTAATCTTCCCACAGTGCAGTGCAAACAGGCTTATCCTATCAGCTACCCTCCACCCGACCCCAACCATCAAACTTCCTCATTTAGTTGTTGTCAAAGCAAAACTATGATTTGGTGCTTGGATTCTGTTCTGTATATTTAATCAGAAGCTCTACAGTCTAATATGAGTGAATCATACAATTGAATTAAATTGGCCCAATGCAGTTAGTCAAGATTTATATCTGTTTTCCTGTAAACCTGGAGGAAAAAAATCAGATACTCTGTTTGAGTACATAAAATGTCACAAGCTATTTCAGACCCTCTGGTTAACTTTAGAAGTGTCCTTGTCAAATCCTTTCATACCATATGTGTTGACTGGAACGTACCATCCAAATATAAATTGATTTAAGACACAAGATGATATTTAGTGGCTCATAAATACAGTATTTAGTGTGCCAGTGTTGATGTCTCTATCAAGTAACATTGTCTTCTTCTTTATTAGATTTCAATGAAAATTACATTTTATCTTGTTTTGAGTTCAGATAGATTTAAGTGAGAAGTCACAAAACACTGTTACATGTGTATAACAAATACTGAATCTACTGGTTCAGTGCTGTTAATTAAAACCAGTGATGGGTAGCCTGATGTCCAGAGGGGATTCATGATATATGTGAGATTTGATCTCATCCTCCACTCTCCATTATCCCCTGGTTAACAATGCTGTTGCTTTGACTATTGTCAAACCTCAGCAGCATTCAATCAACACACTGAGATAGTTTATCAGCAGTAATTGTAGAAACACTTGATAAACCAAGGTTAATTTGTATCTAGTAATATCAACAGCTCAGTTAATTCCCCCTGCTAACCCTTCTGCTATTATCAATATACAATATATAAAATCATTATATCTTTTTTCCTTTCTTACTTTGTGTTTGTAGATAGGCTTTATGTCCTTGTCAGATGAGGCCCGATTTGATGGTACAAAGGGCAGACATCAGGTCTGCCAGGACTTTCCTCTAGAGGCCGCTGGGAACTCGGCCATCATTCCTTTGCAATCCACTGGACCTTATCTGACATTGTTGCTACACCTCTGACACATCAGCACAGGGAGTTGAGGGCAATTCCATTAAATGCACATGTGTGAGGCTGTAAAAAGAACCTGCTTGAGCACATACATCTTTATTCAGTTTAGCACCCTTGTACTGCAGATACAGTAGACTTGCTGGGGACCAGGGGGGTGCAGAGGAAAAACACTACAATAGTGACCCTATTTCAAACCCTGCTGCAGCTGTGGTGCTTCCAGCTTAGCGGAGCAGTCCATCACACACACATTAGCAGTGTTTGTAAGTGAGGGATCATATACTTGTTGCTGCCGTGAAGTGTGTTCCAAAGTTCTTGAAACAAGCTGTTGTTTGCAAGCACTATGCTACTGTACAGTAGGCTATGTAATATTACCAAGTGCCACAGGGACTCAGGAGGAAAGGAAAAAACAGAGTATCTTTGCTTCTACCAAGAAACAAGGGAGTGTTTGTTTATGAAAATTTAACAAATGTGTGAACGTGGTTGTGCACCTGAGCTCTCTGCAGCTGAGAACTATTTCACAAAAGTAAACCAACTGTAATACAGAAAGTCACTCAGGCATTTATTTCCTTTGGCCTAGATTACAGCAACTCCCTTTAGTCCTGCTCAACTCCAGAGTTTGACACCAGACAGATCCCTTGTGGCAGCGCTCTGGATAGTTGCAGTTGTGACAGAGGTCATATCAGTCCAACTGTTGTTGCTTAATTTCTGCTGCCGAAAAAGGTAGGGATGCACCAATACTGATATCCCGCCGATACTACCGCAAATAGCTCGCTCGGGTATCTGTGACAATGGGGCTGATCTATTCAATTCAATTCCATTCTATGTCTGTCTTTGTCTGATTACACGTGCACATGGCGATATGGGGGTATTTCACGCTTGCTACACCAACAAGTTCTACGACTACTTGCAATATCTGCAAAGCCAATTTTTCGAGGGGTGGCAGTAGCACTGCAAAATATAACACAACCCACTTAACCGAGCACCTCCAGAAGCATCATGCTGATGAGTTCGACGAGTTTAAACCACTCGCATAGAAAGGACGCGTTTACGTTGTCGGATGCATTACAAAGACGCGAGAAACTTCCCAGTGATAGTGTGAAAGTGACAATAATATCAGAAAATTTTGTTTTACAAAGTTAGGAAAGCAATGTTTAAGTGAAGCCTGATGCTGCCTTACACATAAAAGGATGATCCCAGTCACTTCCACACAGTGAGACATGCAGCTTATTAATTAAACACTTGTATCGGATCGGTACCCGGTATCAGTCGATACCCAAAGCCCAGGTATAGTTTCAGTATCGGGACTAAAAAAGTCGGAGCGGTGCATACCCAGAAAGAAATATAGGTATTCTGATTATGCAGTCAAGTGTCTAAGTTATTTTGACATTTGCTCCTCAGATTTTTAGGAGCCTTCTAAACCATCAACCATGAGCCATCAACATTTTTGCCTGTTGTAACTTGAGCTCACATTCCAGACATTAGAAAGCCAGTAGTAACTTATCTTTTGAGAATAGTGTGGAGAGTATTGACTGATGGATTTATGACTCATACAAAACAAGAGAAAATGTGTTTACATGCATCAGATGCTGGCACATGCAATGTGACGGACAGCTGGTATTTATGGCACAGTGTGTGATCTCCAGTCACTGTTGTTTGAGTCATATCCCTGTGTTTGGGTGTCATGGTTGTGAAACTGATTATATCAACAAATATTAAATACACAACATGTTTGTTCCTCTCTCATAGAAAAGCAGCTGTCTCAACTTTAACTACAGCATGCTCTGCTTTTTTTCACCCCCGCCACTGGAGCCAATGATTCCAGTGGACACTACAATACCTAAAACACATAACTTGCATTAAATATCAAAACATCAATTCAATACACAATAACAGATTTGTGTGTTAATGGACGAGTCTGTGTGCATGTAGTATGCAATGGAATCTGGTGGCCACTCATCAGACCAAGAATAGGACGCAGCTCCTTACCAGCGTAGTGTGAGAATGTCCCAGCTGTTGACTTGATATGGTTATGAACAGCAGCCAAACACTAAGCAAGGGCTGAGCACTGTTTCTTATCATCTGTTTAGATGGAGTGTGTAAGCACTGGACCTGGTTTCACATACCTTCTCTCAAAGAGCAAATGCTGTGAAACACGTTGCATTTCAATGTAGGAATGCAGGCACATTCCCACGTGACTAGAAAAATTATTTACAATCTCGCTTTACTTCACTTGCTTTCTGATATTCACTATATTTCTTGGAACTTGTAACTTGATCTGAGGCAATTAGTCATTGATCTTAGTGTGCCATCAAGTGTTATTCTACACCTGACATGGTATCATATTGATATACACTAGGGACATGTCTACTCTTTGGACCCAGCTAGATGTCCCTTAGAGTTGCAGAGACTTTACCAAATGAGCTGGTAAGATGGTTAAAGGGATAGTTTGGGTGTTTTGAAGAGGGGTTGTATGAGGTACTTATCCATGGTCGGTGTATTACCTACAGTAGATGACGGTCGGCACACCCCCAGTTTGGAGAAGCAGAAGGAGTTACCACACGGGACCGAAGCAATGTACTACTGTGGACAGGGCAGGCAGCCATTATATCCATCTATGCTCTCACCAAAACCACCAGTCTCCATCGCAAAAACCTGTAATTTTACCTCGCAGAACACGTGGGTTAGTGGTCTATCACTGCCTCGATTGGGTAGTTTGTTTGAGCTATTGTGTGACTTTGGTGAATCCGAACTAACCAAAGTCACACAATAACACATACAAACTAACCGATCGAGGCAGCCGTAGACCATTAACTACTGTGTTCTGAAAGGTAAAATTACTGGGTTTTTTTTCAATGGAGTCTGGTTGCTTTGGCGAGAGCATAGATCACGGCTTCAGTCCCCCATCGGAAACATAGACTGTAATGCTGTCTCACAGCAAGATAAAGCGACGAAAATGTTCTAAATATAGCGTACACTTGGGTGGCTAAAATACATTTTGCTGCTGGCCCCGCCCACAGCAGTACATTGCTTTGCTTCCGTGCGGTAACTCCTGTCTGCTTCTCCAAACTAGGGGCGTGCCGATCGTCATCTACTGTAGGTAATAGTCTGACTATGGATAATTACCTCATACAACCCCACTTCAAAACACCCAAACTATCCCTTTAAGATGCACTGTTTCTAGTGCAGTCTGAGGAACGATTACCAAGGTGATTAGTCAACAAGTGACATCATTTTCTTTAATTCTATACATTGGCTGTAAAGACTTGTGCTCACACAGAAGCTGGAAATGTGATCTGTCTCAGCATGCTATCATCTTGTATAGATTTTACCCCTGAAGCCTTACAGCAGAGTGTAAGGTAGTGATGCAGAGGGGTGAGGGGATGATATAATGTAGGTTTGGATGAGTGGTGGGGGATGGTGGTAATGAAGCCTCTCCATGTATCCCCTGGGAAGGTCACTGCACAGCACCAACTCCTGCTCAATCAGCCTGATGTCAAGCAGCTCTGCACGATTTATCTGTTTGCTCCACTCCGGCTGCCTTTAGCGCTGTCTTAAAGTGACCTCACCTCGCTGGTGAGGAGGCTGTTCTTATGCACACTGTAGCCGGCCCCCTTCTTTTAGGTGTAATACGGTAATGCACTCTGCAGTCACTCACCACAGCCAGTGGAGCGGCTTTTTCAGTCCTGCCTCAGATGTAGTCAGAGCAGTCTGGGAGGAGGTGTGTGGAGGTGGTGCGTCCACCTGGACCACTGTTTGTACTGGAGTACTGGGTCTCCATAGCTGGGGGGGGGAAGACTCCAGCTACCAAACCTCAGGCTGAGGCTGGATCATGGGCTGTTCTGGCAGCAGAGCGTGCCTTAGTGCTCCCGGTGCTGCAGAGAGGGTAACTGGCTTCTACATTGTTCTACTCTGCAGTGAGGAATATATGCAGATTCATATCAGCAGGACAGGGTGGACTACATTTGCTTTTGTAAACTGATCAGTGATGTGATGTGATATTCGGCTTGTCTTACTTGGCTATTATGTGTCACGTTCATAATTGAATTATGCAGGCTGTGTGATGTACTGTTTAGTGTGTCAGGCTGTTTATGTGACTCAGTATAGTCAGAGAAAGCTATTAAACGAGAGATAAACAGATTTGGGATTCGGATGCGTCAGTTTGAAGTCTGGAGCACTGCAGCTACAGCGCAGCACAGCCGCCTCTTCACTGCAAAACTGAGTCAGAAAGGGAGAAGTGAAGACTGACAGAAGGCATGTGCTAAGACTGAAAACACAAGTTGAATGTCTTATTCTTCCTTAATCTCCCTCCTTTGCTGCTGTGGTGTTGTTGCTGTATTTGCATTTGGCTGTCAAATACAATATCCTGGAAGGTTAATCTGTATTCATTAGATGGTTATGTGTCAGGGTGTTGCCCTGACAGAGCCTTACTTCGAATAGTGAATAAGATTCATAACCATTTGTGATCTTAATTGTGATGATTTAAGGTCAAAAAGTGCATTGACATGAGCGTGTGCATGACTGTTAACATTGTTTTTCTTCTCTGCAGCGTGATGAAGCCACAAAGCAGTGCAGGGATCTGTCCCAGGAGCTGGTCAACCTTCGAGGAGAGCTGGGTAAGTTGGGTCACCTTCACACAACAGCTTTGTTTGAATTTGTTATCACCAAAGTACACACTCCTGGTACAGGGTCTGCTTTTAGTTCCCCTTTCTGATGTACTTTTGTCCTTTTTTGATTGTTAAGTTTAGATGACAAGCCAGGAAACATTACAGGTCATTTTGAATAGATAATGAGGATGACAATATGGTTTTCTATTGTTTGCTATTGTTTTTTCCATCATGAATATTTAGTTGTTTACTTGATTCACTTATTTTGTTGCTGGGATCTAATAAAGTTGTTGATCTGAGTCATTGGTGCTTTAATTTAGATGTTTATAGCGCATGTTGGGCATTATTCTATTCTATTGCACTAATTTCTTTGGACTGACTTTATTTTATTTAATAATAATAAGATAGTTCAGTGCTGTGATGGGTTAACGTTTCGTGACTGAAATATTATCATCTCTGTACGCGGGTGAGGTCTTACTACATCACACAGATACCCCCTGTGGCTCTTCCGCCACTTGTTAATTGCTTTGTCCACACGTGCCTATTTGTCAAGGCATGTGTGTGTTTAAGTGTTGCTGAGTAGAGTGGTGTCAGCCCATTCCCCAGGCAGTGGCATGCTGACCTCTGACCCCACACAGGAGGGGCTCCCAGTGGTGGAATGCCACACCACCTGAGGCCCTGTGAAGGCTTAGGGACAATGTTTTCTGTCCAGCCTATGGGCTGTCACACAGAATAGCCTTGTATGTACAGGCACATGCGCGCCAGATTTCATCTCTTACTAATAGCAGCAGTAGTGTTGTGGCTCCTCCCCTCCTTCGCAGCCTCGGGACTTCCACATGACTGCTCTTATATGCTGAGTGCCGTTATATCTGCGCTTTAATACATTCTTCCCTTCAGGGAGGCTGTGAGACCTGCGCTGGCTTCAGATGGACCCTTTTGTAGTCCAGACAGATTCTTCGAAGTCCGCTTTTAGTTAATTTCCTCCTCAGACTGTGTCCCTGCCTGCTTCCACAGTGATCTCACTCCTCATGCAGCAGCAGTAAATTACAGTCTTGGGCCACAGCCCAAACTGTGATACAACCACACCCCCTTTCATCATTCCTCACACGTAAAATTATATCTAAAAGGGATCTGCCTTCTTCACCATCTGCCTTAACTCTATCACCCTGCTGCTGACTGTGGGCCAGAATGCAGCTAACTTTAGATTAGCGGGGCCCTCCTCCCCCGTATGAGCCATGAGGTGTTTTTGTGAGGTGGATTTGCACTAGAAAGGCTCATATGACCAGATCTCTATTACACATGGTTGTGGAGTGCTGGGCTCCGTTTGTTGAGCTGTACATGCCAAAGCCTGATAGATGGTCCCTGTGTTAGCTTGGCCAATGTTCCTGGATCTGCTGCCGTTATTCCACTCCAGGTGAATCTTCATGCAGTGCAGTGTTTAGCTCAGTTTGAGCTGTGCAAAAACACAGACTCTAGGACTTTATTTACATCCAGATGGAAACAGGAATACACATTATGATTAACAAGATTTGTTACCATTTGTCTGTGACAAAGTTGTTCAGCATGACTAAAATTACAACCCTGAATACAGATGTGTGAACCAGTAAAGACGTATCAAATACAGCATGTGGCCCTCATAGCTAACATATTTGCGAAAGATGCTGAAAAGAGCCGTTCATGACTCCTTTTTGGTAACCACGGTAGCGTTATACCGTGGTCCCTAAATCGGTTTTAGAACGGGATGTCAAATTGTAAGATAACCTTTATTAGGGAATAGTACATGTACCTTTATTGTGCCCAGATGGTTTGTGGGAGCAGTGGGTGTACCTGCCACACATGTTGTAGCATAGCAGAGAAACATCTGGGTTCAGTATTATTGTACGCCCACTATTGAAGTCATACATAGTCTCAAGTTCTATGTAGTTGTGGTTTATTGTCCTACGATGTCTTTGAGACCAAACCTTTGAAAGAAAATCGCCTGCTTAAAATGACAGCAGATGTTTTTGTCCTGCACAGCGCTCTTCCTTACTGTGCACCATCAGTGTGACTTCACTACTGAGTTGAAGTTCACATCGGCTGGCAACACCAGCTGCTGGGTATCAACGGCATTTATGCACAAGCACTTCAACTGGAGACAAGTTATGGAGTTGGTCACTGCCACCCACTCCAGAGCAGATATAAACACTTGGCAGTGGAAAACGGTTGGGATATAGTGAGACTGGTTTACAGAACAATAATAAAAGCCACCAGTTGTACAAACTTAAAAATGGCAAATTACCAGCTGTGGAGGGAACAAGCCTGCTTTCATAATCTGTTACTTTATGTTACTGATTTCAAGATATTGTGAAAGAATTAAGAGACAAGTTGTTACCGTATCATCATCTGCCTATAAATAACTGCAGTGTTGTTGGCGTATGCAGTCAAGTGCAAGAGGAGGAACCTCCCCTTTTGAAAGTCAGTTTTTCCATTCCTTTTTGGAGCACATTTAGTGTCGCACATTTACATCGAGGGAGAACTTTGCTAAACAGAGTTCCTCAGCGGACGTATCGCATTTCTTACACAAGCAGTTACTAATACAAATTTTCATCTGCCCTATTTTAATGAATATTACAGTCAACGTCAACTCAGCTGCACACAATCACTGAACACCATGCAAATGTCCTCTCACCCTTTTGCCAAGATAAAATACTACCTTTATATTCTATTTTTCTATTTCCAGTTTGCTCCGTCCATTCGTCTGAGCTTCTGGAGAAGGAGAAGGATGAGCTGCGTGTCGCTCTGGAGGATGCACTGCACAGACTGCAGGAGAAGCACCAGAACGACCTGGCCGAGCTGGAGCAGAGACTACAGGCCTTCTACCAGGCCGAGTGGGACAAGGTCCACCTCACCTACCAGGAGGAGGCCGACAAGTGCAAGACTCTCATGCAACAGCAGGTTTGTCCCTACACCACCTTTTTAATTCTGATTTGTATTACAGATTTTAATCATTTATGCAGGAAGATTTACTATTGCCTATCCAATAGTATAGTATCCAGCTCTATTCTCATTTATATGCTCATCTATTATTAAATTTATTTAATGGAAAGCTCTGTAAAGGCTCAGACACCAGTGGAGGGTGGGGCGTTTATGTCAATTGTGATGCAATAACATTTTAAAATGTAGGTTTGTTTTAACTTTTCTGTGCTTCAGGAGAAAATAAAAGATCTTGATGTAATGCAGTGCTTAGTAATGCCTGAGGATCAGTGATGCCGTGATTCAAAATTAAGTCTATCCTGTGTTCTCTTTAAAGATGGGAGAGCTTAAAGCAAATCATGAAGCCATGAAGCTGGAACTGGAGAGCAGCCACGTAGAACAGCTGCAGTCGGTTAAACAGCAGTGGGAAATGTCACTGGAAGGTGAGTGAACAGTATTTGACCAAATGAATGAGACTACATCCATTCTCTGATGCTGCATTTTATGAGCTTATTTGAAACTGACTCAAGTTGTTGGGTGTATTTTAACTTTGCATAATCCACCTCAGTTAACAAATGCAAGTGTGAATTGTTGTATTGCATCATAACATGAAATTGTGATGCGTTGTACAGTTTTCTGAAGTATTTCTGAAAACTCTTTAGAGCTCAACAAAGTCCACAATCGGGAGCTGCAGTCTTTGGACACAACTTTGAAAGAGACAGGAGCCGCTCTATCTGTAAGCATGACTTATTTCTACCCCTTTATCAAAGAAATTCACACAAACAATAGCATAGCATGTCATGTCATGAAGATAATCTATGAATTGGTGAACCAGTGTGGAAAAGCTTTACTCAGTGACTTTGTTGTGCTGCGTACATCCACAGGGACAGATTGAAGAGCTGACTACGGAGAACAATGCCCTAATTGAGAAGCTAGATGCAGAGGAGAACAGGAGGAAACGGCTGGCCGAAAAGAGTCAGGTACTGTCATCTGTGTGTTTATTATAGCACAGCTTCACTTTAGAAACATCTCATGACTCCAGTGTTGCTCGCCTTTAGGCATAAAAGGTGGCAAAACCATAAAGCCGATGATTACCAGAGAGATAAACTACCAACAGAAACAAAAATCACTACAAGTTTTCTTAAAAGACCTACATTTCTTAAGAGTTGTCTATTAGGTTTGGCAAAGTTAATGTGATAATAACGTTAACGCAAATTTGTTTTAACGCCACTAATTTCTTTAACACGTTAACGCAACTTCCGATATTTAGGTTGTAGCGGAATCGGTTTTAAAGCTAGAGAGAAGATACTGGTATCGTATGAAACTAGAAAAACGTAAGGAATCCATTTGTACCAACCATGTTATACTAGCTTGTCGTGAAGGAGGCTAAATAACGCTCAAACTTACGCTGAATTTTGGCGAGGAAAAACTGGCATGGCCATTTTCAAAGTGGTCCCTTGACCTCTGACCTCAAGATATGTGAATGAAAATGGGTTCTATGGGTACCCACGAGTCTCCCCTTTACATACATGCCCACTTTATGATAATCACATGCAGTTTGGGGCAAGTCATAGTCAAGTCAGCACACTGACACACTGACAGCTGTTGTTGGCTGTTGGGCTGCAGTTTGCCATGTTATGATTTGAGCATATTTTTTATGCTAAATGCAGTACCTGTGAGGGTTTCTGGACAATATTTGTCATTGTTTTGTGTTGTTAATTGATTTCCAGTAAAAAATATATAGACATACATTTGCATAAAGCAAGCATATTTGCCCACTCCCATGTTGATAAGAGTATTAAATAAATATTAAATATTTTAATCGATTGACGGCCCTACTATTGGTTCAATTAACCATCCTTTACCACGTAAAACGGTTTGAACAGGAGTCGGTTAAACTCTGTTAGCTACAACTCTGCCCCCCCTCTCTGTCCAGAGTGTAGATTTTCATTTTCCCAGAGTGCTGTTGTACATTGATGCCGCTCCTCATCAGTGTTAAGTAGCTGCCTCATGTACTCAGCATTCTGCCCTGACACAGTAGAGTCATTAAGGTAACTACCTCACATTACCCTGCCACTCCACATCTGCTATTAATAGATGCATAATAAGAACAGCATGAGTAACAGCTCTGTATTACATGTTGACCACTTGTTAAAAAATGATTAAGAATAGTTTAAACACTACCCTCATGCAGAACATATTATTTGCATGTTTTATGTCATTGTGAATGACCCCTAAACATCCAGAGCTTCATTGTCCCTGTGAGCTCAGAGCAGAGATTAAATTGGAAGTGATGCATGGCGCCCTCTGTTGTGTGGTTCTGGATTTATGGCCACACGACATTTACGAGACTGGCTGTACTCATTTTTGAAGTCTTTGATCATCTTGGCATGAATTATTTTGTCCCCGCAGAAGGACTCCCACACCCTGTATCTGGAGCAGGAGCTAGAGAGCATCAAAGTGGTGCTGGATATCAAAAACAAGCAGCTCCACCAGCAGGAAAAGAAGCTGATGGAGACAGACAAACTGGTGAGACCCGTGGCTCATGATCGCTGCTGGGCATCAAGACGAGCAATGCAACTGGCATAAAAATGAGTGATTAATGTGTTGTTCTTTTCTTTGCAGACAGAGAAAAATGTGAAGTTGGATGAGAGCCTTAAGAAGGTCCAGCAGGAGAATGAGGACCTCAAAGCCCGCATGGAAAGACATTATGCACTGTCAAGGTGAGAGTTCACCGCATATTATATAGTGATGGAAACCAGACCTTGAACTGAGACGGGTGGTTAGATGCTTCACTGAACTTTTGAATGACCGCATTCAATTAAAGTGATAGTTTGGGTGTTTTGAAGTGGGGTTGTATGAGGCACTTATCCATAGTCAGTGTATTACCTACAGTAGATGACGGTCGGCACGCCCCCAGTTTGGGGAAACAGACAGGAGTTACCACACGAAAGCAAATGGAATGTACTGCTGTGGACGGGGCCAGCAGCAAAACGTGTTTTAGCCACCTAGGAGAAAGGCTCACCTGTGTTATTCTGTGACTTTAACAACACAAACAAACTAACCGATTGAGGCAGTGGTAGACCAGCAACCCCTGTGTTCTGTGAGGTAAAATTAAATTTTTTTCAACGGAGTCTGGTGGATTTGGTGAAAGCATAGATAGATAGAACAGCTACAGTTCCCCATCAGAAATTGATGTCTGATGGCAAGGTAAAGCAGGCAGTCCGCAGGCCAATAGTAAAACATATTTTAGCCACCTAAAAGAAAGGACCACCTAATAAAATCAATTTCAGTTTAAGTGTGTGCTATATTTTGACTGCTTTACCTTGCCATCAGACGGCCATTTCCGACGGGGAACTGAAGCCGTTGTATCCATCTATGCTCTTGCCAAATCCACCACACTCCATTGGAAAAAAAACTGTAATTTTACCTAGTAGAACACAGGGTTTTCTGGACTACCGCTGCCTCGATCAGTTAGTTAGTTTGTGCTATTGTGTGACTTTAACCAAATTCACACAATAACACAGGTGAGCCTTTCTTTTAGGAGGCTTATTTTGACTTGATACCACATACGCTGCACTATTTACTCCAGTTTTTCATGTTTAAGATGCATCTTCATTAGGAAGCAATGGTTTGGGGCTACAAACAGGCTGGGGTAGTCAGAAAGTACTGAGATGCATAGTATTGTTTATTTGAGTCTTATTATGTCACTTGTTGACAATAACAAAAAAACGGAATATGTCTAGTATATACTAGTACTTTGATTTGATATATGCTGTAGGTAGGGATGCACGGATACCACTTTTTTCAGACCGAGTACAAGTACTTACATTTGGCTACTCGCCGATACGAGTACTTCTCTGTGCCAAAAGACCCTCATTAACAGCCAGTCGGAGGGTGTGAGCGACACACGGCAGGCTCGGATATGAGGCAGTGCGCCGCGATCGGCTCTAGGTCGGCTTGGTCGTTGCGAAGGTGCTTCCCGGGGCCGTGGCCAAAGTGTCACCGGGGCGGACTGGGGCTCGGCCCAAGTAAAAAGCGCCAGGGGTCTGCGGCGATGTCTGCAACCCACCCGACCCGTCCCGTCTTGAAACACGAACCAAGGAGTCTAACGCACGCGCGAGTCAGAGGGAAGCAAGCAAAACCCCATGGCGCAATGAAAGTGAGGGCCGGCGCGCGCCAGCTGAGGTGGGAGCCCGGCCCCGCGGTGTCGGGCGCACCACCGGCCCGTCTCGCCCGCACTGTCGGGGAGGTGGAGCGTGAGCGCGTGCGTGTGCGATAGGACCCGAAAGATGGTGACGAGAGGTTAATGTCACGCTGCCGTAAAGTGGTATCGTTGCCGTTGGATCGGAGCCGTTTTGCGAGTACGAGTACATGAGCACAGTATCGGACCCGATACCGGTATGATGTTATCGGTTCACTGTTGTGAACATTAGTTCTTCGGAGCATTTCTAACTCGTCTGTTGTGTCGATGCATTGCAGACAGCTGTCGACGGAGCAGGCCGCGCTGCAGGAGACCCTTCAGAAGGAGTCCAAGGTGAACAAGCGTCTGTCGATGGAGAACGAGGAGCTGATCTGGAAGCTCCATAACGGGGACCTGAGCAGCCCCCGCAAGGTGTCCCCCACCTCCACCTCCCCCTCCCGCTCCTTCAGCTTCCAATCACCTCGCAGCTCCGACGTGTTCTCCAGCCCTCCCGCCTCGCCCAGATAACGATGGGCCCCTGCTTCCAGGAAGCACGCCCTCTCCTTTTGAGTTATCCTTCTGGAATTAAGAGCCATGTTTGTTTCCTGTTCGCTTAGCAACATCAACAGCCCGACTCTGGCTCCTTCAGGATTGGATGAACTCTGACACTTTCTGTACAGAGACACTACGGACTGTAAAAAGTTGCACAGAAGCACTTAATAAGCAAGGTCGCCTTGTTTTTTTGCCTTTCACGTCTGATACTATGTATGGGGGGGGGTAAGGAATTCTCAGGACTTCTTTATAATGATACACTATTTTTGTTATTTGTTAGCAGAGGCTTGTCTGTCCTGACACTCAGCGCACACACACACACACACACACACACACATACACACACACACACATTACATGCAGTAAAAGATACACACATGCATGCTTGTCAACCCGTGCAGATCCAGCCATGCAGTGTGAGAGAGGGCTTGTTAGTGTCTCTGGAGACCACAGCCATGGAATTCAGATGACTGTCCCTCCTCGGGGCACATTTAATTTGAAATAGGCATGAAATTTGGAATTGCTTCTTTTGGATTCCTGCACCATTTCTCACAGCTAACTGCGCAAGAGTGACTGTCAAATAGTCATATTACTAACATCCCGCTGCTAGTCCGTACACCAGGGCTGTACAAGTCTCGTTCATTTCTTTGAGGTTACGTGTTCTTTTTGTTTTATTTTACACCGAGGTTGTGATGTTTTGTTTTCCACATTTTGTTTGTTTGTTTGTTTGACCAAGGGACCAATCCAAGTCTTTGTGCATGTGTTTGAGTCTTGGTAATCACCCCCTACTGAATGAACCCTCCTAAAGTAGCTTTAAAGTCGGGGTCTTTGCAAAGAGTTCACCAGAAGAGGCTTTGCTTTAATGTCAGACACTGCAATGTCTCAAAAAGAGTATTTTATGTGGAATTGATATTATTGGTTTGTTGACCCTGTTTGAAATATGCAATTAATAAAGTCTTGTATTAAACCTGCTGTATAACTGTGATCGACATATTCTGACTTACTCGCAGCAGATGAGACTCTTCTTACGGTTAAATTTAAGAGGTATATTCAGTTTTTCCTGGAGCTCAGCAGGTATCGTGTTGGAGCCAAATATCCGTAAATGTTTTCTAAACCACAAACATTCACATCCTAAGCTAAAGTAATTTCCAAAATCATAACAACCAAATTCAGCAAAGTGGAAACTGCAGCAAGTGTTGCATCGGAGCGAAATGAGTTCTGGGCCTGCGGATCACATTCCACATACGGAGCGCATTAGAACGTCAGCCTGGCACACAGCTCAGCTTTAAACCAGATTTTCCTCCTCACAACATGCTACAAAGCCAGAGCGAGTCTCTGATGGCTGCTGCTCTTTCTCTTCCAGACGCATTATTTCATTTCAATGTTGCAGAGTTTGAGAATCGATTATATATCCAATATATTAAACCTACACTCCGGTAGAGCATCTCAGGAAGCAAAAAGTTTTGGCTTTTCTCTTATCAAATGTTCCCAGAGATGTTTGAGGTGTGGTGGACTGTGGAGGAAAAGCCCTGCCGGTCAGCACACTTTATTCTTCTTTGGGCTTCCATGTGTGGGCTCATTGTCCTGCTGCAAAATGAATCCTCTCCTCAGGTTCTTTACGCCAGAGGAAGTGTAATGCCTCCGCACAAATACGACTTCTTTTTGGCCACTCCAAAATAAGTGAAGTATTCCAAATACTTTTCCTTCTGTTTGACTGGACGTTTTGTGTTGTTGCATTAACCTTTCACGGAAAGCCATGTAAGCTCTCCAGCTGCAAACATACCGTTTTGAAAAATGAACTCTTCAACAAAAGATGTAGCAAATCTTTATTGTTTTCACAATCTGCGATCTAAAAATACACCCGTTTTTATGTATATACATGTCGATTTCGTCGGGTCTCGCTGGTTGCCGCGTTGCCGGGGGCTAGTTTGAGATGATGCTGGTCGTCACGATTGTCTCGCCGTTCTGGTTCTTGGCTTTACAGATGTAGTTTCCAAAGTCGATGGTCTCCATGTCCTCTACAGTCATGACGCTCTGGGAGAGCCGCGTGGTGTGGCTCATGCCTCTGTTGACCAGCCTCCAGGAAGTCTGGATGTGAACTGGGCGACGGTCCTACACAATAACACAAACGTTACTGATTTACTATCATTATGTTGTTTGTTGGTGATAATCAGGGCAGGAGAAGGATTGATCCATCATTCACAATGATTCGGTAATCACAAAATTCACCATGGTTTATATCAACAGCAAGACCTTAAAGCCCCCCTCCAATTAAAAATGTGTTTTTCTTATTATGACCTCACTTGATTGTTTGAGCTTCACTGTGCAGAATGATGTATGCGCAGAGTTTGTTTTCACATTCATCTGCCGAAGGAGGGACGTTAAAGTTTAACACCTGGATGCACCAGCAGGATCTTGTGATATCACAAACTAGTTTGGAAGCCAAACATGCAACCTACGTGAGTGTGATGTGGAAACTGCGCACAGGAAGTTGAACTGAACTTTTCAGTGCGGGAGGCATCTTGTCTCCAGTTAAAGTTTTGAAATGAAAAATATTTGTATATTCATAGATTCTGAATTTTTAAAGCACCATAATAGTGTGGCTGGTACCTACCTACCTTCCACTATGACAGTTTTCTAAATCTAAATCGGGCACTGAATTATTGTTTTATAATTGAGATATAAATCGACTAAATGAAATAACATACAGTAGGCCTCTATGGAGTCTGGAGAGTGCCACCAGAATAATTATATTTTTTTTCAGTTAATATAATTCTTTCAATGATGGATTGTCTTTTTATTCCATAATGTGCTTAAAGGCATTTATTTTTCAATGATGCTATAAAAACTCGTTAAAAATCGTATAGAATGGTCACTTAATTATTCTGTCTTTAAATCTTGGATCATTTCTAATTTCTCTTCTGAACAACAATAATAATACAACAACAAATACGCGTATTGAATAACAAAAAGTTAAATTTAAATGCCTTTTAAAAATTATTTTGCAAATCCATTGACAACAATTATCAGTTGGTACATTAAATGATCATTTTTATATCCTTTTATTTATATGATAACCTACTTTTTCATTTTTAACAGCATAGTTTAATTGTAAATTGATTACTTACTGTATATATATATATATATATATATATATATATATATATATATATATATATATATACATATGTGTGTGTGTGTGTGTGTGTGTGTGTGTGTGTGTTTGTTTGTGTTCTACAGCATATATGGTTTTGTTCAATTACTCCTGGTTACAAAATAAATGTCTGTTTGGACAATTTTATAAGTGAACTGACATGTATAAACCTCTGGAATAAACACAGGTTGCTGACTGTTGGTTTTGTGCTGAAACAGGTCTAACTTTTGGTTGTCCTCCTACCTGACCAGGATAAATCCAGGTGAAGCTCACGTCCACCTCCGGCTCCCCCAGCACTGTGCAGGTCACATTGATGTTGTCACCTCCTCTCACAGTCTCCGGAGAGGCATCGAGGCTCACAAACGGTGCTCCACTAGGAACTGTCAACAAGAAACAGTAAACGATTATATTCACATTTATGCTATTTACAGCTGAAAGCTTAGTGGCACTTAAACAGTTAAACCTCCATCACCAGCTACCAATGTCCATTACTCACCATCTGCCAGTCAAGCATGCCATGAGAGCTTAACTTTACCGAAACCACACACAATTTCCATTTCATAAATTCACCTGTCATCCTCCTCCCATTTGCAAAATCCAGACTGTGTTTCCATTTCAGTTGGCAAGCGTCCACATGAACCAAACTCAGCAGTGAGGAGTGAGGAAGCTTTTGACAACTGTGAAATACAACTTTTTCCTGGAGGCTGATGAAGCAACGTAACCAACACTTGATTCATGACTTTGTGAAAATGCCTCTCACAGTGGTTCTCTGTGCTTTTAATCAATAAAATGACAAGTAACGTGGCTATGTTTCACAGGAAAACTGGTTACTGATCGCACACTCTGAGCAGCATCACCGTATGTTACTGTATTTACGATCATATTGAAGTGTGACTGCTGCGTCCTCACCCTCCACATAGAGCAGCTGGTACTTTGTGGAGATCTGCGGGGTGCCCCTGGTCACGGCCTTGCAGTAGAAGACCCCCTGATGCTCTTGGCTGGGGTTCTGCAGGACAAACCCCTTGGTGGGGTCATAGGTCACCTGCGTGCCGTTGGCCACGATCTCCTCCGGAGGGACTTCTCTGTGCAGGGACACTTTGGCCTGCGGGTTGGTCACTCGGCAGGGCACCACGGCGGGCCTGTCGGGGCGCAGGTACACGATCTCAAAGTGGATGGCAGAGGGGACGAAGAGGTTGTCTCTGTCTGTTTAGAGGGACAGATGTGTGGCGTCAAACAGGTGCAGATGTGCATTTGTCCTCTATGGCACTGATCAATCAATGTGTTTGATGGACAGCTGTGACATTAAACCCCCACCAGCAATTATAAAATCACAGCATCACTTTTCAATAGCACATTGGGGGGTTTTAGATTGCCACTAATGACGTTATTAATGTTAATAAAGTAGGCAGTCAAAAAGAGTTATAGTTATGGCTTGATGGCTTATAATATCCATCCATCCGAGGTATAACTGTTAACTAAAATGCTTGCAGATGCTCTACAGCAGGGTTGGCCATCTTTGTGCCATAGCGATCCAACAGTATTAATGTTTGTAACCACAGAAAAGCACTCCTAAGTAGCAGAGTAAGCAGAGCAAACTATAAACACAACACTGGCATACTGTATGATCACCATAAAGCCTGACGTAAACATTTAAGCCAAAAATTACCTGTTACCATTCAGTGGACACAGAGCAACATTATCATTCATATGGAGTTGTGTTTCTGGCCACCCGAGAAATGTAAGTCCAATATTCACTCTCCGTTTAGCTCTGTTTTAGTCTCCACCGACTGAGGGAAATATCTGTCTCTTTAGCGGCTGAATGCTCCATTATGTTCCCAGCAAGCTGCTAGCTTTGTCAGTCTGTCTATTCATATTGTCTGTCTTTTTTTGCTTCGACTGAATACAAGGTTAATAAGAGCGGTGAGAGTGAACCAAAACAGTAAACGTGTAAAAAAACAAACAAAAAAAAGAGAGGAGAGAAGAGGAGAGGAGAGAGGGATCTTCACTACCCCTCTCCTACGACCCTCTTTATTTCCTTTTTTTTTTTTTTTTTTTTTTTTTTTGTTAAATCTCTGTTAACATCTGGTTTCACATGTTTTTTTTTTCTCTTCTTATTTTATTTTATTTTCTATTTATTTACTTTTTTTTATTATTTTATTTTATTATTATTTTTTTTATTTTTCTCTTTCATGTGACCAAGACCAACATGGGGTGGGGTGGGTGGAAGGGATGGTCCCTTTTCTGTTTTTTCTATTTTCTGCAGGTCATAATTCTCTGTGGGTTCATCACTGTGAGCGGCACCCTTTACATCACACAAAGTCATTTGATATTATAAAAAATATGGATCAGTGCAGCTTTAAAGCTAAAACAAAATATAGGGAGGCTTCACTTAAAGGTACAGTGTATAAGAGCATTGGCAGCATCTAGTGGTGTGGTTGCAGATTGCAACCAACTGAGTATCCCTCCGCTCACTCCTCCCGATTTTGCACTCTGCAGGTCACGTTACCGCAGTTTCACAAGCATGTCGGAGAACTACGGTGGCCTTCAGGTAACGTAAAAACATGAAAGGCTCTCTCTAAAGCCAGTGTTTGGTTTGTCCGTTCTGGGCTACTGTAGAAACATGGTGGAGCAACATGGCGGACTCCATGAAGAGAACCCGGTCGCTCCCTATGTAGATATGAAGGACTCATTCTAAGCTAACGGAAACACAACAATTCTTAGTTTCAGGTGATTATACACTAATGAAAAAGTTATGAATATTATATTCCATTTCTAATACAGTATATCCCCTGAAATGTTATACATTGTTCCTTTAATAAATATCATATATTCTAACCAATTATTAACCACTAATTAAAGTGACATAGTCTTTGTAAATATCCCTTATGGCCCATTTTAGAAAATGCAAATGTAAATTGCAACGTGCTCTGAATCACCTGTGAAATAGACGTATGAGACGTAGTCGCGTTCGTGGTCCTTCTCACACTCTGTGCCGTCACACACGATCACCCAGCAGCTGTAGGGCCCCGTGTCAGCAGCAGAGGGCGACGTCAGGATCAGCTGGCTGTACTTGTCGCTCTGCTTGATGCTGGAGGCGGGAAACAAAAATATAAGACCTTCACATTCACATCAACATACAGCGCGACAAACAGCTCACGTGTGCTTCCGGCACCTGAGGCGCGAGTCGTTGAAGGTGTCCAGGTAGGTCGGGTACGACCATCCGATGGAACTGCCTTTGCAGCGCAGCTCCATTTGCCTCCCAGGAGTCAGAGTAGTGGTCTGGCCCAGCCGCAGGAAGCGTCCCTTATCCAAAACCTGGGTCAACAGGGACTGGCCTTTCCCTCCTCCATCTTTTAGTTTGGGGTGTCGCACCTTCATCCGTTTCCCACCTGGACGGATGCGGTTCTCTCCTACATCTTTTCTCCGCTTGGCTTGCTGGCAGACGCCTGGATACAGGGGGGGGAGGAGGGGGAGTTAGACGCAATAGCAAAAATGATAAAGACAACAAAGATAAGTCACAAAAGCATCTGTTACTGTTACTGTTACTGTTACTGTGCTCTGGCCTAATTCTTTACAGAGTCCGGACTGATGTTCCCATCCAGACAACTACTCTTTGTGTTTCCCCCAGCTGTGACAACAGTTGAACAGGAAGTGTGAAATCCTTATTACTGGCACAAAATGTCCAGAACCCAGCCTTTCTCTTTCAGCTGCGTGCTCTGTATTTCTCTCTGCGGGCACAGAGCACACGAACAAAACCATCAGTCTGTGGCGTAGACATTCTGGGTTTGTTGTTTTATTCTTCTGTGCAGCATTAATGAGAACTCCACAGAGAGGTCAGCAGTAAAGGCCAGTTAATTAGAAACGCCTGCTGCGTGCCTCAGATGCAGCTGCTTTGAGTTGGTCTGCAGAAATTCTTTGCAAAAACTCGCCCAAACTTCAGGCAAACTTTTACAATTTACATGCGTTGTATCAAATTCAAATACAGCAGCAGCATTAGTTGCGGTGTACACCTGAGGAAAGTTAAAATGATTGACAAATGTCAATCAAGTGTTTGTTTTTGCCTCATGTGAAGATTTACTTCTTAGTGAATCCACCTCCCATTCTACGCCCATCACCACTGCCAGTATTTACACAACCTCAGATTATCTAATCCTCCCACTACCTCCAGGTTACACTCATGATTACAATAACAGGCATTTTGCTTCAAACATATATCTATGAGACAGATGTGGAAACTCAACTCACCATTTTGGAGCTCCAAACAGAGCAGCGCCAGGCAAAGCACAACCCAGACCTTCATGGTGTGCTGACGGGATGGCCGGAGAGATCGGGGAGTTTTTGGTGAGGGGGTTCAGTAGGAACTCTGCAGGCTCCAGCTGTTTAGATTTCCAGCTCCATCCTCACAGACTGAGAGCAAAAAGGGAAAATAACTCCAGAGTCCTTCTGTTGACTCCCTCTCCTCAGACCTGAAGAGCAGAAACACTACTCTAGAGCCCTCTGCTGGACCTGAGTGTGAATCATGGTGCTTTTTAAAGGATGGTTTCATATTTTTTCATCACTACTGACACACCCTATAGAGGATGGAACCCTTCCAAAATAAAAAAAAACGAAATTAATAAATAAATAACTTGATAAATCAATAAATATATCATTAAATATAGCAAAAATAATATTTAAAATAAATGCAGCTATTAATGAGTTGATAAAATTGGACATAAATTGATATTTCTGTTTTAATTTGCTTCTTTATTTATTCATCCTTGTATTAAATCCCTTATTTATTTACTCTTTTGTTTAATTTTCCCTTTTATTTGCCATGTTATGATTTCAGCCTATTATTTATGCTAAATGCAGTACATGTGAGGGTTTCTGGACAATATTTGTCATTGTTTTATGTTGTTAATTGATTTGCAATAATAAATATATACATACATTTGCATAAAGCAAGTATATTTGAGTATTAAATACTTGACAAATCTCCCATTAAGGTACATTTTGAACAGATAAAAAATGTGAGATTAATTTGCAATTATATATTTTAATCGATTGACAGTCCTACTAAATATGTATTATATTATAAACAATATTATGATCTTTCATAGTTCAGAAATCGGACAATGCATGACATTTTAATAAAAGAAATGTTGTGCACATTATGATTAAGTATGTTTTCATTTTCATTTGACTCAAAGGCATTAGTGGTACAAGTGTTAACTGTGATTTTGAATGATTTGGTAAATTTATATTTTATATATAATTCTCATATTACATGTCGATATAAAAAACATTGTTTCATAGAAAAATGACACCTTGAGACTTGCAGTAGGTGTGGAACAAGCTTGTGTTTGAGAGGGAACCTAGATCAAGTTTAGATATGGTAAAAAAAAATGTGTTTTGTCTTTATGAAATACACAAATGTGTTTCATACATGTACTGTTTGTGTGTTCATGTACTGTATGCTATACAGTAAAACATTTATTTAGGACGAATGTCTTGGTAGTTACTTAAAAATAAGTGTGTTTTTGTTTTATTTCCACTTACATCCAATGACATCCAATTATATAATGATGATATTTTTACATAGCAAATAGTTGTTTGCTGACATATTAATGCTCTGGATATCGAATTTAGCACCTTTAAGGAGGTTTTTGAAGGCAGGACTTTTACTTGTAGTAGAGTATTTTTTTTACATTGTGGTGTATTGGTACTTCTACAAAAAATCTGAGCACTTCTTCCACTACTATGGCCACATGGTGGCGTCATCTACATAAAAAATAAATCATTTCTTTGATTTATGGCCTAACTTTCCAGCAGAGTTAATGGAAATGACTTCCTCAGATTTTCTCAGATATAACAGACAGACAACAGATTTGAAAATGCTACTAAAAAAAAGAGAATTCCAAACACTGTCTTACTGGAAAATACATTTATTGTACTTGTCTGTGCAGTTTGTAACAAGTGATACTATATCATGACATCATGTTTACTTCTTTATTCTGTAACCTCACTGTATGACTCTACACTGTCAATGTAGAGGTTCAGTAAAGTAGAATACCTACCTTACTGCTGCTGAGCGTAGCCTCTGAATTTGTTCCACATTCATTTAAACCACTGCACTGTGCATATGAATCAATCCGATCAATCAATCACCAACATCCCACAGCCTCTGTATACACCGTCAGTACAGCGAGCAGGTTTCTACTGTTAACTAGGGCTCACTGACCCCTACAATTCATAGTACAAGAAAAACCAACACGTTCTCATTCCCACCTCGTCACATACTGACGCTTGGTCGAGACCCCTTGGCATCACTTTCTAACACACTGGGTGGGTAGCCCAGCGCGTCTAACTATGACGCTCCACTACGGTCACAGTTAACACGTGGGTCACGTTGTGAATTCAACCAAAGAACACTTGCTGAGGTTTAAGCAACTAAACCACTTAGTTAGGTTTAGGAACAAGAAACATCACTTGAAATGACTACGTTTGTAAAGTGAAAGTGAAACTTAACACAAACACGTTTCACACGGGACACAAACAGCGGCCTCCTGGATGAAACCTAACCTAACCTAACCCTTGACGCGAATGGGCTTACAAGCCTGAAAAAAGCCTGAAAGCCTGTTGCGTCTCCTACAGACACCAAAGGGTGCCTTAATGATGAATAAAGACTACTGCCACCTGCTGGTGTGAGGTTTTCATCTTTATCTCATCTGATCATTCCAATACACGGATATTTCCTCTCCCGCAGGCGCAGAACATACGTGCTAACTGGCTGTCGGATGTAGTTTTTGCGTTGTGTTCGAGTGCAACTTTTTGGCCAAGACAAAGGCGACGTGAGGCGACTCAACTGGTGGCCTTCGTCGCCGCTAGTTCTCTGATGTTGGGTTGGTGTGTCTGGGCCTTTATGCTTCGGTATCAGGCACCGAGGGGTGTGACAAAGCGCCAATAGTTGACGCCCTGGGAATGAGAACGGGCTGGAATAACAGGGTGACCCCTGAAAGCCCAGAGGAAAGAATATAAAGCACCGAATCTTCATGCAGTTTAGCACAAAAAGTCCCTTTAAGATGGTTATAGAGCAACACATTGAGAATAAACCTGGAAAAATGCTCAGTTCATCTAAATTATGTGGCAACTTAGACAGACCTTGTTTTCATATACAGTAACACTTAAACTTGCAATTAATTGTTGTGCTTCATGTCAGGTGGCAAAGTACATGAAGGTTATATTAACAGCAAGTTTGCAACTGTATCAAAATAGCACAAAATATCAGTAAAATACAGCGTGTCGTAATCTGATAGAGTGAAAAATACTACTACTAAAAATACTTTTTGACTAGAGTTCTGTATCAAATAACAATCTTCATATTCAAATTGTAACAGTTCCTAGATAAAACACACCCAAGCAAAAATAAAAAAGTAAATCTGTGCTGAATAAAACTACAGACACCTCAAGAACTACAGCGGAGACTGACATGATCTCTTACATGTCATTCTCCACCAGCACCCGGCCTGCCTCCATTAGTCGAGTCATAACATGTTAAGTGCCTACAAAACTATTGGACATATCGTACATTGGTTTAAATGTGGCTAAATGAGTCTTTATGATCTTTTTATACATATATCACAACTTCACATGTATGCATATATAACATTTATGCACAGAAGAGTTCTAAAATATATATTCAACTTTAGGATTGACAGCATATCTTTAAACTAACGTTGGTCCTTTTTCAGCGTCCTACACAGAACAATGAGTTCTTCTACCACAAACCAACATTACTTTTAATAGTAGTACATAATTGGTGTATAAAAATCTAACAATACCCTTGACCATTAAATGGATAACACAGATTCCCAAGACTTTACATTTAAAACCCTGTACAAACCTACTGAAAATGTAAAGATTAATAGAAAAGACAAAATGTGTGTCCAGCACTAAAAAGTCCATAATGAAAGAGAAAAGCGTTGCAGCAGTCTCGCATTGACTGCTTCAGTGTTAAAGTAAATGAACATCCCTCTCCAGTGTGTTACCTGTCCTTTTAATTCTGTCTCCATGCTGTCCATAAAGCGCAATGTGACCTACAGGATGCGGTTCCATCACCGTGAGATGGAGCGGCTCCTCATCATGTGGTCGGTGATACAGAGTACTGACGCTGCCTTCGCAGGCTGAATGTGCTTGTGACTGAGGCGACACGGTGAAGCTGTATAAACAGGTTCATCAAGGCAGAGTTGCTGTGTCGCCTCACAGAGTCTTTCTCTTTAACACTGGCTGGTCTTTTCTGGGCAGATGAAACTCTCCTGGTCTTTTCCCACTGCGCCCATACCGGTCTTGTGTTCCTCGGTGCTGCTGCTGTTTAAAGGACCCCGGAGTTTGCGCTGGCGCTCCTCACTGTGCCACATGCCGTAGCCAAAGTAGATCACGAAGCCTGAGAAAAGTGTTGGAAGAGATATGAGATACTTAAAACTAGAATTACCGCCTCACGGTTGTACGCCTCCGCCAACCAGTCAAGTTGCAGTTTACAGCTACTGTATGTCTGTCTAAAATGTCATCACTTCATCATCTTATACTATCAGACATTTCTGTGAAATTGTCATAATTAGCATAAAAATTCTTGAGTTATGGCCAAAAACGTGTTTGGTGAGGTCACGGTGACCTTTGACCTTTGACCACCAAATTCTAATCAGTTTATCTTAGAGTCCAGGTAAACGTTTGTGCCAGATGTAATACATATTCCCTCCAGGCGTTCCTGAGATATCACGAGAATGGGACGAACGTAAGGTCACAGTGACCTTGACCTTTGACCAGAAAAAAAGAAACAGTTCATTCTTGAGTCCAAGTGGATGTTTGAGCTAAATTTGAAGAATATCAGATATCACGTTCACAAGAATGGTCCCGAAAACATAATGCCTCAGGCCATGGCTGTCGCAGACACACGGCATAAAAACACTGGCTAAGGCATCATATCTTTAAGGGTCAAGTTGGACATTTTGGGAAAGTTTGCTTTCTTGCTGAGAGTTGGATGAGAAAATCAATAACGCTCTCATATCTGTTTGCTAAATATGAAGCTACAGGCAGGAGACAGTTAGCTTAGCTTAACTTAGCTTGTCCAAAAGGCAAAATCCATCTACCAGCACCTCTAAAGCTCATTACTTAACACGTTATATCTTGTTTATTTAATGTGTACAAAAACCACAGTGTGAAAACATCACGAGGGATTATGTGCCGAACTCTTTCTTGGCGAGGAACGGTGACTTCTTGAAGTCTCCAACCTCATGGTGACAACAAGATGCCAGGAAGTACTTTTGGACAGAGCCAGGCTAGCGGTTTCCCCATGTCCAGTCTTTATGCTAAGCTAAGATGACCGTCTCTGCTCTAGCTTTATTTTTTAGCATACTTGTGAGGGTGGTATTGATTTCTCATCTAAATTTGAAAGGAAAAGTGTGTAACAATTAAGAGCCTACAGCCATGCTAGCATCTCTGTGAGGATACACTTAGGCACCGTGGTTATTTTTAGCTAAATGCTAACCTTGCTTGTTGATATTTAGCAGGTTTAATCTTTACCATGTTCACCATTGCAGTTTAGCGTGTTAGCATGCTAACATTTGCTAATTAGCACTAAACACAAAGTAGAGCTCAGGCTGATGGGAATGCCGTTAGTTTTGCAGGTATTTGGTCATCAACCACAGTATTTGTTTACAAATGTATACAAATTGGTATACACATTTTACATGATGATGGCACTAGATGGGAAGTTAAAGGAACAGTTTGTAACATGTTGGGGGATCTATTAGCAGAAATGGTATATAATATTCATAACTATGATTTCATTAGTGTATAATCACCTGAAACTAAGAATTGTTGTGTTTTCGTTAGCTTAGAATGAGCCCTTCATATCTACATAGGGAGTGGGTCCTCTTCACAGAGTCCGCCATGTTTCTACAGTAGCCCAGAACGGACAAACCAAACACTGACTCTAGAGAGAGTCTTTGACATTTTATGTTACCTGACGGCCACCATAGTTCTCTGACATGCTTGTGACACTGCAGTAACGTGAGCCGCAGAGTGTAAAACCCTGGTACCACCAGCCGCTGTATGACTTCCGTTACTCCTAAAGTAGTGTTATTATGGTTATTAAAGATGGCCTCTGAGCACGGCGAACGGTGTTGCCACGTTTTTGCACTCGGTTGCTCAATCTTGGAAAGGGAGGAGTGAGCGGAGGGGTACTCAAATGGTTGCAATCTGCAACCACACCACTAGATGCCGCCAAATCTTACACACTGTACCCTTAACAAAAAAGTGAATAAGCATATTTCCCAAAATGTCAAACTACTCCTTTAAATGTCCACAACGGGTCATGGCAGTTTGTTATTGTGTGGACCAGCAGTTAAAGGCACTCACCCACAGCCATCCACACAGAGAAACGTATCCAGGTATCTCCACTCAGCTGAACCATGAGGTAAATATTGACAAATATGCTCAGAATGGGCAGAAAAGGCAGAAGGGGAACCTGTGATGGCAACAAGCAAAAAAATCCACCATCAATGTATTTTTATTGGACCGGTCTCGTCCCATAACGCTGTACTTATTGAGCTGCCACGCACCATGAAGGAGACCTTCTTGGTAGTCTGAGGCTGCCTGCAGACCATGAAGACGCAGCCGCTGAAGATGAGGAGGCACACGGACAGCAGTGCCAGGATCCACCCTTCCATTCCGAGGACGGAGTAGATGTGGTACGTGGTGAGATAGCTGACCAGGCACACCACCAGCACTGGGGATTGAAAACACACACTTAATTTTGACATCTTTTGTCACATCATAATAATAATAAAAAAAAAGATCTTAACCTGTCCTGCTTACCTAGCACACAGATGGACATGTTGACCACGCTGGAGGAATGCTCAGAGGGTGAGACAGGAGGGTGCAGGACGGCCTGCAGGGTGGAGCTGCCACCCTTCAGCATGTTAAGGTGGGACTCAGACTCCGTCAGGTCAGACTCCCCCTCCTCAGAGGACAGGTAGTCCCTCTCACCGGTGCCTGCCCGCCGCTGTAGGGCTCCATCTGGCTGGTACCTGGACGACAGGGGCGGCAAAGGTTAAAGGTCATAAGTCTGCATTTCACTACAGCAAAATGTTTTCAGTGTCTTGAAGTACTCCCTGTTCATATACAGTATCCTTTATTCAGCTACAAACCACTTTCATTGTGAAATGAGGTGGTCTGAGGCCTGTAAATCCTGTTTAAACCAGGGCAACGAACACTGTGTCTGTGTTAATGCTGCTGTGGTGATGAGTCACCTTAATGCAACCAGCAGAGGTGCACAGCAGCTCAAGAATTTAGAAAGTACAGGAACCTACAGAGAGTAAACACCTTCATGCACTCAAGCAGCTACTTCACATTCCTACAATTGGAGCATTCACAGCTCTTACTTCACCAGTGTGATGCAATAACCTGAGGTGTATGTTACACTAACGGGGTAATTATACCTGTGGTTTTTAGAGAAGCTATGATTGTAGCTTTTCTAAAAGCTATAAGGTAGGGCTGTCGAAGTTAACGTGATAAATTTGTTTTAACCCCACTAATCTATTTAACGCATTAACGCAACTTGCGATTTTTATGTTGTAGCGGGCTCACTGTCGCATCACTCTAAAGCTAGAGTGAAGATAATGGCATCATATGAAACTAGAAAACCTAAAGAATCCACCGGTACCAACCATGTCATAGTAGCTAGTCGCAAAGGAGGTTAAATAACGCTCCAAACTTACGCAAAATTTGGCGAGGAAAAACTGGCATTGCCATTTTCAAAGGGGTCCCTTGACCTCTGACCTCAGATATGTGAATGAAAATGGGTTCTATGGGTACCCACGAGTCTCCCCTTTACAGACATGCCCACTTTATGACAATCACATGCAGTTTGGGGCAAGTCATAGTCAAGTCAGCACACTGACACTGACAGCTGTTGTTGCCTGTTGGGCTTCAGTTTGCCATGTTATGATTTGAGCATATTTTTTATGCTAAATGCAGTACCTGTGAGGGTTTCTGGATAATATTTGTCATTGTTTTGTATTGTTAATTGATTTCCAATAATAAATATATACATACATTTGCATAAATCAAGTATATTTGTCCACTCCCATGTTGATAAGAGTATTGAATACTTCACAAGTCTCCCTTTAAGGTACATTTTGAACAGATAAAAAATGTGTGATTAATTTGTGATTAATCGCAATTAATCATGGAAAATAATGCCATTAAAGCTTCAGTAGGCAGTATATTTTTGGCATCATTGGGAAAAAATTCCATAATAACCTTTCAGCATATTGTAATTCAAGTGTTCTGAGAGAAAACTAGACATCTTCACCTCCTCATGGCTCTGTTTCCAGGTTTTAGAAAATCTAGCCCGTGATGGCAGACTTTGACCAATCGCAGGTCATTTCATTGAGAGAGCGTTCCTATTGGCTGTGCTCCGGTCCTGTGACTTGGCGTTCCTTCAACAGATTTTACAATGAAAACATTTGGAGCGAGAAATAGGCATTAATGTAACATAATATTGATTCATATTTGATCAGCGCTGCCTAGTTTGACCGTTTGGTTGGAGTTTGCGAGTGTTGACAGCCGGCTCTCATGGACAGAAGACCTCAGATCAGATCTTACTGCTTGTTTTCTTCCGGTCTGTGAAATCTTGCAGATGTCGTTAGGAGCACCGGAGGACACCGGAGGCACATGATTTTTTTCAGGTTACCTGTTTCATGTACTACTGTCACGACATAGCGACCGTTTTATAAAAATAACTTTTTTGAAACATAATTGCTCGCCTACTTTTGCTTTAATTGAGATTAAAATTTTAATTGGTTGACAGCCCTAGTATAAGGGTTACAAACGTACCCACCTGAGAATCAGTACACACGCAGCAACCAGCGAGTAGGCCAGCAGAGTTCCAATGGACATCATGTCAACCAGCGCTTTGAGGTCAAACAGGAAAGCCATGATGGCTATAGCAAGCAAAAAAAAATGCAATTAACACAAACACTTCAAAAGAACATTTATAAGAAATAGGATCACTACTGATTACTGGAGCAATCATTCTCACAAAATATATGAAAACATTCACACCCACAACAATGATATTCCTTTCTTCAGATTCACCAGCCAACAAATGCACACATGAACAGGAACAGATGCAAATTAAACTTCATGCAGACATGTTTTCACAATAAAGAAGAAACACGTTTCCCCGAGCTGACAGCTGTGATCATCTCCGTACCGAGTGTCGTTTGATGTGAGATACACTGTGGTGTTCCATCTCTTCTATCTCAGCACCAGACTCCGGTATGGAGCTGATCTCAGCAGCACAGTTCAAACACAGAGCGGTGGTATGTCCGCTGCTCCCCACAACATCATATTAAAACAAAAATAACAAAGGTAGCTCCCTGCCCAGTTCTACCAGTTGCTCAGTACAAGGCCTGTGTGCTGTGTTCACATCTGCCTGCCACTTCACCAGGTCATTCACCGTACAGGTCTTAGCCCTGACACCTGAGCACATTGAGCCTGATGTAACCACATACAGTACCATACCTTAAAGAGGACCTGTTATGCTTTTTCCCTTTCCTTTAATGAGTTATATAGTTTTTTGTGCATTAAAAAGGTCTACAAAGTTACAAAGCCCAAAGTCCACACCAAAGGGAGTTACTCTCCTGCTGGAACGCAGAAACTGAAACTGCCTGAAACGCCTTGCTTGAAGTCCCGCCTTTTCTTCCATAATGTGGTGATGTCACCAAGTAACACATTTGGATAATACCTGCCTAGCGGCTAGTTTGGCACACCCTCATACAAAGCTAGTTAGAGCGGAGCTGGAGCGGAGTCCGAAAAGTTTGGTTCGGCTGACCAATCAGAGCAGACTGGGCTTTTGGGGGGGGGGGGGGTTTGAACATTAAAGCATGTAAACATGTTCTAGTATACACCTGAAAATAAGCATAATAGGTCCTTTTTTAAGATTTAGAAGTAGATGTTTTTAATTAACAATGTGTGAGCACCACACCAGTCCCCAAAGGCCAACTATTTGTATTTTTTTTTTTTTTTACTTTATCAATGGAAGTACAGTAGTAGAATATCTAATTCAAGTGCAAGTCATTTTACTTGGCTTTAAGACTAATTTAACAACAGGCTGAAAAGAAGTGTATCACTGTCCTCTCAGGGTGAACGTTTCAATCCTGTTACACTGTGTGTGGTCAGAATTGTAGTCTGTTGCAACTGTAACCACACCCAACAGTGATGTCACGGTGTACTGGCACACCCTGGAGTACACTCCCACATCACTGCAACAAGGTGAGAAGTTAAACCACTGGAGCAATAACACAAATTTATGTAGGTGATGAGTTGCTCTTTAAAAATCGTCAAATGCAAGAGAAATTACTGCTGTTGAAAACTACAATACTTTAGTACAAAAGTCACTTTTGTTGTTACATTTTATGATCATGAAAAGGCTAATGTGGCGTCTTGACGTAATGATTTCAATATGAATACAGCCACTAAGCAACGCCTGTCTGATTCAGTGATGCTCTCCAATGTGGTCACCATCTTCTCTAAATAAGAATACTTTCTCAGAGATTACTTTACAAAAGAAAACTTCAATCTCAATCAAACAATCTCTTCCTCATTGCATTTTAACAGCACAACAGTGCAGTAGGCTTCCTTGTAACTTACAACTCTTTATCAACAATTGAATGACATGGAATTAGATTTAATGGAATAATTTGACGCTGTCTGCGTGCTAAATATGAAGCTACAGCCAGGCAACTTCACAGTGACGAGACTCCAGGACGTCACTGCTCCCGGTCAGGAAATCCAGCACATAACCTCCCATAAAACCACAATATGTTTTTTTTTTTTTTCATGTCAGTTTTTGTACTAATGAAACAAATTAGATATAACATGTTAATTAGTGAGCTTTAGAGGTGATATTAGGCAGATTTTGCTACCTTTTGACAGAGCCTAGCTAGCTGTTGCCCCTTGTTTCCAGTATTTGTGCTAAGCTACAGTACTTGTACTTAACTACTTTCCAGTAGCCAATTAATTTATTTAGAAAAGCGACTAAAAGCCTGATGGACTGAAGTGGTGAACACAGATAATGTCCATAAATTAATGTTTTCTCACATGCTTTTGGAAACACATCACATGTTTAACATGCCGTCACCACCACCAACGTGCACAGATAAAAACCCCAAACAAGTCCACGATACAACCCCATCACAGGCGAGTCCTCGTCTCGGGAGCTTACCCGCAGTGGTACCTGCCGCCATGGTGGCGGCCACGGGAGACTGGCGCTTACTCACTTGGGACATAAATTTGAACAGAATACCATCTCGTGCCATGGCAAAGAGAATGCGCGGCAGAGGGAACATGGAGCCCAACAGGCTAGGGAGAAGAGGGTTCATGGTTAAGTTGAGGGCATTCTGGGAAAGAAAACATGACACCTGCACAACTGTGAAAGAACAACGTGTGTATATGGAGGGAAAACCTCCTATAAGTGGATAATTTGAAGAAGAAAGTGTTGGAGGGTGGGTCAATTTAAGGAAGAAAATAACCAAATGATTATCTGCATCTTTGACTGCGTCTTTCACTGTTGATTGGTGGAGAAAGATTAGCAGGAGTGATCGCAATGGAAGCTCCCCGGCTCTCACCTGCTACTACACCGGAGGTCATAGTGGCAATAAGTGGGGTCCTCGTCTTAGGATTGATTCGGGCTAAGACTTTGAAAAGCACCCCATCCTGTGCCATAGCATAGATTACACGAGGCATGGGGAAAATGGAGCCCAGCAGACTGCATGAGACAGCAGAGACATGCAAGACCAACACGTTAGTCAAAAGACCCAAACACAGACACACACCAATAATCACACCATCAAAGCTTCAGAGCATAAAGCTTAAAGTCACTGTCTTTCTTTCCTGTTGGCATATCATCAACTTAAATCAATGGAATATAATAGATTGTAGCGGCTTTTAAGGGGAAATTACATATCACTATTGTCTTTAAACAGTCAAATGTTTTATTTGTTTTCCTCAGTTTTGAGAGCTGTTTTGGAATTGAATTTAAAGGGGTTTCATGTGCCCTGGAGTAATAACCTTTCCCAGGAGTGTAAACATTCAGTTCAAACATATAAAAGTACCAAAATGTGTGTCAAAGGGTTTTCGCAATTGTGAAAACAACTGCCAAGGGGCGGACCCCAAAGTACCAGCCTAAACATCAATTGCAGACTGACTTTGAGTCAAATTTGATAATATGCGCATGAATGCAGATCATGGGATAAGATAGTGACTGACATCCACCAGGGTTTGTTGATGGAAAACTGAGGGGAACTGATATAGCAAACCTCCAGGGAAGAAAGACAGAATTAAGTCACACCAATATATTGTTTATAGACCAACCTGCCCACCTTATTTATGATTATTTAATTGTAAATAGTATATTACAAACACATGCAGGTATCTGGAAACAGAGAGACTCAAGCACAGCGCCCACTACGTCCCATTAAAGCTGCAGTTGGTAACTTTGAGCAAATATGATAAAAAGCTATTATTATAAAGCTGCACCATATCCTGACAGTAGTGCATGAGACTGATAATCTGCCTCCTCTTAGTGCTCCTAATGGCAT
Source organism: Sebastolobus alascanus (assembly GCA_916701645.2). Classification (NCBI taxonomy): domain Eukaryota; kingdom Metazoa; phylum Chordata; class Actinopteri; order Perciformes; family Sebastidae; genus Sebastolobus; species Sebastolobus alascanus. Next base: position 626,306 of record CAKAOJ020000042.1, read on the forward strand.
TTGCAAGATTTCAACATGCCTGTCACGGTCTGGCGCTGTGCACAGAGGCTACTTTTCCTTTTCGTTAAGATTTAAGATAATCTTGTGTTCATCTTTTTAGTGGATTATTAGTTCTGTATTGTCTAGAGGATATGGGTTTCTTGGATTTGGGTTTTCTGTTGTATTCATTCATTCATTCTAGTGTTTCCTGTTTTATTTTGATAAGTTCACTCCTCTTGTGTGTTGTCTGTTTTACTTTCTGCCTTTGTTTGTTTCCCACCTTTTGTGATTGTCTGCCCCGCCCTGATTTGTTCCACCTGTGTGTGTGTGTGTGTGTGTGTTTGTGTATGTGTGTTGTGTATTTAGTCTGTGTGTTTCCCCTATTCCTTGGTCAGTTCGTCGTCGCTCCTTGTGTGTGATTTTTCACCCTAGTGAGTCTGTTTTTCCAAGTGTTTTGTATTGCTAGATAGCTTTTGTATCTGCCTGGATCGACTGCATTTTTTGTTTCCCGTACGTTTTTCCTCATTCCATCATTACCTGCGTTTGGGTCCAAACCTGTCTTCCTGAGAAACCTGACAGTGCCTGAACGAAAACCAATCAGAGCTGAGTAATATCTGAGATCAAATATTAATCAATATTCTGTTACTGTAATGTCTATTTCTCACCTCAAATATCTTCAGAAACATCTCGTAGTGTACTGTTTAGCTGTAAAATGAGAAAGTTTGTTCCAGCTAGTGGACGGTGCTTGGTTTTTGCTCGACTGTTTTCAACATGGCGGCTGGGTCTCAAACTTTCTGTGTGTTCCAATATCCATACTACCATATCATTATGCCAGAAAAAGATTTAGTATGTCCCAATATGTCAAATGCAGTACGCCAAAAATACCAGGATGTCATACTACATCCGGTTGCATTTAGCAGTATGCAAGCCAGCATGCTTTCTGGCTATTCTGACCCACAATCCTCTGAGCAGTGGATATTAGAGCAAGAGGGTCAAAGTTCAAGGTGCAATGTTATGACGTATGTCCTAATTGTATTCATACTGCTTGCAACAGTGCGTACTTCATAAGGGCAGCTGCGGTATGTACTAAAAGTAAAAAGAAAAAGTATGCAATTTGGAACATAGCCTTTCTCTCCTTTCTTGATTCATATTTGATCAGCACCGCCTAGTTTGACAGTTTGATCGGAGTTCGCAAATTTTGTGAGCAGTGGTTGACACCTGCTTTAGAGACTGCTCGGCTCTGATTGGTCGTCAGATGCCACTGGGGGCACAGGAGGACACCGATTACCTGTCTCATGCACAACTGTCAGGATATAGTGACAGTTTTATAAAAATGACTTTTTATGATATTTGCTCCGACTTACCTCCGAGTTACCGACTGCTTTAAGCAAGGAATCAATCCAATAATAAGACAGAGACGGGGATGTGGTCAGAAGTTTTGACCAGTTCTCCTTCACCATTATCACCCATTAATAGCATGCACATCAATCAGAAATTAAAGTCATATTATAAATAACATTTAAATGCTTTCATCTACCATGAATATTGATATTTTGTCCTCAACTTATTTTACAAATCCAGTGGTTACCTGGTGGAGAGGGCACACAGTGAACCTGCAGCGACCACGTATTTGGCCGGGCCCCAGCCCACGTATTCAAAGGCCATGGGCAGAGGGCTCTTCTCGTCCAGCAGGTAGTAGGGCATCATCAGCGTGAGCGCGGCTGACACGCCAAAGTACGCCAGGAAACACACGGTCAGTGACACCACGATGCCGATGGGAATGGCTCTCTGAGGGTTCCTCACCTCCTCGCCTGTCACACACACACAGACGCACAAATATGTTTACATTTAGCTTCGATGACATCACACTGAATCACAACCTACAAGTGGCTCACCTGTAGTTGCAATGCAGTCAAATCCAACAAAAGCGTAAAAGCATGTGGCAGCTCCGGCTAAGGTCCCGCTGAAGCCGAAGGGCATAAATCCTCCGACTCCATAATCACTGCTCACGTTGGCCGTCACCGACAAGTTCCTTAAACATATAAACTCATTTCATAAGAACACTTGATCTAATAACGTAGGTGACATGAGGAGTTTGGCCACTGCTGTCCTGCGTGTTTGATAGGTAACAGTAATACTGATAGTTATGCTGTTTATGTTGTTTAGGGAACAGCTTTGCATTAATGGGCTTTACAATCATAAATAATGAGAAATTAATAAATTACCTTGTAACTATGGTGACATTTATAAGGGATTCTTCAGATATCTTCCAGTTGCATGAGTCTCCTTTGACGAAGCCGGAGATGATGACGAACAAGAGTACGAGCACGTTGATTGAAGTGAAGACTTTATTGACCCAGGCTGACTCCTTCACTCCAAACGACAGGAGTCCTGGGATGAGCGAAAAGGCAACAGAGCTCAGTACAATACAAAATTATTCATTATTAATAACATGTTGTGTCACTCCAAAAAACACTGCCACTTGATATACTGTATTTAAACAGGACTAAGAGTCGACAGTCACGCTAGCGGCTCTGTGAGGCTGTACTTTGGCACAGCGGCGCTTTAAGCTAAATGCTAACATGCTCATAATGACATTGCTAACATATTGATGCTAAGCAGGTAAAATGTTTACCATGTTCACCAACTTAATACAGCGTATTAGCATGCTAACATTTGCTATATATATTTGTTCATAAACCAAAGTATTGGGCAAATTACATTTTTGACCTGATGACTGCTCTGGATAAAAAAGTGTAGGAAGATGATCATCAAAGTTATTACTATTTATCGTGAGCGGTACGTGAATGTCGGTACCACATTTCACAGATGTCAAATATCTGTACAAGTTCCCACAGGTTAAGTTTGCTTGAGCCCTTTTAAAGCTAGGGTTGGTAGCGTTCTTCAAAAACATTTTTGTTATATTTGTTGAAATTCTCTTTACATCTGACAATCAATAAATCAAATGCTCTGACAAAAAAAAAGAAAACAATCTGGTGTCTGTGGCTGTCGCAGGACTGTAATAAACCTGTTCAATCATTTAATTTGGCCCGAATGTAATGATTGGACAGGTTACCTGCCTGTCTACCTACCTAGCTGCGTGCACTCTGCCCGTGCACTCATTGCGCATCACCAGAGTCTTCCACAAGCCGCTAGCTTGACAGCTGTGAGTACTAACAATAGCCATGTTCGTTTACGTTCATTATGATATGTTTATGGTCATAATGATAGTTTTGGGGGAGTGGCTGTGGCGGAAGGCCTGAAGGGACAGACTGTCAGTGTTGCAAACTTTTTCGCTAGATTTAGGGACTTTTGGAACTAGTGCTGCTAACTACTTTCATTGGAAAAGTGTTGGCAACACTGGGCTGGGTTTTTAGGGTGGGTAATTTTTAAAATCTAGCGTACTCTTGCTAGTTTCTCAACATTACCAACGCAGTGTTGCATGTCTGCAAGCAAATCTGGTGGAACTGTGTGTAACAAATACATTCATGAAAGAATTTGTCAAAAAGGACAAATGTGCCCAAAAAATGTAGGCCTACAGTAAATGCTTTGGGGTGTTTCAGACCACAGCTAGATATAAATAGTTACAAACCACTACTTTTCTTTCAAATCTTTTTTAATCTGGTTTTGATCAATAGATATTGCACAAGTTCCACATGTGGTCCTTAAAAACAACCAAATACAACTGGATTGTTTTAGGGTCACACTGACCTAATGCAATCATTGCATTGGCAGGCCAATGGATAAGGTTTTCAGTTTTAGCCTGAGGGTCATGTCCTCTTTAAATCCCTGAACTGTCATGAATCTGACCACGGGAAATTAATATGGAGTACTCTCCAAGTCATCAACAGTTACTGATGCTACTAAATCCTCGGCTACTACAGTGGAGCTTCTCAGTGACCTTAGGCTGTAAAGAAACTGTACTGTTCCCAGATGTGATTGTGTGCAACTGTGGGAAAGAGAAGCAGGGTGCTGCTGAAGACTACCAGGATGATCAGGGAGTCTTTAAAACAGAAAGGGGTCAATGTGGCCTCCCTGTGGACTCACACTGCCTATTAAGTTCTTATCACACGGTGTCCTGCCATCTCTTTATTGGATTGTACTCATGAAAGTTGGCTTTGCTAAACAAAATGTACCAATCCTAATTTCCGTTCTTTCACCGCAGCCCCTGTACCAACATACCAACTTGAATTTGATTATTTTCAGCCTGCCTTACCAGAAAGCAGCAGTATCAGGCAGACGGCAAAGAAGTCGGGGTACTGAGCCAGACCAGGAGAGTTCATGCTGAAGTAGGTCTTACAGAATATCTCTATATGCCCGCCTATCATTTCATCAAATGTTCCACTCCAAGCCCTGGCAACGGAGGAGGTACCTGTGAGAAAGCAAAAAAAAAACCAGAAACCATTAAAGCTTCAGTAGGCAGAATATTTTTGGCATCATTGGGTAAAAATTCCATAATAACCTTTCAGCATATTGTAATTCAAGTGTTCTGAGAGAAAACTACACTTCTGCACCTCCTCATGGCTCTGTTTTCAGGCTTTTAAAAAAATCTCGCCCGTGACGGGAGACTTTGGCCAATCACACGTCATTTCAGAGAGAGAGCGTTCCTATTGGCCATTCATTCAACAGAGGCAGCTGTCAATCACTCGCAAGCTCCGATCAAATGGTCAAACTAGGCAGCGCTGATCAAATATGAATCAATATTTTGTTACTGTAATGCCTATTTCTTGCGTAAAATGTTTTCAGAATCATCTTGTACTGTTTAGCTGTAAAATGAGAAAGTTTGCTCCGGCCGTTGGGCGGTGCTTGGTATTTGTTCAACTGATCTCAACATGGCGGCCGGGTCACAAACGTTCTCATTTTACAGCTAAACAGTACACTACAAGATGTTTCTGAAAACATTTTATGAGAGAAATAGGCATTACAGTAACAGAATATTGATTCATATTTGATCAGCGCTGCCTAGTTTGACCGTTTGATCGGAGTTTGCGAGTGATTGACAGCTGCTCAGAGACGGCAAGGCTCCAGCTCAGCTCTGATTGGTTGTTTTCCTCCTGTCTGTGAAATCTTGCAGAAGCCAATTTCACTTACTCACTAACTAACTCACCGATCACATAGGAGAGGATGAGGTTCCAGCCAGTGATGAAGGCCCAGATCTCTCCTACAGTCACGTAGCTGTAAAGGTAAGCAGAGCCGGTCTTGGGGACGCGCGCGCCAAACTCGGCGTAACACAGGCCGGCCATGACGGAGGCTAGGGCAGCGATTAAGAAGGAGATGACTATGCTGGGGCCTGAGTCGCCCTTGGCCACCTCGCCGGCCAGGACGTAGACACCGGCGCCCAGAGTGCTGCCAACTCCCAGGGCAATGAGGTCGACGGTTCCCAGGCAGCGGCACAGCTTTGAGTCCTCCAGGCTCATGTCAACCACTTTCCTGCGCACCAGGGAGCGGCCGAATGACAGAACCTGATCCAGCATGTTGACACCTGCTGACAGAGGGAAAGAGAGAAGAAAAGACTGGAAATACCTGTACACCACAGGTGGATAATTTGATTGTATGAATCAAAATGTGTAACGGAGAAATACTATTTTATTTCACCCAATCATTACCTCTATTCTTTATCTCAGCATCAATATTAAGGTCATCAATAGGTCAGATCTGTGAACACAGTTAGAACTCTACCTGCTTTGCATATTGAGCGGCTCTTACAAGCTTGTTCTCTTGACAAAAATGCTGAAAAATCAGTTGCAACAATGGGATTATGACTGTTAAAGGGACGTTAACTCTACAAACTATGGTTTGCATTATTGGAACGCTGCTAAGTGCTACAGTTCATACAGTAAGTGTCCCATTAAAATCCATTGTTTGGAATTATGGTGCAGATCTAAGTACTCAAAGAGCTGCATTCATAAAGGGGACCATGAATGCACCACTAGAACACAATAAAGACATTCCAGTATCTCTCTTTACTAATTACATTAAAGAAAAATACATAGAAAGACAAACTGCAAAGCCGTCTTTGTTCTCATTGTCTTTTATCTAAAAATGTCTCTTTCCATTAGTGAGATTGCTGGGGATCCTGCCGAACATATTTGCATGAATACAATAAGATGAATGAGGTTATGAAATATGCCCTCCAAAGAATAGTTTCTCGCTTTTGAAGTTAAAGCGTCTTCTTCGAACCAGATTATCTTGACCGTAAATTAACTCTGACGGCCGTCCAAATATGCATTGACCTCCATTTAAGTGTGGTGGAAATGAGTTTTGGATGTGACAGCTCATTAACATCACAATGTGGGCTGTATTGCAGCGTCTCCCAAGATTACAGTGAATGAAAAAGTGAAGATTATAAAGACCAAAATCAGATTTAAACAAGTGAAAATTCAGTTTTGGAAACTGATGATACATACTGGAGTAATTTAGCCTGTCATGTAAGATCAGAATCAGATTTATTTGCTAAGTACGCGTTCGAATACAGGGAATTTGACTTTTTGCATCTCTCTCAATGTACTTACAAAGAAATACAAATAACAGCTAGGGACAAGGACAACAAAGCTGGACAATAAAGGTAAAGAATAGACAGGACTGTTACACAAGTATGTGGAAAAAATAGGTGTATATATAAATATTACATAAATATAAAAAAACATCAATGACCAACAATAAGTGAAGACATAATAACGTCTATATACAAGTCACATGTTCTGTAAGTTGTAAGTAAGATGCTCCCTGCATCATTATTCCACACATGTCCTGCATGTGTTACATTGCACAGTGACAGCAACATCTAGGTCATACCTTAAACGGCTGAATTTCCCTGCAAAGACTGCTGCTTCACAAACAACTCACAGCTACTGCACAAGTTTGACTATTAAATTCCAGCATTAGTTATTCAAAATGTATGCACAGTGTTTTTCATTAGAGACATGCACCTACCTTGTTGGAATGACACAGTGTGGATGTGATGGGGCCAGGCTCAGACACCGGGAAAAAAAAAAGAAGGGCTGTCAGAAGTGTCAGTGCGTTTCTTCTAGCTTGTCAAATTAGATCCACTGCTCCCATGAACTGCTGCCTCCGAACTCCACTTTAGCACTAATTCATATGCTGGCATGTACGCTGAGCAGAGCAGTGCTTTTACGCCTCCCTTCTGTCCACAGTATTTCTTCATCTCGCCTTGCCCCTAGACTCCAGCCTCCAGTCCCGCCACTGCCAGGGGAGTGACGTCCCCTGTAAGCAAGAGGGGAGGAGGGGGCCCCAGAGAATTAGGGTTGGTGGGTGGGGGTTGGGGGGGTGTTTCACCTCCATGCTTGAGGTTTGAGGGGGTAAAACTCTGTGGAGACAACATTGCACCATAAGGGATCACACAGTAGGACAGAGAAGAGAAAGGAAGGAATTCTTGATGGTAGAATTTGTCATTTCTAGTGCACATAGATCCCAGCTGCCCGGACGCGTACTGACTACTGATAAATGGTTAGGCAACTGGCATTGACAAACATTGAGGCAGACTCTTGTGTTTACCCAGTGCAGCCCACAGGAGTGCTGCTAAAAGCATGGGTGCTGATTGGTCAATGAAGGGTGGACGAGCTACAGTACCGGGGGGTTAAGTCCTCCTAATGGAAGACAGGTATTGCTCAATGTTCCCTGAGCTATTGGACCCATGGACATTACACAATCAATAACACAGCTCACTGTGGTACGCCACCGAGAAGCCTGGCATCTCCACGGCAACTTCATTTACAAGTTTGAGCGCTCGGAGGGGAAAAAAAGGCAAAATTTTCCATCAAACACTGCCTGTGAATTAAGGTTGCAATGGAGAGAATTTCTGCCAAGACCAGCTCAAACCAGCTGAAGACCTCAGTGGGAAGGTGGCAGCTGGCCGCTAGAAACGCCGTCCAATCCACACAGACCAGAGACTCGACGGCATGACAACAGGCGGCTCTCTCTTAGTTTGTCCATCCAGCCAAGCAGTCAAATATCATGGCCCAGCGCCCACCAAACCTTGGCTGCAGGGTTGATCATCTGACCTGCATGCTGATGCGAAAGCCAATGTTTTCCTTAGTGGTGGTGGTGGGCAGGCTGGAGTCACTACTGTTAACACGGTCTGTTTGTCTTAAACACACACACACACATTGATCTACAAATTGAGCCTAAATACATTTAACACAAATACAAAAGGCTGCACTGACAGGACAATATGGATCCCATCAAATGACTGAGGAGCATGAAATTGAGAAACAAAAGGGATTTTCTAAAATGTCTTATGTCTTTGAGCATATTTTTGCTATTCATGGTTTAACAAAGTGCACTTAAGAACACAATGCAGTACCTGTTGAATCAGATTGTTACACTAATTTAGCTTGAAATACTCATTAACAAACATAATTAATATCATCTAGCAGTATTTATTGCTGGATATTTATTGTCATATGATATCTGGTAGCATCTTTTTACATATCATGCATTTTTGTAGCAAATGTTGAATTTGTATTTTTGAAAAAAGAAGATCAGGATTACACATATGATTTGTCATAATATCCTCCTGGACCACAAACATACCTGCTTCTGGAATGAGCATTAAGTTTTTATTAGGGCTGTCAAAGTTAACACGATAATAACGCGTAAACGCAAATTCGTTTTAACGCCACTAATTACTTTAACGCATTAACGCAATCGATCTCTCGGAGGTTGTAGCGGGCTGAGTTTTTAAGCTAGAGTGAAGATACTGCTAGGATCTAGAAAACCTAAGGAATCCATCGGTACTAACCATGTTATACTAACTTGTCGTGAAGGAGGTTAAATAACGCTCCAAACTTACGCTAAATTTTGGCGTGGAAAAACTGGCATGGCCATTTTCAAAGGGGTCCCTTGACCTCTGATCTCAAGATATGTGAACGAATATGGGTATTTTGGGTACCTACGAGTCTCCCCTTTACAGACATGCCCACTTTATGATAATCCCATGCCGTTTTTTTAATGCAGTATACTTGTTTTATTTTTGCCTATGAAAACATTATGTGTTTGAATATTCCGGATACTGGGGTCCCTAAACAGTCTATGAATTACATAAATTGGGTATCACTGTAAAGCTGAGACTCTTGTGGATCCAATGAGCCCAACTGTATTCATGTGTGATGATGTTAGTCCCCATAGTAGACATTTCATTGTATTGAGACCATTTTTTTTTTATTTGAGCTCACTGTATAAAATGACCTGTGGTGACCTCTAGGATAATCACAGCCAAACTACAGACCTAGAGCATTCAGAGGATGGATGGCTTTCCTAGGTAGATTGACAATAAGGGGGTTTCTGAGCAGTTTCCAGAACAGAAGTGCTCGACATCCAATCACTGAAAATTCAATTCTTGCAGAAATCTCAAAATGTCAAAAGTTTTTTAAACCAAATCACAGCATGGCTTTTTCTATCGTGTTCCTCAAGGTCTTGGTGTCTTAATGTTGTATTTTGGAGGGATTATTGATCATTTTTATCAATTCTCGATTGGTAAAAAATGGTTAAATTTAGCTTTCAGATGATATACACCACTCATACTAGCTGGTCGTGAAGGAAGATAAATAATACGTTAAATTTTGGCGAGGAAAAACTGGCATGGCCATTTTCAAAGGAGTTCCTTGACCTCTGACCTCAAGATATGTGAATGAAAATGGGTTCTATGGGTACCCACGAGTTTCCCCTTTACAGACATGCCCACTTTATGATAATCACATGCAGTTTGGGGTCTGTCAAATCTGTCAAGTCGGCACACTGACACACTGACAGCTGTTGTTGCCTGTTGGGCTTGAGTTTGCCATGTTATGATTTGAGAATATTAATTATTTATTTAATTAATTGCGATTAATCATGGACAATCATGCGATTAATCACGATTCAATATTTTAATCGACTGACAGCCCTAGTTTTTATACATGCAGGCGGCGGTCACTGTAACCATGGAAAGGATGGAAAGGAGTAACTGGCTCACCGTATCTCCTTGTTGACTTGCGCTAATTCTGTGAAGCCAATTGAATGCATTTGCCCTCCGATGGCTCAGTGACCCAGCTTCAAAAACGTGGATATGGTCAACAGATTGAGTGGTGTTTGCCTTGCGGACCGTTCGCTCCAGTTAACGCTGGTGTCACCAGGAAATGTTAGAGTGAACAATTACTGATAAGGCAGACAACAGCTCGGAGAAGAATCAAGACAGCGAGAGCGACCTCCAGACTCAAAACGGCATTCTTTGGGGAGGAAGATACTTAGAACTCAATTTTGTTTATATGGATGTACCAAATTCAAATAAAAGACATGACCTCAGATAACAGGTTTCAGAGTAGCTCACTGGAATAATGTAAAAATAGGTTAGAGATTTGTTTAGGAGGGCGGTATTAGCCATGGTTAACATGTTGAATCTAAGGTAATGGCACAAAGTCTCTTCATATTGCATTTTAAGAACAGTCTGGGGACTGAAGCCTGAAGACATTACCTGTTCTTAGTTTGACTTAATACTCTTTTTATTAGGTAGGAGGATGGAGTATTATCTATGGATAGATGTATCCCTCTCCCTGCGCTGCTAAAAGTGATTTCCTGTCTCTATCTAGGTCAGTACAAGTCTTATACAGTAGGTTATTGTGTAGTGGATCTAGAAAAACCACCACATTTCCACGAATTTAATTGTAATACAATTACCTTTCATGGTTTAGGAAACTGCACTGGCCAAAGGTTGTACAGTGAATTGAATGTCATCAATCTTCTGTTTCGACACATTTGGCAACAGCAACAGATGCCGTTAAATATGATCTGTGATGTCCAAGAATCTTTTGGCCTGCGGGTTAATTGTGGCCTCAAGCTGACTTCACTCCAAGTCCCTCGGGATGCACCGACTTCCAAAAATGAATTCCATACTGAGACGACTAAAACGTGGGTTAAAGTCAAACTGGGGGATTTCACAGGTTTACAACCCTAAATAAATATTTGGTTTCAAACTGTCCCTTGGCACTGTCATGATCATTTCATATCTTTTTTGGCCTTTTATATGAGGCAATTACACCTTGTAGACATATACCAGTGAAAAAAAACAGATATAAACCGTGAACACAAATATCAGTTCAGTCATCAAGGCTGGATTGTGATTGCTAATCTAAACAGAGACGAGCTAACTGATCCGTGTGATATTATCAGAACTGAATTTTTTTTTATAATCATTGGACAATCAAGCTCTTTTTGGCTCCTCATACATGAATGCAGCGCAGTAGGAACGGGCGTGCAAAAAGGCTGTCAGGCGTCAGTAAGTCAATCACTTCTGCTTAGTTTAACTAACTACTTTTATTGTTTTTTTCTGTCTACTGTCCTGCAACAGATGGTTCCTCTGCTCAACGGTGTGCAAAATACTGCTGAACATAAAAATACATTTGAAATGATTTGTTACGACTTGTCAAAACAATGAAAGATGTCAGACGAAGTTGAAAACAGTTCAGTGTGGGTGTGCAGATAAAATGTGTATACATCCAGTTTAAATCATACTGCATCCATCTGTGTTTGCACTGGGGAGCTTCTCAAAATAGCTTCACGCTCTGTTTAACAGCGCGACAATCACTTAAACAAACTCAGGACATTTTATGCTCATTGCCAAAACTCACAATAAATCTAGCCTTTAAATAACATTTCAAACTGTCTGCTGGCACACTATGTGACACACCCCTTAACTTTTGGGCTGGTTGCACAAGTGCTACCAGTTTCAGACTAGTGTAGAGCAAATAAGGACCTTTCATAAAGAACAGAGAGACTCTGTTTTAGGCCAGCATGCTATCTCAAGACTGTGCTGTGTCTCTTAATGTCTCCTGCTGACAGCTTACAAACAATGCTGTGGAGCGCAATGTGAAGGGAAAGCTTTTAAAGAAAACTGCAACCCCTTCTTCCTCACTTACTGTCTTTTTACCAGTAAAATGTCCTTGAAATTCATATTAAAGCCCCTACACATGTACTTTACACCCACACATGTATTCCCATCTATGTTGCCTGATTCGACCTCTTCTCCCGACTCCCTCAATCTCCTGTTAACATTTGTTATTTACACCTTCATTATGTTTATTAGAACATTTTGGTGACCTCACATCCCTGCAAAGTTTCCCCTAACATGACCCTCAGTAGGTCTAATCAGCCAGAATAAACACCTGTGACCCACTGTGCAGGGTCTTTGTACAGATGAAGTCATCAATCTTTAGTCTTGTTTGCTTGTGGTATCTAGGGTCTATGACTGGCTCTTATGTTTACAGTCCACAGAAACTTTTTATAAATAAGTAATTTTTTTAAATATATATGCAAATTTGATTTACCTGGCATAACAGGTGTAAATTGTCCTTTCTGTATGTTAACAACATATTTTTCTGAACAAAGCTAACGTTAACGTAGCCAATTAGCCTATCATAGAGTGCTACAGGAATGAGTCCTAAAACCTGGAAATGAGTTAGCATTTTAGCACTTCCGGTTCCCTCGTCTGGAAGTCAATGGGTTTTTGGTTAGATGCCTGAAATAAGGTCTGTGGTTAACATAAGCTCAAGAGATTTTTATGTTTTGTTCTACGACATAAAATACATCAATTAGTACCCCTCTCGTGAATTTTGAACCCTTTATGTCCTAAAAAAGGCGGTTGCTAACAAGTGGCTAAATGAGACTACTAAACATCATCACGTCCGCCTTTTCAGCCTCGTTGTGTATACTCACGCTCATGCGTTTAAAGCCTAATGTTAGCTCTTTACTTCTGGCGATTGCATTTACACTTCAAAAATCATAAAAGCAGTGTTCATTTGTGGAGATTATCTTGCTGAACAAAACATGTAGGTATCATAACATAAACATGTGTTTGCCACAGATCTTATTTTCTGCAATAATCCAAAACCCAATGGAAAAATCCCATTGGCTTTTTGTGGAGAGAACCCAGGGCGATGTTAACTTCCTGGTTGGCCTACAAAAATGCGTCATCCCTGGAGCACTCCGTTAGCTTAGCTCGATTTTAAGCTAGCTCGTTTTGCAATAAACCACTTCATTAACTAATATATTAGTAATTTCAGTGAATATGTGCAGTATGACACATTTTCCTCTTAAATGACTTGAGGTCAGTAAATGTCTTGAATTTACTTACTTTTTTCGCAGTGAATACTTTAGTAAATTAACTAACTGTTAAAGCTGCAGTGCGCGATATTGGCGCAAATATGATTTAAAAAAGTTATTTTTAGAAAACGGCCGCTATATCGTGACAGTAGTACATGAAACAGGTAACCTGAAAAAAAACAATTGTTCCTCTGTGTCCTACTGTGTCCTCCGGTGCTCCAAACGGCATCTGAAGGATTTCACTTACCGGAGGAAAACAAGGTCCGCTGTCCAGCTGCAGTCTATGAGAGCCGGCTGTCAATCACTCGCGCACTCCAACCAAACGGTCAAACTAGGCAGCGCTGATCAAATATGAATCAATATTCTGTTACTGTAATGCCTATTTCTCACCTGAAATGTTTTCAGAATCATCTTGTAGTGTACTGTTTAGCTGTAAAATGAGAAAGTGTGTGACCCAGCCGCCATTGTAAAATCTGTTGAAGGAAGCCAAGTTCTGCTCACATGACCGGAGCACAGCCAATAGGAACCGCTCTCTCTCTCTGAAATGACCTGTGATTGGTCAGAATCTGCCGTCACGGGCTAGATTTATCTAAAGCCTGAAAACAGAGCCATGATGAGGAGCAGAAGTCTAGTTATCTCTCAGACCACTTGAATTATAATATGCTGAAAGGTTATTATGGAATTTTTGCCAAATTATGCCAAAAAATTGTTGCATACTGCCACTTTAACATTCAGTAACTTTGAACGCCCTTTGACATTTTACACAGGCTACAGCTCTTCACACGGCGGGCTTTAGGACCCAGAGCGCAGCAGCTCTGATGAAGACCTTCGGGCAGCAGCAGCAATGTTATGGAAGCGTTTACCTGCGCGCTACTGACAAACAACCTTAAACATTTCAGCTAACCTGCAGCAAATTGTAATATTATTGTAGCCTACACATGTTGTGCTGTTGGTAGTTGTATTGTGTGACAGGTTCAGACATCGCAGGAAGCTGCGGTTCGTCTCCCAGCTGCTGATGGAGCACATCCGACTGCCAAAGGTAACCGAGGGTTGCAGTGATTAGCTTCAATTTCCGCACTGTGACGTTTCCTCCAGTGTTACCTCAACACACACCGCCATGCAAACTCACGATGACTGCAGAGTCTTAATGCAAATAATCAATCAAACATACAGGCTGAATTAAAGGGTATGTGCTGTGTGGGCCACGTAGGCAGGCAAAGGGTCCTCCTGCTGCCATCAGCCACAGTGGACGACTGGCTGTGTTTACTGTGGTATCAGTGCAGTTAACGCAAGAGTACAGTAGCTGAGGAAGAGGCTGTTTGATGTTGTTGTTCTTCCTCTTCCTCCTCCAGGTGGAGAATGTCAGGCTGCTTGACAGACTCACCCCCAGAAGAAGTAGGGTGGGCACCCTCTACCTGACAGCCACACACACCATCTTTGTAGAGAACGAGGCCGGAGTGCGCAATGAAACATGGGTAGGCAACAGCTCAGTACACTGAAGGACCAGGAATCAGTGAGTTAGGACAAACAGTGAGATGTTGGTGAAATGTTGTCAGAAGGCCTCACATATGAGGCACAATTCAGTACATATACTGTACATGATTTTTTTTTTTTTTTCATTTTGTTTAGATTCTTTAGTGTGTGCATCCATGCATCATGCTGTACAATGTGTTTGCAACATTAAACATGCAGCATAAAAAAGTCCATGTTTCATTGATCTTACCAGGTGCTTCACAGTTTGGTGTACAGCGTGGAGAAACAAGCCGCCGCATCCTCGGGATGTTCTCTGCTCATTCACTGCAAGAACTTCCAGGTGCTTCATTTCGTCGTACCTCGAGAGCGGGAGTGCCAGGATGTTCACCTGTCCCTGCAGCGTCTCTCCCAGCCAGGTGAACTGGGTTTCGAAAAAAGATCTATTTGGTGATGTTAATGCTTAAATGTGACTCAGTGCATCAGAAGTTTAATATCATCGTCCAATATTGGCTTTCTGTATTTGACGTCTGCGTTGGATTTTTGTACGAGTAGGCTAAAGAATATCCTGCCTCCGGTATAAATCTTTCACTAGCAAGGACCACATCATTAACGAGGTACGATTTAACAAATTTATTGAAGGAAAACACAGATGATGCTTGTGGTTTGTCCACTTAGTTGGATGCGATTTGGGGAGCTTCGATCGAGGATCCGCCGTAGCGCCTGAGCGCGACGGACCCCCTCGGGACCCTACCAGGGTTGGAAATTAGCACCAGCCACCAGCAAAATGCTGGTAAAATATGCAAGTGGCTGCTAGATTTACTTCCCTCACCAGCCAAAAAAACAATGGTAATCTATTGAGTGGTTGGTAGATTTTGGAGTCCACCAGCCACAGTGGTAGGTAGACAAAAAAGTTATTTTCCAACACTGGACCCTACGAAGAGGAGATTAAGAGAGAAGAATGAAGTGGGAGGGAGGGGTGCAGAATAGAGCGGAACAGGAAGAGTGGGTTAGGCAGGTATTTATAGGAAAAACAGGAAGTGGCACGGTTGAGGCGTGGTCCTGCTCCCGAAATTCTGCTATTTAGCTTCAATTATTAACTGAATTTGAGGGACTCTTGTTAAAAATGTGTGTTTTTTCAACAAGAACAGATTAAAAAATAATATCTGATATCTTTTTATTCTAATATTCTAATTATTTGTATCAGTGGCAGCCTCAAAGTCCACTATTGGTCAGACGTTAGTTTTCATTTCCTCTGCTTTCACAACACATTGGTCTGTCTAACTCCTACAAATTGTAGGTTTTCTGCATTAAACTTTAGCCGTCGGGGCGCCGCTGTAGCTCACCTGGTAGAGCGGGTGTCCCATGTACAAAGGCTGAGTCCTTACCGCAGCGGCCAAGGGTTCAAATCAGACCTGTGGCCCTTTGCTGCATGTCATCCCCTCTCTCTCTCCCCCTTTCAGTACTATCTCTGCCACTAATAAAAGGCATTAAAGCTAAAAAAATAATCGTAAAAAAAAAAAAAAAAAAAACTTTAGCCGTCAGCCAGTGTTTTGCCTTGCAGAGCGTTACGAGGAGCTGTACTGCTTCTCCTACAAGCCCAATGTTGATGAGGAGGAGAGACGGCAGGAATGGGACTTCTTGGACCTCAAGGCTGATTACAGCAGAATGGGACTCCCGAACTCCCTGTGGAAACTCTCCCCTGTCAACCAACACTACAAGGTCAGTGAGCTGACATCTACATTATGATCAGTTGTACTGTTTTATCCTAATATGGACATGGCAGAACTGCTTAGACTTCTGTTATGTTGTTTTCAAAGGTGAGCGACACGTACCCCGCTGACCTGTTTGTGCCCGAGTCCGCCACACCTCCGGTCATAGTGGGGAGCTCCAAGTTCAGAAGCAGAGGCCGATTTCCTACTCTGTCGTACTACTCCAAAGAAAACCATGTGAGTTGAGAGCATTCGTTTGCGCTTTTTATTTTCCATATTGCTTCCTGTGACAACTCGGGTTAATTCAAAGGTCATGAAGCGCCGGTGACGTTTCTCAAACTGTCAGTGATGAGTAGGGATTGTAAGGACAGAACCAATCTCTCTGACTCACTCTGCACAGGAATGGTATGAAGCTTGTTTGAGGAAGGCCTTTCAAAGCAGTTTTTTGGCAGAACAATGTAGATAAGAGATCATTTATTAAGATGCACAATGTCATGAGCACAGTACTTCTTTTGTGCTTGCTTTGTTTGGCCAGTTTTTGTTGGCGAAATGACTTGTGACACTGATCAGTCATCCTGAGCAGCGTCCTCCCTCTTCAAGCTGCCAAATGTTTTTGTTTCACAAAGAAAAATGCAAGACGAAATGTTTGGCAGTAAAAATTAGGGCTGAACGATTTGGAAAAAAGTATCTAACTGTGATTATTTTGACTGATATTGCAATTTGCGATATTAGAGAGATTGATCATTTTTACATCATTATTCTCATTTTCATTGAAACATATATTAAAATGATAATGGTGTGATTTTTGCGGGCATCTGTACCAAACAAAGATGTTTCCTTAAATCTGTAGAATATGATGTGTAGGTAGGGCTGTAGGTGAAGGAATTTCCGCTGCGGTGCTAATGATTGGCTCAACTGTGCGATATGCGGTATTATTGCAAGGTTTTGTTTTTTGCAAATTACTTTATTCATCCTGATTTTGGTGCTATATAAATAAGCTTTATTGTTCGGCTAATATTAGGTATATTGTAGCTTTTTAAATGACAGATGACAGTTTTAAAACTAATTAAATACTTGTTTATTGTTAAATGCTTCTACCTCCGCATAGACTCAAATGAAGCAAATATATCGATTCTGGCATTAAAGAATCAATTTCAAAATCGTAAAAAATAAAAAAAATCGCGATACATAGGTGAATCGATTTTTTTTCCCACCCCTAGAAAATCTATAGATAAAAATAAGGAACTCATACAAAAGGACGGGACTCAGTCAACAGTACAACAAAATGGAAAGAGAGCATGTGCCATACCAAGTGAAATCTAAACAGGCACTTTGTCAAATTCACTTAAGGTCCCATGGGGAGACGTACGTGCTATCTTTAAATCAAAGCATGAATCATCACCATTTTCCATATCTGAATCAGGAATGAGCCTCAACATTCATAATTCCTTCTATTAATCCTTGAGTGGACAGTTGGGAGTGCTTTATGTGTGTGAGGTCAGCTTCCCAGGGTTGAGGGTCCAGTGTGTGGAGCTCAGTTCGTACAAAGGGGGCTCCGCTCTAGTTCATGAGCCAGAAGGGAGAATCACACAACGGTCTCTGGCCTTCTCCCTTGTTGCTACTAAATGAAGATACGAGACATTGTGTGGTTGATTAATTTAAATTGAACATGCAAGGAAAGAAAAAGTACTGTGAACTTGCATTCACCCCGATTCTCACATGTTGGTGTGCTTTGTTCTGAAATGTCATCCAAAGTAATAATTCACTGAGTTAAAGTCAACTGTCAGATGAGTAAACATTCCTGTATGAAGCCTGAGTGCCTCTCGCCTCCTCCCAGGCTGCCATCTGCCGAAGCAGCCAGCCCCTGTCAGGTTTCAGCGCTCGCTGCCTGGAGGACGAGCAGATGCTGGAGGCCATCTTGAGGTCCAATCCCCGCAGCGACTTCATGTATGTGGTGGACACCAGGCCTAAGGTGAGCCCTTTGTGCCTGCGTAAATACAAGTCACTTACAGTACTGTGCTGTATGTTCAGGTGGTTCTTTATTTTCCATACTGCGTTTTGCCAGCTGGATGTGCTCACAGCAAAAGCCTCGAAAACATCCTGGCTATGTGCTTGTTGAACTATAATCAATATTATGTAACAGACATTTTTTAGGGCTGTCAAAGTTAACGCAATAATAACGTGTTAACGCAAATTCGTTTTAACGCCACTAATTTCTTAAATGCATTAACGCAACTTGCCATTTTAGGTTGTAGCGGGCTCTGTTTTAAAGTTAGAGTGAAGATACTGCTATCATATGAAACTAAAAAACCTAAGGAATCCATTGGTACCAACCATGTCATACTAACTTGTCGTGAAGGAGGCTAACTAACGCTCCAAATTTGCGCTACATTTTGGCGAGGAAAAACTGGCATGGCATTTTCAAAGGGGTCCCTTGACCTCTGACCTCAACATATGTGAATGAAAATGGGTTCTATGGGTACCCATGAGTCTCCCCTTTACAGACATGCCCACTTTATGATAATCACATGCAGTTTGGGGCAAGTCATAGTCAAGTCAGCACACTGACATACTGACAGCTGTTGTTGCCTGTTGGGCTTGAGTTTGCCATGTTATGATTTGAGCATATTTTTTATTCTAAATGCAGTACCTGTGAGGGTTTCTGGATAATATTTGTCATTGTTTTGTGTAGTTAAATGATTTCCAATAATGAATATATACATATGTTTGTATAAAGCAAGCATATTTCTCCACTCCCATGTTGATAAGAGTATTAAATACTTGGCAAATCTCCCTTTAAGGTACATTTTGAACAGATAAAAAATGTGTGATTAATTTACGATTGATCGCGATTAAATATTTGAATCGATTAACAGCCCTGTTTTTATTATTATTTTGCATGTTTTGTATGTTCTGGCGATTAATCAAATGTCTTTCCAGCTGAATGCGATCGCAAACCGAGCTGCAGGAAAAGGCTACGAGAACGAAGACAACTACTCCAACATTAAATTCCAGTTCATCGGCATCGAGAACATCCACGTCATGAGAAACAGCCAACAAAAAATGCTGGAAGGTAATTATCACATCTTCCTGCGATGATTTATCCCGCAGATTTTAGATTTATTTACTGTAGAACCAGTTTTGAAGCCACAGCGGTGCATTCATCATCGTGTCACCAATTGTTTCACCACATCAGTGTTTGTGGAACGAAATGTTCATTTTTCTGACATTGTCTGTTTAAAGTCCGCTGCCTCTTCACATTACTGAAGCGGAGCGGGACCCCATGCTGCCCCTGTGGCTTTCATACTCACTCATGCGGACTGGACTCTGCTGCAATCAGGCCTCAAATGAGCCCACAGGAGAATTTCTGGGTATTGTGCAGGGGTGCTCCTAGGAAGACTTTGAATCCATCTGGATTTTATTTCTGAGCTATTTTGGTTTCCCGGAGTGGACAATCCGGGACCTTATCCCCCAAAGAGAGACCGAGGGCGTGAGAATGATGTGATTTCAAGTCTGAAAAGTTATAGCTGTTCTTAGTTGTGATAACTCTTTGCCCCCTGGCAGCACAAGGGAAGTCTTTAAGAGCTGGAGACAGCGACTGCCCCTCAGAGCCCGCCTGACTCTCTCTCTCTACCCGATTGCACACTTCAATGAGATTTCGAAGACCCCCCGCCTGGCAGCATTAGCTCAAAAAATTTCTCAGAAGTGGAAATCTGCCCTACTAGTGTTATTAAAGGTTGAATGAACCTTTTCACCTGCTTGCTCTCCTGTCAGTGGCCTCAGAGCGCTCTCACGGGTCAGCACACTTACAGAGTGTCACCTTGGTCAACACCATAATGAGTGACGAGATGTTTTCATACAGTTCTCTAAAAGTGTGTCTGAGTTCTGAACGTTAATGTGATAAATTGTCCTGAGCAAACGAAAAGTCAGCTGAGGAGAAACGGGTTCATGTCACTCTGCCCCTCAGTCAACTTGTAAATATTTATGTTGAACTGTGAAGAGGGAAAAAAAAAAAAATTTTGGTTTCAGTTTTACAAGATAAACAAACAGAATGCAGGAAGCATTATGGTACAGAAATGGATCTGTATTTAAAGGTTATGTCTCTGCCCTATTCAGAGCATTAATATAGCAGCAAAAAACTATTTGCTATGTTAAGATAAAGCTGGGCTATGTAACCCTAGCTCATGACCGCTGCTCTGCACTGCTCTGATACAGCAGTTACAGCTGATAACACCCCACCCCAGGGTAACACTGTTAGCTCTGTGAGCAGTGATGACGTTATTTTCACTGTTAGCGCTGTTAGCACCGTTAGGTACAAACCACCAACTCAGCCGTTGCCATGTTGAGAGCCATGCAGAGGCAATAGAAATGCTCCCAATCTTGCATTTAGCAGCTTAAATACTTGCCTGTGTTATTGTGCATTGCAACGGCATCCCTCCGCTCACTCCTCTCTTTCCAAGACTGCGGTAACGTGAGCCGCCGAGTGCAAAACCGTGGTAACGCCGTTCGCTTCGCTCAGAGGTCATCCATACCATAATAACACTACTTTAGGAGCAACGGAAGTCAGACGGCGGCTGGCGGTACCACGGTTTTGCATTCTGCGGCTCGCGTTTCCGCAGTTTCACAAGCGTGTCGGAGAACTACGCTGGCCTTCAGGTAACGTAAAACACTAAAGGCTCTCTCTGGGGCCAGTGTTTGGTTTTTCTGTTCTGGGCTACTGTAGAAACATGGCGGAGCAACGTGGCGGACTCCGTGAATACATCAGACCGGCACATACGGGTACTTCGCAAAAAGACAAGGCCGCACCCCCTTTTGGGGGAAAGAATAGAATGTACATTTTTTGCCAGTCCATGCAGTAGATTTAGAGATATTTCACAAGTGAAAACTTTGAGCTGCTGATGGGTCTAGAGGAAAAGTCAGGCGATCACCAAAGTAAGCAGGATTCATCCTCTGGGGAACATGAATATCATTCAAAACGTCATGGCAATCCATTCAACAATTGTTGAGCTATTTCAGTCTGGACCAGACATTGCCATCCCTAGAGCTACGCTGCTAGCGTGACTAAAATCATTGAACGGGGTCCAAATGAAGCCTTACGTGAGAAGCTGAAGGAAATCCGTTTTGAATAAACAGTGTGACCCATATTTTCTCATGCCGTGCTCAGACTCCCTATAAAGGCGTTGTTGTGGATGTTAGTGATGTGAAAGTGAAGGTGAGCTTTAATAAAGTCCATTGATCAGGTATGCTCCATGTTTCCTGCCAGTGAGACAGCTGTGTTGTGGTTACAGTGTGTGAGCTGCGTT
Organism: Sebastolobus alascanus; assembly: GCA_916701645.2. Classification (NCBI taxonomy): domain Eukaryota; kingdom Metazoa; phylum Chordata; class Actinopteri; order Perciformes; family Sebastidae; genus Sebastolobus; species Sebastolobus alascanus. Next base: position 647,865 of record CAKAOJ020000042.1, read on the forward strand.
CCCCCTCCATGTCCGACTTCCTGGAAGGTCTGGAGAGCTCAGGCTGGCTGAAGCACATCAAAGCTGTTTTGGATGCAGGCATCTTCATCGCTAAGGTCGGTCTGGAGGTTAATCCCTGCTGTCTGCCTCACCACGGCAAGCAATATTAGCTTAGGTGTATGTGGGTGTTTGTGTTTGTGTGTGTGGGGGGGGGAGGGTTGCATCCTGTATGTGTGATACAGATATTGTCTTCCTCTGTACACTGAGTCAAAACTAATACAGTCTGATACATCATTCCTGCAATAAATCCATCAGGCTAAACTCACAGATATAAATGGGATGGACAAAATAATAGAAACACTTCAGTATCAGTATAACACAAAACACCAGCATCCCAAGCGACAGTCTCCAAAATGATCTCTCCCCTCTGGCATTGCACTTCTCAGACAATACTTGTTCGCAGGCTCCACCAGTCAAGGTGGACATAAGGTTGTACACAGGTAAATTTAGGGAACGGCCATGGTTAGAAGGTGGAAATCAGGGAAAGATTATCTGATAACTTGTCAGTTCTCTTCTCAAAACTGCGATTTTTTATCACTTTACTCACTTTGATTTTTCTGTTGGTATATTTTTATGCCTCTGCGCCGGCTGTGGCTTGAGGCATTACGCCTTGTTTCCACATAGCTCATTCTTATTGGAAGCTCCGTGATCTCTCTGATGTGTTTGCAAAACTGATTTATGAATGTAATATAGCTCTATTTATGCTATTTTTCTCAGTGAAAAGTTGGACAGCATTTTTAGCAGTTTTGTGAACTATTTTGTTAAAAGATGTGTGAACCACTATATGTTACACAGCTAGCATGCTACCATTGTTAGCTAAATATGCCGTCGAACTTTTCACTTAGAAAAAATGTATAAATGTGACTCGTCAAACGTTAGTCTGGACGGCGAAAAACAGACAGTAACTCAGAGATATAAAAACACTGTTGTATATCTATGTAGTAACTTCTCTTCCATATCTGTGGTGGTGTTTCTATCCGTAAAGAAATGCATTTCCTTTAGTTGAATGCTAGGGGTCGTCATCCATATACTATACGGATTTACGGACACAAAACCCTGTGGAAACGAGGCGTTATGTTTTCGGGTCGTCCGTACGTCTGTCCATCCGAACCATTCTCATGAACGCAATATCTCAAGATGCCAGAAGAGAATTTCTTCAAATTTAACACAAACATCCACTTGGACTTAAGGATGAACTGATTAGATTTTGGTGGTCAAAGGTCACTGTGACCTCACAAAACACGTTTTTGGCCATAACTCAAGAATTAATTTGCTAGTTATGACAATTTCACAGAAGTGTCTAATAGGATGAAATGATGAAGTGATTTTGGACGGACATGGATGTTAACTACAACATGACTTGTTCGCGGAGGCATACAGCCGCAAGGCGGTAATTCTAGTTTTTAATTTTACTGGATAACTGGCAGAAAACCCAGTTTTCATTTTGAAATATTTCCAATGCAGCTGTCATATGGTTAAAAATAATGGGAGAAGACTTGGGCACACGGCCTTCATCAGGGTGATTTACCAAGTTTACCAAACATTGCTAGCTTTAGAAATATGTACTGAAAATGACATTGTTTGCCATAATAAATCCACATCCACACCAAATAGTGGAACTTTCTGGCTACAATTCTGGCACGGATCAATGCTAATATTTGCACTTTAACTACAGTAGTGCTGTGACACTGCACAGACTGTTTATTTGTGTGTGTTTTAATTGTGTGTGTGTGTGTGCAGGCTGTTGCAGAGGAGGGTGTCAGTGTCCTGGTTCACTGTTCAGACGGTTGGGACCGCACCGCTCAGGTGTGTTCGGTGGCCTGTGTGCTGCTGGATCCGTACTACAGGACCCTCAGAGGACTCATGGTAGAAACTGAACCTTCATCTTTTTGAGTGAAGTAGAATTGCATCTTTTAAGTAGCATTGTAAATGTTATGTACCCCTCTAGTACGTTTAGGGTGGCCAGATTAGAATGACTGAAATTCAGCTGGCTGGAAACTCTCCCTAGTGGGGGCGTGGCTTCTTGTACATTACATTCAGTGTCAACCAACAGTAGTAATAATAATAGCAGTATTCTTTTTTGCAGACTTCTCAAAACGCTTTGTTTGCTTCTCTTTGCTTGTAAGGCAGCAATGATACACGGGTATTTCCCTCCTCACTCCTCTCGGTACCTGCGGTAACGTTTTTTGCTTTTTGGCTGGATGTTCACCAGGTCCCGTGACACCGGGCTCCATGTCAGCGATGAATGGTTTAATTTCCCTCCGTAAATATTTATGGCCCACTGAATGTGCGCAGTAGTGTTTTTTCCCGCCGGCCCCACCCTCAAGTTCCCGCTCGGCCCCTAGACTTGACATTGTGATGACGTCACAGATTTTAAAATCGCTTTTTTTCAGCTCAAGGAAAATTTTGCAAATATAAAAACCTCCATGGATCAAAAAATCATAATAGAAAGAGTCATAGTCAATCTTGTTTCCAGTTCGAGGTGTCCTGTCAACAGTTTTACAGATGTCTCTTTTATAATGGTGGTCTATTGGGAAAATGCTTTTTGGGCCGCAGGGGGATTTTTCGCTGCAATACTGCAAGTGGCCACTGGAAAAAAATTGGAAGCAAGGCTGAGCTGTGGTTGTTTATCAATTTGCGGCACTACTGTACATGGCTAAAAAAAACAGCCATAATTCATGTAGGCTACTGACATAACAATGCCCGTCTCTGGGCAGCACCAAAATAATGTTTCACAACGATCAGCATTTAATGTTTTATTAGACTATAACTAATCAAATCTCGGGTTTAGTCTAATTTCGGGACAAACGGGACAGAATTGGGGATTCGGGACAGCTGCACATAGTTTGGGACTGTCTCAAATTTTTCGGGATGTCTGGTCTCCAGGTACACTCTGTCATATATATCCAGTTCCATTCAGGCCTTAGCTGATAGTAGTCCGTACTGGGCTCATGAGGCTTGTTTCTTTGATCAGAAGGATTTGCGCAGGCTAACTTGGGATCCACCAAGAGCCACTGTGGAAAATAAATATAATAGAGATGTCTGCTCTTGGGAATTATTGCCCCCAGAGTCTGAAGGGAAATGACCCCACACAAAGGGTGAAGAGGTTCAATCATTCTGCAGGGATTAACTGTGCACTATGTCTGAACCTTTAATCATGACCTACTGAAATTGTACAGAAACTATGGTCCTCATTGTGTTTTAGCACATGAATGTCTTTTTTCTTCTCTAAGGTTCTCATTGAGAAAGACTGGGTCTCATTTGGACACAAGTTCTCTCACAGGTTCGGCTCAAAAATATTACTTTCACATCATCTATGATTTTTAGAGGTTTCGTTTTGATCTGACCGCCCTCGCCTCTCCTCCAGATGCAACCACCTGGTCGGAGACCCTAAAGAGGTATCCCCCGTCATCGACCAGTTCCTGGAGTGCGTGTGGCAGCTCATGGAGCAGTTCCCCTGTGCCTTTGAGTTCAACGCGAGGTTCCTCATCACCATTCACAGCCACATCTACTCCTGCCAGTACGGCAACTACGTTGGCAACAACCAGCGGGAGAGGATAGAGCTGGGGTGAGATTTAAACCTGCAGCCCGCCATCAGTTTCTTTTCCTTTTCACAGCGCGGACATGTTGTCAGAGCTGCCGCTCTGAGAGAAGACAGACTGCTGAAGAGCCAGTGATATATTACATCAACGGGTTTATGCAAATAGAGACGACTCTGTGCTAGAAACAAACAAAAAAAACAAGTTCTTCTAAATCAGTTTCTTTCTTTTATCAATCCTGATTTTATATTGTCTTTATCTTTTGGCATTTATACAGATTGCGTGAGAGGACTCACTCTTTGTGGAGTTATCTGTGGAAGAACCAGGCAGACTACATCAACCCTCTGTACAGGCCAGACCACAGCCAGACACAGGGGCTCCTCCGGCCGTCTACTGCCCCCTACTGCTTTAAGTAGGTCCTCACAAACTGTAACAATGCATACAACTTAGGTTTATAATGTGGTATATACTAGTCAAACAATTAAAATATTTAATCGCGCTTAATCACATGATTGTCCATGATTAATCACGATTAATCGCAAATTAATCACACATTTTTATCTGTTCAAAATGTACCTTAAAGGGAGATTTGTCAAGAATTTAATACTCATCAACATGGGAGTAGGCAAATATGCTGCTTTAAAAATATGCTCAAATCATAAGATGGCAAACTGCAGCCCAACAGGCAACAACAGCTGTCAGTGTGTCAGTGTGCTGACTTGACTTTGACTTGCCCCAAACTGCATGTGATTATCATAAAGAGGGCATATCTGTAAAGGGGAGACTCGTGGGTACCCATAGAACCCATTTTCATTCACATATCTTGAGGTCAGAGGTCAAGGGACCCCTTTGAAAATGGCCATGACAGTTTTTCCTCACCAAAATTTAGCGCAAGTTTGGAGCGTTATTCAACCTCCTTCGTGACAAGCTCGTATGACCTTATTGGTACCAATGGATTCCTTAGGCTTTCTTGTTTCATATGACGCCAATATCATCACTCTAACTTTAAAACTGAGCCCGCTACAACCTCCGAAAGATTGATTGCGTTAAAGAAATTAGTGTTATTAAAATGAATTTACGTTAAGGCGTTATTATCGCGTTAACATTGACAGCCCTAGTACATACATTTTATATTTCCTGTTATATTTATGTTACACTGGTCTGAGTTATTAGGCTGTTTTGTAATAATTTTTGGAACGAATAAGAGTCGATGTGTTAATTTCATTTTTTTGTCATTTGTTTGTTTTGTTTGAAATCTCTTGCATGGTACAGGTTTTGGAGAGGGTTGTACAACCGCTTTGACCGAGGGATGCATCCTCGACAGTCTGTAGAGGATTATCTGAGCACCATCCAAGAGGAGACCCAGCAGCTGGAGGAGCAGCTGGCTTCACACAAACAGGTAGGACAGGGCTATACATTCATAATGCTAGCTATTTCTCATGAGAAAAAAAAAACCTTTCTGGCTCTAGAATTTGACTGTAGTCTTCATGCCTTTGTATTATCAATAGAAAATTGCTCAACTGGAGCAGGAGCAGGAGTGGAGTGTTACCCAGAAAACAGTCGCAGCCTTTGATAAGAGCCCCACAGCGTGGGCTCTTGGTAAGGACCTCGGCCTGGCCAACACCCCTCAGGACTACACCGGGGGCTTCCTCACCAGCACCCCCTGTAAAGCACCTGACGGCAGCCTGATCCTCCCGACTCACGACTCGGACCAAACGTCCAAATCCATCCTCTCCAACGGCAGCGACCAGGAGTCGGGGATCGCAGACGTGAGCTGCCGTTCGCCTCTCAGCGAGGACAGCGCCAGGGATCCGGACTCTGACGAGGCCGCCTACTCGGCCGCCTGAGCAAAATGTAGCATCTGGTGGAAGGTGTAGCAGCGACCAGCCGTCCACTGTGCCACTGAACAAACACTGCTGTACCTTTACATTCTCCATGTAACCCGGCTAAAGTGGTATTCGGGTTACACAAGTGACTTGCACTTTTGCCTGCATGTGGTGTTGGACCCTCCCTGTTGCCACGTACATACTAGTTGATAGTCGTTTACTGTAGCTGACCACATTTTACTTCTTACCCTCTTACTTACCCCGGGTATTGCTCACTGTCATGTCTGTTGTTGAGGGCAGAGTTAATATAATAGCCTAATACACAATAACCAGTTTAATGTTTGAGACATTTCAACCAAGATTCGATCGAGGCTTCGACAAAAACTAATTTGTCAGAGTTAAGAGTGAGTTCAGAACAATTCAATGCACATGTAAGCAGGAAGAGTGTGTCAACTCATCAATTGAATGACAAGCCATTTAGCTGTGTGTGCTTGCTCTTTACTATGGTCTTCCTTCTACTTTTATTCATTGGGAATTTGTCTTTACAGTGTAAACATTATGCCGTCAGAGGCACCTTGATTTTGAGCTTTCAAAGCGGTGAAACAAATAATAATAATAATAATAATAGCAGAGCTCCAAAGAGACTAAATCATCATTTTAGCTGCATCGTTTGCACTTAAAGACAGCAAAATAATTCAATAAAGGGCAAATCAGAACAGAATTAAACAGATCAAACAATGACACGATAAAAACAACACATAGACAAACTGCAGAGATGGAGATAGACTCAAGTTGAAGCTCATCAACAAAGATCTGACAAATATGTACAGAATATAGGCTGTCGCCACATGGTGCTAATGGCATTTAAAATGACCAATCTCTGTAGCAAAGATTTGTTTTTTCTTTTTCTGTAAAGTGTTTTGGTGGATTTAAAATACCTAATATAAATGCTGTCACACCTTATGCTCAATCACAGGCCGTCTGGAGTCAAGATTTCAGTCTGGCCTGATGTTCAAATGGCAATGTAGCGTAGTGGTGTTTCAACCCCAAAGGACATATTGGACATATTTATTTCATTTAACAAGCACCTGTATACATTTCTGTCCGCAATATTTCAATCCCAGATTGCTGTGATCAAACCAAAATTCTTAAAAGGGAATCAACCATCTGCTGTTATAAATAGTGATAGATGGTAAGTGCTAGGACTACTGAATACTGAACCAGCAGACTAGAGCATATGAACACAAATTTACTGCGGCTGCTTCTGGCAGCAGATTACCGACTGACTTTTAATATTGGCGTCATTTCAACTGTAAAGTTAGCTAGAAAACTGCTGACTTCAATAGACACATTAGGTGCACTCCAATACTGCAAATGAACAATGCAAAGATTATCAAGCAAAGCATGTTAAGATATTTTTGTACTATGACATATTTTTTTTTAACTACTTGCTTTAATGCTGTGATGGAATTTTCTACATATTCAGAAATTCCACAACAAATGCATGTTGTTTTTATTTGTGTGAGAGGGTCTAAAATGTCCGGTCAAAAGGAATTGTGACCCCATATAAAAGAAAGAGCTTTATATTGATGCGTTTACGTGTTCAGGTGGAATAAGAGCCAGATATGTCAAACTGATCTAAATGCAAAGTTGTATAATTTGTGTAAATTTTCTTTTGAAATAAATAAATACATTATTGTCAATCGTATTATTCTAATAATTCTTGATTGTGTTCTTGGTGTTCATCCAAATTACAAAAAAAACAAATCTCATGCATATGTGGTGTCTCGCAATGCAGATGGGTTTGGTTTTATTTGCTCAGAGATTTCTGGATAATCTACAGAACACACTGAATAGTTTTCATAGGGATTACTCTTTCAGTAGAAAGTAGTTAGACAGTGTGATGTGTGGATTATCCGGAGCGACTGGGACACTGATTGTAGAAATTTGTTGCTATTGAATTTTCATTTTTCATCACTACATTGTGTTGTGGGGTAGCCAGAAATTGCATAGACTTAATATCTCAATCCATGGACAAATAAAACCCAAATTATCTGCATGACTATATACTGTACCACGAGTGGCAAGTGAGATATGTTATTTTGTAATTTGAGTGAACCAACCCTCTAAAAATGTTATCCAGCATTTGTATACTCAGTTTACAATAGGCAAAATCTAAGCAGCCGAAACTCAAACAAGCTTCTGTTTCACTGTATAAGCCCTGATGCAGTAGATGTGCAAACTTTTCAAACAACTTATGTCTGAACAAGTGCACTGGAAGAATCCGCTTAATTTAATTTAATTAATTTAAATTTTTTAATTTAATTTTTTGACGACAACAATACTTTTCATGCTGACTGGTACAATATTAGGAGGCCTCTACCAGATTTTAAGACATCAGTCATGTCCAGTCAATAGCAGCAAAAACTCTCATTTTAGGTATCAGAGCTCCAGTCCATATTGTTGATGAGCATCTCTCCAGCTGTACTTGTTTGCCATTATAGTTTTTCCAAAATGTATTTGCGTCAAACTAAAGTGACGAAGAAAAAAATAAAACTGCAAGATTCGAGAAATTAATATGAACAAACTTTAATAGTGTGTGTAAAGTAAGGAATAGGAAAATGTATAGTGATGGTTTGTCCAGTTTTTAAAAGTCTAAAAAGTAAATAAAAAATAACAGTAACAATAATACAAATTTAATTTTGATCAATTCTTACATTTAATATTTTGTTTAAACACAAATTAGAAATGTATTTATTTATTTATTTATTCTTTCAGTTAAGGAAGCAGGAGCGCTGAACAAATAGGACGTGCCATTATTGTCTTTCCAAAATGTATTTGTGTCAAACCAAAGTGACTAAGGAAAAAAATTACACTGCAAGATTAGACTAATTAATATGAACAGAAATGTAATTGTGTGTGTATAATAAGAAATAGGAAAATTTATGGTGATTGCTGGTCCAGTTTTTAAAAGTCTAAAAAGTAAATAAAATAATAATAACTATACATAATAATAATTAATAATAATATATAAAATTACAAGTAATAATAATTATATATATACATACATATTATAATTATAGAATATAATTAATTACAATTATATAAAATTACATGCAATAATTTGTTTAAACAAATTTGAAATTTAACAGATTTATTTATTTATTTTCAGTCACTGAAGCAGGAGCACTGAACAAATAGGACGTGGCATTATTGTCTTTTCAAAATGTATTTGTATCAAACCAAAATGACTAAGAAAAAAATTACACTGCAAGATTAGACTAATTAATATGAACAGAAATGTAATAGTGTGTGTATAATAAGAAATAGGAAAATTTATGGTGATTGCTGGTCCAGTTTTTAAAAGTCTAAGAAGTAAATAAAATAATAATAATTATACATAATAATAATTAATAATAATATATAAAATAACAAGTAATAATATATATATATATATATATATATATATATATATATATATATATATATATATATACATACACATTATAATTATAGAATATAATTATTACAATTATATATAATTACATGCAATAATTTGTTTAAACAAATTTGAAATTTAACAGATTTATTTATATATTTTCAGTTATAGAAACAGGAGCACTGAACAAATAGGACGTGGACCCACGCAGCCCATGCTTGCATGCATACGCGCATGACGTTTCCGCTTTACGTGATGACGTCGTGTTGTAGGCTCAGCTATGATGGCAGCCGTGGGTTGACATCGATACATTGCTGAATATAAACTATTTAAAAGTTCGCGGAAAACCCCCCGACACAAAAACGCAGAACCAACTCACAGTTTTCCGATAGCACACACTCAAACACACACCGGCCCGGTTCGGGGAACGGTAAGTTCACGATGAGCTTTGCAGTATCAAAGTGGCGCTGTGAGGTGTGTGTGTGTGTGTGCAGCTAGTTTACTCGTCTCTTTCACGTTTCGCACACACTCTCATGTATCTGTCGAGCTAGCTGTGTACCGGAGGAGTGTGTTTGAACTTGTGCACAGCCTCCCACCTGAGAGCCTCCACTGTCCTGCTCATGTTAGTCTGTGTCCTGCTGCTATCTGCTACAGGTAACCTAGCTAGCCCAAAGTGCTGCTGAAAACCTGCCTGCGAAGAGCTAATGTTAACAGCATCCAGCTAAACACCTCCTGCACATCTTGGGTCAGCTGTTAACATGTCTGTTAGCTTGTTAATGTGAAGTATCCCAGCTTAATGGAAGCACAGACAGCTCTGAGAGTAACCTATTGTTAGGACAGACATTGAGATATCTGGGATTTGATCCCCCAGAGCAGGTTGCATCTCCTGCAATTTATATTATGTGTTGTTAGCCGAATGGTTTGTCAGCTTTTCTTGAGTATCTTATGTGCTGTATGCCTTTGTTGTGCCACCTCTCATCATTTGGTCTGTCACAGGTCATCCTGTTGGGGTAGGTCTATGAACCATCTGTCTGTTTTTTTTTTCTCCTTGCATCTATGTCTTTACATGAAGTGGCACTATGCCCGCAGCTACTGTGGATCACAGCCAAAGAATATGTGAGGTTTGGGCCAACAACCTGGAGGAGGAGCTGAAGAGGATCCGACATATCATCCGAAAATACAACTACATTGCTATGGTGAGTGAGAGTTGCTCATACATAAAGGGTAAAAACTGTGTGACACAGCCAGATCTCCGTTCTGCGTAATGAGTCGTCTCGTCTCCTTACTTTTCAGGACACAGAGTTTCCAGGCGTAGTAGCCAGACCCATCGGAGAGTTCAGAAGCAACGCTGACTATCAGTACCAGTTGCTGCGCTGCAATGTGGATTTGCTCAAGATAATCCAGCTGGGCCTCACATTTATGAACGAACAAGGGGAATACCCTCCGGGAACATCGACGTGGCAGTTCAATTTTAAGTTTAACCTCACGTAAGAAGCTGACTTTTGTGCTTCTCCCACTCTTTTCACGTGTGGCATTCAATTGCATCCATGTACATGAGTATTTGGGAAGAGTATCTCAGCTTTCTTACAGCACACACAGATGAGACATTAGAGTAAGTTACACACACACACACACACACAAATTACAAATTTTGCTCATACTGTCTTGTCAAAATGCATATAGATGTATATTTAGATGTTTGAGGACAAAATTTAGAACTCTTTCAACTGCATACACTGACTGATAAGATCACAACACCTCAGACGCAGCTTACAAAATGAAGACTATTTTTGACTGTTACGACATTGCTCTCATACCTACTCGATTGTCTTTTGTGGTTGGAATAATAACAGTGCGACGTGTCTTTGTCATCAGAGAAGATATGTATGCACAGGACTCCATTGAGCTCTTGACGACTTCAGGGATTCAGTTCAAGAAGCATGAGGACGAAGGCATCGAGACGCTGTACTTCGCGGAGCTGCTGATGACATCAGGAGTGGTGCTCTGTGATGGGGTCAAGTGGCTGTCTTTTCACAGGTATTCTGCTTTTGCATTTAGTATCTATTTTTGTACGCAGTCAGTTATATACTGTAGACCGCTGCATAGCAACAGGAATCATATTCGTTGTACCCACAGTATTTAAATTCTCTCTCTCCCAGGTACAATATCTCTTACTTTCACTCTTTGCACATCAGTTAGTTAAAGGTGCTAAATTCGATATCCAGAGCATTAATATAGCAGCAAACAACTATTTGCTATATAATGATATAGTGGATTAATGTCTACCTGAGCAGAGAATGAAGTCACTCTTCCTCTGTGTCTGTTGTAATCCGAGCTTCTTCGTGCTTTGTTGACGTCGCCGGGCCAGCCGAGCGTGCTTTTAGTGCATGTTCGTGCATGTGATTGACCTCGTCTTCGCGGAAGCGTAGCACCCACGTTCCCCCTCAGGTAAACACTGTTATCTCTGACAGCACTTTCGGCGTTGTTTGCACTGTTAGCACAGTTAGCTGTGAGCCACCGGCTCACCGTCGCCATGTTGAGAGCCGTTGGAGGCAATAGAAATGCTCCCTATCTCGCATGTAGCACCTTTAATAAACAAGCACTTATTATCTGACAGTACGCACTTCCCAGCTCACAACCATGTTCATAATTCACTGTATCTTTTATCCAAACCCTCCATATTATCAGTGTGTTGTGTGTTTGAAAGCATGTTATTTCTCAGTGTAAAGTATATTTTGTCATGTCTGCACACAGGCATCCTCCTGTGTTTTAAATGTTTACTAATGATATTTGCTGTGGTCTTTAAGAATGAAAAGTGTTTTGATTTTTTTTTTCTTTTTCTTTTTTTTGTGTCTTTACCTTAGTGAGACGTAAGATGTTACGCAGAACTGTGATCATTTAACTACACACAAGTTAAAACAAGAATATATCCCGTTGGAATTTGCTATTAAATTTTCTGCTCAAGTGTAATGAACACTTGTATTGTTATATTGGTCTCTAGTAACTTTTTTACCAGTATTCTCTACAATCTGCTGCTTAACATCTTCATTTCATACTCAGTTTCCCACTGTGTCTCCATGGCAAACTGAGGCTAAAGATAAACCAGGCTTTGGAAAATAAACAAAGCTTAGGTTTGAAACACCACTGTCATCTCTTTCAGGTATTTAGAACACACCTTTACCAACAGGCTTTCATGTCATGTTGTTTTTATTTATGTTATTTGTTTTCCTGTTTTGTTTCTTCTGTTTTTATCATCGTATTTCTTTAATTCATCTTAATTTTCATTGATTTCTTGTGAATTAACGGTTAATCTTATTGGATAATTGGTCTGTGGTCATCTTTTTTTCAGTTCAATAGCCACTGATTAGTAGGATGTTTGTTTTAAAAATCAAAGCCCCAAATCACTAGGTCTTTTCTGGGATAATGCAGTGGCTTTGTGTAGTTATTTGCCCTTGCATGTGCAGGTATATGGACGGAACCTGCCAAAATAAAAGATAAATAAATAAATGACTCGATAAATAAATAAATATGTCATTAAATGCAGCAAAAATATTATTAAAAATAAATGTAGCCAACAATTAATTGATAAATTTGACAAAAATTGATATGTTTTAATTTGCTTCTTTATTTATCTTTGTATTATCTTCTTTATCTTTGAATTAATTCCCTTATTTATTTACTCTTCTGTTTAATTTTCCCCATTTATTTATGTATTTATTTATTTGTATTCATTTTTAAATTTATTTTTGCATTTTTGCATTCATTTTTATATAATTATAAATGCATAAATAAAAGAGAAAATTAAACAGAAGAGTAAATAAGTAGAGAATTAATACAAAGATAAATAAATAAAGAAGCTAATTAAAACAGAAATTCAATCAATTTATGTCACATTTTATTAATTAATTAATGGCTACATTTATTTTAAATATTTTTGCTACATTTAATGACTTATTCATTTATTCATTCATTCATTCATTCATTTATTTTTTATTTTGGCAGGTTCCATCCTCCATACAGGTACAGGCATATGAACAATAAAGCCAGTCTGCCTGTCTTTAATTAACTTTGTGTCATGGCAGATTGGAAGTGACTAAATCTCTTGAAGCCTCCTGCTGTGTGCTCTTTAAAGAAACATAGTTAAAAGGTATGTGTTTGTGTATATGTGTTTTGTAGTGGCTATGACTTTGGATACCTGATCAAGATTCTGTCCAACGCTAACCTGCCTGAGGAGGAGGTGGACTTCTTTGAGATTCTTCGCTTGTACTTTCCAGTCATTTACGATGTCAAGTACCTCATGAAGAGTTGTAAAAACCTGAAGGTACCTAAATAAATATTTCAGCAGGTAGCACACAGAGTAGCTCCTGTTTTATTCATTTAAAGCTTCACACACTTGATGTCTGTTGTGATCTCCTGTCAGTGTGGCCCTCAGGTTTTACTTTGACTAGAAGCGTGTATGCATCTGGAGTGACTGACGGCGTTTTTGTTTTCAGGGCGGGCTGCAAGAAGTAGCTGAGCAGCTGGAGCTGGAGAGGATCGGACCACAGCATCAGGCCGGCTCGGACTCTTTACTCACAGGCATGGCTTTCTTCAAGATGAGAGAGGTAGGCTCCTCAAGTCAGAGAGAGAAAGAATGAATGTGGTGAAACTCAAACCTCACAAAGCCAGCCCAAAGTATTAGTTATGCCCCTTTCAGACCTGCACCTCTTTAAGTTAATATGAGGGCAAGTTAACATGCAGGTCCGTGGCCACGTTTACATAAAAGTCATGACGGCAATCTTACGAGGTCGGAACCAGTAGCGTTCTGTATCACTTTCAACACGGCACAAGTCTGAATGGAATGCCATCAGATTAACAAAGGCTGCAGCAGCACAAGCTAAAACACATTTCAGATTAACACATTTATTATAGCAATCATCTGTTATGCTCAAAATCAGTTCGACAAACTATGAAACACTGTAAAAGAGACAATTTTAAGTTACTGAGGATGCTCGACATATCAGATCAGTGTACAAAAAGAATTTTCCTCATTTTCGACAAAGTCATACAAACACAGTACTTTGTGCACTGTTGGCTGTTATAAAACAGGCAGCAGAATTCACTCTCTAATAATGTTAAATGATGAAATTGATGTGAAAATGTTTTAGTGGATTCAGTATGAGAAGAGGGACCGAGCTTCCCTCATGCTCACGAAGGTCATTAAGGTTTCAACTGCAAAATAACGTTTAAAATCCATCAGAGATGCAGCCTGAGAAAGAACAGAAAACATTATTTTTTCTCGCTATCATGACATTTTTAATTATTCTAAAACATTATTCTAATTATTTTTAAAGGTTCTCTATTCGATATCCAGAGCATTAATATAGCAGGAAAGAACTATTTGCTACGTAAAGATAGAGAAGTAATGTCTACCTGAGCAGAGAATGAAGTCTCTCTCCCTTTGTGTGTGTTGTAATCAGAGCTTCTCCTTGCTTTGTTGACATAGCCGGGCCGGCCGTGCTTGCCTTTTAGTGCTTGTGAGTGTGCCCCACTGGCTAGCTCACGGGCGCTGCTCTGCACTGCTCTCTTACGGCGGTTACAGCTGATAACGCCGTCCCGACCGACGGCGTCATTGCCGAAGCGTAGCAACCACCCGTTTCCCCCCAAATATTGTTGGTTCTCTCAGCACTGCTGCCGTTGTTTTCACGTTTAGCGCTGTTAGCACCGTTAACTGCGAGCCACCTGTGCCTGTGGGGAGGCAATAGAAATGCTCCCAATCTCGCATTTAGCACCTTTATGTTGGGATCTTCAAATACAAGTTTACATCTTCTTTTGTCCAACAGTCCAAAACCAAATACATTTAATTTACAACATAAAATCGCAACAAATCCCCACATTTTGAGAACAAAACACTGAATGTGGAGCTGAATGTTTGTTAGCATTTTTTATCAAAAAAAGGGACTTCAATGATAAACCGATTAATAGTGCATCCAATTGAATTGGACTAATGAACCAGTCACTGGTTCTCTCTAGAAACTATCCACAGAAATGTTTGCATTTCTCAGAATGCTAATCTTGTGAAATCTGAGTTTCTGAAATGTATGCTTTGCAAGGCTGATAAAGATGAAAAAGGACTAGTGCTGACAAATTTAAAAAATTCTATCTTAATCGCTGTGCAAGTGACTTTACAGCATAACTCACCACAACATAAAGCTGTCAAGAAATACACCAATGCCTGTATTTCACATGATGATGCTAGCATAAGCATAAACTTCTGACCGGTTTCAAAGGATAAGACTTTAAAGATAAACTATGATGAATTTAATAATATGATATTAAATGAACGTGCAAGAGTCTGTTCTCAGTGTTTTTTTAATCTTTCCCACAGATGTTCTTTGAGGATCATATCGACGATGCAAAGTACTGTGGTCACTTGTACGGGCTCGGCTCCGGCTCCGCCTACGTCCAGAACGGAACTGGGAATGCTTACGAAGAGGAGGCCAACAAGCAGCAGTCGTGACATCACTCTGAAACTCTCCCATCCTGCGGTTTTCATGCACAATCAAGTGCGGCGCTGAAGCCAAGCTTCATCAACCGGATGACGATAATGGAAGAACACGAAACATACACACACATCATTTAGCAAGCTGCTTCTCATAGGCTCTGCTCACCTTAGACAACTGAATATGATGGTCAAAAAAAAAGAAATCACAGCTAGCCTCACACATGCCCCCGCTGGCTGCGTGTGTGTGTGAGTTTAGTCTCGTATTCCTGCGAAGCAGTGTACACGTTCTGGTTGGATCAGTTGAATTTAACATGCTTGAAAAAGATGGGATTTTAGTTTTCCTAAAATGTTCTGTAGAAATGTTTTGCACTTTAAAGCTCTAACCTGATTTTATATGGAAAGCTGAAAATGTTTCTGGTGTCTTTGTTGCCTTCTCTACGTTCCCATTTTACATTGTGAACATATAAATCTTTTCGATCACGACAACCGCTCTCACCACGCTCAGCCTTAATATTAGCTGCATTCGTCTCTTTTAAACTTTAAGTTATTGCGCTGGTTATCTGACAGTGAGCAGACGATCCATTCAACACTTAAATCTGCAGTCGGTAACTTTGAGCAAATATTTAAAAAAAGTTATTTTTATAAAACGGTCACTGTATTCTGACAGTAGTGCACGAGACACGTAACCTGTGAAAAAATCATGTTTTTCTGCCGCCTCCTTGTGCTCCAAATGGCATTTGCAAGATTCCACCGCGCCCGAACAAAAACAACCAATCAGAGCCGAGCAGTCTCTAAAGCAGCTGTCAATCACTGCTCGCAAAACTCGTGAACTCCGATCAAACGATCAAACTAGGCAGCGCTGATCAAATATGATTTGATATGATTTTATCAAGATTCTGTTACTGTAATGCATATTTCTCACCTCAACCGTTCTGTTTCTCGGTTATGGCTAGAAAGGATCTGTCTTGTGTAAAACTCTCGCGAGAGTTTGTATGTGTTTGCGAGAGTTAGTGTTCATGTATTTACGTTCTACAGGCATCCTGTATCTCTACACTTCTGGGAGGGTTGCATTGGCAGTACTATGTCACATTTTTACATGCTAATTTGAAAGCAGTGTGTAATTTGTTTTAGATTAAGGTTCTAGTAATGTGATGAAGTCATGAATCAAGTTCAAGGGTTAGGTTAATTTTTATTATTTTCCATTTCATTTTATTATCATTTTGTGTTGATTTTGGCGGTCCCTACGGACAAAAGTGGTAGTGTTTCCGAGCACCAGATTCCCTTTAATTTTTTTACTGCAGCATGGTCTGACAGTCTGCCCCGCGCAGTCCTGGTTCTGGTTCTCCCGGGCCTCCCTTCCCTCCAGTGGGACCTCAACCTGTTGCCATGTTGAAAACAGTTGAGCCGAAACCAAGCACCGCCCACTGACCGGAGCAAACTTTCTCATTTTACAGCTAAACCGTACAATAAAT
The DNA here is from genome assembly GCA_916701645.2 of Sebastolobus alascanus. Classification (NCBI taxonomy): domain Eukaryota; kingdom Metazoa; phylum Chordata; class Actinopteri; order Perciformes; family Sebastidae; genus Sebastolobus; species Sebastolobus alascanus. Next base: position 664,664 of record CAKAOJ020000042.1, read on the forward strand.
TATGTTTCTGAAAACATTTGAGGCGAGTAATAGGCATTACAGTAACAGAATATTGATTCATATTTGATCAGAGCTGCCTAGTTTGACAGTTTGATCGGAGTTCGCGAGTTTCGCAAGCAGTGATTGACAGCTGCTGTAGAGACTCCTCGGCTCTGATTGGTTGTTTTCCTTAGGGCGCGGTGCAATCTTGCAAATGCCATTAGGAGCTCTAGGAGGACAGAGACCATGACTTTTCTCACAGATTATCTGTCTCATGCACTACTGTCAGGATATAGTGACCGTTTTATAAAAACAACTTTTCATAATATTTGCCCAAAGTTACCGACTGCAGCTTTAAGACGCCACACGTCGGTGCGCTCGCCCTCTGTCATTGGATCTCTTGTATGATAATGAGAAAGGGAGCTCTCAGCCAGTGTGTTTATGTGCACATGAATATTTCATTGGAAGTTTTTGTTTGTTTGTTCATATGTTTATAATGACCTGAATAAGCTCTAATCCCACTGTGAGAAGCCTTTAACTAACAAGCTGGTGTATTCTGCTTTTACAGTAGATGGGATACTAAAACATGTGAACACATTTTCCTCTGTACTATTATTTGCTGTTTTCCTGTTTGCATTCATGATAATGTTCAGAATAGTCACAGATACAGTATTTACTGTACAGTATGTACTGGATGCATACAAATGGTTTTCATTGGAGGAATATAGGTTATTTGTGCATGTAAACACCCTCTTTGACACAAGCACATATGAACACAGATGCAGCACGTCTCTACGTGGTGTTGCAACGATTTCAACCAAATTCACTAGACCTTAAAAAGTATAAAAACACTAGTCTGCAGTAAGACATGGTTACCCTGAAATACTCTTTTGAGAGTAACATTTTGAATTGAAATTAAGGTTTTGTAGTTTTAGTGTTGTAATAAAAGACGACAAAACTTTTACTCAATGGAAAAGAAACAACAACATTGCCTCTTAACATGCCTATTTTTGTTCCATTGGAGTTCATTTCACTTGTAGTTTAGGCCTTTTGAATGTTTTTTTGTATTGCTTTCCAGTTCACTCATGCTGCGTAGAAGAGCCGCATGTACTAAAACGTTTGAATAAATGCTGTGTTGTTATAGCAGTATCCTGAACTTCCATAGGTGTGTGTTGAAGTGTAGGTTCAAGACTTATTATTAACCTCCCTGAACGTTAAAGACTGATGACACTTTTCTTTCTTTCTGCTGCTCATCTTTCACACTGTAACGGAGTAAAAGAAGAATATGCAATATACAAGAGGATTGTTTTTAGATTATTTTGTAAATAAAGGCTTGAAACTTTTCTACCATAAAATGCCATTACATCCCTTTTATGACTCAGCATCCCTCTCAATGTGCGACCAAGAGTTGAATAAGGAGGCTGAAGATGAGCTCATTTTATTCTGATAAGGCATCACAACTGTACAGTACATTGCCTCACACATCCATATTGTCTCTTGAGTCATACAGACAGAAGAATAGAAAAATATAGATTGACACTGACTGTCACAATGAAGCTTTTTTTTTTTTTTTTAACCAGCATGGTAACACTTTATAATAACCATCTATAAATAAATATAACAATTAAATGATAATAATGTTTACTAACTATTAGTAATGCTATAATTTCTGTTATTGTAATATGAAATAATTTATAAATTATATATTGTATCATAGCTGATTGGAGACGATAATTACGTTCTGATTACATTAGCAAATTATTTATTAACAGTTTATTGTTGCACACATTATTATTATTCTATATACTATATTATGTATTCATTAATGATTACCAAATGATTTGTAAACCTTTAAGAAATTGTTTGTAAAACATCTATAAACATTACATAGAAAGATGGACCAAAAATCAATTATTAACCATTGACAAAGTATTAACTATCTAAATAATGTTTATAGATGCTTTACAACATATTTATTCACCATTTAACAAGGTATAACCATCCAAATAATGTTTATAGATGGTTTACAAACCAATTATTAACCATTAACAAAGTGTTACAAATATCTATCTATGTTATGTTTATAGATGTTTTACAAACAATTTCTTAAATTAACAAATACTTAATATGGTATATAAAATGTTATAATGTGTGCAACAATAAACTGCTTAGATTACATAAATTATAGCATTACTAATAATTAGTGAACATTATTAATAATTATAATTTCATTGTCTGTTAACAGTAGAATAACTATCAACTAAATTTTAATTAACTATCAATGTACCATTTATAAACAATGGTTATTATGAAGTGTTACCACAAGCATACATTCTACCAACTCATTTTCAGTGATGGTTTTTCCAGCCAGAATCCTCAGAAGGTGAAAATATACTGTACAAAGCAGCTGGAGCTGTGTTTTTTGCTCTGCAGTAGATTAATCATCATCATCATGTTGTGAGTTATAAAAACACTCAACAGTGTCTGCTTTTTGATGGTGATGTTGATGGTGAGCAGATCTGCAGCATCACACAGAGGCTTTGCTGGCGGCCGGTGACGCGCCGGCCCTCCAGAGAGACAGACGGGAAGCTTTTTGGCCGGCAGTTTTTACGCGTACTGTATACAGGCCACCAGACAGCAGTTTAGATATTTGGCAGGGGAGACGCCATGGTCGCAGCACCATTCAGGTGTTTCAGTGTGACAGCAACATCCTCACTCATGCTAGTCAGAAGAGCCCTTATTCAAATGGAATTACTAATGACCACACTGTTTTGTTTTTTTTAAATCCAAGCAAAAGGGGAGAACATCTTCTGGTACAGATCACTACATCAAGGTGTGTTTGTGTCGACATCCTGAGATGAGAGCATGCATCAATTCAACTTCCATGACACCAACAAACGACCCCCCCCTCCAAAAAAAACACCTTCACTGAAAAAGAAAATGGCTAAAGGAATATCAGTTACATCACATTGACACCACTACTAATGTATACTTTGGCAAACTTATGACAGCATTTAATTAAGTGCTAAGCTACGCAAAATAACATGAAACAAAAAAACTTGCAGATAATTCTGAGAGTTTCTGTTACGTGAACCGTAACACACGAAAACAGCTCAGATTTTATACTAAGTGCAAAAAACATCTCTTCCATTGCTGCTCTGTGCTTTTTCATATACAAACAAAAAAAATTGTGATTGTTGGAATGCAAATTTTTAATTTCAATCCAGAAACCCAAATTAGGGATGCACCGATACCGATATCGGATCGGATATCGACTGACCCAAATAGCTGGATTGGTTGTCGGTGACAACAACAATCTATTAAATTCAATTCTATGTTTATATACTATATACATTATATACTAGAATTTTAATTTCTGTTTTGAGCAAGTTGTTGCTGCATTAAAAAGGTTTACACCTGAATTATAATTCCTGTTAATTTTGAAGATTTTTTTTTTGCTAAATTGCTGGTGTACAATTTATTATTTTAAAAATAAATAACAAATCAGTGAATTTATATCTATGTATTTATTTGTTACATTTTGTTTTACAAAGTTAGGAAAGCAATGTTTAAGTCAAGGCTGTTGTTACCTTATACATAAAAGAATAATCTCAGTCACTTCCACACAGTGAGGTATATACAGCTTATTAATTAAACACTGGTATCAGATCGGTACTCGGTATCGGCCGATACCCAAAGCCCAGTTACCGCTATCGGTATTGGGACTGAGAAAGTCAGATCGGTGCATCCCTAGCCCAAAAACTGTCAGATAGCAACAGGAATTGTCGCTGATAGCAATAAGAATAATACTGATGGTGATAATTATTTTTTTCTCTGCTTTGATATCAGTCATGTAAACCTCCCAGAGGCAGGGTGCAGTATGGAAAACAACAAATGTTGATGATGTCACCACCACGTCACGTCCTGATAGGCACAAACACTGAGGAGGGGGGGCAGCATAGACCTGTTGGATGAAACACATTGTAACAGATGATTTTATATCTTGATATGTGGATAGTTTCTATATGACTGTGAACTCACTTTTTCTGGGTTGAAGGCGTCACCTCTATCTTTAAATCTGGTTACGCCTCATTTTCTATGGTCATCCCCGGGTTACTGGCACCTGAACAACACATCATTTAAGTCATTAAAAATCACTTTAACACTTAAAAGTGCAGTCGGTTACTTTGAGCAAATATGATGAAAAGTTAATTTTACAAAACGGTCACTACATCCTGACAGTAGTACATGAGACAGATAATCTGAAAAAGTCAGTTTCCTCTGTGTTGTCCTAGTGCTCCTAATGTCATTTGCAATAATTCAACATGCCCGAAGGAAAACAACCAATCAGAGCCAAGCAGTCTCTAAAGCAGCTGTCAATCACTGCACGCGAAACTCGCAAACTCCGATCAAACGGTCAAACTAGGCAGCATTGATCAAAAATGAATCAATACTCTGTTACTGTAATGCCTATTTCTCTCCTCAAATGTTTTCAGAAACATCTTGTAGTGTACTGTTTCGCTGTAAAATGAAAAAGTTGCTCCGGCTGGTGGGCGATGCTTGGTTTTGGCTTGTGTAACAGCCTGGTCAATATGGCCTGCCTGTTTCCCTCTTTCAGTCAAGGCCTATGGAAGGAGGTTTGATCACGCTTCATAAACGTGTCATATCTTTGGGGGTATAACACATGCGCAGTAAAATCTGTTTGCCCTCGCTGAAATTGAGCCAATCGCAACACACGACCGCAGCTTCAGTTAAACTGCGCATGTGTTATATAGATATAAATATTTATAGATATAAACTGGGTAATTCCAAGATGGTGGCCTCTCTTGCCGTCCTGGAAGGCTATATTTAGTTATCCTTCATGTTACAGGTACTTCAGGTTTCACAGTTTCACAGCACCCAACACACACACTTCACTACTGACTACTGACTTAACACACTTACTGACTTTATTTTGCTTCAGTTGAATTATCTTTAATAAATTTACTTTTTTATTTAAACAGCTGCTGTGTGGACTTCCCTTCTTTGTTGCTCCTGAACGAGCTGGGCATAACATTTGACTGTTTCCAACATGGCGGCCAGGTCAAAAACTCTCATTTCACAGCTAAACCGTGAGAGAGAAATAGGCATTACAGTGACAGAATATTAATTTTTGGGAGTTTGCGAGTTTCGCGTGCAGTGATTGACAGCTGCTTTAGAGACTGCTCGGCTCTGATTGGTTGTTTTCCATCAGGCATGTTGAAATATTGCAAATGACATTAGGAGCACTAGGAGGAGGCAGAGGAAACTGATTTGTTTCTGTCTCATGCACTACTGTCAGGATATAGAGACAGTTTTATCAAAATAACTTTTTATCATATTTGCTCAAAGTTACCGACTGCAGCTTTAGTATTTTTTTTATAATCTTTCTTGGGGTCATGTAAGCAAGCGGCTATGGAGAAAACCTCAAGGAGTATAACATTACCCTTCCTGTCTTTATCTGTTGCACTGTCGCCCTCAGTCCAGGAGGGGGTGCTGGTTAGCAGTCGACTCTGAGACTCCCTCAGCGGCTTGGAGGGGAACTGGCGGCCCTCTGCTGCACTGGAAACACACAAATACACACAAGCACAGGGATGAAGCCAGGAATCCTTCATGGGCCTACTGAGCAGTATTTCTGGGCCCATTTAGGATTATTTCTGGGCCCACTTCCTTCTTTAAATAAAATAGTCCTGAATCCCGTAATCCTATATTCTGGATGATTCATTTAAAGCTGCCAGGCCGTAACTGCTGCAAGGTGATTCTCCTGCATCATTAAACCTACAGGGTTAATAAACCACTGGGGGCTGACTTGCAGTTGTGCAGCTCTGTGCTTTACTTTTTTTATGAATGTGTGTGTTCATCTTGTTTTACTCACCCCTTGTTGGCAGAGCTGGAGGCAGTGGGTGATGATGGCTGCTCCGGATCCTGATTCACCAGACAGGTTGGGTATGAGCAACCGTCACCTAAACTGGAGAGCCAGCAGAACACGTAGTAGAAAGATGTTTAAAATAACTAGCTGGTAATAAATCTGTTCAACATAGGTGACATTTGAAACATCAATGGAATTATGTGTTATGTATTTTATTGTATTCATGTAGAAATGATGGCTAATAAAGAGGTTATGTTAAAGCGAGTCTATGTAGTTTTTGGTAAACTGCAGCTACTGTGGCTACCAGTGGCAATTATTGGATAATGGAAAATGTTATAACATAGTGTAACAGTATAGCACAAGTAGAGAAGAGTCATAATGTCACAAATACAGCAATATTCATCTAAGATTAGCTAACATTAGGCTCCATAAACTACATCAGGTAGTGTCTAGAAGGGATCCAGCAAATTGGGGAAACTCTCGCGAGATGGTTAAGGTTAGGCATTGACCTTGAATAGTCAAGGTTAGGATAGGTCGTCAGGCAGCGAGTCTCGGGAGAGTTTTTGCAAGTGTTTTGCAGATCTCAGATCAGATTTCGCAGTTTGCGGGTTACCTTCTAGAAACGACCCTCATACCAGACCAAGTAAGGCTGTAGCAGCCAAACCTCCAAGCGTGCAAGGCTAAAATTAATTGCTTATGAATGTAGCTTTTCATTTATAGGAGGATGATTGTGTTATTTCGTCTTTCAAATGTTACATAGTCTCACTTTAACGTCTCTATTTCCACACAGAAACTTCCGATGTGTTTGAGTATTACAGTGGTTTAGTTTACAGAATAAATAGTAAGCAGTTGTTGCAAATGATGGAACTAAATGGGCTTCTGTGTGAAATTACAACTGGATCTGAAATGTGTTTTTTCATATCAGCAATGTTTTGTTTATACATTAAAAATGTAAAGATCTGGGTTTATGTTTAAATAATTTGACTGGGATTGTATATTCATAATATTATTCATTTAGTCAGCATGAATTAGTCATTTTTGCAAAGCTGGAGCTTCTGAGTGAATTCACAGTTGCTATGTTGTTGTTTACTGAAGCTAATGTCTCCTCTGGGACTTTTCCCTCCTTTGAACCATTTTGTTTCAGACTAAATGACAGCACTCTGTTATCCCTGAGCTGATGAGTGACTTCATTCATTTATTCAACACTTCTCTGACATCCTCAGTAAGATTGTTTGAAGCATTTTCTGAAGAAATTGTGTCATTGTTGTGAATATTGATGCTGATTGGCAAGATTTTTATAATCAATATGAAAACTTTATAGAGTTACAGTTATAGATGCAATTGAGGCTTTAAAGGGAACCTGTTATGCTTCTGTGCTTTTTCCTTTAGTGTGTTTATATAGTTTTTTTTGTGCATGTAAAATATCTGAAAAGTTACAAAGCCCAAAGTCCGCGCCAAAGGGAGTTACTCTCCCCCACATTAACACTGCGCCTGAACTGTGTGAAACGCCTAGCTTGAAGTCCCGCCTTTTCTTCTGTAACGTGGTGATGTCACCAAGTACCACATTTGCATAATACCTTTCTAGCGGCTAGTTTGGCACGCCCTCGAACAAAGCTAGTTATAGCGGTGCTGGAGCGGAGTCCGACGAGTTTGGTTTGGTTTAGCTATCACAACACAGTAGGCCAGCTGACCAATCAGAGCAGGAGGGGAGGGGGAGGGGGGGGGGGGCAGGAGCTCAAACAGAGCGTCTCAGACAGAGGGTGAAAGGAGGTGCTGCAGCACAGCCGGTATCAGAAAAATAAAGCGTTTTTGAAAATTAAAGCACGTAAACATGTTCTAGTAGAAACCCAAAATACAAGTATGCACCTGAAAATAAGCACAACAGGTCCTCTTTAAAACACGTCAGTATTAGATTTGAACACAATAGAATATATTAACTAAAAACTGTACAGATGCTGTGCCAAAAATACAACTGCTGAATTGTCCCCCATAAATATTAATGCATTATTTACCTTCTAATAACTCATAAAGTGGACATGAACATGTGCTTATGCACAGCTGATCAGTGTCTGAGTCATCGTATGACCCAAATCTCAACAGATTAGAAGTTGGATTTGCTTTTACTGATCTCATTAGTCATAGCCACACTGCAGTTGCACTGAGTAGTGGTTCTTGAAACAGAGCCTGAAGTCTTTGACCTGCTTGTCCTTCAGTCTAGACTCAAAATTACAGGTCACCAGCGCCCCTGAACTGTCACACAACCTGCCAGGGGAAGTTATAAATAATTAACAGATAGACTTCCTTTATCGGATTTGTTTCTTTAGTTTGCCCTCCTTAAGTCTTCTGATGTTTCTTTTTTGTATACTTTTATTTGATATAAACTCGGAAAAAAAAGTTTGGAAATTTGTGTTTGGTCGATTATTTCCGTGTTGTTAAAATGCTAATTGGCATTGTATTTTACATCGTTGGAAAGCCTGTTTATTTACCTTCACAATGATGTCCAACTTGTAAGGATCATGCATTTGTGGGATGAGCAGCACAGCTGATTATGTGGGTAGCGCCCAAGTAAAATTTGCCCAAATTCTCTGCCAATACTAAGCAGTGTATTCTCCTGCTATGCTGATTGTTGCAGCGATCGAGCAACAGCTTTTGGTGGGGGCAGTGTCATGGTGAAGTGGGGCGGCATCTCCCTCACTGGCAAAACAAGGCTTGTCATCATTGAAGGCCATCTCAATGCAGTGAGAAATCGGGATGAGATTCTGCAGCCAGTGGCGATCCCATATCTCCACAATCTGGGACCTAACTTCATCCTCAAATATGACAACGCTCGCCCCCACAGAGCCAGGGTTATCACAGACTATCTCCACAATGTGGGAGTAGAGAGAATGGAACGGCCTACCAAGAGTCCAGACCTCAACCCAATTGAACACTTGTGGGATCAGCTTGGGCGTGCTGTACGTGTTAGAGTGGCCAACACAACCACGCTGGGTGACCTGCAACGAATCCTGGTTGAGGAATGGAATGCCATCCCACAGCAACGTGTGACCAGGTTGGTGACCAGCATGAGGAGGACGTGCCAGGCTGTTGTGGCTGCGTATGGATTTTCCAACCGCTACTGAGGCTCCTGACGGTGTATTAAATGAATAAAGTGTAAAACTGCCAATATGTCTTGTTTGTTCCTTGTTACTGATAGAGAGTTCAATCATCCAATCCACCAAACAACTCAAAACAAGAGTCAATACCAACAGGAGAATACACTGTTTAGCATCGGCAGAGAATTTTGGCAAATTTTACTTGGGCGCTACCCACTTAATCAGCTGTGCTGCTCATCCCACAAATGCATGATCCTTACAAGTTGGACAGTATTTGTGAAGGTAAAAAAACAGGCTTTCCAACGATGTAAAATACAATGCCAATTAGCATTGTAACAACAGAGAAATAATCGACCAAACACAAATTTCCAAACTTTTTTTTCCGAGTTTATACTTTAAAATGATTTTCTTTTGATTGTCTTTGACAAATGCCCATAAGACCTTACCCGGAGAAAACAGGAATAGGCCAGTATTTAGCTTCATCTCCAAAGACCTGGCGGAAGTTCTTACTGAAGCCCAGACTGAAGCCGTTCTTATCGGTGCCGTGGCGAAACACTGGAGCACGCACAGCCTCTGAGAAGGACGCACAAAGAGAAGAAAAGTCAGTCGGACGTGAAGATGGATAAATGCAGCGCTCGCTCTCAGTCTTTATATAATCTATTATTCAGACTATTAGCAGGAGCTCATTCAGAAAGCACATGAACGACTCCCGCTGAACAGCTGCATCAATGGAACAACTGTGAATGAAAAGTGTCTTTGTCGCACAGGAAAAGCAGATCTGAGACTGTGCCACCATGTGTGACTTCTCTTCCTAGACGTGTCTGTTACTAAGCTGCTTACCGCTCTGAGCCTTGTGTCTTTGCATTACACTGTTACATACTCCTATGGATAATCCACTCTCCTCCACACACAGACAAAGTGTGCCACTATGCACACATAATGAGAAACTGCTCCGTCTGATAGCGGCCCAGAGAGGCTCATCAAATCACTGCGCTGATGAGGACGGCGGTGACTGATGGTGGGAAAAATGCAATGAAACACCCTTCATCATTTGTGCGAAGACGACACAGTTAGCAGACTGAGAGCAGATACTCAGCGTACACGGATCTGAGCGAGCCGCTGTCCAACAGAAGCTGTATAATTACTGCATCCACAAACAGAACAACACACACATACATGATGCATATGGGCGGATTATGAGACTATGGGCCCCTGGGCACGGACATGCAAAAGGCCCCACCAAATCTCCTACAGTACATAGTAGCAAGACAGACTTTATAGTTGTTTAGCCACTTTTTGTTGTTGTTTTGTGTCTCTTTGTGGTCATTTTGTGTATCATTGTAGATGTTTTGTGTCACTTTGTAATTGTTTTGGTCTTTTTGTAGTTGTTTTGTGTCTCTTTGTAGTTATTTTGAGTCTCGTAGTTGTTTTGTGTGTCTTTGTAGTCATTTTGAGTTTCTTTGTAGTTGTTTTGTGTCTTTTTGTAGTAATTTTGAGTCTCTTTGTAGTCGTTTTGTGTCTCTTTGTAGTCATTTTGAGATTCTTTGTAGTCGTTTTGAGTTTCTTTGTAGTTGTTTTACATCTCTCTGTAGTCGTTTTGTGTCTCTTTGTAATTGTTTTGGTCTTTTTCTAGTTATTTTTTGTCTGTGGTTGTTTTGCCCCTTTTTGTAGTCGTTTTGAGTCTCTTTGTAGTTGTTTTATGTCTCTTTGTAGTCATTTTGAGTCTCTGTAGTTGTTTTATGTCTCTTTGTAGTCATTTTGAGTCTCTTTGTAGTTGTTTTATGTCTCTTTGTAGTTGCTTTATGTCTATTTGTAGTCATTTTGTGTGTTTTTGAGGTTGTGAGTAGTCGTGTCAATGTGTGTCTCTCTGCAGCTGTTTTACATGTCTTTGTAGTTGTTTTGGTCTCTTTGTAGTCTTTTTGTGTCTCTTTGTAGTCATCTGTATGTTTCTTTGAGTGACATTTTGTACAGTAGGTGAAGGCCAGGGGGCCCCCAACCCCTGGGCCTGTGCCCAGTATGCCCCTTCAGTAATCCATCCATGATGATACAGGCATGAAGAACGCCACCTACCGAGGGTGGATCTGTTCTTGCAGACGAGCCAGCAGTGATAGGTGAGAAGCGAAGCCAGGCTGACTGAGAACATGGAGGCCGAGAAGAAGAGGAACAGGATGTGGAACTTGGCCTGGGTGTCTGGGAGGCCGTTCTGAAGGGAGAACAGCAACCAAACAATCAACGCAACGAAAAAAGAGTGGACACTAACACTCTGAGACTGAGTGGGATCTGAGAGATTTCTACTCTACTAGTGTTCTAGGGGCGCTTATTAAATTGCTTCTATCTCAGTGCCACTAACTAGTTAGTTGGTTCATACCAGGTATTCTCTCAGACGGAAATGTGCTCTACCTCCATCCTTGTGAAAAAAAAATCAAATACCACATATTCAACACTGAATGCATGTTTTCAGATGTCCATTTGATTATAGATATAGTTTGTGCAATCCCAACCCCCCAAAATACGTAATATAATCAACGGTTCATGTTGTGATGGTCAAGCCATGCTTACCAGCCAAAACTTAACGAAGTACTGAAGATCTGTAGCAGTTATAAAAAGGCAGTAGAGTAGCGAATATGCCAAGAACAGCATGAAAAACTTGTAGTTGGAGAATCCCACGCAGTTGTTCACCCTGCAGCAAGGGTGAAAGGGTGCAGGACAGTGTGGGAAAATGTCATCATTAGTACATGTTCAGATATTTTCTAAATGCAGAGATACTGGAATTGAAGAGATTAAACAGTTGAGCAGAATAACAGTAGATATTTGGGATGGCTTTTATGGATGTGCAAATAACTATTCCAGGAAATTCTTCAAAATAACTCATTTTCCGGCCTGTTTCAGACTGAAATAAAACAGGTAAATGCATCACAAATGTCATTACAGAAAACAATTCCAGAATCCTATTGCTGTATGAGCCGATGGCACATTGCATTATGACTTCTTATATTCAGCATCTTTCATGAATGTCTCCTATACATGGTACATTATTTCAAAGAGAGCAGACAAACCAATCATGTTTAGCAAAAATTACACCGGCTGGGATCAGATTTGTTTTGTCTCCCTCTGCTGCCAAAATCTGTCATCTGGCAGGATGAGAGGTTAGAGTACCCAAATCTGTCCAGTAAACAAACTCTGCCATGTGATGTGTGTTTACGAGCCCTGTTAACTGGAACTGGACTGGGCAGTGTGGTGCTGAAGGAAGGAAAAAACTAAACCATGAGGCCTGAGTACTGTGGGGCCTTTAAAGGGATAGTTCGGGTGTTTTGAAGTGGGGTTGTATGAGGTACTTATCCATACTCAGAGTATTACCTACAGTAGGTGACGGGCGGCACGCCCCCAGTTTGGAGGAGCAGACAGGAGTTACCGCACAGAAGCAAAGCAACGTACTGCTGTGGACGGGGCCGGCAGCAAAACGTACTTTAGCCAACTAAAAAAATCAATATCAGTTTAAATGTGTGCTATAATGAGAATATTTTCACCACTTTACCTTGCAGTCAGACAGCCCTTTCCGACGGGGAACTGAAGCCGTCGTATCCATCTATACTCTCACCAAAGTCACCAGACTCCATTGAACAAACCTATAATTTTACCTCACTGAACACAGGAGTTGTTGGTCTATCACTGCCTCGATCGCTTCGCTTGTTTATGTTATTGTGTCACTTTGGTGAATCTAAACTAACCAAAGTCACACAATAACACAAACTAACCGATCGAGGCAGCGGTAGACCAGCAACTCCTGTGTTCTGTGAGGTAAAATTACTGTTTTCTTCAATAGAGTCTGGTTGCTTTGGTGAGAGCATGGATAATGGCTTCAGTTAACCATCGGAAACTTAGACTGTAGGGCCCCCCGATAGCTCAGTTGGTAGAGCGGGCGCTCATAGAACAAGACTGAGTCCTAACTGCAGCGGCCCGGGTTTGAATCTGACCTGTGGCCATTTCCGCATGTCGCCCCCTCTCCCTCCCCCTTTCTAAAAACTGTCCACTGTCCTATCAATAAAGGCTTGAAAATACCAAAACAAAAAGAAAAAGAAAAAAAAGGAAACGTAGACTGTATAGCTGTCTCAAGGCAAGATAAACCAGCAAAAATATTCTAAATATAGTGTACACATCAATGGATATTGATCTTTTTAGGTGAGCCTTTCTTTTAGATGGCTAAAATACGTTTTGCTGCTGTACATTGCTTTGCTCCCGTGCGGTAACTCCTGTCTGCTTCTACAAACTGGGGACGTGCCGACCGTCATCTACTGTAGGTAATACACTGACTATGGATAAGTACCTCATACAGCCCCACTTCAAAACACCCGAACTATCCCTTTAATGAAAAGGAACTGATATGATGATACATGATACACTAACAACACCATGTGAGTGCAGTGGTACATCAGTACAGTGTCACTGATATTTGTTTAAAGTCCTTTTGCCACTACATACCATGGGCAGTGGTGATCCATCTTCAGGATGCATCTGTAACACAGCAGGGTCAGGACGTCAGTGTAATTGAATCTCACTCTGCCTGCCAGAATTCAATATATGGTGTGGTCTGTTCTCTATAGGTGCATGAGCAGAGAGCCATACTTATCACAGACTGAACAATGGTGACATCGATCAGGCTTCAGCAGCTGGCAGCGGTCACAGAAACGGATTGCTGAGGAGACACGGCCAATTCAATCACACATCCGTCAGCAGCAGCGGCAGCTCTAACACTTGACCATAGACTTAACAATGTGACGATGGTGCGCGTCAGTCAAGCCTGTTGTTCTGCATCAGCAGCAGCGGCGACGTGTGCTGTACTGTACCTCCAGAGTTGGTGCGGGTGTTGATGGGCAGATCCTTGGCTATCCTCCTCAGGATCTCCTGCTGAGACTCCCCCCGATCTTCACGCTCCAGCAGCTCTTTGTCAGAGTAAGACAGGTGAAACTATGTAGGGCAGAACACAGAGGGAGAGACAAACAACACCTGCGATTTAGCAACTGCTCAATCTGTTTATTTCCGATGAATCATATCCTTATTTGTCAAAACAGAGTCTAATTTTTTTGTCAGATAAGCTACAAGCTGTTAGTATCAGCAATGCAGAGATGTCTGTCTCTGTGAAGCTCAGTAGGCAGTGAATTTCTGTGTCTTCCATTTGTTTCGGTTCTTTCTGCCCCAGCAGGCAAACGGGAGCAAAGCAGCACAGAGCTGCGATATTACTTTCAGCCACTCAGGCGATTTATGATTGAACACAGGAAACAAATAACTCTGGCGATAACAAACAGCACAGCACACATGAAATGTGACTTTCATTACAATCTCAAAACCTCAAGTGATCCAGCGATCACGTCTCATAAAGAAAAGCGTTCATGTGAGGTGACTGTTGCCTGCACGTGTGCTTCGCCTCAGATAAAACTGAAATGCAAAGGTGGCTTTTCTCTCTGAGATGTATGCATGTGTGTGTGTGTGTGTGTGTGTGTGTTCAGCCTGCAGAGCTGAAGTGCTGTGGTCAGGATCAGAGCCATTACGGTGCAGCTCCAGGCACTTCCACTGGAAAGTATTATTAGTCTAAATGCAGCGTTCAATCACGCGGGGAGGCTGTAACCTACATGTGCACTTCCCACCGTGCCTCATCATCATCGCAGCCGACAGTAACGCTGCGTCGCAGACAGACACACTCACCTCCTTCAGGGGGTTCATGGGCCTGGTGAAGATGGTTTGCCAGTACGCCCACACGAACATGATGAAGATGGCATGGTACACCAGCAAGTATATAACTGGAAGCAGAAAAAGCATCATCATCATCCATCATCAGCTTCATATTGGCGGGATTCAATGTAATTCATTTTGCTTTCACTGGCAATACAAAATATTCAAATTATTATGTCAAAATCAGTATCCACCCATTTATTTATCCACTAGTTATGCACACTGGGTCAGTGTGAAAATGTAAATAGAAATAGGACCAAATATACAAAGTCAGCTCTAAAAACTCAGCATTCAGATGAACGTGACTTTGATTCATAATCTAATCATTTCTTAAATTGTGTGGTGGGACAAATATTTATGCAGTAGATACATTTATAGAGTGTCTCACACTTTGAGCAGAAATAAACAAGACAATGAGTCTACAGCCATGCTAGCACAGAGAACGTATATTGCCAAGAAGTGAAAGCCAATTGTTAGTTCCGTTGCAACATCAGCGCCCAGCAACAAAGCTACGCTTCTGCCATTTTGGACTGAAAGCGACTACCGGACGCCAGTAAAATGTCCGCTTAAAATGTGCCGTGCAAAAGTAAAACAAAATTATTTCTATTCTATTGTCATATTCTACCGAAATGGCCTGTGTTGAACAATGAAATATAAGTTTCATCTCTTTGCTTCTGTACTCTTTGGCTAGCTTCTCTGTGAGGCAGTACTTAGCCACAGTGGTGCTTTGAGGTAAATGCTAACATCTGCATGCTAACAAAGACAATGCTAACATGCTGATGTTTAGTAAGTACCCTCGCTGGGTCCGAAATCACATACTATGCTCTACATACCCGATAAGTGTACTATCGTTCAACATACTTTTGTGTGAATAAACAGTAGTATGCATCGTTTCAGACGCACTGAGCTGTAATTACCACGTCACTTCCTGAGAGCCTCCTTGCCTGTTTGAGATGCGTTTCCATGGTAACCCATACCAACCCCATGTAACCAAACGATGATTTTTGAGAATCATAAAGTCTGGACTAATTTAAAAACTATATTATGCCTTTAGCAAAGGGGAATCTTATACTTACACATAAATTGAAGCGTTACAGAGCTGTCTGCCATTGTCTGAGGGTTGTTGCTACAACTGCATTGTATTGTGGGATATTTATGCCAGCATAGTGTCCAGTGTCCAGTGTTTGCATACTGTAATTGTATACTAAGGTTTTGGACATACTAAAAAATCCCATATAGGCCTACTGTTTTAGCGTACTAAATAGCATATAGCAAATAGCAATAGTTAATATGGAATTTCGGACCCAACCAATGTTTACCATGTTCACCATCTTAGTTTAGCGTGTTAGCATGCTAACATTTGCTAAGTAGCACTAAACACAAAGTACAGCCGAGGCCGATGAGAATTTCATTAGTTTTGCAGGTATTTGGTCATCAGCCAAAGTGTTGGACAAATCAGTCAGAGGATCACCAAAGTGATTATAATTCATCCTGAGGGGAACATGAAGCTCTGTTCCAAATATAATGGCAATCCAAATGTGAACCTCGTGGTGGCGCTAGAGGAAAAGTCAGTAGGATTCATCCTCGGGGGACCATGAATTTCTGTACATTTCTGTAAATTTCATGGCAATCCATCCAACAGCTGCTGAGATATTTCAGTCAGGACCAAAGTGGTGCAGCGACCGACTGGCAGCCTTACATTGCCTTCCCCAGAGCCATGCTGCTAGCATGTCTAAAAATGAAAGGCAATGTATTTTTGGTCTCTTTCAGTTCATCTCCAAACTCTGTGGATACAAAATGCACGCCGAATAAAACCCTGCCTTTAAACATGTAACTGAGCTAATGAAAAAAAACATCTTATGACTCCGTTCCCGCTGATACCGGCTGATTATGGTGATTTGATGTGGGCTGCCTCTCCCAGACTGAAGGCTGATGCTGACCTAAACTCAACTCGACATATAACAGATGCAGAACAGCTGAGGACACTTGTGACTCTTCTCAATGTTAAACAGCATTACAGATCACTTACCCTTTTCTCCCGTGTGTTCGATAGACTCTGAAAAATGAAAAATGAGTAGGCACAGTCAGATCTGTGTAGATTAAAGAAGGCCAAACACTTAACACATTGCACACATTTGTAGGTCAAGATGCAGAAAACTAAAAATTAATTTTTCTTTTAAATCCTTCACACAGGGACCACCTTCACGTGGTGTATCTTACATAATACATGTTTGACTGAGTCAGTGTCTGAATTCAGATCAGCAAAACTGAAGAATGCTGACTCTGTAAACCCTTAATACCACACCAGTCACAAAATCAATATACAGCACACTCCCAGTCAGATAGTTCGACTCTTTGTTCCTCTCATATACTGTAGATACGCATTAGCGTGCATTGACAAAAGGCATTGAAAACAACAGGAGCGTCCTGCACACACACACACACACACACACACACACACACACACACACACACACTAAAGATCTGGACTCCAACATAAAAAGAGACAAGTGGAGACCTGTTGGGAGATATTAGCTGACACTGTTTTATATCTGTCCCAATATCTAAGCAATGATTAGCTGAGCATACAGAATCATCCATCTTCAGCACACACACACACACACACACACACACACAAACACACACACACATATGCACAAACTGAGGAAAGGTGAGCCAAGTTGCTGAATCGAGGCATGCGGCCAAAAATGGCGTGCATGATGCTGCCTTGGCAGCATTAAAAGCCCCAGAGTCTGATACAGAGAAGCAGAAGTGTATATGTGATTAAGAGCATGTGCAGGGATGTAAATTAATGTGTCTATGAAAGCATTACAATACTCTCTTTTCCTCTTTGCATTCAACAAGGTCATTTTTCAACAATACATGGACTTCAAGAAGGCAAAAGACCACCTGATTCCTAAAAAGGACCAACTGTTCAAAAGCTGACGTTCGGTGCTTTAAAAGAAAGTGGGTCAGCCACAGATTGCTTGGGGTGAATTATGTAAGGCAGACAATGGGATTAACTCAGCCGCCGAACGAGAGGTATCAGCTGACGATACTTTCACACAACTGTCTCTGTGTCTGTCTGCAGAGCCCACGCTGCTGGCCCCGAGCGACCGCTGTCCTGCCCTGCTGCTGCTGTTTTCATCTGTCCCTCCCATGTGACTCGAACGCATCACAATGTCGCTCTTGTTCTGCTGGGTGCAAAACAAGAAGCGTGATGAAACGGTGATTTTGCTTTTCTGTCGCCCTGCACTAATGAAGGGTGTCTCAGTAGTATCTCATAACAGACACATGGCGTCCTGTAACTCTAGAAGAGGTTCGTCCTGGGACGGACGCTGGCTGCCCTCTCTGGTGAACAGGGCCGGGTTTAGAATCTTTTGAATGGGGGGGCCAGACTTTAAAGAAGGGGGACACATTGGTTCTTGGCAATAATAAACTGTGCATTATTAATAGCTACATTGTTTATTCATCACAATGACTGAATGCCAAATAAACACCTTTAAATAGTTTTATATTAATTAATATCAATAAATAGCTGTTACTTATTATAGTAGGCTAACTCCAAATAGCCAACAGCTATGGACGGATTATGAGACGATTAGACCCCCACCACTCCTACAGTGCAGCAAGACATCCATTTTTTGTATCTTTGTGGTAATTTTCTCCTCCTTGTAGTCTTTTTGCATCTCCTTGTGGTTGTTTTTCATCTTTTGTGTTGGTTTTTCATCTGATTGTGTCTTTTTGCATCTATTTGTGGACATTTTGTGCCCCTTCGTGGTCGTTTTTCATCTCTTTGTGGTTATTTTGCGTCTCCGTGTTGTTGTTTTGCGTCCCTTTGTGGTCGTTTTGCATCACTTTGTGGTTGTTTTGCGTCTCTTTGTGGTCGTTGTTCATCTCTTTGTGGTTGTTTTGTGTCTCTTTGTGGTCGTTGTTCATCTCTTTGTGGTTGTTTTGTGTCTCTTTGTGGTCATGGTTCATCTCTTTGTGGTTGTTTGCGTCCCTTTGTGGTTGTTTTGCGTCTCTTTGTGGTCGTTGTTCATCTCTTTGTGGTCGTTGTTCATCCCTTTGCGGTTGTTTTGCGTCTCTGTGTGGTCGTTTTGATCTCTTTCTCTTTACCTCTGGTCATTTGACAACAAACCTTCAGTAATCCATCCATGGTGCTAAGATGCCAACTGCCTATCACCTTTTGACTCTGGTAGGGGGGGGGCACCGAGGGGGGCCAATCAGATTCAGGAGGGGCCCCGTGCCAGCCTGGCTGGTGACCTCAGGAACATGGCACTATTACTCCTTAAGTCTCACTGATCGGGTGCAAAGACGAACATAGAGATGTACCCTCTCAGCTGGATAGCATGCCTGGCTACATTTGGAGAAGATCAGACCTCTGAACAACCCCTCCCTCGCTGTGTGTTTTCCTCTGTTTGGTCTCATTAAACCGTCTCCATTTCATCCCCCTTTTTGACAGAGGAGATCTGCTTTCCTAGTGGTCTGACAAGCTGCCAACTGGAGCACATGAGTAGGCTGCTGAGGCTCCTCTGAGACATCCTAGAAACCATTACTCACTATTCAGGTCAACTCTGTGTTCACCGTTCACCGAGAAAGCCTCGCTGTCTGTAACCGCACCATCCAACGTTCATCAGCCGGAGGGAACGCGAAGGAAGGAGACTGGCCTCACTCAAAAGCCATTACAGTCAGACTTCTTGCCAACAGATAATGCTGGTGGTGTTGTGGTGGAGGATATCAATTCAGATAATGAAGCTCGACGACTACACAAGCCTGAAGCTATTACAGTAAGTCTTTAAGATAGTGCTGATAGAGTGGTAGCGGTGGACTCAGATAATGAATCTCATTGCCTAATCCTGTTCTGTACACCCTGATAATGTACATGTCATAAAAGATCCTTCACAATAAAAGCAGGTTGTTAAAATATCTGAACTTTAAATTACTAAACTTGTGTTTTTCATGCAAAAACATAAAAAAAATTAAAAAAATATGCTGGCAATTCAAGCTTGAACTGTTGTTGTCATGTTGACACTGTCCACACACACTGCATTAACAACAAGCCAGTCTTCTGCATCCCAAAAAAATCAGCCTCGACCACAAGCTGCTGAAACACAAATGTCTCCCCACCCCATCACCAAAATAAACACACACACACACCAGTCAGAGGCATTTCCCCCTCACACACACACTCACACACTCACACACCCCCTCCTCCTCATACTACCCAGACAGCTGGTTTCTTACCTATGCAAAGCTGCAACACATAGGCGTAGTATGACCACGCCACTATGACGGCGATGAAGAGGACCGGGATCCAGTACAAAACTCTCTGACAGCCCTTCTTGATACTACGCGAGCCCGACGGTGCCATAGTCTAGGAGCGGATCATTTCTCGTGCGCATTCGTGTGTTACTCTCCCTCCCTCCCTCTCCCTCTTGTGTGTGTGTGTGTGTGTGAGTGTGTGTGTGTGCCCGTGTCTTCCTGTAGACTGTCACTGCATCGTTGCTCCGGCTCTGATCAGCCTAATCGGCAGCTCAGACGCAACATCCTACCAGCCTCCAGCCCGCCCGCCTCTGATGCCGCTGCTGCTGCTGCTACCGCACTGCTCCCCTCTGATGGTCCCGCTCAGATCACTAGTACAGACTACAACACAATATCAGACGGCTCACACATGCACACAGGCGCGCAGAGTCTGCGCCGCCCCCTGCCGCCTCCCCACAGGTTGCCATGACGTCCGGGGGATGCTGCAAGCCTGGCACATTTTTTCAACTCGAGCAAGGATGGGTTCAATGAGTTCATACTCGCGAGTGGGGAAACACACACGCATGCACACACATAGAGGCACGCACAAAATGATTTTTAGGGGAGCTCGGGTTCTGTTGTAACACAAGTAAGTTGTTTGTCAAATCAAATATTGACAAAATGGCAGTTTTACTTGCACACAAAGACAAGAAGAAGCCTGTTAATTTTTGGAAAGAATCTGCAACCAAATGTAACATTTCTGTTGATTTTTCATTGTTATACAAAGATGTCCTGTTGGTTTTTATTATGTCTGCAGCGCAGAACAAAAACAGTATTATATTACAGACCTTTTTATTATCTTAGCAAAATTTCACATTCACAAAAATAAATTCAGACACAGAAAACTTTTAGTTAAAGTTTTTATGAATGAAATACAACAATACACACAAACTATTCAGCACTCTCCAACCCCAAAGCTTCAAATACTCTTTTATAATTGTCTTAACTGCTGAATTCTTGTTATTTTTCACAATACAATTGTTTTACCCCTTAACCCCTGGTATACTGTATACCATATGTGTCTTTATTGCACTTGTTTTGCAATAAAGTATATATTTAAAAAAAAAAAAAAAGAATACAAAAAATAAACCAAAATTAAAGCTGCAAGCAGCGTTGAACGGGCTTTGCAGATGACCTGTTGAGAACCTGTGGGGTATCCTTAAAAGGCATTTCTATGAGGGTCGGTGGCAGTATACAACCATTTCTTGTTGCCAGTAGGTGGCGCTATCACCATAACTCAATAATGGAATGTATATGTCTTCAGGCCGGGACTCTTATAAAACATGTCAAGTTTGGGGCTGATTGGACAATGTATAGTCAATTTACAACAACTTCCTGTTTCCTGTAGGTGGCGCTATGACTATCACATATAATGGCACGTATATGTCTTCAGGCCGGGACTTTTATCCAGCTTGTCAAATTTGGGGCAGATTGGACAATGTAAAGTCAAGTTACAACAGCCTCCTGTGTCATGTCGAAACATCGAAATTCGCCGCACCGCCACAACAACACCGTGTCGCAAAAACACAAAAGCTGACTTCCTGTTGGCCAAAAATTTCAAAAATATTTAATACGCTCTTGCAGATGTGAGCAATGACCTACTTGAATTCCCTGAAGATCAAAGTAACTTTTTCTCAAACCTGCCTGCACTTGGGGGCGCTATGGAGCCCGCTGGCGACGCCCATGCCCAATCACTACAGAACATTGCAATTTTCGCCAGTTTTCGCCAGGTTTCGTGAGTTTTCGTGTATCCTAAGTGCCTCAAAAATGCGATCTCGCAGTAGAAAAATAATAATAATAATCCAAGCAAATACAATAGGTTTCTTCGCACTTCGTGCACGGGCCCTAACAAGAAACTAAACTCACTATTTTTATTTATTTCAAAGTGAGACTTGTTAACATTTCTTAATATTTTATCCCCACTATATTTTGGATATGTGTTATCTGACAATATCAAACTAGTATACTATACTACTACTCTATCGGTCTGATACCAGCCTATAATATGTTTTTCTTGTGTTAGAGGTGTAGCGAGCATATTGTGTTATATCATTACCCGACAGTGAAGGTGGAGGTCTGCAAGATCCACCTGCTTCTGCTGCTTCACGCCCAACTGCACCTGCAAAATATTCTGCAATCCTGCAGTACAATACATTGTGCAAGCCCGCCTGCAAAGCTGCACTCTAACTCTTTCACATTTCACAGATTAACTTCTACAATACTGTACTTTCTGATTAAAAAAAAAACTGGTATGAATGTGAGAAAAAAAGTATGCTGATTTTCCACCAGTTTCGTGGGTGGGCGGCACGCTGCAGCAAACTAACAATATGCACCACAATATGTACAGTTGGCTACATCTCAGTGTCAGAGTCAGGACAGATGGCTCAGTGATCTGTCAAAAATGAACTGTTTCAATGTTGTTCAAAAATTACTGAGCAATGATCACCAATTTTGATTTAAAAAAGATTTCACTAAAATATATATTTTCTATTGCATTTACACAGAGAAGGTGTGTTAAGCTGATATTTATAAAAAGATATGAGCATTCTAGTGACCTTATCTGGGAAAATATTTGAAATATTACAACTGACCCCGGCCTCCCCTGAGGGGCATTTCACTGATTTTACTCATGGGCAATTATTTATAAAAAATAAAGTTATTTATTTATTTATTTATTTATTCTTTTTTTTTTTTTTTTTTTTTTTTTTTTTATTTCAATACCCATGCAATCAAGCAGATGTTTAATACTCAACAGATGATTTCGAACCAGCATAGTGATACAAGTAAACATGACATAAACAATGGGGCTTTGTATGGTCCTTTGTAGGAGGGTCCGGGGGATCCACGTGGGGATTGATTTACTTGTCACAAGGAGTACTCAGCCTGTGTAATGTCTTCTGTGGCTCTGAAGAGATCTTTCTAAAGTCCAAGAAAATTACCCTGATGATGTCATCAGAGTGATCTCAGTTTGGGGTTGAGACTTCAATTTTTCTTCAAAAGAAACAAACTTACAAACTTGGCACGTGAAGTTCCAAGATGTGGGCATTTACCAGGCAGGGAGGGTCTTATGAAAGATGCTATTGAGCTGCATTATGGGAATTGTAGGATCCAGTGTTATTTGAGTTTCACCTATAACGGGAACAAAAAAGTCAGGACATCTCTGCCTCTGCTGCATCAATTTCGATCATTCTTTCTTCAATCGGTCTTTTGTAAGTCCCATAACCTTCTGGAGGTTCAATGCTAAAATGCTGGAGTACCTTTAGACCCCCATCATAGGTTATTTTTGTTGATATGAACTGGATTGTTCATACTGTGGGGAAAGTGAAACCTGGGTAATAGTGGGTGAAACTAGCGGTACTTTCACACGACATAGGGGTGGGTGATGTGACGTCCGTGGGAAAATAATTAGCGACGCAGGGATGTGATGGACAACCATTCATTTTCCTTTCACTCAACAGGCAAAGTTCAGAAAAATGTACAGAGATGTTTTATGCAGCTGGAAGACCAGGGAAATATTCCAATAACCGCATGGTGTCAGGTCACAAAACAATAATTGTAATGGCTTACTGTTTGTCAATAATAACACAAGATACATTCATCGTGATCAATATCATCATTTAAATAAATAAGATCCTATTCGACAAACGTGAAAGGATTCAATGGCTGAGAATGAATGAATATTGAAATTAAACTCTTCATTATATCTCAGGTGTTCAAAATCTCAAGTGTGTCAATTCTGTGAGACCAGGTAGAAGTGGGTGCAGATTCACCTGTTAATGCACATGGGAGGAGTCTAGAGAAGGGGGGGTTATATAAAGGCTATGTCCTGTTCAGACTGTCTATGCTGCCGTCCCAATAAGTTTGTTCACAATGATTCTGATCATTTGTTTTAGACAACATATGGTTTATATCCTTTGAGTTATTTCTACAGGTTATATATCCTAATCCAATGTGTATATCCAACTCCTTAACGGATCATGGTATTGTTCTGGAGCTGTGTGATATAGGCCACTTACCTGTGAGATAAAGTCAAACCAGTCAATAAGCCAATCTGTTTAACTTTAGAAGAAAGTGGTTGTATATTTTGTTAACTGGTATTGACTTGTGTTTGTTATAATTAGGATCCGGATGGAGAATCTTAAAGGATTTCTTCCTTAAGAAGTTGATGCATTAATAATGTAAAATAACTTATGTACCTCTTGTTAATTATTTGTAATGGTGGTAAGCATGATAATGTATATTGATCTCATTTGTTTATTGTACAGAGAAATAATAATTCATCCATCATCATCATCATTCATCATCCTCAATTAATGGTTAAATGTCTCTTGGATCCTGGTGTTTAATGTGCATACCAGCTAGAAGTTCTATGGTCCAGTCTAATATTCCCAAACAAGGCAACAATAATCTAACTTAAATTCAGATTAAAGTCTTTCAATCAGGGATCTTTTACAGAGTCTCTGAAGGACCTCCTTGATCTCACTTCAAGAAGTTCGGGATTAGAGTGTGAGACTGTAAATGATTACTCTGCTGAATTAATCATTTAAAGATTAAAAAAAAGTCCCTGATTAGAGTCTGGTACACCCACGCAGCCTCAGGTTCCTGATGATTAATACTGTTAATGATTTGCCTTCAAGGTGAGAATAAAACGGCTAATTTATTCTTCTGTGCTCCTGCCATCAGTCCGCCGTAGCAAAAAGAAAAGAAGGTTACTAGCCATTTGCCTGGTGAGGAGGACGGTGTTAGGGATGCACCGATCCGACTTTTTCAGTCCCGATACCGATACCTGGGCTTTGGGTATCAGCCGATACCGAGCATCGATCCGATACCAGTGTTTCATTAATAAGCTGTAGGCCTCACTGTGGAAGGGACTGGGATCATTTTTTTACGTGTAAGGCCACATCAGGCTTGACTTAAACATCGCTTTCTTAACTCTGTAAAACTAAATATAACAAATAAATACATAGATATATAAAGGTACTGAATTGTTATTTATTATTAAAATAATAAATCATACACCAACAACTTGGTAAAAAATCTAAAATTAACAGGAATTATTTACATTAATTACAATTCAAGTTTAAACCTTTTTAAAAGTTAAACAGGAATTAAAATTCCAGTATATAACGTATATAGTATATAAACATAGAATTCAATTGAAAAGATCGGCCCCATTGTAACTGATACCCGATCCAGCTATTTCAGTCAGTATCGGCCCGATATCTGATATCTGATATCTGATATCTGATATCTGATATCGGTGCATCCCTAGACGGTGTGAACAGTTCACAGATTATTAGCTTACTTGGCATGTGTGTGTTTGTGTGTGAGAAAGTGGAAGACAGAGATAAAAATAACGAGGAATCCAAATATTTGACATTATATTTATTGTACCATGTCATTATAAATGCATCACTGTAACAGTCGAGGCCTGATTTAAGAGAACGACATATGGCGAGAAGTTTCCGAAACGCTTCAAGAGGTAGACTAACTAATCCAAACTCAAAACAGAAAGTAGTCTGAAATACAAATACATCAGTCTGGTTAATATTACAGCATGTAACATGTTGATATCTTTTTCAGTACAACACTCCACCCAAAGCAAACATTACACCAGCCATCAAGAATTCCTCAGTAACAATGTACAGTAGCACAAGTGAGGAGTTCTATAAAGAAGAAGATAAACTCTTCCTTACAGAGTGTAAAGGGAAGGTCATTGCTCCAAAACTAATTTAAGCTGAGCGTCCCAAGAGTGGAACAAACATATGGCTTCAATATTTTGCATATTTATTTATAAAGAGGTCATCCCTGCCAGTGGCATGAAAATAGCACTTAGTCTTTGACTAGCTAAGAAATGATTAACACTGTTAGCTGCCCGTAGTTAAACAGTGAAAAAGCCTCCGCAGCCTGAGTGAATTTGTTCAGGCCTGCTGGCTCTGGGGGATCCTGGAGGATTTTAGCTGCAGCGCTTTGGGAGAGAGGAGGAGGAAGAGGAGGAAGAGGAGGACGAGGAGGATAGGGAGGAGGGGAGGCGCTGTCCTAAGCTGATCTGTGCAGGGGGGCTGCAGAGCCGACAGAAGGGGGAAGTATGTGAGCAACGCTGCCGCCGTACAGAAAAGGAAAATCCAACTGAACAACACACACTGGCAGAGCAGTAATAAGACAACGTTGGACTTTTAGATAAATAAGTAAAATCAAGTTAACAATCTTAAACTGATAAATATATTTACAAGTAAATGATTCAATAAATAGTTAAATATCTTCTGAGCAGATAAAAGCAGTTACACAAACCGATTACTCCAATTTAGAGTCCTGCGTTAAGTAGATTTAGGTTCATAATGGGTAGGTCTTCTTTGTTTGACCACTCGCAACAGCTTCCCATTAGGCCGACCACATCCTGTTCATTTAAAGACTTCTAACATAGTGCAATAAGACGCTGCAACATGCATTAACCCTTCTATCCTGGTAGAGAGCACAGAGGAGGCCCAGCTCATCCAGTTAAGACATGCAGTGATGATGGGATTTCCACCTGGTGACGAAACAGAGAGAGAATGATCAATACAAGTCCAGTCAGACACACTGTGCTGCCATTATGAATCATCTGTATCGTTCTTACATCAGAACTGCAGTCAATTCTTTCTAGATACTGAGAAACCAGAATACATCAGACTACAGAGAAACAAAAACCCGTTCCCCTCTTTATCAAACAGTCATGAAGTGCAGCAGTAGTTCTGCAAGTATGCAGAAACAATTCTGTGTCCTCTGCAGTGACCACAGCTGTGAATCTTCAGCAATACTTCTCCCAAATATGTGCAGATTTCACTCATTTACTTTAATTAAAAAAATGACACGGGACGTCTTGCCAGCACAGACGTTAGTTTACATATGTAAAATTGTGTAAAACAATCATCATAAATGGTAGAAAATCCAAACATTTCAACATACAACATTTTAGTAAATACTCTCATCCGCTTTCTAGCCTAGAGTTAGATGATAAGCTTGATAGCGCATTTCTCAAAATGTGAGCCATGAGAATAGTAGCCTATCTAGGATATCACGAGTCCAGTGGCGTGCGGTCTAGGTAGGGCTCCTTTGTAAATCACATTTTCTAACCCAATAATATTTCATATAATAAACTTGTAGTTGTATTATTACTGTTTATTCTTGTGATTTCTATTGTGTATTACTTAAATAGTTTAGACGTTTTGAAGAAATGTAGCAGTTGCATCATGGAATACGAAAATAAGCTTTTAATGCCAATTCATTGTGAATGCAAGCCGGAAATAAACATTTTGCATATGCGCACTTAGATCCTGTTTTCTACAACATTAACGTCAAAAAGCAGAACTCCTCTGTGCCTTTTACGTAGATATGCCAGAAATGCTCTTCGTTTCGTATGACAATCGAGATTCCACAATGGAAATGTGCGCAGTTTGATTTGAGCGTCACTACGTCAGAGCTCATTCATTGTAGCTAACCGTCGTAAACCTCAATGTCATCATGGCGGCCGCAGACACCTCAGAACCGAACAATTTTACAAAATTGGATTTTCAAAGTAAAAAAGAAATTATAGCGAGAGGGAGGCCTACCCCAGCCTTAGCCAACCCTTTATCAACGAAAGGGACAGAAAAGTGTAGGATCTTTTCAAACGGACTGGTACAAAAGAAAAGGAGGCGCGTAGCATCAGCTGTTGTAGCATGTTGTTTGTGGCGCTCAGTCACACCCCTACATACAGCAAACAGCACTGTCCATGGTTCTGAAACAACAGCTTGTCACTGTCTGAACAAGCTGCATTCAGATTAGTTAGTTAGCTTCGCGAGCTGAAAGTATGCTACTTCTGTCTCGTGCTAGCTACAGCTGGCAGGCTGCTGCTAGATAGCAGGAGTTGTGTATTCCTGTTTCCACAGTAACACAGGATGGCTCTGCATTACCATATTCAACTGTAACCAGTGCTACAGTCGTTTTTGCTCACAGATACAGTATTTTGTTAATCCACAGATTCTTTCTGTGGTGACCATGATGTTTGTTTGTTTGTGCTTGTTGTTGTAAACTTGTTGTATGCATTTGATTTGTTCATTCAAAAGTTACAGAATTAATTGTGCTTGCGTTGTTGTATAACACTAAACATTTATAACATGCATTTCAATTATGTAGCATATTAACCCGGGATCATTGAATATTGATTTTGTTAGGCCTAGCAGTTGGCCTATTATTTGCTTTCATAATGCAGTGCCTACCCTGTTACTGACCTCACCGTACGTCATTGTTGCGCGCTGTTTTTAAAGTCACATGTTTTGAAGTTCATGGTTCTGGACAAATTTAAGACTGTGCGAATTATGTACAAAACAAGAAACAATTTACTTCGTGGCAACGTACTGAAAATGTTCTCAGACAGAGAGGGGGGTTATAACCAGAGGAAAATTTTAATGGGAAAAACATTGTGTTCGTACCACTATGAAGAGCATGTTTTTAATTTATGGGGTGAATTTATGGAATGTTTAAATATAGAAATTAAGCAAAGTACAAATATAAATCAATTTAAGAAAACATATTGTAATGTGTTCAAAAAATCTTTTTGAGAGGTGCAGGGTTGAGGAAGGGGCCTTCTCTCTCTCGGGGCTGTGACGTTCGTTGTTGTTGTTTTTTATCTTTATATATTTATGTGTATATTTGATAAACATTAAGTTCATATTTTTATTTAACTTATAGAAAGTGTTTACGTGTTTACCTCTGCCTACGCCTTTACAAACATGTATATGTTTACTGTTTTACATTTTATTGGTTATTCTTGTTTTGCTGTCTTATTGTTTGTTACATGTTCAAAATAAATCTATCTATTTATTCCTTTAAGTGCTGGTAAGGTTACACACATGTCAGAAAATACAAATGCTGTACCGAAACATAATATTAATTGTTCACTGCACTTTCATATAATCAAATAATGATCAATAAAAAACTCTCAAAATTGACATTTTTCTTATTGCGGCACTGTATGCAAAAACATCCAGATCAAGTCCTTTCCTCAGATAATCGAGCCCTCTCCAAAGAGGTGCATTTCCTTTGAAACATTTATACAGCTTTAAACTGCACTGCTCACTGCTCATGTGCAGACTTAAGCTGGTATCTGGTGGCAGTTGATCAGGCGTTAATATTACAGTGTAACTCAATGCTTCAGGTCGAGCAGAGTGTGGGCACACATCTGAAAAGACTGACTGGGATAGTGTGTCTGGGAAACGCTGTTAGGGAACAGTTTAAAAAAAGAATCATGTTGCATTTTTCAACCTCACATTAAACATTGTTAGTATATTTTTATTTTTGCCCCATTTAATAGAGAATGCGGACAGTGTGAGAAAATACTTTACCTATTTGCTTGAAAGCTCCTTCCTCATGCAGGACTTAAAAGAGGTGAACTTTTCCTCCATTCTGACACCCTGTGAATGAATGTGAGAGAATATGAGATAAAGACAGAGAGGAATACTATGAGAAGATAATAATAATAAGATCATTTCATAATGTCCCACTAGATGGCAGTATAATTTCACAAAAATCACTAATCGACAACTCGGAGGTGAGATGTGTTTCAGTAATAAAAAGTGGCAGGAGTGTAATTTAGACATTATGGTATGGAGGCATTTAAGTATAGCACCGCCTAAAGAAAAAAGAGACATAATTAGTGTTCACTGAAAGCTGTAATTAAACAGGAAATGTGTGCGTGTGATACTAATAGCTGCTTAAGTAGGCCTAATTGTGTGAAAGTACTCTGTTTTGGAAATAAACATGTATTTCTGTGCTCAGCATCAACCCATATCTGTCCTTCACCCTGTTAAATCTGACATGACTCTGCATCCATGTGTCCGTCAGTGTGGTATCCGCCTTGACAGATTACTAAGGCTGTCAATCGATTAAAATAGTTAATCGCGATTAATCGCAAATTAATTAAATTTTTTTTATCTGTTCAAAATGTACCTTAAAGCTGAAGTAGGCGAGATTGGAGCAAATATGATTAAAAAAAGTTATTTTATAAAACGGCCGCTATATCGTGACAGTAGTACATGAAACAGGTAACCTGAAAAAAATCATGTTCCTCTGTGTCCTACTGTGTCCTCCGGTGCTCCTAACGGCATCTGAAACATTTCACTTGTCGGAGGAAATAACCTTCAAGAGCTGATCTGAGGTCTGCTGTCCAGCTGCCTTCTATGAGAGCCGGCTGTCAATCACTCGCGAACTCCGACCAAACGGTCAAACTAGGCAGCGCTGATCAAATATGAATCAATATTCTGTTACTGTAATGCCTATTTCTCGCCTCAAATGTTTTCAGAACCATCTTGTAGTGTACTGTTTAGCTGTAAAATGAGAAAGTTTGTGACGCCGCCACCATTGTAAAATCTGGTAAAGGAACGCCAAGTTCTGGTCACATGACCGGAGCACAGCCAATAGGAACGCTCTCTCTCTCTGAAATGACCTGTGATTGGTCAAAGTCTGCCGTCACGGGCTAGATTTTCTAAAGCCTGAAAACAGAGCCATGATGAGGAGCAGAAGTCTAGTTTTCTCTCAGACCACTTGAACTACAATATGCTGAAAGATTATTATGGAATTGTTGCCCAATGATGCCAAAATATACTGCCTACTGACACTTTAAAGGGAGATTTGTCAAGTATTTAATGCTCTTATCAACATGGGAGTGGGCAAATATGCTGCTTTATGCAAATGTATGTATATATTTATTATTGTATATCAGTTAACAACACAAAACAATGACAAATATTGTCCAGAAACCCTCACAGGTACTGCATTTAGCATAAAAAATGTGCTGAAATCATAACATGGCAAACTCAAGCCCAACAGGCAACAACAGCTGTCAGTGTGTCAGTGTGCTGACTTGACTATGACTTGCCCCAAACTGCATGTGATTATCATAAAGTGGGCATGTCTGTAAATGGGAGACTCGTGGGTACCCATAGAACCCATTTTCATTCACATATCTTCAGGTCAGAGGTCAAGGGACCCCTTGAAAATCCACCATGCCAGTTTTTCCTTCTCAACAAGCTAGTATGACATTGTTGGTACCAATGGATCCTTAGGTTTTCTAGTTTCATATGATACCAGTATCTTCTCTCTAGCTTTAAAACTGAGCCTGTTACAACCTAAAAGTTGCGTTAATGCGATAAAGGAATTAGTGGCGTTTAAAAGAATTTCCGTTATTATCGCATTGACTCTGAGAGCCCTACAGATTACAGATTAAGAAGTAGCTGACAAAGACTGACAGTGCTGGTATCTTTCCCATCAGCCAGTGCTGCTGCGTTGTCCAGACACCGACACCTCTGTCACCTTCAGAGTCACAAAAGAGATAGATGGCATCTAAATGGAATCTCACCCTGCCACCGCGGTGCAGCCGGTCCTTCATGACGCCGATGAACTCCTTGTGGCTGAGTTTACCATCGCGATCCTCGTCGAAGATCTTGAAGACCGTGTTGACCAGGTGGCGGGTCAGCTTGATGCCCGTGGCCACGTAGACAGCGCGGGTAAACTCCTCTGAGAGGGAAGAAAAGCAGGTGAACAATAAATCACCACCTAAGAGGTGTGTAGTCTTTATTACAGATGTGTTTGCTACCAATATTACCATTACTACCTCCATTATGACATTTAAACAGATTGTGTTGTTTGAGGCAAAATAATAAAGATTTGATGTCACCTGGAGGGTTTGCTCACCTCAGACTTAGTGCAAATGGAGGAAAAAGAGTAAAACTATACGGTAACACTTTATAATAACCATCATTTATAAATGGTAAATTGATAGTTAATTAAACATAGTTTCTACTGTTAACAAACAATGAAATGGTAATTAATCATTTTTACTAATAATTAGTAATGCTATCATTTCTGTTGTTTTATCATTAGTTTGTGTAACATTAAATAATTAGTTTATAAATTATATATTGTATCATAGCTGATAAGAGACGATAACAATTACATCCTGATTACTTTAGTGAACAATTTATTATCAGTTTATTGTTGCACACATTATAACATTTTATATACTATATTAAGTATTTGTTAGTGATTATTATTTGTAAACCTTTAAGAAATTGTTTGTAAAGCATCTATAAACATTACATAAATAGATGGACCAGAAACCAATTATTAACCATTGACAAAGTATTAACTATCTATCTAAATATTGTTTATAGACACTTTACAAAGTATTTATTAACCATTTAACAAGGTATTATAATCATCTGCTGCAACTTTATAATAGCCATCCAAATAATGTTTATAGATGGTTTAAAAACCAATTATTAACCATTAACAAAGTGTTACAAATATCTATCTATGTAATATAGAATATAGATGTTTTACAAACAATTTCTTTAAGGTTTACAAATAATATCTTAATCATTAACAAATACTTATATAATATATAAAGTATATAAAAATTATATAATGTGTGCAACAATAAACTGTTAAAATAACAAAAATTATAGCATTACTAAAAATAAGTAAACATTATTAATTATCATTTTGTTGTTTGTTAACAGTAAAATAACTATTAACTAGGTTTAATTAACTATCAATTTACCATTCATAAATGATGGTTATTATAAAGTGTTACCAATTATAATATCCGGTGACTCTATTTTAAGTGTTGTACCACCATAATGTGACGACAAACTGTGAGACTTCACCTTGACCAATGGAGCGGTTGGCGAAGTTGTACATCTGCATGGCGATGGTGAAATCCTCCAGGTTGTTTAGGAACTGGAAGAAGGACCTGAACTCCTCAAAGGTGATTCCCTGCAAACAGATGACAACAATAAAACAACGCTTTTTAATTATGAAACATAAAGCTTGTGAAATGCGACATGAGAAATCATAAAGTGCCACATAAAGCTGCATGTGTCAACACTCCAGCAAAGGATAGTGCTACAATTCACACAACACATAATCTGCCTCCTTTCATCCTGCGGGGGGGAGAATCCTTTAGTGTGTGTGGGACCTTGAAGCCATCAGATAGATAACACACCCAAACAGACAAAGTATACATTGCTGGATTTTCCCTGCGCGGTATGGACACGCTGAGCTGTCAGCAGCGGGGGGGAGGACTGTAGCTTTTTGGGAAGAGGTCAGGCCGTTTGCAGACTTTTCTAAAGCAGATTAACCTGATACTTGAATAAACAAAAACAACAAAAGTGATGAATCCCCAAACATCTCAAGCCTGGCTGATGACTCAAACACCAAGCCCATTGATCTCCACTCAACCGTCCCGCAGCTACTAGCTCCTTCTCTCGCCTGGGGCCTCGCCAAACAGGCAGCGCACACATCCTAACAAATGGAGTAATGACTAATCTGTGACGCTTTGCTGTTTTAACAAGGTGAGGGCCATAAAATATCTCTTAGCCTAACGAGGAGACCCACTTGATCGTCAATGGAGATCTAGCAACAGGCTACTCGAGGTGGCCGAGGAGGTGCTGGTGTCTTTTCAGCGCGCCAAGAGGAAAAACAAATTAAAGCTAAAATGAGGATGCTTCACTCAGCAGCCAATTCACAGGGTGGGACCAAAAGAAACAGAGGAATAAAATACTCACACAGAGTGAGTGCAACATTCTGAATACCTTGAATGTGTGCAGTTAACCTCACATGTAAACGTCTCTATGATGGCCGAACAAGTTCCAAAGTAGTTCTCTTTGAAGATTACCCGACCCCTAATTGCTGCAGTTCATGTGCATTGTGCATTGCCGTGTCTTTTGTTGCTTCAAAGTCTGTGAAAAGCTAACTAATTCATTTAAAGGAATAGTTTGACATTTTGGGAAAAAACACTTCTTTTTACACACTTTTTTTCTGGTCAGATGAGAAGATTGATACCACTCTCATGGGTGTATGGTAAATATGAAGCTATATTCAACAGGCAGGTATATTTTAGCTTAGAATAAAGACTGGTTACAGGGGGTCGGCCTGCCTAACTCTCTTCAAAGTTAAAGGGCGGGTCCATCTACGTTTTTTTCTGTTTCGTTTTTTTTTCAAAGGGAAACGCCCTCTCGGCCCTTACCATAACGATGCGGTGACGTAGGTTTCCAAAGTAAGCTAATCAATAAGGTTATGACTAATGTGAATGCTAGCACTAGCTGAGTCAAAGTTATCTGTGCTAAGTCTGAAAATAATTGAAAGGGTTAGTTCAGATTTTTTTAAGTGGGGTTGTATGTATACTCCCGCGTTTTGCAAGATGAAATTACTGTTTTTGTGAACGTAGTCTGGTGGCTTTGAAGAGAGCGATATAAGACCTTCAGTTCCCCGTCAGAAAGGGCTGTCTGACGGTGAGGTTTAGCGGCTGTGGACGGGAGCAGCAGAAAAAACATATTTTCGGTACCTAAAAAAAATCAATATCAGTTTAAGTGTACGCTATATTTAGCATATTTTCACAGCTTTACCTCGCCATCAGACAGCCCTTTCCGACAGTGAACCGAAGCCGTTCTATCGCTCTATTCAAAGCCACCAGACTCCATTCACAAAAACAGCAATTTTACCATACAGAACATGTGAGTTGCTGGTTTACCGCTGCATCGATTGGTTAGTTTGTTTATGTTATTGTGTGACTTTCGGATCCAAACTAACATTGCGTCCACGAAGCAGTACATTGCTTAGCTTCCGTGCCGGTACTCCTGTCTCCTTCTCTAAACTGGGAGCATGCCGAATGCCATCTCGGTTACTGTATGTAATACACTGATCATAAGGATCATAATCTTTCAATATGTGTGAACTATGGGAGGTAAGGATAAGGTTATGTGACAGGTTGGACAAAATATCCTGAACACCAATATAATAATGTACAATTTAATAGTCCTACAACTTTTGTGAATCGTATAATGCTGAAGAGAGGAGTTCTCTCTAGTTTTTGATATTGGATGACATCATAATGTGAGGCATCACTGTTATTTTGTCCCCTTGTACTTCAACATGAAGAATGGGAGCCGTCAGACGTAACATGTGACGACAAATCGGAAGGGGGAAAAAACAGCGCACCTTTTCATCCGGCATGCTGTGGCGCACATTCTCCAAATACTCGCTGACGTCGTCCACGTTGGTGTAGCGAAGGAGGATCCGAGCGAAGTCTTCCTCGCCGATGGTGGGCAGGCCTTTGGAGTAGGAGAGGAACTCTATCTCGAGCAACTCTGTCTGCAGGTTGTCCATGAACCTGGAGGAGCGAGACGCACCGCTGACAGGAAATGTCACCACCAGAAACTTGCATGCACAAAGGAACACTTAACGCGGTCACAAACAAAACCACTAAAGCTTTAGCCGTTTGGAGGTATGAAAATGATTAATGGCCATAATATTACACTGTGAGATCATCATTTACTCAGGAACATCATGATTTATCACAGAGAAGACAAACGTTTTTTTTTTTCAACTCACGTGTAAAAATCTTCAAATTTCAACTCAGCTTTGCCTTTTTTCCCAAAGAAATGCACCAGCAGTGTCGTCTCTGTCTTCTCATCCACATGCTATCAGAGGAAAAAGGACTTCATTATGACTCCTCGTAGCTTTAAATATCCACTTTAGCAATTATTCAGCCACACATTGAGTCAATTTGCACAAAATCTCTGAGTCTGAGCAGCCAGGATGAGCTGTTTTCTTAAGTGTATCATGGTAACACCAGGTAAACATTAACAATGACATTTATCTAACCTTGCTGAAAGTAGAGATGTTAGTTAATAGATTCTGCTATTGAATAATTACTCAGAGTTAATGGTTAATGCTTCACTGTGCCTGAAACCAAACAGCATTTCTCATTTCTGCATGATACAAACTCGTGCCATGCAACAGATTCATTAAACATGCTACAGAGGAAATATTAGAGAGTGTTTAGTCTCTTGCTAACAAGAAGATGCATAAATCCACTAACATGGATCCTACAGTACAGTATGGACAGTCAGAGCCTAGTGCATTCTGTAGTATTACTGTATAACCAGGGTAATGAGGACATGGCTACCTCAGTGAGATCAGAAAACAGAACTTGACTTGTGCCACGTCTGAGAACATCCCACATGCCACGGGCCTCCACATGCTGACTGTCTTTTTTAAGAACCTGTGGCAGCAGTTGAAGCACAGCTGTTAGAAGACAAAATACATCTGGCACACGTTACTAAGATTAGGAAAAAGGAAGACGGACGGACAATCATGGAGGTGGGCAGGAGGACCGAGATGCACAGACTATAAGAAAGAGTCAGACATGTGTAGCATTAGACAAAAGGACAAAAAGTCAGGGAGAGACGGACTGGCATCCATACGCAGTCAAACAGGCAGAAACAGACTGGAGCTGACACCGGTGTATCTGAGAGGCCCATCAAGCCCTGACGTGAGCCTGCTCTGCTCTGCAGCCATGCATGCAGCCTCTTGGCAGGACATTGAGCCAACATAGCTAACACATGTCCAAAGCATGCAGGGCGTGAGAGCTGAAGGGTGATTCATGCCAGGTTAACTATGTAACTGAACCCACCCAATACATCATCATTTGATGTTAAGCTGAGAGGTAAATGCAGGTTATCAGACATCTTCCACCTACTGCTGTGCAATAGGTTCAGAGTCTAAATACAAAAGATGATGGTGCAGATTTTACCAACACACTAAAATGCACAATTCCTGCTCAACATTGTCTGGAACAAAGAAACCACTCTGCTATTTTTCACGATGAGGTCAGGCTCCTGATCTCGGATTAACCAATCATTATCATTATTACAGTTTACACTGCTGCCTCCTGGACAACTATAACTACAGCTACGCTGAACTGTCAACAACAATTCTCTTGCAATTGGTGTCATATGCATTGGAAAGATCACAGGAAATGTGTCTTGAGTAGTTAAAGGGTGGGTCCATTATTCTGGGGTTTATGAGGTTTTTATATCATTCTCTAGCTTCATAGATGTGTTCCTTATGTATTGAAATCCGACATTCAGATTTTGGTCAAAGTATGTTATTTTCCCAAGCCTTCCTAAAAAATGTTCCCACATGACCAAAGTAAAGTATTTCTGTGTGGACGCCACGTTAGTTCGGATCTGAAAGTCACACAATAACACAAACAAACTAACTGATCCATGCAGCGGTAGACTAGCAACTCCTGTGTTCTGCGAGGTAAAATTACTGTTTTTGTGAATGTAGTCTGGTGGCTTTGAAGAGAGTGTTATAACAGCTTCAGTTCTCTGTTGAAAGGGCTGTCTGATGGCGAGGTAAAGTGGTGAACATATTCTAAATACAGTGTACACTTGAACTGATATTGAATTTGTTTTAAGTGGCTGCTCCCGTCCACAGCCGCTTTACCTCGCCGTCAGACAACCCTTTCCAACGGGGAACTGAAGCCGTTATATCGCTCTCTTCAAAGCCACCAGACTGCATTCACAAAAGCAGTAATTTTACCTCGCAGTACACAGGAGTATACATACAACCCCACTTCAAAAAATCTGAACTAAGTCTTCCAAACTTAGCACAGCTAACGTCGACTCAGCTAGTGCTAGCATTCACATTATTCAAAACCTTATTGATTAGCTTCGATTAGCTTACTTTGGTAACCTACGTCACTGCTTTATGCAACAACCGAGTAGGCGTTTCCATTTGGAAAAAAAAAACGGAACAGATGAAGAGAACTAGGATTTGTCAAAAAGTCAAAAGTCAAAAGCAACATCAGCACACAGCCAACTAGAAACAGCCAGCCGCCGTTGACACGCGTTCTTAAGAACGGCTTGCTTCATTTCATAATATTTATTTATCTTATCAACTGTTTTTTTTTCATGTCTCCAGCCTGAGGGTGAATGTTACACAGATGATAAAACAGCTCTTCCTCTGCGCCTCATCGCTTTTCACCAGAGAGAGAGATTTACGACATGTTCCCACAGCTAATTGCAGAACAACTCTTTAATGCGTCGCGCTGTTCCCATCTCATCCCATGAAAAGATCCTGATACACTTGTAATTAGAACATGCTGGGGAAAGCCCGACCGCAGCACTGAAGACATACATGCCTGTTATGTGTTTTTAACTTTTGAACTCATTGCTGGAAAGATACCTATGGTACGGCAAATCAAAACAAAAAAAGACACACCTTAAAGGTATAGTCTTAAAAAAGATCTGTCCGTCTGTTAGCTTGTGGGCTCTTCTATGTGTGTGTTGAGTGCTTTTCACAGTTCTCCTCTCTGACTGGCATCTTCATGGTCAAAACCATCACAAAAGGTAACCTGAGTCCAAATACCACTCCTCAAGAAACTGTAAAAATAAAACATGGGGGTCCGGGTGAAACGTTGTCAGTCTTCAGGTAAGAGCTTTTTGAAGTGGAATCTCTCGCCCAACGCTGACAAAAAGTACATAAATCATCTTCTTTACCACACAGACACACACACACACAAAGACAATATGTCAGATAACGTTGCACACAGTGGTGTATTTCAGTTCACAGTGAATGTGAATGAGGTTATCTCTTCTGTTAACAGACACAAATACGGGTGGTGTCAGCCCCTGAGATGCATGCGTGTTTTATGTGCGTGGAAAAAAAATGTCAGGTTAGGAGGAGAGCGTGCCAAAAATACATGCAACAAGCAGAACAGTTCCTTTGGGGAAGGAGAACAATACATACACTGTGCGGCTGTGATTTGCGTTGACCGTACAGCTGCAGGCTCTGAAATAAAAGAGAGCAGAGATTCATTTATAATTCACAAAGTATTTTAGAACAGGAAGATGGTTGGAAATTAGTTTTTAAGCCACCGTTTGATTTTTTAAGTCGTAGCCGTCAAGTTTATGTGACGTGACTTTACCAGAGATTTCTTATTCCTATTCTTCAGCTTTGTGAATACACCCAGAGTCTTCACCCTCAACTTTGTCGTCTTTGCAAAGCATCATTTTATTTCCAAATCTAGAGTACCCATTCTAATGATCTTTTTGATGCTTATACGGGCTTCAGATTAATGCAAGGCTGTCCAGAGATGCTAACATTTGTCCCAGGCAGAGTAAGCTCCTCCATGTTGTGTTTGTGCGATAAGACCTCAAAGAGTCGCTCTTATCGCTCCATTCAGCTCGGCCTGTTTACATCCACCTGCATGCGGCACAAGGCGGCCCTACAGAGATGAAAGCCTCAGGCATGTTTTACCCTGTATGACCACATTCACCTCTGAGCAGCCTGTGTTCTCTCTAGGAACACAAAACCCTGTCGTGTTAGACATTGGTTCAAATTTAAGATTCAAGTCATTGTCACTGCACTAATATTGTTTTTAATTAGCAATGGATCAAAGGACTGTGTGTAACATGAAAGGTGTCACAGGTGATACACCTACAGAGAATCACCTGACTCTGTAGACCCTGTTTTTTATAGTGACTTTTAGCTCATTGTTTCGGTTTTCCCAAAGCATTCTTACTCCGAACTCGTCAAATACCGTCACTTGGTCAGTGCCCCATGGCATCGGAGACCAACGCGCGGGGTACGCCTCTTGCGTTGCTTTTGGACGGACCAGGGACGGCGTGTAGATATATGCTCGTTACGTGTTCTTTTAAAATAAACTGTTTTCACAGGAAGTTAGGTTTAGGCAACACAACCACTTTGTTAGGGTTAGGAAATGGTCGTGGCTGACGTTAACTTCACTGACTTACGACTCACGTGACTCACAAGGCTGACGATACTAACAACTCACGTGACAAAATAAATAGTTACTTTTAGTCAGGTCTCCCGGTTGAAAGTAGCAGACTCTCACGCTATTAATGCTACGTCACTTGCTCCGACCGTCGAATAACGCCACGGGTGGGTTTACATCGAAGTTAGTTGAAAGCCAATCGTCACATACTGTCGGTAAGGGGTCCATCTGTGTGTCGGTATCCGATACCGAGGGGCGCTGCCCAATTGGTGCTGCCCGATCGCAATATCTGACGAGTTGGGAGTCAGACCAGGTTGGGTTTTCCAGCACGAATCTTTACGGTTTTGATTCGTTCTCATCGATCTAATCTACCTCGCTTCCAGATCAAACAGGCAACTTTCTTCCGTGGAAAAAGCTCTGCTAAACCCACTATACACTGCCTGCCCTGCACCAAACGGTAGACAGACAAAGTTAGCAAATAGCTGGTGAACGTGGCATAGTATTTAGCTAGAGAGCCAGCTATTTCCCTCAGGAGTTGGTGTAGACCAAAACAGAGCTTAAAGAACAGTGAATATTGGACTTACATGTGTCAGCTGGCAGAAACACGACTCTAAATGAATGCTAATTTTGCTCTGTGTCTGCTGGATGTGTAGCACGTTAGCCATATCAACTTTATACAGTGATAATATGTCCTTGTTGTATTAACTTAATGCAAGTTTAAATTAATAAATAAAGGTTGTCCACTTGAGGGCAGCAGACCAAGCTGAAAGGACATCACCTGGTATATTAAGTTGTTACAGGGAACGAGTTAGCTTACGTACACATTTATCCGACACAGAGCAACATTAGCTTTCATTTAGAGCCGTGTCTCTGCCATCTAACAAAAGTAAGTCCAATATCCACTCTCGTTTTAGTCCACACTCTCCTGAGGGAAATATCTGCCCTTTAGCTGGCTATTTGCTAACTCCATCTGGCAATTAGTGTTGGACACGTAGTGTACAGTGAATTTATCAGATTTGTGATTTTTCTGATTATTTCTTGTGAAATGTAATTATTCATTAATATGTAATTTAGCTTTGGCAATAATGTAACCTGAACATTCATGCCAATAAAGCTTATTTGAATTTGAATTTGAATTTATCAGAACTTTTATGCTGAAAACAGCAAAAGGTTGAGTGGAAATTTACAGGTAATGGAAAACAAAACAAAACAATGAGCTGAAAAGGCTAAAAAATGAGGGGTACTGCAAAGTTAGCGATAACCCTCTGTGGGTTCGTAATTACCATAACCCCTTTTACATTAGGCACAGTCATTTGGTCCATTGTTAATGTAAAAAAAATATTGATTACAGCACTTTTAATAGCCGTTATCAGGCATTTGAAAGCAACTCATACCTGCTGGTCAAATCTTTGCACGTCTTCAGCAACTTCCTTTCTGTCCTTTTTCTTACGGAAAATTTCTTCCAGCTGGTGAGAAGATTTGAAGTTATTATGCAGAACGCGATTAAAACGGATCAAATGCATCTTATTATGTATGATTATCAATGAGGGCTCGTACCACCAAGAACTCCCTTTTGTCCACCATTTCATTCCCATCTGCATCAAACATGTTGAAAGCAATCCTGAAGCCTGCATGGGGCTCTGAAATCAAACAACAACGGATTAGACAGTCACCTTTTAACCACTAAATCATTTTAAAGATAATTCTGCTTAAGTCAGCTGAAATATATACTTACTTGTTAAAATGCAGAGCAGGAAGAGGTACTCTGTGTAACTGATGACACCTGGAAAAAAAGCGAAGAATTTGTCAAGCTGAGAAACAAAAACCCAAATGATCCCTTTTCCACACAAGACAGCATCAAATAGCATTAACCAGTTAGCCAAAGGTGTTTACAGATGTTCAAAGTCATGCGCCCGAGATGAATAAGCCATCCGCCTTCAGACAAGAGTAATCTTCTCGCGCTCACTGATAACATCTTAAAAGCTGCCTTTTACTTCATGCTTGGTGTTCCCCTCACACAAACACAGGCTTTACAACTGAGCTGACCTATCTTGGACACAAACCCAAACAAATTTAAGGCCCACGGCTTCTGATCGTGTTTGGGTAACAAGGTGTAATACATTCTCAAGTGATCTGTCACTGATTGAGAATGGCCGATTTCAGGTTTTGCGTCGCGTCCTTCAGCTCCCTTTGTTGTGTGACACGGAGAAGGGAAGAGTAAGTGTCAGGAGACATCTCAGTCGACTCGGGAGGCTTCTCCCCTCTGACTCTGAAAGCATTCCCAAGCTTTTGTTTGCTCGGGAAGATAGAGAATCGAGCGCAGATAGTTCTGGGTGACTGCTCTGGGTGTTATGGGAAAAGAGTTCAGGTACGGGGTTTGCTGCAGGGAGATATTTCCAGAGAGAGGAAAAAAAATAAAGTGGCAAACAAAGATGTCATTTTTGCTCTGCTTCTGCATTTCCTCTAGAGGCTGGAACAAGATGATGTAAAGGCAAGTGAAACAAATGTTCAAACTGAGGTGTGAAAAGAGAATTAGTGATGCATGCCATTAGTCAAAGCTCATCTAAAAAAAAGTTCTCGTCATCCCAGCTCTCTCTGTTTGGCAGGTACGGCTCTATAATGACAACAGATCTCTAGCTTCAAAGCCTTTAAAGCTTAAATGGGTTGAGGAAAGAGAGAGAAAAAAACTTTTAGGATTCCAGCCATGTTTCACCAATACCACACACCTTCACTCCTGGAGGGAGACCACCCCCTCCTCCTCCTCCTCCTCCTCCTCCTCCTCCTCCTCCTCCCTGCAGCTCAGCCTCTGAGCTCAAGTAGATGTTGTTAGACAATACAAAGAATTCCACAGAAACACTTCATACAGAGTGGCATCCCGGAGATGTAATCCAATGCCATTCTTAGGCTTCATAATGTCCGCGGTGATCAGGGGGGTGGCCGGTGGGACATGTCTCGACATAGCTGGGTTCAAACAGCTCCCTCATTCTCTAAAGCGATGCTTTGTTCACAGATCAATCCGGTCCCTTTTTTCCCTGACAAAGCCGCAACGTTTAACAGCAGGATTAAAAGCCCCAAATCCCAGCATTGGCACTTAGCTAAAGCAACAGAGGGAGAGGGCAGAACAGCGAGATCTGATGCTCCACTGGCTCGTATGACCTACTGAGCGGGAGTGTGAAGGCCCAGGTGGGAAAATTAAAAAAGATCTTCACTCACACTAACAACTTCATTTTCTTCCAAGCAATGCACTGCTGTATGGACGCCACGTTAGTTCAGATCCAAAAGGCAAAATGTTTTTTTTAGGTGGCTAAATATGTTTTTGCTGCGACCTTTCACAGCCGCTTTACCTCGCCGTCAGACAGCAACTTTCTGACGGGAAACTGAAGCCGTTATATCGCTTTCTTCAAAGCCACCAGACTACATTCACAAAAGCAGTAATTTTACCTCGCAGAACATGGGAGTATACATACAACCCCACTTCAAAAAATCCAAACTAACCCTTTCAGTTATTTCCAAACTAGAGCTGGTGCTAGCGTTCACATTATTCATAACCTTATTGATTAGCTTCGATTAGCTTACTTTGGTAACCTACGTCACTGCTTTTTGCAACAGCTGAGTGGGCGTTTCCATTTGAAAAAAAAAAAGGGAACAGAACGCAGATGGACCCGCACTGCAAGTAAAATTAGATTCTCTCTAAGACTCCAAGTGCATTGGTTGCCAATTAATTTCCTGTAAAACAACTAATCAAATAATTGATTTAGATCTGATTGTTTCAGCTCTAACAATATGTTATTGCACATGGTGTAATGCAGAGGGAGCAAAAAACATACTTTCATTAGCAGTAGGAAGCATTTTACACTTTCCTATCTAAGGTTCGATAGAGATTTGTGATGCAAAATGATGCAAAAGCTTTACTCAAGTCTAATCAGCTCTATTTTTAGTCCATATGTTTAGAATCATTTCCAATCTCAGAAAAAAACATGCAACTTGCTTATTATAGAGAAAATAGAGAAGTTGTTTAATTAATTAATTCCAATTAATTTCTAGTGTAATGAGTATTTTTACAGCTCAGCTAAACATGCAAAAATGTCTACAAGCAGGCATACAGTTACAATAAATCGAATACAGTATACTTAAAAACTATAGTTTCCAAAAATAAATGAATAACTTCTTTCAAACTTTCCCTATAATTAGTACCAAATTATATAGTTCTTTCCCGGAAACTTCATAGTTATCGCATTTTTTATTCGAGAAAGCAGGTAGGATCATTATGTATATTATAAATGGACCATTCCCTCCTGCAGAGGTTACCTGAGAATAATAAATGTGCAACATGTTACCAGACCGATGGAGAGATAAGATAGTATTTACAACACACTCACTACTCTGGAATATACGAGGCTGACACACACAACAGAGCACGCTCTGAACAACACATGGAGGGCCTTTAAAAGGATAAAAGCATAAAGGGGAATTACTTAAATTCAATGGATGTTTGTGTAGAGCTGTAGTACGTCGAGTGGGTTACTTCACCTCGTTCACGGAGATTTCTAAACAAATTGGATGATCCTTTCCAAACAGGCGGGGTATCACCCAGCATCTTGTCTAAGTCCTGAGAGAATAGAAGAAAATCCCAAATCACTCGTTCATTTCTAAATCCTGAGTAATCACAATGTTTGTTGGCATTACAGTAATTACAGAGGTTTTACACAGATGAAGAGGAGATTCTGTAAAACAGCAACAATAGCTTTGATGACAGAACAACTCACCTTTTTTGTGAGGGACTTCCATGCTCTCCTGCCTAAACAAAACAAGGATAACAGGCAGTTAGTGCATGATATACTGTATGTGTGACTTACAGTGGTGGAATGTTACTAAGAACATTTACTCAAGTACTATACTTACAAATACAAATAACTATATACAAGTTTGAGGTACTTGTACTTTATTTGAGTATTTCCCTTTAACCCCCTGAGACCCGCGATCCCGACCGACTTTACTGTCTTTCAGACGCTGTAGCGTCAGCTTTAGAGCTATAGTGAAGGTATCCTATGAAACTATAAAATCTAAGGAATCCGGTGGTATCAACCGTGTCATGTTAGCTTGTTGGGAAGGAGGCTAAACAACGCTCCAAAGTTAGGCTGAATTTTGATGAGGAAAAACTGGCATGGCCATTTTCAAAGGGGTCCCTTGACCTCTGACCTCAAGATATGTGAATGAAAA
This sequence comes from Sebastolobus alascanus, assembly GCA_916701645.2. NCBI lineage: Eukaryota > Metazoa > Chordata > Actinopteri > Perciformes > Sebastidae > Sebastolobus > Sebastolobus alascanus. The sequence continues at coordinate 709,476 of CAKAOJ020000042.1, forward strand.
TGGGTTCTATGGGTACCCACGAGTCTCCACTTTACAGACATGCCCACTTTATGATAATCACATGCAGTTTTGGGCAAAATCATGCAGTTTTATGCATGCAGTATAAATGTGTCGTTTTCGCCTGCTCTAAAAATGATGTTGCAGTACAGAAATGATAGCTTAGTGTTATCTAGATTTTTAATGTTATGGCAGAATATTTAGATGATTTCAACAATGTGGTTGAGGCCTTTGAATTTGATGGCCGTCCGTATTTATTTAAACCAGAGTACCAGAGCAAATCTGAGCCAGACCAGATTAAGCGAAAGGTAAAGAAAAATGTAAAATTTCTCTGTAGGGTCCTTTCCATAATGTTGTCAGACACTTATAATAACAAGCTGAGCCTGTCAGTGGCAAAAATAAGCACTTTTAATGGACGTAACATTATATTGACGCTGCTCACTTGGCCTCGCAGCTCGTTACAGCGTTATCCCTCAGTACTGGACCAATTTAAAAAAATGTTGTCCCCATTAGTCAATTAGACACAAAAACATGGGGAAATAGGGTACAGATTGAAAAATACCAAAGTTACCCTTTAAATAACGTTTAGATTTTTTTTTTTTTTTACTTGTAGTGGAGTATTTTTACAGTGTGGTATTAATACTTTTACTTAATATAAGTAACAAATCTGACTACTTAGTTCCATGTTAGGAACATAGAACCGGGAAACAAAAGTGAAAACAGGTGTTTATGTGGACAGAAACACAAGCTGTGTATCTCTGTGAATGCATTCCGATGGCCAATAAAGCAGAAGATAAGATGGAGGTGTTGTAAAAAAAAACCTGGCAGGAAAATCACATGGATAACAGTGACAATAACCCTCCACTGACACATTTAGAGCCTGTGTCTAAAGCTGGGATTATGTTTGCCATGTGATGGCTTGCTCTCCACCAAAGTGAGGTGTCTGAGTTGTCCTCAATGTGAGCATGTATTTGATGATTTCAGTTAATGTTTCATAAGCATATCTTATGGATCTGATATGAATATTTTACATGACAGCACTTTACGTTTTGACTCTAATGGGTCACTTCTGAATGGCAAGAATCTCTTTTTACAGCCACAATATAACCATAAAACACCATGATTACTATTTTGCAACACCTTAGCCGCCAGAGAACAATGACACACGCTATGCTAATACATTAGTGTCCCTTATTTACCTTCCTCATTAGCTGCCAGTGAAAAGACGTCCAAAACATTACAGCAGACTGCACACCTTAAATCATAATCAATCACAGTAATCAGAATGTCTTATCATTACATTTATGACATCCAGTTGTTTGGTCTCTCCGGGTCTCTGCGAGTTTGTTGCCACATAAATGAGCCATAAAAGTGGGGTTGCTGGTAAAGATGCCTATCTTTATGCAGGTGTTATGACTGAAGCTCTGCACACCGCAACTTATTGTCTGATGACACTTCACAGGCCCTCAGCAACAAGTCATGATCCAGGGAAAAACACACCGGGACTTTTTCAAGTAATTGGAGGATGAAGGGGGTTTATCTGATGACTTGACGGAAGTGTAATTAAGCAAATGGTTGCTGACAAATGTGGCTGATTACAGAGGCGGAGTAGCATCTGCTGTGCAGCACACTGTTACTGGCTTCATGAAGGAAAATGGGCTGCCACCTTCCCTTAAAAAATGATTGATAATAGCAAAGGTTTTAAACTAATTTTGGCAGTTTTTAAAAATGTAAGGAAACTTAAGTCCTGAAGTATTGAAATTGCATCAGAGACTGTGTCCTCTGCCATATAGACATAGTGATTAGCCTGGTTCCCTAGGAACCCTTCTTAGGAACTCAAGAACTTTACTTGTGTTTCAACATCCCGCGATATCGCGATATCACGAGATCACGCGAGAATCACAGGATCACATATCACACGAAAATCCATTTTGTCGGGCTTCAAGTAATGCGTTTGTGTCCAACAAGCCAGACCACGGACCAATCAGCATCCTGTGAGGAGCTACTGGCAGCTACGGGCATGGTTTAGGTGTGAAACGACTCAGAGCGACTGTTCGTTCTAAACAACAATGGCGGCTCCTGAAGGTTAGCGTAGATGCTGCGATAGCATCAGTTATATCAGAACCGGAGAGTTCATCATTGAAAGAAGAGCAAAGAACGGCACTGAAGGCTTTTCTCGATGGAAAAGATGTTTTCGCTCTTCTCCTGACTGCTTCGTCCAAAGTTAGATTGACAGATGGTTCGTCCAATCACCTGCCAGGTATTTTTTGAAAGTGCCTGACCTTTTCCAAACAGTTTCCAAAGACGGCTTCTCAGATGGTTCTGTGTAACAAACCATCTGCCGGGCCAGGTTATAGTTTTGGACCCCAAAAAAGTAATTTCTCTGGGGACAGCACTTTGATGGCCCAGGAGGAACTATTGGGGCAGAGTTTGCAGTACTGAATGTCCTGAAAGGCTGCTACAGCGTATTCACACAGTCAGCAGGCATGCTCTGAAGTTTTCAGTCTCCTTTTCAAGCTCTGCATGTTTCCTATGAGTCCATTTATTACATTCAAACTCAGTTGGAGAACATTAAATACAGAGAAAGGCACGATGACTGTTGATGTTTCCACTTGTATGAAAATTGCGCGTCAAACAACACCAATATTTGACATCACTTTCTAATTTATTATCGTTCTGATTTGTCTAATCGTCAAGGTTCTCAACGTATCCTCATACAACGGTTCGAATGATATCTTACGAAAAGTTATTCCTCATTTTTGTCCAGAAGGTCCAGCAACACTTGACGCACATGTCAATTTCTGCTCATTACATGCATACAGTCTTTTCAGAATAAACTTCCGTCTTCACAGGAGACAACTTGTTTAGGTTTAGGCAACACAGCAACTTAGTTAGGTTTAGGAAAAGATCGTGGTTTGGGTTAAAATAACTCCGGAAGTGATGTAACTTAAGTACGGAAGTTACGTGACAAATAAATCAACGTTGACTTCTGGTTTCACACGAGGTACGAACATCGGTCTCCTGGGTGAATGTCCGATGTTTTTTGACCCACCCATCCAACCCGACCTCCTCCCTAAGCACCGTTTGTCGCTCTTTATACTTCCTGGTTCACGATTACGTGGATTACATACGAATTGATTATGTGGGATATACACAAATTATAGACCATTACTTTTCATACGTATAACCACGAACGGTGTTCAAGAACAGCCTGAGGTTCTTCAGATGTGTGGCTGATTATTTAAAATTATTGATTAATCTACTGATTAGTTTACTGATGAATTATTTGCTCATGGTGACGTCATCAAGTTGTTTATGTCAGATCACCAATCCAAAATCACAAAAACATTCAGTTTACGAAACCCTCACATTTTAGAAGCTAGAACAATTAATTGATTGTCAAAACGGTTGTTGATTAATTTTCTGTCTGTGGACTAATTGATTAATTGTTTAAGCCAGAAACACTAATAATGATGCCTCCCTTCCTCCAAAGGATGTTTAGCATTGTGAGAAGGAGCTGTGTAATAGCAGTGCACTCACTCTTGGGTTCATTCACAGTGACGGACTCGATGAAGTTGAGTGGCGTCATGTAGAGCTGGCCCTCGTACTCCACCGAACTGAACAGGCGAAATCTGTTTTCATTGGACGACATGTACACGTCTCCATCATCCAGGCCATAGGTCCGGCCCTGTAAACACACACACACACACACACACATACACACACACACACACACACACACACACACACACACACACAAACACACACCATCATGGAATATTGCAAATCATTTCAACAGTGATAATACCGTCTGAAAGATGCTTTTTATGAAATCCACGGAAGCTTTTCTTTTCACGGAAAAGCCTCACTCGCACGGAACAACAAAGAGGCCCATGCTTTAATTCAGTAATGGGGCGCATGTTATGTCAGCCCTATTTGTCATCCCTGTGCACCAGATAATGTCCCTACAACTGTTCAAACCCAGCCAGATCAGAAGGCTGGATTGGTGAAGACAGAGTGGATCTCTCCGTCAGGTGGCACAGTGCCAGGTCCACTGGGCACAGAGCAAACACCCAGGGAATGTGTGCCCCCCTCTGCTTAACCATTAAACCCCCTCTAACCACCCCCCCACCTCTCATCAGATGTCAGTCCCTCCGCCAAGCCCCAGTGTCCAGTTTCCTGTGTCCCTGGATTCCTTCTGCATGTGGACACCAGTCAAGCTTTCCTCCCTCCAACCCACACATTAAGAAACAAGTAATCTTCTGTGGCTAGAATCTAGTTTACATGTTTGTTTACGTCCCCTGTGATCTGTGAAAATCCTGTCAACAGTTTCAGCACATGTCTGAGCTAAAGAGACTTACTGTACAAGTGTTGATATGCAAATACACATTGTACAGAGGGCAGACAAAATAACATCTGACATAGTGCAAGTAATTACAATAGTGCTGCAAAAACCTATGTAAATCTAATAATTAGTGCTGGAATGGTTAGTCAATTAATTGATTAATCAATTGAAAGAAAATGTATTGACAACACTTTGAATAATCAATCAATTGGGTAACACTTTTCTCAAGAAAATATGCCAATATTTTCTGGTCTCCAGGGTGGCAGCTAATGGTTATTTTTAGGGCTGTCCCGAATACCATTTTTGGGGGTTTCGAAGCTTCGGTGAGAAATATTCGAAGGTATTTCAAAGCTTTGCGGCACAGCAAACTGACATTTTCTTCTGTCTGTCTGTCTCCATCTCCCCCATATCAGTGCCCGAGATATCGCCGCTGCCACACTACTGTACACACACGCACCTCTACACATAACAAACAGCGATATCCGTCTGAGAATAACAAATAATAGTTCATGTTGAATATGAATAATTAATAATGTTGTGGGATTATTCCTTATTTCATTTCATTCCATTATTACATACTTACATAAAAACAAAAAAAAAGCATTCGAATACTGATTTGGACATTGATTACCATGGCAATGGTCGAAGCTTCGAAGCATTCGGGTCAGCCCTAGTTATTTTTATTACTGATTAATCTATCAAATTGTTTTGATTGGAAGTATAGTGATGTTGTGCCAGAAAAATTAAATTGAATATCTTTGGGTTTGGGACTGTTGGTTGAACAAAACAAGTAACTTGAAGATGTTGCCATGAGCTCTGGTGATGTCACTAGTCTCTGATGGTTTCTAGACTAAACAATTAATCAATTATTATTATTATAATCAATATGAAAATACGCTTGGTCATTTTTGTAGCTGTAGGTTGTCCCCCTCCATAGATGGGGTAAAATAATAGGGACATCTTAAATCCTGCAACAACAACATACAGTATGTATATATACAGTATATATATATATATATATATATATATATATATATATATATATATATATATATACACACACTCTCAGTATGACCAAAACCATAGACTAAGGCTAAAGTCTATTGGATCGGATTACATTACAGTCAGGTGTTCTTGTTATTTTGTCCAGCCCCTATAAAAAATGTAAATACAGTATAATGTATACATTGGTATTATATCTATTTTGGTCATAATTTCCTTAAGTCAAGTGCTAATTATGCGACATGTATGCAGAAAAAGCAGGCGGGACCCTCACTAATTACTGTAGGTCACGTGATCTGAGGAGTGCCTTTGACCAATTTGCCATTTCAGCACCAAAGGGTCGGGATAGCTCCTTATGGTGACGACATATTAACGTTATGGTTGTTTCACGTGCACGATATGTAGCCTTATTATGTTGGGACTGTAGATGCTCCGGTCATTACTGTGATATTAATATGAAAAAAAGACTAAAATTAAAATTGAAGCGTTTTAAACGTCAGCCGGTGTTTTTGCCAGACAGGAGCCTACAGTATGTGTGAGCTAAACGTTTCACTGAAGCATCGCAGCTTGACAGATGTCCCACTGTACCTGATCGGTGGCAGAAACTGATGGCAGCGCCAGATGAAAGAGTCGAGCCTCGACATGGCTCTTCAGCCCGGAGCGCCTACCGACCGCGGAGCGGCATTGATAATGATGATAATAATAATAATAATAATAATAAGCAGCAGCCGCTCCGGCCGCGGCGGTGACGCTCGCTCCAGCTGCGACCACTTTCAGCGCTCTGGTCGCCTCCGAGGATGTTTGTTGTCTCCCTGATCTGAAGCTGGTAGCGAGTAAAGGGAACAGCCTGCGCAGGGCAGCCATGGCTGTTTACACTGAAGTGTCGTAACCGATAACACACACACGCACACACACATACGCACACACGCACACAGCAAAGACCAGAGCTGCAAAGAGCTCGCGAGAAATGCCGTGGGTAGGCCTGTGTTCAAGTCGCTCTGGGATTAAAGGGCGTGAGAGTGAAGGAAATGTTGAAATGTTTGGATAAACAAACATTGGATTACTCCTCGTGTCTGGTGGGATGATTTAAAGTGTCATATATATTTTGTGTTTTTATAGATTTAAATTGAATTGGAAGTGATGTAAAGTGCTTATAGTTTACCACAGCCCACCATCAACTCTCTCTCTCTCTTATTTTGATGCCTTGGGAGAAGGAAAAGAATCCCTGCCAGGGCACGTCTGGGCTGTGACAGCCCCGCCCATTACTAGTCCTGTGCTTTTGCACCTGCCTCACCACCCCTGCCACTTTGAGCGCAAAACCTCCAGGAGCTCCTTTCACCTGCACTGCAGCGTTTACGCAGCGCCCAGCACTACTGACTCCTCTCCCGCCGGCTGGCTGCGTCTCCTCCGCGGCTCCACTGAGGCATCACGCTGTGAACAGGTATAAACCATGAGGGCTATCTGAGCAGCCCCCCCCCCCCCCTCCCCCAGCTGATGAAGACGCAGCGGTTTCAAAAAAAATAAAAGAGAGGAAATATCGGTGCAGCGGAAATTTGGTGAGTGTTTCATGCCAGGGGAGAGAATTCCTCGCGTCCGCGTGTCCTTGCGCAACGGGTGCATGTGCTAAGTAACGGAGGAGGTGGACGTAAACATGCAATAAGTGACGGTGGCAACCAGGTAGTGTACTACGCAAAGAGCGCTCCCTCCGGACCTCCTCACTGAACTTTACCCGCTGCGCTTTGACGCGATGGCTGCTGCTGCTGCTTCTCTGGGGGAAGTTGGAGGCGTCTTGCACGGCATCGATGGTGTCGCACAGGTCGGGTCCCATTTCCTCCTCGGGGACAGTCCGATGCTCCTGGGGGAGCACCTCATACCCGGGGACAGGCTCTACCGGAGCACCTCGGCGGATTTAACGCACCTCAAAGGGATCCTCAGGAGGAGACAGTTATACTGCAGGACTGGGTTTCATCTGGAAATGCTTCCGGATGGCACAGTGCAAGGGACGAGGAAGGACCACAGTCGTTTTGGTAAATACTGAGAGAGTTAATTTTCATATATTTTGATAGCAAGGCAATAGAAAGTCGTTCCAACAGTTATAGTAAAACAAATAAATGTCAAAATAATCAAGAAAAGAGTGATTAAGAATGATGAAAATAACAATCTCATGATATAATTCTGTTAATATTAAAATGTATGAATTGTGACAATAGGCTGCTGTTAGATAGAGCTTCTTTGATAATATTCTTTCATCTTTCTCAAAGTCTGTACTGAACAACTGTGTTATTCTTCTCCAGGTATTTTGGAATTCATAAGCCTTGCTGTTGGGTTGATAAGCATTAGAGGGGTGGACAGTGGACTCTATCTGGGGATGAACGACAAAGGAGAGCTGTATGGCTCTGTAAGTACCAGCTTTGCTTATTCATGTCGCCCAAATCCTAATTTTTGACAATGTGATGACCCAAAAGGAGCTTTTTTTTTATTTCTCATATTTGGAGAATTTGATTTTCTGGAAGATAAATTTAGAGAAATAATAATTTTGCATCATAAGCCAAAGCTTCTCTCATGTCATACCCTTTGTTTTCAGGAGAAGCTCACAGCCGAATGTGTCTTCAGAGAGCAGTTTGAGGAGAACTGGTACAACACATACTCCTCCAACCTCTACAAACACGGAGACAGAGGGACGCGGTATTTTGTGGCATTAAACAAAGATGGGACACCAAGGGACGGGACTAAATCCAGGCGGCACCAGAAATTTACACACTTCTTGCCCAGGCCTGTGGACCCTGACCGTGTGCCAGAGCTGTACAGGGATATCCTGGGACACAGCTGAGACCTGGAGGCCCGGTCCAGTTCAGGAATAGCTGCTAAAAGCCCTGGCAGGGCAGGGAGCAGAGAAGAGAAGAGAAGAGGGACGCAGGCAGGGATGTGGCCCGGTGCAGGCTGGCGGACAGCAGCCCCCGACCGGCAGGGATAAAGGCACCGGGGCCTCTTGTAGGAATGCATGGGCCATCTCTCAGCGGCCAGGAAGACGGGCTAGAATGTCTGCACGCTCGGCATGAGGGGGCTGTTTGTTCCAGAGGCCGGACGACCCCAAAAAGTACCTGCGTGGAATAGGAGACGGATGGGAAACGGAGCTGAGTGATCAGGGAGCATCTCCTCTGGTCAGACGGGGACGTCAGCTGAGTCCGTGGGAATCTGTACCATCGTGAAGTGGTACTATTATTCTGGGTGTCAGAGAGACGTAGTTTGTTCAGAAGGACTTTGAAGGAATTCAGTTTTTTTGTTTTCTTACCTGTGTCTAGACCTGTTTGAAAAGAGCAAAAAATGTAACAAATTATTTATTCATTTTAGATACATATATTTATGTTATATATTTATTTATTTGAGAATATATTTTTACAGTTAGATACATGCAATATAGAAAAACCACTAGAAACTGTATCGATTATATAAAGACTGAGACACTGTACCATTTTATTCTGAAAAAAAGCTCAGCTGGTGATATACTGTAATATGACCAAAAATATGAAACAACATTTGGACAAGATCCCCACATCTGAAATGCATTTTTATAACAATATGGCAACTGTGAATCAACTTTAAAAGAATCTTTGTAACATATTAATTCTAACCAAACTACTGTTACATGTGTTACAGGAGGAATCTGAAGTCAACAAACTGACAATAAATTGCTCAAAATGTGATCAAAATGCTTTTTTTTGTCAGCCTGTATGATCAGAGATGAAGGTGTTTCTAACCAATGTTCATTTAAAAAAAAACAACAACACATTTTGACTTTTAACAGAATAATATTTTAAAAAGAAGTTTACTTTATTGGTTGCCTTTGTCTCTCAGAGTTTAAACATATAAACTGGCTTACGAGACCAATGTTGTCTTTCTTTATGGACGCCGTTATGCCGAGGGGGGGAGTCGTAGACCTGATGCACGCGTAAAACTTCAAAGCCTCCGTCCTGAATCCTCTGAATGTAGAGGCCGTGCAACAACACGATCAGGGCCAAATAAAATCTGACCTTTAGCTCGGGCCCAGCAACTTTAGCCGCTGTGTAAAAGTGGAGGTCAGAGCGATAAGGATTAAGTAACCTCTGCTGACAGTTTGAGGATGATGGACTTGTTGAAATGTCTTATTCTCTTGCTTTTTGACACCTTGTTTTTCTATGTGTTAAAAATGTTTTACTGTCCCATCCAACAAAAGTATGTCAGTTGGAATTAGAAGGTACAAAGCAGCTGAATTACTCATTTATTTTGAAAAAGCCACTATTGCATATCTGTTTCCTCCACGGCTGGGGGAAGATCTGTGTCGAAGCATGAACGCTCAGCCTGTGATCTCAGCGTGTGTGTGTGTGTGTGTGTGTGTGTGTGTGTGTGTGTGTGTGTGTGTGTGTGTGTGTGTGTGTGATGGCGAGCCAGTGGGGGGGGTGTTTCTATACAGGGAGCCAACCCCCGCTGCTGCCAACTCTCTCCTGTCTGCATTGCGATACTGTGGGACTTTCCCACCTGCACACCTTGAACATCAACGCGCTTCTGTCGTCAATTAATGACAGCACCCCGGAGTGTATTATAACCTGCGTTCACGTGGACATCCCCTGTCCACCGGATAAACACTCACACACAAGCCTATCGCAACATGAAAAAAAAAGGGATTCTGGTGTTGGAAAGATGCTGTCACTGCTCGTCTTTCTTTAGCTTCGTAGAAAAGTTAACAAGCGTGAAAATGATGGACGGGGCGTGCTTCATTCCTGTCCCGTCCCATCTTTCCAAGCTAAAAAGCGTGTTGCTGCAAAAGTTTGTCCATCCAGCTTTTTTTTTGTTGTTGACATACCTCCAAAGAGACTCAGCGCAGGGCTCGTCGCCATCACCCTTGTGCCCATGAAAAGAGGACTTTGTGCAGATCTAACAGCGTGACCCCCTCCGCCCCCCTCCCCCCTTTTGACATTTTGAAGGTCATCCCTCTAAACACGCTGGAAATCCTGACTTGTGATACCTGATTCCCAGAAGTGCTCTTTGGCACTTGTTTAACCGATGTTTTCGGAGTCTACCTGGCCCTGAGACAGACGCTTTTGTTCCACCTACTCCGCCTCCTCCAGGTGGTCCGTGGCTCCTCGCTGAAAACACTTAAACCCCTCATCCGCACCCACTCTGGAGGGCCGACTCACACGCTTAATGGACGCTCCCTGACTTTCATCACCTCCTCAGCGGCGGCCTTAAAGGGCTCTCGAGGAAACCCAATCAAGTGTGTGTGTGTGTGTGTGTGTGTGTGTGTGTGTGTGTGTGTGTGTGTGTGTGTGTGTTTGTGTGTGTGTATGGCATGGGTCCAGGGGCAGGTGTGGAAGTCAGTGATCTTCTGTGTCTATCTTCACAGTCCAGTCAGACAGCACAGGTGTTCCCGCAGCACTCAAGCTCTCACACTCTGATCTCAGGCCTGCTGTTTGTCAGCTGGGGATATGACTTAGCAACAGCAGCAGCAGGAGGAGGAGGAGGAGGAGGAGGGTGGGAATACTGTATAGCCAGCTTTGTTGTCTGCCCCCAATTATCAGAGAGCATAATTTCTATATTTAGAAGGCTGCGTTGGGGAAGACAGGGGAGGTGCCGAGGAGCTCACCTGTTGCTCTAAAGCCGTGGCCACTTCTAACAGTGTGTTTGCGCAGGGATGGTGTCTGCCGCTTTGTGTCATTTGAATCCTGCAACTATTGATTTCAGGCTCTTTGTTGTTTGTTTATTCCTTAGTAAATTGCTGTGCGCACAAATTATGAGCTGCATGTGTGTTTATAGGGATTACAGCAGAAGTGTAAGTATAGCGTTATCCACTTGATACTTTTGGGCTTTCATCCGAGTCCAGAAAGAGAGAGAGAGAGAGAGGCATTCTGGAAAAAAATCTGCAGCCAGTGGTCCCAAATATCATCCATCCTTCCTTCCATCATGCCTTATGGCCTGAAAACAAAATCGTCTTTCACACTTGCTGCATTGTTACTCCGATTGAGTTCAATCAATTTTAGTGTCATAGTTAAGAGGATTTTTGCGGTCTGCCTTCCGCGAGCGGCAATTAGAGCAGCATACCTGATTTACTGACACTCCACATCGCGAGCTGTCAGCTCCAGTGGAAAATATGCTCCTCTGTTTGCATCTCCCTGGAGACGTTAGTAGAAACCAACAATGTTTAGGTGTTGTGGGGAGCAAAAAAAAAGAAGATGAAAGAGAAGCCGGGGTACTGTCATTTCTGCAGAGTTTAGTCTCTCAGCTCTAACAAGACACATAGTGAACAATGCGTTTGCAGGCCTGCCAGCGACTGACGTTTTTGTTTAACTAAAGGGATCTGAACACACAGTACCTGGAGGAGGGATCTGAAGCATCTAATACAGCATACAGATACAGAGACAGGTCGACAGAAGTTATATAAGTCATATAACATCCTGTGATATCTAGATATCAGGGATTTGACAGTGTTTTGTTTAAAATTCAACATGGTTTTTATCCTCATGCTGTGAAGTTCTTGGTGAATAAAACCAAGAACTTCTTCTTCTTATATATTCTCATATATATATATAAAATTTCTTGAAATATTAACCACAGGAGATGTGTCAGGCCACAACAATATTGTACTCTGAATGTCAAGTAAAAATATTAGAAACTCACAAAGTTCAGTCGAGATGCAGTGGTAGAAAATAACATATTTAGTGAAGTACACTACTTAAAGGTGCAGTGCGTAGGATCTGGCGTCATGGTGGCATCTAGCGGTGAGGTTGCTCCATATATAGATTTAAACGGCTCATTCTAAGGTAACGAATACGGCTATTTTCAGGTGAGTATACACTAAAGAAAACTTTCTTATGTCTGCCAATCGATCCCCCTAAATGTTACACACTGTTCCTTTAAAAACTACTTCATAGGTATTTGTACTTTATTTAGGGTTTTCCTCTTTGTGCTACTTTATTCTACATTTCAGAGAGTCATGTATACTTTATACATGACAAGTATAGTTCCTTGTTACTTTGAAGATTAAGATTTTAAACACAAAACATATGATCCTGTGACGAGAGCTGTGAGAGTGAACCAAAACAGTGAAGTAAAGTAAAACCAAAACAATGAGCCGAAAGACACTAAAATATGTAATAATATAACAATCTGAAATGGCCCATTCTGTATAATGAGTACTTTTACTTTTGATCAGGTCAGTGCACTTTTCTGACAATACAAATTTTCAAACCTTGAATGTAGGACTTTTAATTGTAACAAAGTATTTTTAGTGTTGTATTGCTACTTTTACTCGAGTAAAACACGCCACTGATGAGGGGAATCCAGGTAAATACACACGAAGAAGAAAGACGCATTTTATACATTTTAAAATCATTTATCTTCCAGAAAAAGAACCCAACATATTATTAGGCAGTTGTTTCTAATAATCTGGACATTCAGTTTAGGTTTTCTCGATCTCTTCTTGCTGTAACACCCCCCCCCCTGCTCCTCACATCTGCTGACCAAACCAGTGTGTGAGTCCCTCCGGAGCAGCCGTGTCACCCCTTCCTCTGGCCCATGAGTCCGCATTACAGAGTCACAAATTAGGTCTTGACATTTGGGCGCTATAATTGCCCCCTAAAAAGCATGAGGCATCAATTAGGCTCTCAGCACCATGACAGGTTATCCCTACAGGACATAATCGCCCTGCTGGACTGCTCGGTTGGACTGCCCTGCCAGGGAACACAACACACACACACACACACACACACACACACATACAAAAGCTCACAGATTTTATAGTTCACTGGTTCATTTTTGGTAGCAATCAAGCCAAGGCAGGACATACAATCTGCTAACATGTTCTATAAATAGTTTGACTTTCTCATTATAGAATTAAATCATCATTTAGAAATGATAGCTGTGTGACAATAATGTGTGTGTGGAGGCCACGCTGGAGGAGTGGCAGTAGGTCTCTAATAACAGCACAGATCCCTTTGATTTCCCGACTCTGGTGCCGCCTGACAGTTTCTGCTCCCACAGGGCGTGGAGATCTTTAGGGTCAGAAAAAAGGTCAATTGGTTCATTTCCATAGCTTCTACTTTAAACATTCTTGTCGGCTTTGGAAGCAATTCAATCAGCAGTGAAAACACTGGTTAGCAGCGTGGAATTACCAGCCGTCGTTAACGATGCAGCGTGCTCATAAACAAGATGGATGTATCCCACAGAGAGATGCAACATAAACTGTGTGCAGCTCTGCAAGATGTTGACATATGAGTTAGATGTTTTTCGGGGCTGAAGGTATTAAAGACTTAATGAATGTAATATTTACTTAGAATATTGTGCATAATTGAAAAAAAGCTGAGAACATAATGTATGAGTGACGAGGACTTGCAATTATCTTTTTGACATTTCTTTTATATATTAGTGGTTCATATACTGGCTTTATAAAAGATAAATAGACACAATAACTTATGTGCTAAACAAATGTGAAATGGTGATCAAAAACAAATGCAAATGGTATTTGGAAAACACATGATGAAAAACATGCACATTTAACCATTTAATTGAAATTCACGTTTTAGGATCCCCATTAGCCTCCTTCATGCAGAAGATATTCTTCCTGTGGTCCATACACATAGACACATGCTCATATACAGTATATACACATATAAATACAAAAGATGGCATGACAACATGTCACAATTTAGATTTGATAATTTTATCGATTTAAAAAAAACAGTTTGGTTGCCCCCGCCCAGTGAAGTCAGTAATCATTTACAGCAGACAACATATGAAAGACATACTGCCACTGCCATAGAAACACTAACACACAATCCATCGAGAATACATAACACATAAAGATTATGTCACATCAAATATCACACAAAACAAGCAATTATCACAGTTTCACAGCTTCAGTAGATCAGATTAGGGATGCACGATATATATCGGGACGATAAATTATCGGCCGATAATGGGAAATTTATATTTTTAAGCATTATATTCTGATAATGAAATTATAGCCGATAAATTATCGTCCGATAATACAAAGCCAAATTACTTTCAATGACTTAACAAGCGCAGCGTCTACACAATCCGATACAGTAAGTGGCGGTATGCACCTTTAAAGTTGGTTTGCGATCTGCCAATAAACGTGTATTGATATAGATTGACATGTCTGATTTGACAGATTATATGTCAAAGTATTTAATCTTAATTCTTAGGCAAAATGCTATATAAAAGCCAAAGTATGCTTTAAAAAAACATTTGAAAAGTCAGAACTGTTCTTTGTTTTTGTTTGTTTTAACAATAGTGATGTCAGTTAGATTTGGTTAATCAGAGCTACGGAATATTAAGTCATCCATCATTGTCATTACATCTTAGCCTTTCTAACCCTCAAATGTGCATAATAAACTAAAGGTTATGAACTTCTTTTTTAAAATGCAAAAATGTGAAATTATCGGTTATCTTATCGGTATCGGACATGAGAAGCAGGTAATTATCGGATTGAAAAAAAATCCATATCGTGCATCCCTAGATCAGATGATATATGTTAGTGTCTCATATGGCTGTCATAAATACACACAGATTAACAGCTCAAAAATCTAAATGATACAGATACATGTCAATCAATGTCGAAAAAGAAAAGCTACATTATATTTTACATTCTCTAAATGTAGGAGTAGACCTTGATATTTGATGCAAGAAAAACAAACCTTCTCTTCATCAACAGATTACCTCACTGTGTGAAGTCAGGCTTTCACTGAAGTATGTTTGTCTTGATGGATCACACCGAGTGTAATTGTCTGTTTTGACCGTGAAAGCTGCAAACAGCCAAAGTAAAGAGTCCAGCTCTGTGTAATGCTCACCGCCTGGTTAAAGAACACGATAGAGGAAGACTGTACTCTCACTGCCTACCGGTGAAAGTGGAAATGTGCTTTGTTGCCCCCCAGTCAGGCGGAAAATTGCAAACCCATTTGTCATTGTGTGCCAAGATGCAGAGGTCAGTCAATGGATTCCTTCATGACAAGCTTACGGAATCGAATGTTTTTCCACGGCCTCACCCTTTCACACCTGCACCGCCAGGTAAAATAACAAAACAAGGGGAGAAAGAGAGAAAAGAGGGCTTAGAGCGAGCGACTTAAAGACAGGGGAGAGAAAAACGATACGCGAGAAGAATTTACCGTGAAACCTTGCACGTCTATTGGCCATTTCAGCTTATTTGAACCCAATATATACGTTTAGCTCACAGTGGCAGATAAAAATGCCAGGTTTTGGCCGTCGTCCATAGTTGGAGAATACCACTAATTATTCCTGGCTGTGACCACAGAACATTCTTACAGGCTCAAAGGGATGTTGTTTGTTATCCTCTCGGTCAAAACAGCAACTGCTTGATTTGAGGTAATAACAGAAACACTTAAGAAAACTTTTCCACAGCTTGATTGACTGCTTAATCCAGCAGAGAGGCTCCGAGGCTGCAGCGGTGTACTGATGGAACATCAAAGATACTGTAGATGCCAAAACTGATTCTGACTCAGTGTAATAGTTTGAGTGTGTCTCAGTATGTGTGCACCAAACAAATGATGTAGTAGAGTCTGCATGAGATCAATAGACATCAATATCAAAGACAAATAGTACTAATTGTTTTTCCGCTTGAGGGCAACATAGTGTGAGACGAGGCTAAAGCCATACAAATAACTTAAATAACTTCAACTTAACTTAACTTAAATAACTTTTTATGCTGAAATAGTTTTGTGTCAAAAGCAATTTGGTTGTGATGGTTTATGAGGAGATCACTGCAGCAATTTCATTTAAAAGATAAAGATAAGTATGTGGTTATTAAGGGTTTAAAGCGAGACTGTGTAACTTTTTGCAGAACCGGATAATGGCATATTGAATTTCCCTTCATGTCGAGTTGCTGTAAAGACGCCATCATTCAGCAACTTGACTGAGAGCGGGATGAATGGGACCACAGCATGGACCGATCAATGGTGCTGGGTAAGATGCAGCGAGTTAGCTTTGCTGCCATTTTATCCGGTAGTGTCTAGAAGGGAACCCGCAAGTTGGTTAAGGTTAGGTATTGATCTCGAATGGTTAAGGTTAGGATAGGTTGTCGGGCAGCGAGTCTTGCAAGAGTTTTTGCAAGTTTTCGCAGATCTCAGATCAGATTTCGCAATTTGCGGGTTATCTTCTAGACACGACCGATTTGTCCCAGTGGCCATTTTCCTTGTGGCCCGAAAACCTTTTCCCCCACAGAGAGACGAAGTGACACTGGAATTTCCAGAAGTAAAAAAACTATAATCAAAATCTTACTGATGTTTGTAATGACGCACATAACTAAAAAATCCAGCCTTTAGAGCAGAACCGTGCTCTCAATGATCTAATACCATTGTTTATTCAATATTTCTGTTTTTTAGCTGTCTTTTAAGAACATTATTTCCCATAAGCCCCAGACCTTCGTTGGCTAAACATCACATTTCAACAAAAGAGGCGAGTCCATGGGCTAGTCGAGGGGCCGCGGTTAGCTCAGAAATGTTGTAAATGTTTTAGACAGCAGTGACAGCAGCTAAAAAGTGGAGGAAATGACAGTGTAAATAGAGTGTTTTATGGATATGAATGAAACCATGAAACGATGATGGTAAATTTTCATGGGAGCTGCAGTTTTTTTGTATGTTCACAAAGTAATATTTGCTAAAAGGAACAGTGTGTAACATTTAGGGGGATCTATTAGCAGAAATGGAATATAATATTCATAACTATGTTTTCATTAGTGTATAAATACCTGAAACTAAGAATCATTGTGTTTTCGTTAGCTTAGAATGAGTCCTTCATATCTACATAGGGAGCGGGTCCGCTTCATGGAGTCCACCATATTGCTCCGCCATGTTTCTACAGTAGCCCAAAACAGATAAACCAAACACTGGCTCAAGAGAGAGCCTTTCACGCTTTTACGTTACCTGTAGGCCACCGTAGTTCTCCAACAAAGAAACTGTGAAGCTGCGGTAACGTATGCCGCAGAGTACAAAACCGTGGTACCGCCAGCCGCCGTCTGACTTCCGTTGCTCTTAGAGTAGTGTTATTATGGCAAGAATGACCTCTGAGCGAGGCGAACAGCGTTACCACAGTTTTGCACTCCGGTGCTCACGTTACCACAGTCTTGGAAAGAAAGGATTGAGCGGAGGGGTACTCAGTTGGTTGCAATCTGCAACCACACCACTAGATGTCACCAAATCCTATATACACACTGTACTTTTAAGTTTGTTAAAATCACGAAGGTTTCAAATTCTAATGACGAGTGCTGAAGCGGATGCCGATTTGTCTTATATGAAGAATGTGGACAGTAAATCAGAGGAACAAACTTTTTTTTCCTTTTTTTTTCAGAAAAAAATGATGTAAGAAATGGTGAACGAGAGATTGCATTGAGTTACAGATGCAAGTGGAACAGTAGCTAGCCCGGACATGACCTCAGGACATCAGGTCCCTGTAGACCGCCATTATCAAAGATAGACTACATCTGTAAAACATTTGACAGGCCACCCTGTACTGCTAACAAGGCTAATCATTACTCTTTATATTATAACCTTTTTTTAACCATGCCGTTTTAATATTTGTATAGCATTCGCAGAACCTGGAAAAGCTATTTTTATGTCACACCAGAGCAAGTGAGACTGTAGCAGGCGATTGTATTCAGTTAATTAAGAGTGTGTTTATTGCTGATGTGAAACCTCTTTTGCACTGCAAAAGCGTTTAATTTTCTTTTCCGTTCCAGAAGTGTGTCTAGTAATTGTTAACAGGATATCTCCTTTGACAAGATTGCTGCACAGATAGAGTTTAAACAGGGCTTTGCCATACAGTACATTAATCTGTACCTCTTACATAGTTACATTGTATAAATCACAGGGCTAAACATGAACAAGCCCCGGCGAGTTACGAGTCACAAGTGATCCAAGAGTGCCGCTTGAGTCCCAGTTGTTTCGGAGAACAGAAAGGAGTCTGAGCCAACACAGACAACCACTTCAGAGGAATCAATGTGAATCAATAGAGCTGTAATCTGTTACTCTCCAAACTCCCCATTCAGTCCATAATTATATCACTTATATATAAGATATGTGCGTGTGATCATGTAAAAGGTGGATGAAAGTGGATTCAGACAGTTTACACAACTGTCAGGCTGATTGTTAACCTCAGATCACATTTAAAATGAACTTTCATAAAAAATTAATAGAAAAGATATGATTGACCTTTCAGTATGTGAGCTCACTGCTGTGGCTGCTCTCGCTGTGATCTCTGGGAGTGTTAGCAACACAAAATGTTGCGGGAAACTTCAAACAGGCGTTGAAGCAGAGCTCAGATCCTCCTCCACAGTAATAACCTTGAGTGCTTCTGGAAGAAGGAAATCCCCTGGCCAGGAAAGACACATCACTCCACTACAGAGGCATAACAGCCAGTCCACAGACTCCACCTTGAGATAACAACACACCAGACTAGTGTTATAGTAACAGACTCCATGTTAACTTGGGCACAAACGTCCACAGACACTACTGATTGTATTTAATGAACCAATCCTGCGGTGGTGCCATTACTAATTATTATTAGAGTGTAGATACTGGCATCATATGAGACTAGAAAACCTACTAAGGAATCCATTGGTACCAACCATGTTATACTATAGCTTGTCGCAAAGGAGGCTAAATAACGCTCCAAACTTATGCTAAGATTTGGCGAGGAAAAACTGGAATGGCCATTTTCAAAGGGGTCCCTTGACCTCTGACCTCAAGATATGTGAAGGAAAATGGGTTCTATGGGTACCCACGAGTCTCCCCTTTACAGACATGCTCACTGACACACTGACAGCTGTTGTTGCCTGTTGGGTTTGAGTTTGCCATGTTATGATTTGAGCATATTTTTTATGCTAAAGGGTACCTGTGAGGGTTTCTGGACAATATCTGTCATTGTTTTGAGTTGTTAATTTATTTCCAATAATTAATATATACATACGTTTGCATAAAGCAAGCATATTTGCCCACTCCCATGTTGATAAGAGTATTAAATACTTGACAAATCTCCCTTTAAGGTACATTTTGAACAGATAAAAAATGTGTGATTAACTATGTCAAGCGTCAGCTAGCATAGCTCTCTACCTCTGAGAGGAATAATAATGGTGATAGTCTATACAAAGGCTAAAGTGATTCTTGATTATTTGAGAAACCTTCACAGTCCAGTAATCGGTATAACAACATAGATTAGTAGTAGTTGGACACAGGGGGGGTTTGAAGACGCTTTGGCCTTCTCCTCCTCTTCCTCCTGCTCAGAAGGCATGCATACCTCTCCACGTCCCAGTAACTAATCATCATACAGATCTGGCCAAGAATAGAGTAGCTGAACACAGGAAATATCATATTCAAGCTTTCTAGAGTTTCACCCGTGCTTCCCAAGTTCATTTCCCATGCCTCGACCAAGAAGATGTCAGTATTGTCTGCTTCAGTGGGCAGAAATTAGACTTCAAAGCCCCGAGACCCGGCAGAATAGTTCAGGGAGTCGCTCCAATGTTCCAGTGTTTGAGTGGAGGACGTTTATATTCCCACAATAATGTTTACTGTCCTTCTGTCTGGTTGGCTCTGCTCCTTCACTAACCCAGGTGTGTTTTTATTGGATTCAGACTTATCAGTGAGGCGATCAGAAACCTGTTGCCAACTAGGTAGGTCAGGTCTCCGTGTTATGAAACCAGAAACATTTGCTGGGACAAAGAAAGACATGGCATGATTTGCTTGTGAAAAGAAGAGAGAAGTATAGCATTCAGAAGTCAAATTTGCATCAAATAGCCTATTTTACTTGTTCAGCCAAACAGACAGGAAATACAACCAGTTTACTTGTGTGGTTGAAAAATGAACTGAAGTTTCCTTTAAGAGAAATGAGCCAGGACAAGCTTCTCTCAGATAGTTGATACCCTCCTGCTCGGGAGGATCAAAGTGCCTCTCTGTGCACATTAGGAAAATACAGGGGACTCATTTCAAGCGCTCAAAGTGCCACATAGATGCTTAGCCACACATTCCCCCTGTCAGAGGCAAACAAAGACAATTTTCTGGGAGGAGAAAGGCATGCCGTTTCCTCAACATGCCTCACCTGTGGTGACCAATCACAATAGCAGTTACAATCCCGAGCCCTGAAGGAAGATAGGTGAGGGTTTATGTTGTCATTGGTGGATGTTTTACAATCGGGTGTAATACATCTCACAGTTAATGTTTATTTTCACAGGGACCACCTCATTCCTTTGGTCTGACCCAGAAGGATGCAGCGTATAATCATAACAGCATTGATAGGAGCGTGTTTAAATGTCTGCAGAGCGGCAGACGTTACACATGCATTCAGCTTCTGCTGTGTCAACAAGCAAGCTGTCATCCTGTGAACTTGAAATGTTATCTTGATTGTAAGCATGCACATGCAAATATTAAAGTAAAACCAAAGCAGTGCTAGAGTAATCGCATGATTGTCTATAGTTAGTCGCGATTAATCGCAAATTAATCACACTTTTTTATCTGTTCAAAATGTACCTTAAAGGGAGATTTGTCAAGTATTTAATACTCTTATCAAAATGGGAGTGGGCAAATATGCTGCTTTATGCAAATGTATGTATATATTTATTATTGGAAATCAATTAATAACACAGAACAATGACAAATATTGTCCAGAAACCCTCACAGGTACTGCATTTTGCATAAAAAATATGCTCAAATCATAACATGGCAAACTGCAGCCCAATAGGCAACAACAGCTGTCAGTGTGTCAGTGTGCTGACTTGACTATGACTTGCCCCAAACTGCATGTGGTTATCATAAAGTGAGCATGTCTGTAAAGGGGAGACTTGTGGGTACCCATAGAACCCATTTTCATTCACATATCTTGAGGTCAGAGGTCAAAGGACCCCTTTGAAAATGGCCATGCATTGGAGCGTTATTTAGCCTCTTTCCCTCACAAGCTAGTACGACATGGTTGGTACATATGGATTCCTTAGGTTTTTCTAGTTTCATATGATGATATATATACTATAGTATCTTCACTCTAGCTTTAAAACTGAGCCCGCTACAACCTCCGAAATATCGAAAAGCGTCCGGGTTGCATTAATGCGTTAAAGAAATCAGTGGGGTTAAAACGAATTTGCGCAATACGTTATTAACTTTGACAGCCCTAGTTTCAGTGTTGTTAGCATCACAAACAACAATGGTTGCCAAAGTCTCAGAGACAGGTATTCTTTAAACAGGTAGAGGCAAGACTCATTAGCTATGACAAAAGATTGATTTATTGGAAGGAATCACAGCACTCAAAGCTGGACCAGTACTGCAAAACCTGGCACCTAAAACCAAGCCCAGCTAAAACAGTCTCCAGTGTATTCCACCTCAACAATGCAAAAGCTGCTACAGAGCTAAATATCCAACTCAGCGGACTTAAGTTGAAGCACGCCCCCAACCCAACTACCTGGGAGTGACCCTTGACAGGACCCTATCCTTCAAGGAACACCTGAAAGGAACGGCGGCTAAGGTGAAGTCAAGAAACAACCTGCTCTGTAAACTCGCTGGCTCAAAATGGGGGGCAGCAGCCCCCACACTGCCCACCTCGGCACTGGCCCTTGCATACTCCGCAGCAGAATACTGTGCCCCTGTTTGATCCAGGTCCCCCCATACACATCATGTGGACACCCAGCTCAACACAACAATGCAAATCCTAACCGGGACTATTCGTTCAACATCACTCCCCTGGCTCCCTGTCCTCCAATATAACCCCCCCACATATCCGGCGATTAGCATTTACTCAAAGGATGCTTCAAAAGGTCAAAGACTCTCCCCATCTACCAATTCATGCAGACATCTTCTACCCACCCACTGCCCGTCTTCCATCTAGACGACCGATCTGGAAGAATACCCCACCAGCCGACTTCACCACCCAATCAGCATGGGAAAAGGAATGGGAGCGCAACGATGTCCCAAACAAACATCTGGTGTCAGACCCCACCCAACAGGTCCCTGACACCAACCTGCCAAGGATACAGTGGTCAACCCTTAATAGATTCATGGCCCCTGCTCGGCCAGCCTTCACAAATGGGGCAGCGGCCCAAGCCCATTGTGTGCTTGTGGAGAGGTGCAAACGATGGAACATATCATTGAAGCTTGCCTACTCCACAGTCTAAAAGGAGGGTTAGTCACCCTCCATACAGTTGACCAGGAGGCAACCGCCTGGCTTGAGGACTTTGCATTCGCTAAAAATAAATAAATACAGCACTCATGTTAAAAAATAACATGAAACAAGCCCTTCAGTCTGACAGTGAGGCCATCATTGTTTTCAACAGATAAAGTAAGATTAGCCAACTTTGAAGAAATGCTGTTCTAAGGGTGAAGATGGAGAGTATAAATAAGCTGGCACTGCAGCCCAGGACCTCACTGCAACTCACAAATCACAGCCTGGGAGGCCCTGAGTTCCTGTGCCAGGCTGGAACTCAGGGCCTCTTGGAATAATCTAACAGAGCATCAGATCGATAATAAAACATTACTGATAGCCTCAAGCTATGGGCTGTCCAGAGACCATGTAATGGAGAATATGCACACGTACATGGTCATGATGGATACAACAATAGAAGAGCCAATGAGGTAGATAGTTATGGGAGCAGACGTGTGCACAGCCTTTTTGAAATCTCCCTCTTGCTCATTTATCTATTTTGCCTCTGAAAAGCAGTAACGTGCAAAAGTATTGTTTGTTCTCTGCATCATGAAGGCTTCTCCCTGCTGTGATGTTGTAGAGTAGAAAGGAGGAGAAGAAAAAAGCTGATGACAGGGTACTTTCATGTTACTTATCGTGACACCCTATCAGAGCGATCTAGATGGGCCAGACAAAGTACCTCCAGGTCCCGTAGCTTTGAGCAGAATCTCATCTGTTTCATCATATCTCCCTCGGGGGAGATGGGAGGTTGGTGGTCCACGCATTTAGACCACAGTGAAAATAGAGGGGGGAGTCTGAACGGCAGATAAGTCTGGTCTTATTCAAGAGGAGGCATCTATGTTTTATGAAGGACTTACAAATATGGAGCTGGATGAAAGGAGAGAGAAGAAAAGCTCTGATAAACTGCACACACATCGTCTCACGCAACACTTCTCGGGAGGAGATAGCGTGCTCATCTCTTAAATGTCCCCAAAGCTGGAAGAGGGGGCATGTGAGGATGAATGTAACAGGATTTAAGAGAAAACATTCACAGACGGTTGCATTTTCTGGTGCCAATTTCTATATGTATTTATAATGCCCCCAATTTATAATGTTTACCATGTTCACCGGCTTAGTTTAGTGTGTTAGCATGCTAATATTAATTAGTACAAAACAAAAAGCATGTGATTATCATAAAGTGGGCATGTCTGTAAAGGGGAGACTCTTGGGTAGCCATAAAACCCATTTTCATTCACATTTCTTGAGGTCAGAGGTCAAGGGACCCCTTTGAAAATCGCCATGCCAGTTTTTCCTCGCCAAAATGTAGCGTAAGTTTGGAGCGTTATTTATCCTCCTTCGCGACAAGCTAGCATGACATGGTTAGTATCAATGGATTTCTTAGGTTTTTTTAGTTTCATATGATACCAGTGTCTTTACTCTATCTTTAAAGCCTGCTCCAACCTTCAAAAGATCGGTTGCATTAATGCGTTATAGAAACTGTGGAGTTAAAACGAATTTGCATTAACGCGTAATTATCGCGTTAACTTTGACAGCCCTAATTGATACACTTGAGTATCGCGATATTATGTTTTGTGATACTGTATAGATTCTCAAAAACACTGTATCGAATTTAAATTAATAGCTTATATGCAAAGATTCGTGGCACAGTGGCTCAGATTGCATAAAAAGTAATGTGATGTTACAGGGACTGTGATAAATGCAAACGCAGATCCCACTGTTCTAATTGCATTTAAAAAATAAACTATATAAAATGACTGTTTTCCTAAAATTTGATTTTAAAAATCACAATATCGCCTTGCCTACAGTATCACAATATATTGCAATATATTGAATCGTAACCACTGTATCACCATATCGCCGAATTCTTGCCAATACACAGCCCTGCTATCCGGTCAGTCAGTGATCAGTGGGATACCACTAAACCGTTCACAGTGCTGCTAATATAATGACTACCAGTACAGAGAAGGGTGCAGGTATTTGGCAGTGAAGGTATGTAATTTCCTCTTTTACCGTAGCTCTTGTTCAGTGCTTGTTCCTGCACGGAGCCGCAGCGGGAAACCCCGACTTCCCAAGACAGAGCACACTGTGCTCATCTGCACCAGCGCTGCCAGGTGTCAACTTGTGATGCCTTAATAAAAAAGCATTTTTTCCATGCTTGTAATGTGTGAGTGAGAACTCTATAAATATCTTGAATGCTGGCTTGATTTGTTTGTTCCTTCTTAGTTTGGACTTTAAAATAACATCAGTTTCTGATTATAGATTTGTCCTGTGTGCATCAAGGTACCTGTCATCTTTTATCTCCGCTTCACTGTTAAATATGGTACAACTACTGTAAATTAAACCATCATACAAAATCAAACAAAACTGCAAATGAGACTAATTTTAGACCTTTCTTAAGAGTGCTCTACATTATTCAAAATCTTGGCTTCAGACGCTGCAGTCCCCAGTGGAATTCTTACATGGTGGAGATAAGGACAGACTGCTCTATTTGTCAGTGCAGGGGGCCCCTTAAGGGCCCAGAGAATCTGATGTCCACACACTCTCTCTCCTGCACTCTGACATTTTCTCAGCAGTATGAGGTTACATACGAGGAAAAAGACATCCACATCATCTAGCCTCCTTTTCTGCGAACAAACCGGCCTCTCACTCCTGTTCCTGGTGACATCAGGACAAAATGTCAAAAGTTCCCAAAAGGTTGCCGGCGAAACAAAGTATTCTCTAAATGAGAATGGACAGGAGCTAGTATTTTTAGATGACCTATGTATCACTTGCTATTTTTATCTGCAGCTCCTGTTTGGTACGATGACCTGTGACCCATGAGGTTCTTACTGAATTTTAGAAAGGGGCAAAGAGCATAAAGTGTACTGAAGTACATCCCCGGGATTACAAGCGTTCCAGGGTGAGAGTTTGTAACCTGCGGTAGCTGCAGGCTAGCAGGGTCACAGCCCACCCAAGGGGGAGGGAGGACAGGGTCACAAAGGCTGAGGAGGATGCATGTTCCCAGACACAAAGTAGACAGCTCCAGAGCCCAAACACAAAACACAGGAAAGCACTGGCAGACAGGCAGGAAAGGCTTGATTCTTGATACTTTTCTGTAAAACCCCAAATTAAAAGAATTGGCAAAACTATGGCAATGTGATGAAGCCAACAGAGACACGATTTCAGATGAGATCATGCTGACAATTAATTGCACTTTGAATCTAAAGATATCTCCAAGCAGTGCAGGAAAGATTACAATTTGGACAGCGCAAGCAAAGCGAATGACAATACACTCTTGCATACTTGATTGCAGCGAGGTCCCTCAGGAAGAAAAGGTTATAGGATCTCTGAAAAGGCGGCCATTGTTCATCATCTCCAGCGAAATGACTTTGTAAAATTGAGAGGAAGAAAGGCAAACCATTGGACCAATGTGATAGCAGCCCATGAAAGTGGAGAGCACTGATGCATGAGTGAAAAGCGCCTTATGTCAAATATAATTGTCTTGCCCTGAAAAACAAGCCAGCGACGTCTGATTTGATTCCCTCCTGTTTGGCTCAAGTTACTTCCTGTCTGCTTTAAGCATGTTTGCCGAGACAATCAAGCTTCTGGAGAGATTGGAAGATGTTCTGATGTCTTTGTCCACCAAAGACCTGAATTTAATGACCTCTCATTTCCTGTTTTTACTCTTTGTTTGAAGTCAAATGTCTTATTTAAAGTGCCCTGTAACTTGCTATTAAATCTTAAAGCCATAGTTTGTCATTTTGGGAAATACGCTTATTCACTTTCTTGCTGAGAGTTAGGCCTACATGAGAAGATCACCATGAAAGTGGTATCAGTCTTCTGGTTGAAAGCAACATTTCCCAAAATGTTGAACTATTGCTTTAAAGGACCAGTGTGTAACAATTAGGGGTATCTATTGGCAGAAATGGAATATAATATTAATAAGTATGTTTTCTTTGGTGTATAATCACCTGAAAATAAGAATCGTTGTGTTTTCGTTACCTTAGAATGAGCCGTTTATATCTATGTAGAGGACCCGTTCTGTATACTGTATATATAGAACGGGTCCTCTTCACATAGTCGGCCGCCATGTAGCCCAGAACGGACAAACCAAACACTGGCTCAGGTGGCTGTGGCTCAGAGGTAGAGCGAGTTGTCCACCAATTGAAAGGTTGGCAGTTGGTGGTTGCTCCTTGTGAGCAAGATACTTAACCCCATATTGCTCCAGAAGGCTGTGGCATCAGTGTGTGAATGAGTATTTAAATAGATCCTGATGAGCAGGTTTTCACCCTGCATGCCATCAGTGTCAGAGTGAATGTGTGAATGTAAAGGGCTTTGAGTGGTCGGAAGACTGAAAAGGCCCTATATAAATGCAAGGCCATTTACCATTAGATAGGGCCATTTACGCTTTTGCATTTTCGCATATTCGCATTAATTACAGTAGTTCTCCTACACGCTTGGCATGCGGGAGAAGTTTCAGTTGGTCGCAGTCTGCAACCTCACTGCCACCAAATGTGCACCTTTAAATTTTTTTCAATGTCCAAATAAGCAACAATTAATGCAAAAGTTTTGGAAACAAGACTAGGAGTCTACAGCCATGCTAGCAGCTCTGTGAGACTGTACTTAGACACAGTGGTGTGTGCTTTGATCCAAATGCTAACATCAGCATGTTAACATGCTGGCAGTAACAATGCTAACATGCTGATGTTTAGCAGGTATTATGATCACCATCTTAGCTGAGCATGTTAGCATGCTAACATTTGCCAAGTAGCACTAAATACAGCTGAGGCTGATGGGAATGTGACCAGTTTTGCATGTAAAGTATTTCTTTACAAACCAAAGTACTGGACACATTAAATTTTTGACCTGGTGGTGGTGCTAGATAAAAAGTCAAGGGATTACCAGAGTTATTACATTTCATCCTGAGGGAGACAACATCACACAAATTTCACGGCAATCCATACAACAATTGTTGAGACATTTCACTCAAAACCTCAAAGGTCAACCTCATGATGCCGCTGTGGAGAAAAAGTCAGGGACCACCAAAGTAAGTAGGATTCATCCTCTGGGGACCACAAATGTCTGTACAAAATGTGTTGGCAATTCATCCAACAGTTTTTGAGATATTTCAGTCTGGACCAAAGTGGTGCACAGACCGATTGCCATCCATAGAGCCATGGTGCTAGTGTAGAAATAAACTAGTGTTATATAACATATACAACCTGCAGTTAATTATCATTAGTGACACATTGTGCCCAAAATAAGACCAAAACAAATCGTTTTTTTTATAATTCCATCCTCCATGACTGGAGATACGAGCTGTTAAGTTAGGATGGAGGAGGTGGATGTCTCCCGTGGACACTTGTCATACTCCATCCTGCTTCTGTCTGCTGTGCTGAGTTGTTGGCTCCGTGCTGAGATGTCTGCAGTGGCCCTTCTCCTGGCTTTTCTTTTGCCCGTTGCTGCTGGCTTGGAAGCATGTCCAGCTGTCCCATCATTCTGTCAGCGATGCTGTCTCCCTCAGCCCCAGATTAAAAACGGCAAAGGGGCCGCCAGGAAAAGTGGCTCGCCCCGTCTCTCAGGACTTATGTCAAAAATGTTTCAGTCCTCAGGTAATTTGCTACAGTCTGGGATCCTTTCACTATTACTTCAAAGAGCCTCGCAAAGAGAGGCAAAGAGAGAGAAATGAAAGGGAGGGAAAATGATATTTAGTTGTGGGTAGTGACAGATCTACATTCTTGAGTATTGACATGCGATCTGAGTGAGGAGTCCTCCTCCTCTAGGGATGCTGACTGAGGCTGCAGCAGTCCTTAAATCTGACTGATAAAAAGCACTGTGTCCATTGACTGTCGTCCAAAATCGAGCTTAGTTAAACAAACTGACTCAACCTCAAAAGAATTCACAGTCACTCCTATACAAATAAACAGCATACTAGACAGTTCAATGTTCTTCAAGGTTTAGAAAATCATTCTTTTGAGCAGTTTATCATCTGGTTATTCATATTTGGCACATTACAAGTTATTAAGGACAATGTGCATAATGTTATTTAAGATTTTTACATATCCTACTGCACATATATAATTTCCTTTTGTTTCCCAAATATATGCCGTCACACTGAATAATTTTTTTCAATTGTAATCTAGCCCGAGGCAGCGCTTCTTGATCTGTAAGTAGGTTAAAGTGTCTGGATCGGTCTTAAATGGTCTTAGATTGGTGCACTTACGTAAATGTTGGCAAGAGAAGTTAGTTCTGCCCTCTGTGTAAGATAACCCTCTGCTACTGGACTTAAATACAAACTGGTTAAGACCTGTGGAATGAGGAAGAGAGACCGGAAATGTCAGTTACATTTAACTTGGAATACCTCACAGGAAATTTTGTTTAACTGAATCAAAAATTAGACATTAAGAGATTTGAAGAGTATCTGACCTTTGCACTCTTGCTGTTTGTGTATACTGTCAAGGTGCACAGGTTTTTTTTTTTATTTTTGAAATGCACCTACACAAAGGTATTCAGAGATCCTCAGCAGACTTTGACAAACCCGTGACATCTCCACAGCGCAACGTCTCGAGTTTTCTCCAAATCAGGAATGCATGGGTGCATTCATGGCAAACAAAAACAGTGATTAAAGAGGGTAACAGGATCAGCTCTAATCAGCGTGTCCTGAGAAAATGCCAAGGAGTTTTCAACCGTTGTCAGGTCACTTCAAGAGGTGATCTCTTTCCCTATTAATTATGTGCCGTGCCGCAGCAATCGTCCTCTCCGGCGTGAGCAACCTTCTCTGCTTTCATATGTCTGTGCAGAATGATCAAAACACGCAGAGAGACAGTGTGGAGAATCAAGCTCCCAGTGATGTGCCTGCCCTCTCATTTTTCTGACAAAGAACAATGGCCACCTCATAACTAATGGCACAGAGAGATTCTTCAGTGCAAAGAGGAGTAAAGAGGGGTGGGGGGGAAATAACCATTATCCAAAGACATGTTCTATCATGTGATGAATTCTGTTTTCTCAAGCCAAATCCGTCAATGCTTCCCTGCTGAAAGTATTCAGAGCTTGTATTAAAGATTTGATCGTCAGATAAAGAGTGGGTTGAGCATTGAGAGACAGAAGAAGAGAGAAGAGTGATGATCGTGCATCTTGGGTTTATCACTGATGGAATAGCTCAATGACATCCTCTATTTAGCCCAAATGACAGCCCCCTTTTGTTATCCTCATTGTGAGAGGTCAGGTAGGGATGGAGATCACCTACTTTGCTGCACGACTAGGCTGTGTCAATGCTGCCCTCTGGTGGTCAGCTATTTTCACACTCAGGACCCGGCACTGTGGGTTCTCACTTCATCTTCTGCAAACTAAATGTGACCAGTTAGGTTTAGTTTAGGTTAAGTCTGTACGTTTGCTAAAACAGTATGCACTGTGCAATGAACACATGAAACTGTAATTTCTAAGCGCAAAATAAATCATGGGTTGGTAAAGAATAATGTGTCAACATGCAAAAGATGACAATAAATCTGTGCAATATTAATACAATGACTATGAAATACATTTGACTGTGCAATATATCCTTTGATGCAATATATACCTCAAGTGCAACTACCTTTGTTTACATTTTATTTATCACATCTACTCTACCTATATTTTCAAGTGCAGTTACCTCTGTTTACATTACATATACTTTACCTATTTCATTCCTTAAGTGTAATACCTCTGTTCATATTTATTTATTTATTACTTCTACTTTACCTGTTTTATTCCTGTTTTATTTGCTTTATAGCTATGTGTGTTTTCCCTTTTATATGCTTTACCTGCCTCGTTTAGTCTTGTCAAGTATCCGTTTTAAAGCACTGACCAGGAGTGGCAACTGTGAATCTCGTTGTATTTAATACGATGACAATAAAGCTTTCTATTCTATTCTAATGTGGTGCACAAAACACAGTAGCAGTCATAATTTTGTAAAGCACACTCTGCACAGTTAGGATTATAATGGCTTGCTAAGGAATATTTGTTTTCTGACTAATCTTCACCAGCTCCATAGAAACCAAGAGACCTGACTGTGACAGGTGCTCCCAGTTACGCAGCTACTCATTTGTAAGGGGCTTATTGGTGAACATGGGGTTGTTGAAAGGCAGTTGGTTGGCTGTCTTACTGTTATTGTAACCCATGTGAAATACAGGGCAACTGATATGTCATTTAGAGGTGTAGCCGGTTGTAGCATGTTGTTCCCAAGGGAGCACAATAACACGTATCTAAATTGGCTGAGAGCGCAACGTACGGTCATTGTCATTTCTGCTGGAGGTAGTAAGATTTCAGAGACCGGAGGAAAACAACCAGTTAGAGCCGAGCTGGAAATCTCTCGTGAACTTCGATCAAACTGTCAAACTAGGCAGCGCTGATCAAATATGAATCAATATTCTGTTACTGTAATGACTATTTCTCGCCTCAAATGTTTTCAGAAACATCTTGTAGTGTACTGTTTAGCTGTAAAATGAGAAAGTTTGTGACCCGGCAGCCATGTTGAGAACAGGTGAGGAAATACCAAGCACCACCCACCAGCCGGAGCAAAGCCAATAGGAACGCTCAATAGGAACACTCTCCTGTGATTGGCCAAAGTCTCCCGTCACGGGCTAGATTTCTTAAAGCCTGAAAACAGGGCCATGAGGAGGTGCAGAAGTCTAGTTTTCTCTCAGAGCTCTTAAATTACAATATGCTGAAAGGTTATTATGGAATTTTTGCCCAATGATGCCAAAAACATTCTGCCTACTGAAGCTTTAAAGGTGCGTTATTTCTGTATTCTTTTCTTTATACATTTCTTTCTGCATTCCTGCCTCATTATGTAAATAAGGGAGCTGTCACTCAGCATGTGTCATGGGGTCAGAGTGCATAGATTGACTATATGCTTGCCAGCTAGCTGCACTCCAGTCTGCTGCTCCCCCCGCTACTTTCTCGTATCGGTACAGGTGTGCAGATCAATGTTACTTCATTGTAATCTGAAAAGTAAATAAAGCTGTCAGATAATGGAGTAAAAAGTACAATATTTGCCTCTCTATATATGAAAATAAACACACACACACACACACACACACACACACACACACACAAACACAAACAAAACAAAACAAAGTATCCTGCTTTGCTCACTGGACAACCTCAACTCTGCACTGGGCTAGCTACATTTCGTATGGCCTTGCATCGTACGAGGCTTTGTAGTGGTTGTTCCTCGGCTACCTCTCAGCCGACTCATCACAAACTACACTACACAGGCTTTGACAGTAGTAGCTGTATATACACTGTATATACGCTGCTTATACGCGGATGTTGACTGCACCATGGCAGTCATATGAGGTGCTACCCAGCTCACAAGCTTTCTACTCAATAACATATGAAAGTCCAGCTGTATTTAAAGGGCTCCAGCTGGACCTCGTCTTCACTGAGGGTGGCCACTTGTCTTCTCTGGCCATTACCATGTCTGACACACTTTCCCTCTCTTAGTCACTAGCCAGATACAGTTTTCAGATTTTAAATTGCTTTAATTTTCAAATTATTGGCTTTTAATATGGCTGAGGCTGCCCCTTGGAATTATGGGTAACTCCTGTTACCGCTGTGTAAAATGGATGTATTAAGAATTCTTGAGGCATATCCATAAAATGGGAGCTTTTATAAGTTGTAAGCTGATTGGTGAAGTGGGCTGCAAGCTTAAATCACATTTATTCTGGCCACAGATAACACTGTAGTACTGTTTAATTGTTTTCTCTGCTGGAAACACGAGCCATCACATTGTTTTCTCGTTTTGTTGTTTTTTAATGTGCGGGTGGAATAGAACCCTCATCAACACTGCGCCAGGAGCCAGAGGGAAATGAGCTGCAGTACCATTTTCAGCCACATCACAGTGTCAATGGGCTGGTGGTGCTCTTTCAACATTTAGGCTGCTGGCGAGGGACTAAAGCACTTCTATGTAGGAAAAGTCCCCTATGTGTGAGTAAATCCACTCAGCGGGACCGATGTCAGGAGATTTGATGATGATTGTCATCAACTAATTTCAAGAATGATTCTTGAACCACTCCTGAACGAATTTTGCTTTATTACAGGGAGCATTATCTTGTAATACATAAATACATTCAGTAATATCTGTCAGTGACATGCTGGAGAGTATGGAGGACGGAACCTCTCAAAATAAAAAATAAATGAATGAATAAATAAATGACTAGTAAAGATAATATTCAAAATAAATGTAGCCATTCATTTATTAATTAATTAATTAAATGTATGATAATAATGAATAAATGTATATAAATAAAACATAAATTGATATTTCTGTTTTAATTTGATTCTCTATTATTTATCTTTGTATTAATTCCCTTATTTATTTACTCTTCTGTTTAATTTTCCCTTTTATTTATGTATTTTTAATTTTTAAATTAATTTATTTATTTTTTTGCATTTATTTTTTAATTTTTGCATTTTTATATTTATTTTTAAATACATGTATTTATTTATGCATTCATCAATTTCTGCACGATTTTCCCTTTGCATTTCACCCATTACTTATTGCATTTCTTCTTTTGACATTTATTAAAGCCCTTCACTTTAGTGGGATAAACACACTTTAATGGTTTGTAATTGGAGCAGGAGAGACTTTAGGTTTTGTAAATGTTGGTGTAAATGTCTGTTTTCTGCCCAGACTGCTGAATGAAAGACGGGACTTGAAGGGGCTTGAGGAGACAATAACTGAAGACATGGAACAAACTTTTGGTAATGGTCAAATCAACTAGTAGTAGTAGTTGTTGTAGTTGCTGTAGTAATAGTTGAAGTTGTTACAGTTGTAGTTGTTGTCATATTTGTACTATTATTAGTACCTTAGTAATTGTTGTTGTAGCAGCAGTAGTAGTTGTTGTAGTAGCTGTTGTTCTCAAAAATGTCATAGTATGGTATTTCATAAAGAATTCATACAAATGTCATAGTATAGTATGCCTAAAAAAAACCAATGATATAGTATGTCCAAAAAAAAAGTCATAGTATAGTATATCGAAAGATTTTGTAAAAAAAAAGTCATAGTATAGCATGTCGAAAAAAAGTCATAGTATAGTAAGGTCGAAAAATGTTGTAAAAAAAAGTCATAGTATAGTATGTCCAAAAAAGTCATAGTATAGCATGTCGAAAAAAAGTCATAGTATAGTATGTCGAAAAATGTTGTAAAAAAAAGTCATAGTATAGTTTATCGAAAGATTTTGTAAAAAAAAGTCATAGTATAGTATGTCGAAAAAAGTTATAGTATAGCATGTCGAAAACGTCATTAAAAAGTCAAAGTTTTGTATGTTGAAAAAAGTCATAGTATAGTATGCTGAAAAAAGTCATAAAAAACTCTTAGTATAGTATGTCGAAAAAAGTCAAAGTAGAGTATGCTGAAAAAAGTCATAGTATAGTACGTTAAAAAAAGTCACAGTATAGTGTATCAAAAAAGTAATAGTATAGTGTGTTGAGAAAAAAGTATAAAAAAGAGTAGTAGTATAGTATGTTAAAAAAACGTTATAGTATAGTATTTCGAAGCAAGTCATAGTATAGTATGTTGAAAAAAAGTCATAGTATAGGATGTCGAAGAAAAAGTCATAGTATAGTATTTCGAAAACCATTCTTAGTGTAGTATGTTGAAAAAAAGAGTAAAAATAGTCATAGTATAATATGTCGAAAAAAGTAATAGTATAGTATGTCGAAAAAAAGTCATAGTATAGTCTATCGGAAAAAAGTCATAGTATAGTATGTCGAAAAAAAAGTCATAGTGTAGCATGTTGAAAAAAGGGTAAAAATACTTATAGTATAATATGTCGAAAAAAGTCATAGTATAGTTTGACGAAAAAAAGTCATAGTATAGTATGTCGAAAAAAAAGTCATAGTATAGTATGTCGGAAAAAAAGTCATAGTATAGTATGTCGGGAAAAAAAAGTCATAGTATAATATGTCGAAAAGAAGTCATAGTATTGTATGTTGAATAAAGTCATAGTATAGCGTGCTGAAATTAAAGAAAAAGTCATAGTATAGTATGTCGAAAAAAAATGTAAAAGTCATTGTACAATATGTTGAAATAAAGTCAAAGTATAGTACTTCAAAAAATAAAAAAGTCATAGTATAGTATGTCGAAAAACAGTCACAGAATAGTATGTCGAAAAAATAAAAAAAGTCATAGTATAGTATGTCGAAAAAAAATTAAAGAAATAGTCATAGTATAGTATGACGAAAAAAAAATCAGAGTATAGTATGTTGAAAAGTGTCAAAAAAAGTCACAGTATAGTATGTTGAAACAGTCATGAAAAATTCATAGTATAGTATGTCGAAAATAGTCATTCTAGTATGACAAAGCAAGTAAAAGTATAACGTCGAAAAAAAAGTCATAGTATAGTATGCCGAAAAAAGTGGAAAAAAAAAGTCATAGTATAGTATGTCGAAAAAATGTTAATATGATATTTTTCATGACATTTTTTTTACCATAAAATACTATGACTTTTTCATTTATATATGTTTTTTATGGCATATTATACTATGACATTTTTATGTTTTTTTTTTGACATTTTTGACATTTTTATGGCTATGACTTTTTATGACATTTTATTACTTTTTTGGCATACCATACTATGATATTTTTATAACATTTTATTGCATACTATTTTTTTTTTTTTTTTTACGAGATACTATACTATGAAGTTTTTATGACATTTTATGCTTTTTTTTTGTCATACCATACGATGACAATTTTATGATTATTTTTTTTATGGCATACTATACTATTACATTTTTATGACCTTTTTTTATCCTATTATATTATGATATTTTCATGATTGTTTTTATGGCATACTATACTATGACATTTTTATTTTATTTTTTAATGGCCCACTACACTCTCACTTTTTCCATTACATTTTTTTTTTTGCCATACTATGACATTTTTTGTGATATATTATACTATGACTTATTATGGCATACTGTATTATTATTACTTTTTTGGCATACCATACTATGACATTTTTATTGCCTACTATATTATTACAATTTTCACAAGATACTATACTAGGACTTGTATTATGACATTTTTATGATTTTTTTTATGGCATACTATACTGTGACATTTTTCATGACATTTTTATGTCCATGTCTTTTTTTTAATGACATTTCTTTTTAAAAAAGTTGCAACATAACATTATGTCCCTAATCCAATAGGAATGATATAACTGTCTTTCTATAAGACCTAGGAAATTAAGTCTTGATAGGTCTTTTTTTATATGTCATAACAGGAAAATTACAGGTGTATTTAATAATATGAATTAATAATGGATGCATTTTAATTAGCTATATCAACTCAGGGTCGTGTGGTTGGCTGACTGAGACACTTCAATAGAATAGAACAATCATTAGTGTTATTAGTTTTACCTGTGCTTTTTCTGCTATCACAAGTTAAAATGTCATCATCCAGATGCCAAAATAAACATCATTTTGTTGTTGTTTTTTTACAAAAGTTTAAATATTATAAAGCTATTGGTGCACATCAGTGAACACAAGCCCTTTGAGGGAACATAAAACATGCTATTTGTTCATAGTGAGTGTATAATTACATATAAATGTACAACTGACAACAGACGTATTAGATTCAAGTTTTATTTAGAAGACAAATACAAAATATAGGAAATTTGAATAATATGTACACTATACATTCCCTGCATGGAGAGTTTTTCATCCTCTCCACAGCCAACGATTGCAGCTCGTTCCCACTAGGTGACTCTGCTGTTCTCAGTTTGTCTCTGTCTCTGATCCACTTCATCAAAACCAAGGTCTCCACATAGAGGAAGAAGAGTTTGGTGGTGACCCCTCCCTCGGTGCAGGGTGTGGAGGGGATCTCAGGGTGATGAGAGGGGGGCAGTGGAGGGTCGGAGGGCCAGAGTGAGGGGCAGTGGGCGAGAAACTAAAGAAGGAGGTGTTGGAGGACAGAGGTGACAGGCTCGGGGGGAAGGAGAAGTGAGAGGCAAATGACGGGAAAGGAGGAGAGGTGGCATAAGTGGAGAAAGAGGGAGAAAGCCAGGGAGAGGGAGGAGGGGACAGATAGTCATGGAACGGTGTGGAGCAGGAGTGAGGCTGAAATGGGGAGTGAGATAGAAACTTAGGAGTCTCTTCTTTCCTCTCAGATATGCAAATGACATCCATAGATATTCCATCTGGTCCTTTAGCCATATCAGTGTCAGCCACTCTCTGGTTGAAGTCTGCTTTAGTATTGTTGGGCTGCTGGCTCTCTGTGTGGTGTTTCAACCCGTCGATCAGGCTCGTTCTCTGTGCCGGTGTTATTTTGTGCATGTAGCTGCTCAGCTGGGCCACACACTGCTGAAAGCCTGCACTCTCTATGGTAAAGAGAGCAGGAGCACTGGACTCTGTGTGATGAAGGTTTACCACAGGAGCATGAGTCTTCATGTGACTAGTAGTGGAGTCTGCTGCAAAGAAAAGACACCAGGGTGAGGGATAAAACAGGATAGTGAGATTAAAACATTGATTTGCAGCAGAAAAAGGATTTAAATTAAATCTTTCATACATTTAAACTGAACTATTTTGTTTGACGAACCCTTTCTCGGGTTCCTCCCATCTGTCCACTTCTGAACATATTCCACAGCCAAGTCAAGAATCTCGGCTTTCTCTATTTTAGGATTCTGCAGCCGCTGATAACAACGAAATAGGGGAGAAATACATTTCATCATTGTAAGGTTATGATTCCCTTAAACACGTGATGTGATTTTGGTGAAATGACTCACTGGATCAGACGTGTGATTCAACAGCAAACTCCTCAGTTCTGCCAGACTTTGATTTATTCGATCTCTTCTCTTCTTTTCCACAACTGGTTTCAGAACCTAAAGAGACAAACAGCTTTATGTGAGTATAATTAAGTTGTGGTCACAGCAGGTATTATTTTTATCAAATTGTTTGACCAATATGTATGTCACCAGTTACATTTATCTGTAATTGTCTGTTGTGAAAAACCGTGTTGGTTATCATACCTACAAATGTGAGTAATTCATTAATAAACCTGGCAACTCAAAAAATGCTTCTCATTATTGGCTTAGAAATGCTCTATAAAGGATTATTACATGATTTATTAACATTAATAAGCATTAATAATAACAATAATAAGCATTAGTTTCAACTTATAGAACATTTGTAAATAAATAAATAAAAGTTCTTACCCTCTTTCTACTCTTGCCCTCTTCCAGAGTTTGGTTTTGTAGTTTCCTGGTCATGTTAGTGTTTGGTTCAGATGTCCTCAGTGGAAGCTGCAGCAGTTATAACAAACCTCCTGTCGCCTGTTGGCCGATTATAAGTAGAGCTCGTGCTGCCTCTGATTGGCTGACATGTGTGAGTGACGACACTTAACCGAAAATGGTCGCTCCTAACTTTATTATGGGCCACTGATAAAATCGAAACTATACATTTCAAACAGTGATCAGGTGGTGAGGTGTCTCTAAAATAACTTATATAAGGAAACAATTTTATCTTATTATAACCTACAATATAGAATATCTTTACAAATTATGTCATCATCAGACAGAGGAAGCCTGCTGGTGTAGTTTGATAGTTTATAAATCTACTTCACTCCTGAAAAGTTAAGCTCAATATTTCGGTTGTCTAAGAACATTTCATAGGTACATAAGAAGTATTTATTGAAACTGTATCTAATGAGTCTGGATTGCCATCTCTTAATACACCATTTATTAATTTCATTACAGGCTAAATGTATTCTGAGCTTTGCCTTTAACGCCTCCATGAAGTGAGACTATGGGAAACGGATTTTTTCTCGTGGGAACCGAAATGAAGTGAGAAAGTGAGCAGCTATGAGGCCTTTTTATGATGTGTGAGACATCCACACTTTGAATAAGTGATGAAAAAGACCAAATGAGAGCAGCGTTGGTCCAAATGAAGAATCAAGTCAATTTATAGTATCACAAATCACACATTTTAACTGAAAATGCGAGACACTCGCGATTCATGCATTAACAGTTACGCACATTAAATAAAAAATAAATTTAACAGATAAACCAACTCTAGATTGAGGTACCACAGTGGCAAAAGGGAGCATATGTCACGTGTGTCTGATGATGTGATGAAGTGTGAGGATGATTATTACACCTGAGTGTTAAGTGTGTGCTGCTGCAGGTCAGACTGATACCTCGTGTTTGGACTTCACACGAGATCCCTTTCAAAATCAAAGACTTCACTACATGTTCCCAGCCAGCACTCAGCATCAGCAGCTCCGCTTGGTTTCAACTCTTTTGTCAGTGTGGCCGACACACCCGACGGGTCACCATATTAGAAGTCACCGGTCCATTTCTCTGCCACCAAAGGGCACATTTTACCTAATTAGTTTCCATCACAGGCTCAGGCGAGCGCGTTATAGGGCTTATTTATGGGGCGGGTCCACGCGACTTAAATCCTATAGCCTACATGCACACGAGAGAGAGAGAGAGAGAGAGAGAGGGGGAGAGAGAGAGAGACAGAGAGATAGGGAGAGAGAGAGAGAGAGAGAGAGAGAGAGAAAGAGAGGGAAAGAGAGAGAGAGGGAGAGAGACAGAGAGAGAGAGAGAGAGAGATGTATATATACGTTTTTGTTTTTATCTTGTTCTTTTTTTTGTTATTATTATTGAATTGACTCTTTGGCAATATTGTTCACATGACATTCATGCCAATAAAGCATATTGAATTGAATTGAATTGAATTGAATTGAATTGAATTGAGAGAGAGAGAGAGAGAGAGAGAGAGAGAGAGAGAGAGAGAGAGAGAGAATCCGATATATTTACCAAAACAAATTAAATATACTTCCTATAACTATCATCATAACCTACTCCTTGAAAAAGGTGACTACTAGGCCTATAGGCTATGTTAAGATCTATCTTATAAAGTGAGTTTCCAGGGTTACCAGCCGTGATCTCTGAGCCTCCACTAATCGCCCTCTCTTTGATTTGAAACGGAAGTATCATCGCCTCTGAAAAGCCACTTAATCTACGGGATCCCCGTGATCCGATCATCCCCGTGTTATCTCCACACTTTAGCCTATTATGGGGATCAGGGTGACCAT
Source organism: Sebastolobus alascanus (assembly GCA_916701645.2). NCBI lineage: Eukaryota > Metazoa > Chordata > Actinopteri > Perciformes > Sebastidae > Sebastolobus > Sebastolobus alascanus. The sequence continues at coordinate 749,069 of CAKAOJ020000042.1, forward strand.
ATATGCAGTGCGGAGAAAGCTACCCCGAACCCACAGCCCCGCAGTCAACAAAAACTTCAGTCTCAAATCATAGCCTGCATCTTAGATAAAGAAAGTGTGGACATTAAATATCTCGCTGTTCCTGTACAGATGTTAATGTGTATAGCATACCGACCACACCCTCTACAGATTAACACAACTCCTTCAAACAATACGGGCGTTTTAGGTGTGAATCGGGCAATTTGGCTCTACAACACCAGGCCAGGTCCTATTCTGATATTTATATGTGGAGGGTAAGGATGGTTTGAAATCAATAAGCAGAATTTTGGCTTCATCAGTTGCATCTAACTATATAAAGCATATTTCATTCTGCCATTTAGTAGAAAACTTAGTGTAGTGAATTCCTTAAATTGTATTTATTTAGGATTCAATTTGCGTACAAATAGGCTATAGCAGTAGTGATAACAGTGATTAAACCACTTCTATATGTTTTAGGGGTGTAAGAAAATATAAAAAAAAAAAAAAAAATCGAATATCGCAATATTATGTTTTGTGATACTGTATCGATTCTCAAAAACACTATATCGATTTTCAATCAATAGTTTACATGTAAAGATTAACTCAGCAATTCTTTATTTAACTTGCAAAGAGATGCATCCTCTCAAAGTAGGGCTGTGATGTTGGATGTTACAGCGACTGTGATTCATGCAAATACAGATCCCACTGTTCTGATTGCATAAACAAAGTAAACTTCTTTTACTCATATTGTATGCATATGGTGGTTTGTGTATGACAGTTTTCCTCAAATTAGATTAAAAAAATCGTAATATATCGCCTTGCTCTTCGTATCGCAGTATATCTCAATATATTGAATCGTAACCCCTGTATCATGATATTTATCGTATCGCCAGATTCTTGCCAATACACAGCCCTACTATGTTTTAGCAGTAGTTTTAGTGTATTTTCTGCACTAGAACCTGGATCCCTAAAATGAATGTGAAGTCAAATTAATGAAATGAATCAAGCAATAAAACTAATTCAGTATAGGCTATAATCAACAGACCTTGCACTTCCACTCTTATTCAGCAGGATAAATTAGTTCCAATAACTTTGATATGTTCAAACTACTGTGACTCACTCATATAAACACTAAGTAAGAAAGACAGTGTTTTGTGATTTGAGTGAACTTTCCCTTTAACGGATTAAGAAACCAAATTGTAACAATGGAGAGACCACATTGCACACTCCCTTTATTTTAAACTGGACTTTTAGTTGAGTTTGAAAGTGAAAAGAAGAGGATTAGATCTACATAAATACAAATTTCCTCCAGTGTCAAGGCCGCCTGCTGCTCACTGGATGTGAGGGCGTGTCCCGCAGGGGGGCGGGGTTATCTGCAGGTATATCAACAGATTGCACAATCGTGCCGTATTTCGTTTTGTACTCACAGTGAGGACAGATTGACTGGCACGAGTCAACTTTTACCATGAAGGCTTTAACTTCACCGGAGTCTCCCAGACCAAGGAGTGTAAGAAGGGTAAGATGATGTACTTGACTCCTGGAAGGAATTTCTTAAGAATTAAACATGTAAAATGATGTTCAGGGTTGTAATTGTAATATTTGATTTTCAATCCCAGATCCCTAAACCTCTGATGGAGAAACGCCGGCGGGAGCGGATCAACCACAGTCTGGAGACATTAAGACTTCTGATGCTGGATAACACCCAGGATGAGGTACGTGTGTGCATCATGCTTTTATTTTGATATCTGACAAAATGTTTATGTAGCCTATTAAAGTCTATATTTCCTATTTTAAGTGAGTGTGCTCTCATTTCTCCTTTTAGAAACTGAAAAATCCAAAGGTGGAGAAGGCAGAGATTCTGGAGAGTGTGGTCAACTTCCTGAAGACAGAGAAGGAGGTGAAGGAGAAGAGTCCCCGGCCCATGAAGAGAGCCCTGCCCGTGGAGCAGAGACCGACCTCCTCTGGCCAGCGCGACTACCACGACGGCATGAGGTCCTGTCTGATGAGGGTCAGCGACTTCATGGCCAGTAAGAGCCAGGAGTCAGAGAAGAGCGATGGAGATGTTGCTCAGGCTTCTCTGGCGCTCTCCGAGCCGCAGACACACCCTTCATCTTCCGGGCACATCCACAAGGCCCAGGCCGCTCTGCCTCCTCAGCATCTGGCCAACCATCACCGCCAGCACGGGATCCCTCATCCATACGTCAGCCAGAGGACTGGCCTCCACTGTGGCCCCCGGGAGTTGCTCACCTCCACGGCAGCCTGCACGCACAACACTGGACCTGTGTGGAGGCCCTGGCCTCAGTGACGGACTCAATGCCACAGATTATATTTTAGATATGTAACCTACTGTAGATGCCCACAGACTATATATTTTGTTGTACTGTCTGGATTCTTATGTACAGTGAAGATATGTTCCATGACTTGTACATTCCCCACTTCCATGTGGCGTTTGGGCTTTATATTTGCTCTTTTTGCACGCGCAGCATATGCTATTTTTCCCCCATTTTTTTTTTTATCTTAGTTGTAAATATGTTATATTTTTATGGGGAAGTGTCCGCAGATTGATGATTTTTTGTTTTTTTTTCTCTTTGCTGTGACATTAATTCTATTTTTTGATGAGACGCGTGCGTAAAATTCGCGTAAAGACGTGATATTAGAACGTATTCCATGATTGTGCTTGTTGAATTCTCTGTTCCCATTTCCAATTAAAGCACAACTTCCTGCTCATTCAAGTTCACTCGAGTGGCCTATTTGCTGTGTGAATAGCTTGTACTTGAGCAGTACTTTACATTTGCACTGTTAAAAGAAGGGGGGCGCCCAGAGGACAGTTAGCACATACTTAATCCAGGCTGGACAGCGGTTATGACACAATCGTCTATTGACATGCTGATGTTGGGCGAGCCTGTTGCTTGTATGTTCTTAAGTGCAGTTTTTTCAAATGTAGAAAAGCAAAGAGTGGCCATTCACACACTGTCCAGCAGCCAGACTGCTTCAGGTGTGGGAGCATCCAATTTACAAGATCCACTTTAGACGACCAAGCCCTGCTTGAAATGTTGCATATCCAGTTCAAAGTTAAATATTTCAATTTACTGCATCTAATATAGGCTGTATGGGTCAATAAAATATGCAATTGAAACTGTTTGACTATTTGGCACGCATTATTTAGTCAATTATAAAGGTTATAAATTCAATTCAATTATAAATTAAACTGCAGCAGGCAAATACAAAACAAACAGTTGTATATGTGTTAACTTCGAGCCCTTTTGGCTGACCAGCAACAAGTGTTCAGTTGTTTTTTTACCACCTACTCAAATTCTCCAGGTGCAGAATTACACTGTTGGTGTTGGAAGAGCCACTAAAAGGGCAGCTGTCTCTGGTGATGGGGGAGGCCGAACCAATCCGTGATAAACTTGGGACTATATGTCGATCTTTCTATATAAACCATAACAAAACGCGCACATGGTAGCGTTAGTGAATATGGTGTAATTCAGTCCTATTACGCATACACGTAAAAATTACGCGTAAAAATAGTTTATGGATACAGAGTTCCAGTGGAGAGTTTCTACAGGTCATTTTACACTGAGTTGGGTCAGGGTTGTGGTTTTGTAGATTGGATCAAACAGTCTGGATTGTGGACAGTGTGTTAATGGCCACTGTCCTGTGCTGTTCTACATTTGAAAGACGGCACTGAAAGCAACCGGCTTCCGCTTATCAACATATGAATGCACACCTGAAGGTCTCCTAATTGTTCACCATCGTGGGTTAAGTTGCCTACAGTATACCTCTCAGATCACAATGCAGATACGCAGTTCATCTCATCGCTATTATACTTGATTTACGGTACCTGAGGATTCCAATATTTTAAATTTGGAGATTACAGTTTGTTGATAAGGCCTATAGTTAGATCATGCACTTGTGCAGGGAGCAAAGAGGCTGTGCTTGTTAAGGGAACGTGTAAAAAAAACAGTTTGAATATTTTCCTAAGATGTGGGTCTATATTTTCTGACGTGGTAAAACTAAACACGTTATCCCATTTATCATCTTATGACCCGTTGGTTGGTATCGCTCGTGGATAAACACATTCCTTCAAAGCCTGTGTGAAAACAGCCTTTATCAAAGGGGGAGATCTCTGGACAGGATGCTCTTTTGTGCGCCTTTAAAGCTTAAACCCCCTGAAGAAAAGCCCGCAGGACTAAGTAAATCAATTAAAGTTGGAATCACATTAGGCTTTCATCTGAGAGGCTTCTGTCTAACTGAAGATTAATGCATTTATTGTCAGTGTGTAATAGATAAGGATTAGTCCAATGCGGATGTATCTACTTAAAAGGTCTCTACTTTGTTTACTTTAGACAAAAAGCACGAGGAAATGAATGACCTGAAACTTTTATGGATCTACAGTCTCAGAAACCCTCCACACTGCTCGACATTTCAATCAGCAGTTGTTCTCTAACTGTTGGTTTTTGCCACATCAGCGCAAAGTGAGAATAAATCACCTTTTGGCCTCATCAACAAACCACTGGATGACTGCAGTTCACATAACGAGCCCTCAGTTCACTATATATTATATATATTTTTTTATAGTAGGCTACTCCCATAAACCTTCGGGAGATATTTCGATTTTGTATTGAGTTTATTAGTTTTTAGTTTATGCGCGTTCTTGGGCAGTCATACTATTGTTACAACGTGAATAACTCCCCTAATGAAATCAAATGAAATAAACTATAAATAGTATAACTTAATTTATTATTCAAACCTGTATTAAAAAAAAAATTAAAAAAATAAAAATCATATACCAGTGGCCACGTGTCGTTCAGCTTTACAGCAGAAGTCTGGACATTATAAAAGCCTCACAACTCAAGGTGTTAATCGGTTTGCTGCCTCCCACGCGCCAGAGGTGACAGGCCCGTGCACGAAAGCAGCCTTCTGTGCCGCAGTGTTTTTATTGCGCATGTATGTGTGGTGTCAGGAATTTGTAGCCCAAATTCGATATAAATCATTATGTAAGCATATGTGTTCTGTGCAGCCCTTTTGTGCTCTAAGGTATGCCTATGATGATTTCAAACTTAAACCCTATCCTAAAAATGTAGACCCCTGTTGTTGACAACAAAAAAGTACTTCCAATTTAGAATAGCCACATTGTGGTTTACATAATGTAGCCTAGTTATTTAGCCATTAGATTCCAGTAGCTATGTTTAATATCCAAACGTGACATCTAGACCCTGAGTGTGTTGGTTGGATATACGTATAGGACAGATGAAATCTTCTCAAAACAAAAAGAAAATTACATGAAGTATTGGTACAAAACCACCAAATCCCAAAGTAAATTAGAATTCTATTTGACCCTAAAAAGAGAGTACACAGTGGCCGAGTACCTGACCACCGTGAGTGATAGCAAACTAAGGAAAACATTGACTGAGTGGACACAGCCTGGCCATAGAAACAGGCCGTCACAGGCAGAACAGACTACCTAGGGAGGCCAGGCTGAATTCACTGAGACAGAATCTCACCTCTGACTGTACTGTGAGAATTATAAGGATGTGAGAGATGTTTTCTTTGAAAAAATAAAAAAATCAAATATCCTGATTTTATCCATCTCCCCAATCCTCAGAAACTGCCATATTTATGTGGGGAGAAAAATCAGTGTGCAACATTAGCTGCAAAATATGTTGACTGTTGCCAAACAATAAGAGGTGCTATAAGCTCTGTAAATGTTTCTGATTGATTACATCTGTAAAAAAATAGTTATTTGTTATATTGTGATTATTTCTTGTGTGAAATGTAATTATTCAATAATATGTAATTTAGCTTTGGCAATAATATAACCTGAACATTCATGACAATAAAGCTTATTTGAATTTGTTGTAAAGATAAAACACTGTTAGATTGTAAACTAGCAGCTGTTGTGTAGCCTGCATAGGCTAGATAGGCAATAAATGACGCCCAAACGTACCATGCTGTCATTTTTTAACTAGTCTATCTTAAAAATGTAGCTTACTGGCGTATGAAACAAGTTAGTATAGTAGCCTTCAACAGTAACATAACTTCAGCTGGTCAACAAGGTAAGGTTTATTAATTAATATGCAGGCTACTTCCAACCCTATAATGTAAAGTCATACACGATATATCAGCTGTTTGCTGTGAGTTACCATTTGCTTTTAAGACCGTTTTGGTTCCTAAGACCGTAGAAGACTTTGTATTCGATTATTCATGTAGCTTAAATGCTCCGCTGGTGGTAGACAGCGGGGGAAAGCTCACTCATTAATGGGAACAATGCAGCCCCGCTGTGCTTTGTTTCACTGCTGTAAGCTGTGGGGCGGGTCAGAGACTGGACAACATCTGCTCCGGTGGCCACCAGCCTGCCCCGGTGATTAAAGCTCTACATGTTCAGCACAAACAATCACTAAACAGGTTAAAGAGAAACTCTGCTCGCCTCACACAATTAAAACTAAAGGAAAAGGATTGACCTTTCATGAAAAACAGGTTTATTAGCAACAAGGCAAAAGTTACTGTAATAACAAATTAATGACACAAACAGAATTGCCTCAGCCTTATGTTGAAGGTTTACATTATATCATGACTTTTATCTGTGTGTGTGTGTGTTTGTATGTGGTTGGATCACATGGTCAGGCTTTTCCGACAGCCAGGCCCTGAGCTCGCTGATACTCCTGCTGTAAACTGGACAAGACTTCTCGATGCTGTTCGGATTTCTTTTCCAAGTCTTTCAGGAGCGTCTCATACCTTTGACTGCAACAGGACAAAAATGAGAAAAAATATAAAATATTGTTTTACAAAGTTAAACACCAGAATGAAACTAGGGATGCCGATTTCTAGGCCGATACTGATGTTTAAAATAACAATTTGATGTTTAAAATAACAATTTGGCCGATAACAATGATTTTTGTTCTGTTATTGTTGTTATTTATTCCCGCTTCTGTGACAGGGAAACAAAGAAATCTTCAGTATAAAAAGTAATTGCACCTTTTTTAAAGTCATTCAGCATTTCATTACACTCTTTGAATGGGCATAAATTCAATCTGTGAATACATTTATGAAACAACCTTTAATATAGCTTTCTTTCACATGAAAAAGATTATTATATTCTGAATAATAACTGCTTCAAAAGTCTTTTTAAGTGCTGTACAACTACTAAAAGATACCATAAGCATCTCTGCATCGGTGCAGCTCAGTCATTTCTCTTCTCATCCAAGATGTGAGACGCAGAGCTGAACAGCTGCTCACTGTCCGTGCTGGAGCATGGAGCACAGAGGTATTTGCGTGCCACCAGCGCTGGAAAACGGAGGTTATTATTTCTCCAATATCTGAGTGCGGTCGTATTCCTGGAAATGGCGCCTCTGTGATTCTTCTCCGAATCAGCAGCTGGGTACTGTTGTCTGAATCTAACCACAAATAACCAGCACATCATTCAGCCAGTACAAAATTGATGCGACACAACAGATAAACATCGGCCACTGCCACGTCATCTTATTTGCCAATAGACCGATGGCAGTCACAAGGCGAATATCGGCAGATACCGATGTCCGGCCAATAAATCGGTGCATCCCTAAATGAAATAGATTTGACCATATTTATGGACAATGAATGCGTCCACGCAAGAAATGTTGCTCAACTTTCTCTATAAAACTTTCCCTCTATGCCATGGTAGTGATAATGCTATTTTGTAGGGCTGTCCTTGACCAAAGAAATACTTACACGACTAACGCTCATATGTCTCTGTCAACTAATTTATTAGTTGATTTATTCGACAGATCTGTAAAACTGGGTTTCTCCACAGAGAATCACACAAAAGCACCACTTTAAATCTTGTGTTTACCAGAGATGTGCTCATAAATTTCTTGGATACAAGTCATTCAGCATGAAAAAAGCATAAGAAAGGACTAATCGACTTAAGAAATCTTAGTCGCCTAAGATCAAAACGACCGATTAGTCGACTGATCAACTAAGAGGGGGGAAGTCCTACTATTTTGGGTAAAGACATTTTGACTATGTCTATCCCACAGAAACAGGGGACTAGGCAATGGGAATTACAAAAGCACGTTTATAAAATATGATGAAGTTAAACGGCACCAAAAACTACAGCCTATATCATAAAGTTAATTCAACATCACTCTGAGGTTGCGCTGATTTTCCTCATTGTCTCCTGTTGTGGTATAATACACAAAAAGATGGACTCCCAGTGCTCCTGTAATCACAGGGACAGAGTGAAGACTGCGACAAGGATGCTGTAGATCATTGTCCATCCACCAAACTCCTTACTGCCCTCTACATTTGGATGGGCATGGTGACACAGCTAAGCTATGCACCAATATCCACACTGAGCTATTTCTAAGTAGTTATATGCCTACTTGTGTGATGAATGTCCAGCAAGAGCCAACAATACCTATTAAAACTGCAGATATGTGGAGAATGAGAGGGTGTGATATAATTTTAAAAACATCATGGTGTTATCTAACAGAAGGAGTTACTGTATCTAAATTAAAATGGAAGAGATTGAAACATAATATTTTATGTTTCTGTGACATTATTTTAGGGAAGGAACATCTTTCTTAAAATGACTGATATCTTACAATAAATGCAGTGCTATATCTACCCATGATAATAATTATGCTGATAATTACCACAGCCAACAAATACCACTGTTTATACCACGATAGTCGAGTTTAGTGTTTTTTTTGCTTTAACACGGTGGACGGACGGCATAAAGTCTGTCATGTTATTGGTAAACATATCTATATAAATTAAATTTCCCTTTAATGCCCAGTAACAGGGAAAGGGAACGTGCACAGGCTTTATTCGCACAATAGGTGCCTGTCAAAGTATCTCCTCAGGGCATGAAAAAGTAATGCCATTTAATTTTCCAGTTGTTATGGGTCAGTTATGACCCACAGTACCTTCGACCAGATATTCAGATTAAATGTCACATTCAAGGATTGATAAATTGCAGCTCAATGAAATGTCTAATTCTGTGACTATTATCAGCTGTGATGAGCCCTAGTTACAATGTATTACAGAGAAAATGTGTCCTCTTCTCCTCCATTAATACCAAAGCATGTGGACTTTGTTATCACTCAGACTGAATGTATTCTGAGTAATGATCATAATCGACTCCCACCAACTGAAACCCACACTGGATTTATGGATTTATGGAATAAGGACTTATTTATATACCACAGTTGTGGTCAAACCTATCCAGCACCACCTATTCAGGATGTAGGACTACTGGCATGACTATATAGTATATGTAGTATAGAGTGGACCACAGCTTTTGTGACTTACATCTCTCCGTTGATGTACTCCAGCCTTTTTGTGACTGTGGCTTTGGCCTCATCCAGGTCTTGCTTCACTAACACTGGGCCAATCAGCTTATACACTGTGTTTGTGGTGTCCAGCAGGTCAAGCTCCTGGAAAGACAGGAAGAGAGATCTATCAGATATTTGATACGGCAAACTCCAATATACAAAAATGACATAACAACGCTGACACCAGTCGACAAAATAAGCTTTTTAAAAAGGAAAATGAGCAGTTAGTTACCTCTTTGACAATGTTGTTCTCTGTTAGCTGCGTCTCCAGCTTTTGTCTGGACGACATGCTCCTGCTAACATCTGACAACACACAGGTATCAGTGAGAGGAGGTGATCATCTATTCTTAAAGTAATGTGATGGCATTATTCTTTGCAACCATAATAAATAATGTAAACGTACGAGAAATATCCAACGAGTTACTTTAACGTATAGCTAGCTGTCCTAATATGGTCAGTTAGCTCGCCACAACATGGCACGACATGAGAAAACATGCTAGCTGGTACCTACCTTTCTGCATCTGGGTATATTTTTCTACTTCCGCTTTCAATTTCTTTTGAACGGCCTCTGCCATATTCGTGTTTGGTCGGAAAAGTACTATAGACTGCGTGTATATAACGAAAGATAACGTTAGTAAGGAGCTAAATGAGGTATGAGATGAAAGCTCTGTGTTAGCTAACAGGAAAAGGGCTGCGGCTGGAGCGGAAGTTAGCTCATCCCTTCAAAGTAAGAGCCCTCACTGCTGTAGGGGTTGTATTCATGACAAAATAATTTAGCACAAATAAATAAACGAGTGTAACCGAGCGGTCTTTACTGTGTGTCTATATTTATTTATTATAAGCAGAAAGGACACTATGAGACGAAGGCTTGAACATGCTGGCGTCTTTACTCGTTCCCATCTCCAGACCCCCCCCCCCCCCCACACAGTAGAATCACATACACACCTGACACTCCTCTTCCCCTTCACAATAAAAGCTCAGTATTGCATTGTATTCCCTAACGGGAAGGAAATCAGACCTGAAGTGTTCCACTAACAATCCACTCAATAATAAAGGTTACACGAGCATTAAGCCACCCCACAGTGTGTATTAGTATATCTAATTTAATTTAAATGTGTTCTCGTCGATTTCATCTAGTTTTTTTTTCTTTTCTTTTCTTTTCTTTTTTCTGTTTTTTTTCAGAACATTATTTTCAACAAAAGACAAGTACAAAAGTATAGGGAATACAATAAACAGTACAAAAAAAACAAGACAAACAAACAAACAAAAAAAAACTTAATGCCAGAGGAGTTCAATGTCCATTCATTTCAAGTCTTTTCAGAGTTCAAGAAAATGTACTTCCTTTTAAATATTGAGAGACTTTACAGCTTTTTGGTTTTTGACATTTTCCAGTAAGGTGCCATACTGCTTGAGTTCAACAAGAAACCGACGAAAGCAGGTTGTTTGGAGTCAGACACTTTCCATTTGTGGATGTGGAATTTACCAAGTATAATCAGAAGCTGAATTATATTGGTAATGTTGCTATCCATCCCATAAAACACAAAATATAGCATCACATCAGGTGATATTTTTATGGGACAGTGTCCGCAGATTGATGATTTTTTGTTTTTTTTCTCTTTGCTGTGACATGAATACTATTTCACTACCACGACGGCATGAGGTCCTGTCTGATGAGGGTCAGCAACTTCATAGCCAGTAAGAGCCAGGAGTCAGAGAAGAGCGATGAAGATGTTGCTCAGGCTTCTCTGGCGCTCTCCGAGCCGCAGACACACCCGTCATCTTCCGGGCACATCCACAAGGCCCCGGCCGCTCTGCCTCCTCAGCATCTGGCCAACCATCACCGCCAGTACGGGATCCCTCATCCATACGTCAGCCAGAGGACTGGCCTCCACTGTGGCCCCCGGGAGTTGCTCACCTCCACGGCAGCCTGCACGCACAACACTGGACCTGTGTGGAGGCCCTGGCCTCAGTGACGGACTCAATGCCACAGATTATATTTTAGATATGTAACCTACTGTAGATGCCCACAGACTGCAGTGTAAATATATATTTTGTTGTACTGTCTGGATTCTTATGTACAGTGAAGATATGTTCCATGACTTGTACATTCCCCACTTCCATGTGGCGTTTGGGCTTTATATTTGCTCTTTTTGCACGCGCAGCATATGCTATTTTTCCCCCATTTTTTTTTTTATCTTAGTTGTAAATATGTTATATTTTTATGGGGAAGTGTCCGCAGATTGATGATTTTTTTTTTTTTTTCTCTTTGCTGTGACATGAATTCTATTTTTTGATGAGACGCGTGCGTAAAATGCGCGTAAAGACGTGATATTAGAACGTATTCCATGATTGTGCTTGTTGAATTCTCTGTTCCCATTTCCAATTAAAGCACAACTTCCTGCTCATACAAGTTCAATCGAGTGGCCTATTTGCTGTGTGAATAGCCTGTACTTGAGCAGTACTTTACATCTGCACTGTTAAAAAGAAGGGGGGCGCCCAGAGGACAGTTAGCACATACTTAATCCAGGCTGGACAGCGGTTATGACACAATCGTCTATTGACATGCTGATGTTGGGCGAGCCTGTTGCTTGTATGTTCTTAAGTGCAGCTTTTTCAAATGTAGAAAAGCAAAGAGTGGCCATTCACACACTGTCCAGCAGCCAGACTGCTTCAGGTGTGGCAGCATCCAATTTACAAGATCCACTTTAGACGACCAAGCCCTGCTTGAAATGTTGCATATCCAGTTCAAAGTTAAATATTTCAATCAAATACATTCATCTGTACATTAGTACTCATTTTTCTATTTATTAAATTTTTGCATATCTCTCCAAAAAAAACAAAAATATTTCATCTAGTTTAGTTGAGTGATATTTTGTTTGGCAGACCCCCAAATGTTTTTTGTTTGTTTATTTGGTTTTTATTTGTTTTTGTTTTTATTCTTCTTTTTCCTTTCTTCACAGTTTATTTGTTGTACAATTTACAATTTATTTTTATAATATTTTTATACTGTAAGATATGTTTGCAGAACTTTAATGAAACATCTGAACATGTGATTATATTGTATTGAACTTTTCAAATAAAAAAAAAAAAAAAAAAGTTGAGTGATATATTTTTTTTTTTGACCCTGTCATGGTTGCAGCTGTTTACGACACCGCTTTACGGCACTGCACACAGCTCCTCGTCGCCTTGGAATCAAGATGGCCTCGTCGTTCTGGAAAGGTGTTGTCGGTGTCGGACTCTTTGCCTTAGCTCATGCGGCTTTCTCAGCAGCACAGCGTGAGTTTCAGTGCAGGGAGTGAAAACACTGGTGTCTGTTTCTTTGTTTATTTTTCGGAGGGCTCCGTTGTCACCGGGTAGGGTGATAAAACAGCAGGTTGGGCCTTTCGGTCTAACGGCGAGCTAACTAGAAGCTAACGCAGCTAAGCCCCGTTAACAATCACTCACAGGGGGTGAAAGACTGAAGTCTTCATCTGAAGTTAATGTTAAAATATCACCCGCATTACGATTAGTGTGACGAACATAATGTTATATATCGAAGACGGTTGTCTTGATGATCAGTCCGTGTTAGCTGCTCAGCGCCCTCTGCCACAGTGTATTAATGGTGTTCATTAATCAATATATTTCTCCCATCAGATCGATCATACATGCGCCTCACAGAGAAGGAGAACGAGACACTACCAATTGATGTGAGTGACTTTCATCCTCAATTTTTTTACACAACAAAACTCCCAAAAGATGTGTCAATGTTATTTTCATCATTATCTTTTATTTTTTTGCAGATTGTATTACAGACCTTGTTATCGTTTGTGATGACCTGTTATGGTATTGTTCACATCGCTGGAGAGTTCAAAGACATGGACGCCTCCTCAGAGCTCAAAAACAAGTGAGTTGAGTAGCAGCACCTTCCTCCCTTGATAAATGTGCTTGTTTGTTTCCTCTGCCACAGGGGAAGCATGCTCACCACCTCACCTGCATTTATAGGAACATTACTCTGAATCTATTCCCACAGACACACACTGAGCCTCCCTGAGTTGCTGTTTTTGTAGCCAATATGTTGTGAAGACCAGATGCACTTAACATCACACACCATAAGAGTGTTTTTTGTACATCTTCAACCATAATGTAAATGGCTCTTTAGACAGGAAAGATAATAATATCATACGAGTGCACTGAAGAAAAACATTCCGACAAAGGACAGGAAAACAATAAGGCCTCTTTAAAGATTTTACATTTTTTTTCTTTAAGAAGAAATAGTTTAACTACAGAGTTTTAGATTTCATCACCTTTTCAATCTGCCAAAATCATATGAGTTATCATATAATGTTAATCTAACAAATTTATTTGGCTCCCTAAAGCTGTTTTATGTGCTGTATGAGAGTAATAACTGCATCACTACATGACGTGATGGTAGTTTAGGCACGTCTGTTTGCACATCATGAGTCCAATTGTAGTAATAAAACGGGGGGGAAGTTCTTTCTTTTTTCAATTAATTGTTTATTCTATGAAATATCAGGAAATAGTGATAAATGTCCATCACAATTCCCAGGGTTCCAGGGTAATGTTTTCAAATGACTTGTTTTGTCCAACTAACGGTCCAAAGATGTTCAATATGCAATTATACATAACAAAGGAAAGCATCTGATTCTTGCGCTTGAGAAGCTGGAACCCGAAAATGTTTGGTATTTTTGCTTTATTGTCAATTGTTTTCAACTTAGCATATTTTAAGCACTGGATAATCTGCAATATTGTGCTAATGTTCTATCTAAAACAGTGCTTAATTATTTATATTTATGCCTGAACTTTGAATGATTGTATGCCGTGGACTCCCTCGCTTTTTTAAATTTTCCACCAAGAACGCATGTGGACACAATTACAAGAAGATTATGGCAGTGCACCTGCTGCAGTAGGTGTCCAACATGTGCATAACTGTCCGTTTGTCTCTTTCAAAGCAGAAACATATTTGTACAGTGCCAGTCTTTTCATAACTTTATGCTTTTTTTCCCCAGAACATTTGACACACTGAGGAACCACCCATCCTTTTACCTTTTCAATCACCGGGGTCGGATGCTATTCCGCTCGCCGGAGGAGGAGCCCTCCTCTGTACGCAACCAGCAAGCTCTTCCCAACCCCATACGGCTACGCAAGCTGGAGCATTTGCACTGAGACTGGCCTTTCCTACCTGTAACAACATCAACGTCAGATAAGATTTGTTTTTGTTAGACAGAGGAGGCAGAGTGAGAATTCACCTTCCTCTACTTTAATTTGTATTTGTACATAAACTAATATGCTGTCCAAACTTACATCTCTGTCCATAAAAGTGGTCACCACCATATTCCACACTGACTGTGCCAACCCTTCAATTTTTTCAAGCCGATTTGTTTGTATATACAGTATGTAATCGCTTTGGAGTCTTAAGATACAGAGACATCTGCCCTGTCTGTCCCTTCTGAACTGAATTGGGATATTGCTGTCCTTTGTATATCCTTTATATGAGGGGCATAAAAAACGCCTGTTTTCGTTACTGTTTCATTTCAACCTCACATCAGTCCTCAGCAACTGTCAGGGCAAAAGTTTGTGAACTGAAATGAGTTTTGTCATATGAACTGAGGAGCTTTTTATTTCCTTGATGGTTTCCTGGAAGCATAAAGGCTCATCTGTACATCCTGTATGCATTAAAGAGGTTTGCTTCATGCCACAGGAAATCAACTCAAGGTGAGATGTGAGAGCAGAAAACGTTAGACAGCCGTTCCACTGATACTGTGAACACTAAAGGCGAACTAGAACGTGATGGTACATTCATTTGGGTGACGTTTTGTTTTTCCTTCATTTTACATTTTGTTAAGATTAAACAGATGTTTTTAATTTAATAAAAGGCTTACTGATTTTAAAAGGTGTCGGAATCTTTTTTTGTTTCGCGTTATATCATATTCAGAGGCTGGAATGTTGCTTTTGCCAGACAAAAGGGATCAAATCGCTCTGCTAGCTCTAGGGGCTGTTAAAGACTGAAAACAGGAAGGCATCAGTGCTACTGTCCTGCTTGGAAGTCTTTTGTCTTTTGTCTTTTGTCCACGGGAGGAAAAGTTCTTAAAGTAATACTGTAACGACAATGCAGAGATGTGCCTGTGACCTTGTTTCCGGACCGCTGCATCACAAAAATATTTACCTGATCAGTTGTTCATGTTGGCCTCTAGGTGGCAGCTTTTAGTCTGAGTTGTCAAAGAAGCTGCACCAGTTGGAGAAGTTCTAACTGTGACATTTATCTAGCACAAAGGGTTTCTTCACATTTGAGGTAAGGTTGGTTCCAAATAAATAATTATGTAGGCTGTTTGTTGGATTTATTGATCAATCAGATGTAATACATTTTAGAACAAAGCTGAAATTGTTGCCTTTATTAAAGGGAATTTTCTAGGTAGTTTTTTATTTTTTTTATTTGATGCTGAATATTTTTGGAAAACCCCTTTTTCTTTTTGGTTGCTTGATAAACAAGTTAGAAAAGCAGAAGTAAAACATTTCTCCTGCACAAAATGTTTATTATTTCAGACTTTAGTCTTTATGGTTTGCTTTTTTCTCAATTCTAAAAATCTTTTTTCTCAAATCTATTCAGGCCTCTGAAATGATTCAGATACATGCAAAATGTACAATTCTTTTGGCATTGTAGGCTATTAGATGTAACTTAAAGGTAAAATACAAACACAGCTGGAGATACCATTCTAACTGGTTTATTTTTTGTTTTGTAAAAAAAATGTAGGTTCATAAAACTTTCCGTTTTATATATGTATTTAACAGTTTACAAAATTGGCTTTAAACATTTCATTCAAAATATTTCTTATACTCTGAAATAAACAAATTCACAAAAATAATCTATATTCCTTATGAACATTAAAAAGTAGTGTACATCTGTCATAAAAACAAGGAAAACAAAGGAGGAGCGCTAACTTGGGTTTATGTAAAAAGCGGCAGAGTGCAGATTACCAGCTGTTAAAATCCACAACGGGACTGAGCCTGGACAGATGCAGAATTCCTTCGAATAAAGTAATAATTCTGGGAATCAATGGAGTGTTTGTGGAGGAAGAGTTACTGGACTGTGTGTGTGTGTGTGTGTTGGGGGGGGTTGGAGGAGTAAACTAAACGGAAACCAACAGCTGCATTCACTGAACTCATGTTCTATTGCTGTAATGGCAGGTAACAGGATAATAACGCTCATTCATCTCATGGTCCATGTCCAGTCCAAAACACTGATACATCTATATACTGTTGGTCTCCATCAATTTCAGCTTTAAAAAGCACCAGCGTGAGAAGTTTGTTTCCAGGAGCTTCGTCGATACGTCTGTCAAATTAGTAACAAAATGGACCCAAATTTAAAAGCCAATTAATCAGGTTAATCATTTTTTTTTTAGCCTATCAGACTGAAAAATGCTAGTTAGGGTGGGCGATATGACAGAATATACAGTCAGGTATTTTATAGACTTGATTAGCCAAAAATGAACATCGGGGTATTTTATCTTTCTCAACTGAATTTCCTGAAAATTGACGATACATCAACATAAACTATATATATATATATACGATCATAGATTTTATCCATATCGCCCACCCCTAATGCCTATGCATATCGGTATCAGCTGATATGGTGAGGAAAATATTAGATTACAGTATCAGTTTGGTGAAAAATAAAACATCAGTGCATCTTTTCTGCAGATACTGTACATGTACCTGGAAGGACCAGATTTCTCCCGTTAGCTATGAATCTACACAACATATTATAACTCATAGAAAAAATGGTTGCAGTCTCACAAACACTTTTCAGACCAGCTGAAGAAAAGTCTGTTTTAGAAGAATAACAATATCAGGAATGTGCCTGTGTATCCCTTGCTCTGCCATTTGAGGATCTGACGGCTTATTGTGTATCTGTCTAACGGAGTGCGTGTCTTGTGTGTGTGTCTACTGAACAATGCCATACGGATGTTTAAGGCATCCGTCAATATGAAGAGGATTATACTTAGTCTCTTTCCTCATCCTCAGTGGATCCGTCCTGAAGGCCAGTTAAACCCCTCACCCTCCGCCTCTAACAGGATGTGATGTAACAGCACATGGACAGTGGGAGCATCTGCTATCAGTGCATTTGTCCTTTTCCTCCCTCCAGTTCCTCAATTTGTCTTTTTGAGGCTCGTCAACAAGGACGTCTCTTTTACGGTGGTCAAGCGGTCAATGAAATAGGAGCTTCATTCCCTTTTCTAGTACCAAAGAGAATCTGGTTCATCACTAACTGCCGTGATCATTGGGAAGCTGTGAGGATGCTGCTTGCTTCTCCTCCAACTCAGAGAGGGACGTCTCCAGCTGCTGGATCAGTACCCGCTTCTTGAACCTGTCAGAGAGGCAAAGGAAGTTAGAAAGAAGCTGGGAATAAAAGAAGCAATATTAAAAAAAACAAAAAAACAGGGAAGATTCATGTAGGTTAAACTGCATTAAAGTTAGAGTTGGTAATCTTCTTCCAAATCATTTTTGGTATATTTGTTGAAATTCTCATTACATTCCAACAGAAATCAATAAATCAATTGCTCTGACAAAAAAAAGAGAAAAATAATCTGGTATCTGTGGCTGTCGCAGGACTGCAATACATCAGACCGGCAATACGTCATCCAGAGAAGGCTCTCGTGACCACGCCCCCTTTTGGGGGAAAACAATCCTGTGTCCCTCATAGACGGTAACAGAGTAAAGAGAAGAAGTTGAAACATGTCTCCAAACTTCTACTTTAAACAAACAGGTAATAGTAATAACGCTATGCTGAAGAGTTGCTTTGTAGTTGGTTGCACCAACAATAAATCCAAAAACGCTGATCTCTGAAACTCACTCTCACAGGAGAGAAAATGATGAAAAGCTGTTGTGTAGCGGGTTAACCGAGGCCTTCACACTGAGATTTGCAGCACATAAGATACATGAAAATTCACTGTCGGTGTGGAAAATCGCTAAATGATGCTGGTGACAGTGACTAGCATTGCTAGCTAACGTTAGCTTGAGTGGGAGGCTGCTGTAGTAATACAGTCATACATTAACGTTATAGCAGCATCAGACTGTCGTCTCCAACTAAATCTCAGCCTATAGATCACACAGTTGGCTATTAACACGTTGGTTATTTACAGACAACACTTAGCCTAACGGGATTCAATCAAATATGTATAGATGTCTGGATAAGTGAGTACTAACAATAGCCATGTTCATTGTTTACGTTCATCATGATAATTTCGGGGGAGTGGCTTTGGAGGGAGGCCTGAAAGGACAGACTGTCAGTGTTGCTGACTTTCTCACTAGATATAGCGACTTCCGGAGCTAATGCTGCTAGCTACTTGCAACTAACAGCAATGGGTTTTTCGCTTGGAAATTATTTTTTTAATCTAGCGTACTCTTGCTAGTTTCTTAAGATTACCAACCCTCGCTGTAAGGACACTAAATCTACAGTATATTGTGACTGCAGTGACACAGATCTTAACAGGCATGTTACAGGTTATGTTGTGATGCTTTAACTCCTATACTGCTAAGTCTAAAATGAGTCATTGTTCTTACCTGACGGCCTCTTTGATTGCATGTTGGATGAAGTACCTTTGAACATTAACTGGTCCTTTCACCTGCTGCAGTAGACCGAGTATTGCCTCATAGTCTGAGAAGAAACGCAGACGGTAATGAAGAGACAGCGGAATGTTCCCAATACGACACTAACGTTATCAGATTAAAATAACAATGAATGTAACGTGGTATGCTGCTGCGCTGGCTCATACTCACTTCGCCCAGGTTTGCGGACCTCCTTGATGACCTGACTCCTCAGCTCTGCTTGGCTGCCATCTAGTGGGGCTATGATTATGGCCTCCAGCACTGCAGGGTCAGCTTCGGGGTCCTCTAGCTGGCTCTGTGGACTCAGTCGGTCACAGTTGTGTCTCTCCTCCAGCGGCTGCTCATCTAGACTATCTTCCACTAGTCTCTCCTCCGTCATGTCGACGTCCTCTCCTGGATCTGCCGCTTCCAGCCCGGCCTTCTCTTCTAGGCTCAGTGGAGATGGGCTCTCTGCTACAGGGTCCATCTCAGCGGGCCAGATCTCCTCCAACTCAGACTCAGACTCGGACTCAAGAACCCCGTCACCGTTACTGTCGGGGACCACCACGTTGTTGCCGTCCACTTCTGTGGGGACAACAAATAACAATTTTAGAGTACTCTTCAGTGCCATTTGTGCAACATTTTCCAATCAAATCCTCATAGTTACACATACAATATAACTCTCATGTTCTAGGTATATCTCATGGCAGGGTTCAGACTTCATGACATCAGCCCGATTATAGCCCGACACAGCCAGCAGCATAGGGTGTCGCCTTGGATCAGGAACGACAACGAGTGTCGTGGGTGACAATCGATCGTTTTATCTCGTGTAGTCTCTCATAGTAGAGGACAACTAACTCCACGTCTAGGATGCCTCACGACATCCCGACAGAAAGTCTTGCATATTTTGTTTTTGCCTTCCACGACAAGTTCCGTCACGGTCAGTCACGGTCATGTTTTTGACCATGAGCACACAATGGGTCACGCACAACTGTAAACAATGGCGAAGCCAAAGAAGAACGATGTTGGTGCTGTGAGGTGGAATTGTGATTGTGAAATGGAGGAAAGATTTGTGGAGAGCTATGGCAACAACACCCGAGCCTTTTTGGTGTTTCCTCGAGGGACTACCACGACAGAGTGAAATCAGAAAAAAAGATGGCGTAAAATACCCGAGGCACTTCAGCAACCCGGTGAGTTCTCTACTGCCATTAGCATCAAGCTTCCTTCCTGATGACATCAAGCACGTTGTTAAAGACGACCACCGATGATTGGATCGGGGACGGACGTGTAGTCACGTCTCTCGGCCAAATCACGACAAGAATTTATGACTCTCAATCGCCTAATCTGACATAGTGACCATCGTAACAAAAATACAGTGTAGTCTGAACCAGGCATTAATCTTACCTTTGTGCTCTGGAATGGGTTTGAGGGGGTTCTGCTGCCCTTGAACCCCTACCGGACTCTTTCCCGCCACCACATGGTTGGTGCTAGCTGGTGGAGTCTGTGGCCGCCGCAGTAACGGGGACATGCTCCGCCTTCTCTTCATGGTAGTACTCGAGTTGGAATCGTTGGAAATTCCTCTTTTCTTACTTTGAGGGCCCGCTACAAACTCATCTGCCTCATCGATCATCATCCCCTGAGATAAACAGATAGGAAAACACAACATTAAAGAATGAAGGGACTGAATATTAAATGAAGATATCTCTTAAAAAAACACATTGTGCATAGGTAAAGTGTATCGACCAGCATTTTGCGTAGATATATTTTTACCTTCTTATCCTGCTTGAAAGGATTCCCAAATGTGTGCATGCGTTTAGGTTGGTCGGGGTCAATCTCTCTCAAAGGAGACGTCATCATTTTTAGGTACTCCTGATAGTTTCCCATCTGAGCCACTGGGATACTGTGAAGATAGTCTGACAACCACAGGAAATCTTATTAGCATTAACAAAATACTATATAATACAGATATAGATTTTTGGTGTTGTTTTTTTTTTTTTGGTGATCTGGGTCAGTATCGTTCATGTTCATTAAATGGCTACTGCCAACTGCGCAGACCTCAGTGCAGCGTTTGGACAAATCATTGAAACTTTATTTTAACTGGATCTGCTTGATACAATTTAGATTAAAAGATAGATTCTTTTGCATATAGTATGTGTAAAATGTACTTATAAATGTATGGCAAAGCCACCTTAGTAGGGTCCAGAACCTCAATACCATTCTCCGGCTAAGATGTTTTGATGATTGATTTGACTTCTATGGACCTCTTATAAAAACGTAGCCCCCGAATCACACAGAAAGATGTTTTTACACTGAAAATTGAAAATAAAAGACACGATCTAAAGCACATTTTACCTTTCAAATGATGTATTATACACCAAGATTTAAACAAATATAACTTGGTTGGCACACAGGTCTTATTTTACCCAGATCTGGTCTTGTTCTACCCAGATCTAGATGTCTTCTACTAATGTAATCTCATGATCTACCAGAATAAATGACTAAATATAGTTTAAAAAGTAAAATGTACTTTACGTGGTGTCTTTTATAGACAGTTTTCACTGAAAAACATCTTTCCGTTCAAAAGTTACATTTTCACTCTACTGGATGGCGGCCATCTTGGATTTCTGGGTCAAAATGATGTCACAATCGGAATCATTGAGTCGTGGGCGACTAACACGAAAAAGTGTCTTAATACGTGATTCTAGGTGTTCAGGTTCAAAAGTTAATTTTTCAAGATGGCGCCAGCAGCCATCTTGGATTTGGCCTTCTGGCAAGAATTCACAGATTTTTGGGAGGGACCAGGGGGCTACATTTTTTATAAAAAGGTCCATAGGAGTCAAATCAATCATCAAAACATCTTAGCCAGAGAATGGTCACAGAATTGAGGTTCTGGACCCTACTACCTATGACTATTTTATTATTGCAATTAACTGTAAAACTTGACTTTAGAGCGCTGCTTTCATCAGGATAGGGGGCAGGACAAGAGAATTCAATTAAAACTAAAATAACTTCAACATTATATTTTCTTCAGATTTTCCCCTTAACAGTAGGATTTTATACCTTCGTCTTGCCCTCGGATCAGTTTTTGTGATGTCCGCAGCAAATTGGAGCGCATCCGGGTGAGTTGATCCAGAAGGTTCCGTCTCGGGATGTCGTAGGCATTTCGATAAGCTTGAGGTTTTAGATCCTGTGAACACATCAGCATATCTAGTCAGAGGAAACCCACCAAACGTCACACTTGCCCTGTTTTTTCTGTAACTTTACCACCCGCACAAAAGTACTGTATGTCATGCTCTGCAGAAACCTACCTTGTTGAGCAGGGCGATCTGGAAGCCAGCGAACTCTTTGAAGTTCATGTCCACCAGGCGAAGGGGCCCCTCCCCGGTGATTCCCTGCAGCAGCTGCTTAAAGTCCCGCCGGTGGGCCAGAGAGAGAGAGTTGGAGTGGTTCTTCACCTTTATACCAGTTTCTTGGGGAGCCTTCTTCCCCACAGACACGATTAGACGATCTGACTCCATCTTTGCCTTTATACCCACAAAACGGGAATATTGTTTAGAGCACAGACACATCAAAGCATTTTGGGGTACATTTTTCCACGTGGATTCTTTTTTATGGATAAGTTCATACTTACACATTCATGTATAAACAATCTGAGTACTGCTTTCTTCATACTGTCACTCTTTAACAGCAATGCTACATTATGTTTATATTAGGGCAGTCAAAGTTAACGCGATAATAACACATACTTGTCGCGAAGGCGGCTAAATAACGCTCCAAAGTTACGCTAAATTTTGGCGAGGAAAAACTGTCATGGCCATTTTCAAAGGGGTCCCTTGACCTCTGACCTCAACATATGTGAATGAAAATGGGTTCTCTGGGTACCCACGAGTCTCCCCTTTACAGACATGCCCACTTTATGATAATCACATGCAATTTGGGGCCATAGGTCATAGTCAAGTCAGCACACTGACAGCTGTTGTTGCCTGTAGGGCTTCAGTTTGCCATGTTATGATTTGAGCGTATTTTTTTTATGCTAAATGCTGTACCTGTGGGGGTTTCTGGACAATATTTGTCATTGTTTTGTGTTGTTAATTGATTTCCAATACTAAATATATACAAACATTTGCATTAAGCAAGCATATTTGCCCACTCCCATGTTGATATGAGCACTTGACAAATCTCCCTTTAAGGTACATTTTGAAGAGATAAAAAATGTGCGATTAATCTTGATTAACTATGGACAATCATGTGATTAATCCTGATTAAATATTTTAATCGATTGACAGCCCTAGTTTATATTAATATAAATAGTATAAATAATCTACAACTCCACTATCACATAATAGAACAAATTGGGGGATTTTGTTTTCCTCGTGTTTGGGTGACAATGTCAAAGTCTTTACCTGCTGGCTGAGCTTCTTCAGGTAAGAGATAACACTGTAACTCAGGCCACAGTCCATGGTGTCTGCAATAAGATTAGGTGCACCCATCATCCTCAACGCCTTTTTTAAGGGCTGTCAGAAGATGGCAAGAGGAAATTGTGGATGTTAGTTACAGTACATGCAGAAACAGTATAAATCCACGTACTGAACTTTTACTAAAAGGTGACAGTGACGTAGCGTTGGCTTACCAAGAGGAAGTATGGAGGCATTGTCTTCAGGTACATCTCAAAAGACTGCCGCCACTTGAGGTTTGGTTTTAGTTTGTGCACTTTAAACAAATCATCTGGAAGGGGACAAAGAAAGAAGGTGAATAAAGTTTTAGCATTCTGGATCAGTGACCAGTCAGCCATCCACCTGCACCTCAGACTGTTGTACACACATCCATATTCAGGTAGTGAATCTAAAGCGAGCATCAAAACATACACTACAATTTATCCTTCTAAACACCCCATTACTCCCAAAAATATATATTAGCCAATTAGCTAATGCTTAGCATTTTTAAAGATTAACTGTTGATGAAGTTGCTCTGTTAAAAGCCAGTTATTTGTGATGTTGTGATTATATTTATAGCTACAGTAAAGGTGATTGGGGGGAAAAAGATTAAAGATGATGAAGTGACCCAGAAAAGGAAAGCTTTAAATTTAATATCAGCTCAGACGCACTGACCCAGAAGTTTTGAGGCCACTTTAAAAGAAAGATTTCCTGCCATATGTCTTACCGAGGAGAGGAAGAAGCACTGGGAAGTTGTAAGGCATGACAAACAGGTTGACACAGGTGAGATTGGTGCTGGCTTTAAGGTAGCCAAATGGCTGTCCCAGGTCATTTTGCTTCCCGCTGCCGTTAACAAACACCTGAGGACAACAAGGAAAATCATGAAGTCACATATCATTTTGGTTATTGAGCTTCAAAATTAACCTTGACCATGCTTCAAGAGTGAGGCTCATTACTAATTCATTCATCAAAAGGTGAAAAGATATTTCTAAATGAAGCTAGCAACCTCAATATTCTGGTTTTCAGTCCCGGAGGCGACAACAGAGACGGTGGAAACAAGCCAACAGAGCTGATGGGTGTGTGAATAATATCGACCGTACCTGCCAGCACATGTGCGGAGACTTCCTTTCCAAAATGTACTGGGTGAGTGGAGATGGCTCCAGTTCGTACTTGTCAAAGGGAAGCTTGTCGATCACCATGGGCTCACAGTCCACACAAGAGAAACGCACCACGGGATGTGCGGTGCGAGGCGGCTGGGAGCAGGAGATGAAGTTGTTAAGACATACTTGACATACTTATCTGTGGTATGTACCCATGTGGTGTCTTTGCAAGAGTAACAGATAATAGAGATCACAGGATTTTGCAGAGTTGGATACTTGATTATATTGGCTAATATTAGACGGAGAAAAACAGGACTGCCAATGAACGAGAGAAAGACAGAAAAATAGGACAGGCTCTGTTCACACATGGTATTTACATGCGTCCTGAATGATCGGATCACAAGTGGACAGCTGTAAGTACAGGTGTGAACGCACTCAAGACGCATTGAGGACGCATTGAGATCCGATCACTCAGACCACATTCAGAGGTGGTCTGGGCCACATATGGCCACATTCTTTTAGCAGTGTGTACGCAAATGTGTCCTGGGCCACATTAAGGACCGCCTACTCAACTGACGTCCCGCTGGGATCAGCGGGGGCTCACTGCTTGTCTGCCTCGCAGCATGGAAACGGCCTCTGTGCTTTACTGTATCCTGTCGGGACAACTGTATTTTATTAAAATATATCTTATTTATAGGCTACATAGTCTACAGACTATCAGACTAGGCACGCAAAGTGTATTATTATCATACTGACGGAGACGTGTCAGTGTTTTTGTTCCGGTGCTTTGCACGGAGCTGACACCCGCCCACCCGCTAGCTCTCCTCCCCGGCTCTCTTAAAGGTCCCATATTGTAAAAAGTGAGATTTTCATGTCTTTTATATTATAAAGCAGGTTTAAGTGATATATAAATACTGTTAAAGTATCAAAACACTCAATCCATGGAGAAATAGACACAGCCCGTATTCAGAAACCGTGCGTTTGAAACAAGCCGTCAGGATTTCTGTCCATTTGTAATGTCACAAATCTACAATATTTAGACCATTTCATAGTTTTAAATGTAAACATACTAAATGTGTCCCAGTTTATTTCCTGTTGCAGTGTATGTGAATGACATCAGCTGACAGGATGTAAACATGGACCCAAGCTGTTTCCTAGCAACGCAATTCCGTTGCCATTCCGTTGAAATGCGCTAAAACGGAGTGTTTCAGACAGAGCATGAATGCAGGTATATTCAGACAGACAGTATGAGAAGAATAATGGGTTTTTTGAACATTAAAGCATGTAAACATGTTCTAGTAGAAACCCAAAATACAAACATGAACCTGAAAATGAGCATGATATGTCCCCTTTAAGCTCTGTACCCCACTGTTGCCTGGCAAAGGCAGCGTTGTCGGACCGCCGGTACAATGACCTCATATGTCGATGTTAATAAATTGTACCCAAATTCACAAATATGTGGGATATTACTACTGACATTCTAAAGCCAGATGTGACCAGACGTATTTACAGCTGTCCACCACACTGTGATCTGAGCACTCAGGATGAAAGAGAAAGCTTGTGTAAAACATCGTCCTTTAAGAGGTAACCTGCAGAATGACACACTAAAGGTGCTGCTGAGATATTTTAAGCCTCTCTGCTCACCAGGGTGGGAGAATTCTGGTCCGGCCAGAAGGACTCTGGTATGGGCCAATGCCCGACTGGAACCCCCGTCTTTGGGTTCGGCCGCACGTAGATGAGTTTGTGGCAACTGTGCCACGGCTGTTGGCTGAAGGACGACACAGGACGACTTGACTCCACCGTGTTGTCTGTAAAATAAAAAAAGACATGATACAAGGAAGAACACATTTCTCAGCCAAATAACACAAACACAAATGTGAATTTGAGAGCAAGTGGTGTCAAAAAAACCCTGAGTCACGGATATGAATAAGCTTTCATTTCATCATTTTATAAAATAGTGTTTAGCTCTCTCAAGTACCTTTGTTTAAAAATATTTTTTTAAACAAATACATGTGACTTTGAATCTCTCCTTTTACCAGTAAAATTATGTGAGTCAAATTATCTCAGAACATTTCTTTACAAGGTCACATTTTTTATACTCCTCTATGTGTGGCTGATCGCGAAAATGCACTCAGTTCTCCTTTTAGTGTAAAACTGCTCTGTGGTGATCCAAGATAAGAAGAATCTCTTCTGCTTTCACCTGTTTTACTGCGCACAGTATACAGTATTTGCTCTAACTTACTGTATGAAATCTGATAAGATTATGTGCTCAGAAACTCACGTTTTTGTTCGCTTGACTGGGCTCTTGAGTAGTGAAACATTATGTGTATATCAAAATGTAATGACTGCTTTTTTTCTTCTGTTCATACATGTTTGTAAGATTCTCCATAACAATTGTGAGGGCAGGATTTGCACAAATGTAAAGTTGTCCATTCAGTGTGCCACTCACCTTCCCCAACGAGAGGCGGATCTGGCCCGGTCTTCTCAAAATTAATGACAACACCACTTTGAACCTTCTGGACCAGAGACTCCAGACACTGGTTCAACATCCTCTGTGTCCGCACACAGTACGATCGCCCTGAGAGAAAAACACAAGGCACAATTATCATATATAATAGAATCAGAATCAGGTTTATTTTGACCAACAATAAAATAAGAATACAATAACAAAAAATTAAATGTCTATATACAAGTCAAGTGTTCTGGAAGTTGTAAACAATACAAATAGTGCAAATAAATAAATACTGGATGGATATACATGGACTGGATGATACTGTACAGTATGTACATGTGAAGATGTCTATATACTGCATGTGCAGTGAGTAGGATTTATATTTACAGTGATAGATGATATGTACATATTACAATATGCACATTAAGTGATGGATGATATGTACATATTACAATATGTACATAAAGTGATAGATGATATGTACATATTACAATATGCACATTAAGTGATAGATGATATGTACATATTACAATATGTACATAAAGTGATAGATGATATGTACATATTACAATATGCATATTAAGTGATAGATGATATGTACATTTTAAAATATGTACATAAAGTGATAGATGATATGTACATTTTAAAATATGTATATAAAGTGATAAATTATATGTACATTTTAAAATATGTACATAACGTGATAGATGAAATGTACACTTTACAAATTAATGTGCATTAAAGACTGTAAATTATAATCTATAATGGCAGGAGCAGATATTTGGTGTTAGAGGGTTATTGACAGTGTATGACTGATTAAGTGTTCATCAGAGTGACGACCTGAGGGAAGAAACTGTTCTTGTGTCTGGTTGTTTTGAACCTGCTGAAACAGGTTGCAGTGATGCTTCCTGCCTGTTTCTCACGAGCACAGACGCACAATGATTCTTAAAATAAATGGTGGTGTGAATACAGGACCCACGGTCGGGGTGCCAAAGTAAGAAAATGCCAAACCTCCGGTGACTTCACACATCTGGGTGATGGCAGACTCATCCGTGGGGACGCTACCGAGCTGCTCTGTGTCCGGTGTGGCTGCTCCCGGCAGCCTCAGCACCAACGCAAACAGACGCTGGTCCCAGCGAAAGGGCTCCTTGGTCAGCTCACTGCCTGCTAGTGGAGAGTTAAGAGGCAGGTGCAGCTACGCAGCACAGACAGGGTAAAAAAAGAAAAGGAGGATGAGTTTATATATGAAAACTGCCACAGGTCACCATTTGCACATTTTTACAAACCCTTACCATTTATTTCATTACACAGTCTGAACAGATCTTAATACTACACGGTACAAAGTAGCACTGCTGCATTTGTTTGTGCTCTCACCTCATCTGGCACCCCAGAGCTGTGTGTAAGCTTGTTCCCATCAGTGATAGTGATGATCACAGACGGTTCGAGGAAGAAGGGGTTACGGCCCTGAGACGGAAACAGTAACATTCAGCAGTTAAATCCAAGTTCAAGCAAACAGTGACCAAATTTATTCTCACTAGACTGCTTTATTTTCTGTAAAACTGTTCTGTGTGTCTCAAAAAGATTCTCCTAAAACATAAAATGAAACTGCAGTAATGGCAAAATACAGGTGTACTATTTAAACAGAGGTCCACTTAAACGCAGTAGTTAGTATGGTATTAGCTTCACACCTCCGATAAGCTCCTGAATACTAATATGAACAGTGTGTTGCAGCTTGTAATCTTTGCCTTGTGTCAGAATGCATCTGTAAGCTGCAGAGCGTCCTTGTGTTACTCATTAAGGACAGAGGCCTCCACCACTGTGTTGTAGGGGTCAGCCTTGTCTAATTCAAACACACACCGAATGCATAAGTAGATTCACACACACCCGATGCACAGAACTTGTGGCACC
Organism: Sebastolobus alascanus; assembly: GCA_916701645.2. Classification (NCBI taxonomy): domain Eukaryota; kingdom Metazoa; phylum Chordata; class Actinopteri; order Perciformes; family Sebastidae; genus Sebastolobus; species Sebastolobus alascanus. The sequence continues at coordinate 777,861 of CAKAOJ020000042.1, forward strand.
ACTTGAGCGTAGTAATCTTTCTCTGCCTTCGAGCAGGGGTTTGCAGAAACGATGTGTGTGAGGAGCTGAGGACAGCGCTACGGTAACTGAGGGAGACGGAGTGGATTAAGCTGCAATCAAAAGTCAATATCCTCCTCTTCGTCTCCAGGTAAAGGAATAAAGAAATGCCAGCTGAAAACTTTGCTACAATCATTATCGAACCATTCATCTATTGAGGAAATGTCCACATAAACTGTATACGTTGGCTGTATCAGAAAAGCCTTGCTTTACACTCAATTACTAGCTGGTATGTCAAAACAAATTTTGTCTTGTGGAATCTATTTCTATTTAAGACAAAAACAAAAAAGCCAAAACATATTCTTGACGATCACCGTAACCTAATTATTAATCGTTTTCATTAAAACAACCAATCCACGACTAAATGTGGCACGCCACTGTATCATTGTCAATCAGGTGTTAAATGTCTAATGTCATCTTTTCAATCTCAACCAAAAATAAAAAGACAGATTAATTTTTTTTTTTTTTTTATACAGTCACAGTATATGATGTGTAAATACTGTGCGTAATGATTAAAATTAGGGCTGCAACTAAAAATGTTTTCATGATTGATAATTTTGCAAAGTATTTTCTCAGTTAGTCTATTAAAGGAACAGCTTGTTAGATCTGGCACTATCTAGCGGTGAGCCTCTCCCATGTGCCAAGTGTTTAAGTGAGCTACGGTAGCCGACGCGAAAACGTGAATGGCCCTCTCTAGAGCCGGTTGTTGTAAGAGTAGTGTAGGTCATTTGGAGCAGAGGTGGGAGGTGAGTGTTGAAGCAAGAGAGAGAGCGGTGGCGGCAACAGGTAACGTTATCAACTCTGGCCAAAGCAGGAAATGTTAACAGTGTTTGGTTTGTCCGTTCTGGGCTACTGTTGAAACATGGCGGTGCAACATGGCGGACTCCATGTAGATATGAACGGCTCATTCTAAGGTAACGAAAACATAACAATTCTTATTGTTATTAGGCGATAACATACAATAAAGAAAACATACTTATTAATATCATATTCCATTTCTGCCAATAGATCCCCCTAAATGTTACACACTGGTCCTTTAAAACCTATGGTCTACAAAATGTCAGGAAAGAGTGACAAATGTGAAAAGGCAATATTCGGTATCTTTGCTTGAAAAACAACTTAGACTAGAGACCAACTTGCGATGGGATCACACCAGCCGCAACGCCAAATCGGGCCAAGTGCGTAAATTGGGGGGGGGGGCCAGTGACCCCCTTCCTCACTTTCCGCCCCCCTACTTCCAGCGCCCTTGCTCGGCCACGCCCATCTTCGAACTCGGCCCTCATTTTGATCTCAACTACACACCTGTAAAGTTTCGTGACTGCATCTTGCACCGTTGCATCACGGTGACAAAATCTGTCCGCAGACAGACATATAAACACGTACTCAAAACCGCCTCTGTGGTAGTTCCCGCTACATGTGTCTCCAGGACCACATTTTGCACATGATGACACACACGCACGCTCCCAGGGTGAGAACAATACCAGTGTCGTTGTTGCGGCTGGTAATGATTAACTAGTTATCAACTGCTGCCAAAGAAATGCGTAATAGCATGTGGGCGTCGACATACCTGTCCGTAGTTGTCGATGCCTGAGACCAGGCGGTTGAGGTTGAGCAGGTCGAAGGCTGTGCGGAGAGCGTGGCCTAATGTAGTCAGCCCAGATGCCTGCAGGTTCTTCAGCTCGCACATGAAGGTGGCATGGTTCTCCTTCCAGCCGGCCTGAAACACACACACGGACAGAGTGCTGAATGGACTGCAAGGTAAACTACTGAGTAGCAGACGAGGCCTGAAGTTACAGAGCATGATGAACAGCCACAATCCAAAATAGATCCACACCCACAGATACCCATACTATGTAATTACAAAGAAAAACAGGACTTAAAGTTTTGTTCACTGACAACCACACACTGAATCATGTCAAGCATGTGACTGCCACCTTTGGTAAAAATGAGTTTATATCTTAGCAACCCATTGATTCTGTGCAACGTGACATAACAGTCACCATAAAATGAGATCAGCCTATGTCAAGCTCTGGAAATGGAAGATAATATTGCTGAAATTCAGGCCAACATTTGAGCTGGTTGCTGTTTAAGAAAGAGTCTAATTTCATACATGAAAAGCATCCAGAAATACACTTCCCACTGTAGCATGTCCTCTGTGACGGAGATATATACTCCCACAGGAGTGGATGTGGGAGCGTAACTGCTCTTGGACTTTTCTCCAGTGGGGTCAAGTACCTTACTACTGCAGCTTCATGCTTAATCTAAGGATGACCTGCAAGCTTACCACTTTCTCTATCAGGAGAGGGGGGGGGGGGGGGAGAGGCTGAAGACACAGAGAGAGAGATGAAGCACCAGTGTCTACAAGTATGCTCTGAATCAGGCCAGTGAGTCGATTTTTGGATTATCATGGGACATCATTCCAGAACGTTGAATTCAGTGGAATTTCAGGGAAAGCTCAGAGTGTTACATGAATGACGTTAGATAAATGTTACAGTCATCACTGACATCATCACTGAGCAGCTGAAGCAACACTGAAGAAACACATTCACATGGGTGTCAGAAAAGTACCCAGACATAGGCCCTTGTGTAGGCCAGTAGAAATGTAAGGCATAGCTTGCACTCAATAATTCAGACTACAGAATATTTCTATTTTCCTCTCACCCAACCTCCTCTCTCTCCCTCTACATCAACAATTTATTGCCTCTGTAACCGTGCAATCAGAGTAGCCCCATTCAGTATAACCTTGTCCTTTCATCATAATCCTCAGTGCACAAAGCAGGCAGAAACAACAAAGGAGAAGGCAATGAAGACAAAGGGAGGAAGAGCTGGAGGAAGAGGAGTTGATGAGGACAGACTTTAGCAGCAATAGCACTTCTTGGATTATTGGGCTAAAATGTTACACACAAGACTACATCAGTGGGACGCGTGAAGCAATGATCTGGACTTGGCGAATACTGCAAGGTCAATGACTGAGTGAAGTAGGAAGCAGCGCATGAATGACAGCAATGGCATCCACTCATAACATTTCTCATGACCCCAGTTCTACAGTAGCAGTATAAAAAGTATGCGATGTTTTAAGTGCTGAGCTCAAAATGGTCCTTGTGGAGGTCAATAAAGAGCCACATATAGCCTGACAGTTATTTTGCTTCTTGCACTGCTTTAAATATTAACACTGAGCAAGACTGTACATTAGTTAATTGAAAAAAAAAAAAAACCTGCGTCAAAAGTAATATATTGCAATAAAAGTATTTGAGAAAAGGGAAGTAGATATACTTAAAAATGGCTTTGCTTATCTACCAAAAGTTAGAGTTACACTAATATATTTCTTGCTTGTATGATAATTAGAAGTGTATCCCTAATGCCTGGGCATATAAAAGAAGAGTGTAACATATTAGAGTATATTATTATATAGTTTGTACTCAGTTATTATGAGATAGACTGTAATATTGTGGCTTCTGCTCTGGTGCTCCTTAAAAAGAAAGCTGCAGCTGTTGGACTGGTACTGCAAAGTACACTAACATTTACAAGTGTATTATAAACAACAAGATATATGGAATTAACTAGTCGTAACAAGTACCTATTGTCTTTGCACAATACTCTGTAACATATGCCTCTGTATCTATCTTCTAAACATCTCACCAGCTACTGCTATTAAAAGATGAATTAATCAATTACTTCCCGGCTCTGGCATGTTGTAATTTAGCCATGAGGCATGCAAACAAAACAAAAAGACTTTTACAAGGAAAGCAAACTATTCTGTATGCCTTCAAGTATTAATGACACGGGGTAGAGTAAGTACAGCAATGCATATTGTGTTGAGAATAGTAGAGTGTTGTTTGTAGACAGTTACACAAGCCAAGAGATTCCCAATACAGACCATCCACTAAGGCACATCAGGGACTTCAAGGGTTTGTGTGGGTACTAAGGATTGTATTTTATTGGGCATGAGAAGCTCAGAGAGATATGTGTGCCAGGTCATAAAACGAGTCAATTGATTACTCGTGAGGATAGCTTTGATGACATGAAACCCCTGACATGATTGCAGTGATTCACAGGTTGTATGTTTGGTTTTTTTGCCTGAGTGTGTGAGTATGAAAAACTATAGTGTTCGTCTCCTGGGCCATTATGCTCATAGTATCGGTATGACAAATAATTATCATATGAATAATGATAATTTTCTTCTAGCGAACTCACATAAAAAAAAAAAAAAACCTCATGATGAAGAGGGCTTATCAACTTTCAGCACCAGACTGGCCAATGGTAATGCGTGGATGATGCGAGGGGAGGAGTGGAGGATGATTGGCGGGCTCTTTGACCAATCCAGACGCTGTACTTTTAAAAAAAGAGCGACGTCACGGGCGATAATAAATCTCCCCCGCCTCCATCTCAACGCCCGAGACTTTTTCTCAAACACAAAAGCAAAATGTCCGCTGGATGGTCGGAGGCAGTGCAGCTCCGGGTTCTGCGGTTTATTTGGAGCAAAAAAATATGCCGTTTTTTTTTCGCCACCGGGAAGCCGGACCCAACACTGACTACAAAACCAGAAGGACAATAAAGTTTCACTGACAGAAAAATACGTTCGACTGGTCAAATGTAAAAAAAAAAATGGTATCATTTTGCTAATTACCTTCACTCCGTATGGTGGATCATCGAATGTAACTAGCATGTACCTGTCGCCTCTACTAGCCGGGTCTCGGGCACGCAGCTGTCAAAAAAAGAAAACCAAAACAACATATATTAATCTCGACCGCTCTCGCCCAAAGGAACCCTAAAGCTCTCCAAAGGTGCACACGGTACTTGCTGGAAAAAAAAAAGTCGGGGGTAAAATCATTCTTTACCTTCATAAAGACCTCAACCGCGCCTTTAGCAACGTCCAGATACGTCGTACCCAAATAAGTGCGCTGATTCATAGAGGCGGACGTGTCTAACAGGAAAAGTAAAATAGGCATTTTAAAATGTAAAAGCCGCGGTGGTATGCTTTTTTCTAAAATTACTGTTCTCCACGTGTGACCTATCGTGCGGCCAAACAGTTCACACATGTGTGTATATATTTGTTATAATAAGCCCCCCCCTCCTGAAGAGGGCCGTCGCCTCTGCTCTCTCCCTATCTGCCTTTCTAGAGCTCTGTCTCGGATCGCGCTGTTCAACTTCTGCTCCGAACCGAACGGAACGCCCCCCTCCCTCCGCTGCCACGCCATTGGCTGAGCCGGATTCCACTTGACCACGCCCCCGTACAATATATAAATATATAACGAGGTCGAGATGGCGTGTGTGTGTATACAGCACATCCGCCTACCAGTTTCAATTGTATGTATGCTAAACGGGCGGGTATGCACAAGCATCATCTATGGTGTATAAATATATTTGATCCTTTTCCACAAAGTAGCCTATCAGTCTGGCTTCAAAACCAGATAACTGATAATGTTGTAGCTGCATAGATCATATTTATAGACCACCTAACATTTCTTGACATTTTTTGCCAATTCCCTCGCATCCCGCCCCCCTCTCCCCCACACACACACACACACAGCCTTTCTCTCTCTCTCTCTCTCTCTCTCTCTCTCTCTCTCTCTGATTCTCTCTCTGTTGTCACTCTCTTGCTGCGTTCAAGGCACCTCAAAAGGTGCGTCCATCCGACACTTAACATAACATAACAAGTTACATGGCCTAACCAAGTCAAAAAAAATATTTAAGTTGGACATTGTTTAAGTCTATGAATCAAGTGTCATACTAACGGTATATGCATGTTATGCTCTAATGACAGAATCAAGGGAAAATGCGCATTTAGGTTAAAAACTGCGAGATAAAAAAAAATACACAAATATAAATAAACAATATATATATATAAACATATTATATAACAGTGGAAAAGTCCCTTTCGCAATCAAGCCTCAAATCATAAAATGCACCGCCTGATCTGCACGTGCTCTCATGAAATTAATAACTCCGACAGCACTTGAAGGCAGCATCGCTGTTACATTAAGGGTATTCTTGATCTGTCCTTTTAACACTTAATCAAAGACCTTACCATTAAATTACAAATTACTGCAAATTCATATTTATTATAAGCTCAGACTTTATATAAAAATAGATTAGAAAAAAATACCTCATAGATTTAAAGGTCAGTGGAAAGTCATAGTAGCCAACCCCAGACACAATGCCTACCTGCAGATGAAGGCCTTATCTTTCCTGGACAGGTTTGTCTGCTTACAGTATACTGCATATAACAATTGCAGTTGTTTTTCTAATTTTCATTTGCTGCCATTGAAAAGGATGGCGGATACATCATTTTCGGAGTGATAACATGCAGATTCAACATCAACCTAAATCTGAATGTATATTTATGGCTTTTACTTTTTTTCTGTCGGTGCCTTGACCAGTGAAACAGCCTGATGATTCTTGATAATCGTGGTGAAAATCAATGCGCTTCATCTATAGTTAATTATGTAAAGTAGCCTAGCTCTAGATATTTGAGCACAATTTTGAGCTACTTTATATGATTAACGGGACTTATCCATTTAGTGCAGTTAATACCTCAAAAGTATTCCACAAATATAGCCTTTATTTGCGTGGTTCGTGGCGTTTATCCGCTTAAACGTTTCCCACAGGGATCGTTTTGAAGTTACAAACATCTTACTCCTCGCTCGGAGCATTTTTTACGTCCGCTTTGTTGACGTCTTGCACGCACACTCTTTCGCCCCTCCGCCATCCCGGCATGCACCGCGAGGTCTGCAGTATATTATTGACAAAGAAAAAAAAAGGGCTGGAGAGAAACAACAACAGGGTGGGAACAGAAGCACAGACCCTGGTGGTGTTTAGCACTAACATTACACCAACCCGTGTGCTGAAAACAAGGTAAAGTCCCGCTCTCAGTTCTGTCTTGAAATGAAACAAGTCTGTGTTTTATTTCCTGTAATGACACTGCGTACAGACAGCGTTAAGTGGCTATCAGCTAACATCTGGGCTTTTCCTAGCCGGCTAACCCTGTTAGCGTTAGCATTACACCATAACGACGTGTTATTACAGTGTCACAGCAAGTTAAACTGTAGGGTTTCATTAGAGGGGAACCAAAGGTATGGTTGAATTTGTCTAAATCTCCCTGTTACTAAATATGTACCCAACACATTAGCATAAAGACCTCATTACGTTGTCATCAACGATTACACTGCAGTTTAAAGGGAGCTTACATTTGAGCTAAACACGAATATAAAGATGCAAGATAATTTAGTCATGGAATAAAATACCCCAGATAATAAAAAGAACTACTTGGCTAAAGCTTTGTTGCTACAAATATAATGAATTAATGGTGATTTTTTATGTGTACAAAGAGAACAAATTGTGTTGCGACACCACGAGTCTTGTTCCTCGAGCTCTACCGTAACCATGTAAACACATGGGCACGTGACCGGCCACATGGAGTTTACTTGATACTGTTTGCCTTGTTGAACTTGAGTTATTACATTTATTAGTTATTAAGTTATAAAATTGAATAAGTACCATTAATGTAATTGTCCCTCTCTCATTGCTCTGCTCTGTCTTTAACCCTTATTGAATTCATCTCCTCTGGCTGAAAAACAAACAAACAAATACTTTATCTAATAAACTATATCCCATTAAAATCCTGCATTCCAAGTTAGTTTAAAGAAATATATGTTAGCAATTAAATGTACAGTTCTGATGAATGGTTCCTTTCAGATCTAACTTTATTACACCCCACACTCACCTGCCATAGTAATTCAAAGTAAGATTTTAAAAAGTAATAGTAGTGGCATCAATAAATAGAAGTGACATATCGATAAAAAAATAGGTGGCATATCCTGCTACTATTGCACTTTATAAAGATATTATTGCACATATACAGTTATTGCACATTTCCTTATTTAAAAACGATCCCAGCTTTAGTCCTGTGGTGTGGGGTGGGGTGTGATGATGTCAGTGGGATGTGGTGGTGGGGACTTTTGGTGGAGTTCAGTTCAATGATGGCTCTGGGGTAGAAAGTTTCCAGCAGACATTTTGCTTTAGAAGCTTTGGAGCCTGGAAGTGCGGTTCTCTAACGCCCTGTAGCGCCTAGTCTGTGGCAGCACAGACAAGAGATGGAGGAAGCGTGATATGAAGATGTCTTCCAGTAAGGGCGGGGGAAGTCCAATTATTTTCTGGGCTGTGTTTATGACTCTCCGGAGAGCTCTTTTGTCTGCTGCTGAACAGTTGGCATACCATACTGTAATACAGTATGTCAGTACACTCTCTATAGAGCGGTGGTAGAAGGGCACAAGCAACTTCACAGACAGGTTAGTCTCCTTAGGAAATCAAGGCGCTGTTGAGCCTTTTTTAACAGAGCAGTTGAGTTAGCTACATATTTGAGGTGGTTAAGAAACTGTGTCAGCATTGTATAGTTTATCATCATTCATTGGCATTATTATTATTATTATACAGTGAATTGTTGTTTTTTTAAACTCACAAATATCAATGTCGGTATTGACCTCAAAAACGCAGTATCAGTTGGGCTGTAGTTGAAACCTTGGAAGTGTATTGTATTTGTCACATGCAAAATATTAAGTTGCAAAGTAACTACAAACAACAGCAGCTGGATACATAAATGGAATAATGAATGCAATATTTCCTCATGAAATGTAGTGGAATAAAAAGTGTCACAATATGTAAATAAGCGGCATGCCAGAGCCTTTTATTATTCATCACCTGTGTCTCTTCACAGTACCACGTCATGGCCCTGAGGCGATGAGAGCGGAGAGTGCCATTTTCACCTGAAGGGAGCTCGCACAGCGTGATAGTTTGTGGAGAGAGGCGTGGGGGGGCCCAGGCAGACTGTGGACGGGGAAGGGGAAGAGCTCAGCTGGAGCCAATGCAGCAGCAGCATCGACAGCCTGAGCTGGTGGAAGGAAGCCTTCCCGTGTTCGTGTTCCCCACTGAGCTCATCTTCTACGCAGATGAGCAGACGTCTCACAAGCAGGTGCTCACCCTCTACAACCCCTATGAGTTCGCCCTCAAGTTTAAAGGTCAGTTGGTACAATCTACTGTATTTGGGTTTCCATGTATGCTGTACCATTTTTTGTTATAGATTATTTCGATAATCTGTGTAATTCTTTTCCTTTTTTATCAGTGCTGTGCACAGCGCCAAACAAGTACACTGTGGTGGATTCCACCGGAGCTGTCAAGCCACAGTGTTGTGTTGACATGTGAGTTTGTTTTTGTGTATATGACTCATTATATTTTCATGAGGTGGTAAAGCACTAAAGGGACTACATTTCTGATCTATGAGCTTGTTGTTCCCTGTGGATTCCCATCCATGTTTTTATCGTTTATTGCTTACTTTGCTAAATATTAACTGTTTATACAGTTGACTTTCCCATCTGGTCAAGTAAGGAGTCGGTCTAATTTTCTATTTCCACACAGAGTAATCCGACACAGAGATGTGCGCTCATGCCATTATGGGGTGTACGACAAGTTCCGGCTGCAGGTGTCGGAGCAGAGTCAGCGAAAAGCTCTGGGTCGCAAAGAGGTGACAGCCACGCTCCGTCCCTCGGCCTCACAGGAGCCGCCCAGCCCCCGGCCCCAAGATGAGGAACGCAGAATCAAAGAGCAGTTTGCAGACAGCGAGTTCTTTGAACAGACTGCATTTCAAACAGGTAGGATGAAGAACTGCTGTGTGTCTGTTTTACCACTAGATGGAGCCAAATGCTCATAAAATCAAATTGAGGAACTTTTTGCTGTTTACTGAACATGATACGTTACATTGCTTTTTGTGGTCTATGAACATACTTATCTACCTACCTATCTTATCTAGTATATAAGAAAAACTATTGGGCTCACAAACATAGTATGGCAATAATAACATACAGGTTGTAATCATCTTCATATTTGATCTTGTAGCAAGATAGGTAGGTGTATACCATTTGTCTTTTTTTGTTGCTACCATGTTAACCGGCTTCCTGTTCAGATCTTTTTGTATAAATCAAAATGTTAATTTTATGTACTCAAAGCAGTAGGAAGAGAATCGTGCAGGTAATCACTCTCAGGTTGTCATTTAAAGTTGAGGTACAAGACAAGGCCTCATTGCGTACAAGATAAAATGTATTTACATTTTATGCATATGCTGTTACTGCATTATTACCAATACATCAATACTGAAGTGGTTCAGTATTTACTGTTTACTTGTAGAACTTCAATGATTAATTGATTAAGTTGTCGGCTATTAAATTAATCGCCAACTATTTTGATAATCCATTCATTGGTTTGAATAATTTTTTTAAGAAAAAAACATTTTAAATTCTCTGATTCCTACGGAGCACCCCGCTCCCCCCAGACCCCAAGGAGAATTTTATTAACTCGTTCCCTCAAGTTAGTATCTCGTTCCCTCGAGTTAGTATCTCGTTCCCTCGAGTTAGTAACTCGAGGGAACGAGTTACTTCATAGAGCACTTCTTCCAATCATTCCTGACAGGCCACGCATTGCTGATGTACGGAGCCCCCTAAATGATGTACTGCGGTAAAGTTGGAAAGATATGGATAGATTCAAACTTCCTGGAATAATAACTCATAACAGAAACGTTGTTAAAACACAAACAACGGCTCTTTCTAACCGTAGTAAGGTACACAACGAGCTACAACCTCATTTTAATCACAACAAGCCGTCCTCCGAGCTGGACACATAACATTGGTCTCTATGCGCAGCCGGCTGTCAGACGAGTGGTCAGGGACGTCTACAAAGTGCAAGGCCGAAAAGAGAAAAATATTCAATAACTTCAGTATTATACAGTGTAGTACCACCAAAATTACTTCACACATCAATGATCTCCTCATAGTTGTACTACAACACTTAGTTTGGAAAAATATGCTTTTGCATAATTTTGGTGAATTTTTAATGGGAAAATATTCAATAACTTCCCTTTTATAAAATGTAGTGCCATCAAAATGTCTTACTTAGTTTAAAAAGATGTGTGAAGCCTAACTCGTTCCCTGGAGACACTAACTCGAGGGAACGAGTTAATAAAAAAATTCTCCTAGGGGTCTAGGGGGGCTCCGTAGATTCCAGCTTCTTAAATGTGAATATTATCTGGTTTCTTTACTCCTCTATGACAGTAAACTGAATATCTTTGAGATGTGGACAAAACAAGACATTTGAGGATGTCATTGGGCTTTGGGAAACACTGATCAACATATTTCACCATTTTATAGACCAAACATATAATCGATTAATCAAGAAAATAATCAACAGATTAATTGACAATCAAAATAATTGCATAGTTATCATTTCATTAGCTTCAATGTCATAAAACCTATCTTAGGGTTATTAAGCTAAAACATTCTTGGAGCTCTAGCTTCTTCCCTCTTACTAAAGTTCTGCCTGGTGATTTTCAATACATCTTGTATTGTCAACAACATATCTTGTGAAAAGAGCAAATGAACAATGAATTGATCGTAACAAGTATTGTCTAAAAGCACCAGCATCAGTGAGCCACATGTCTGAGCTGGGTATCATCCTCCTGCATTACCATGAACACACACTGTAGTTTATTTTGAGTCAATCCCACATACAACGCCCTGCAGCTGTAAATACTAAGTAAAGAAAGTAGTCCCTAACAAATACATTATTTACTCCTGTTTGCTAAAAACAACAGTGCCCAGCTGTTTTAGAAAATCATTTAGCCTTTTTTAAGCAAAAGTAAAGTACATTCCTGTCCCATTATTGCAGATTTATGTCTTCAGTAGTAACCAATGTGCTTGGGGCTAAGAGCCACATACGCATTGTTGATTTTGGTCTTTTTCATGGGATTTGTTTACACCCTTCTGATCGCAGTGTTCGTGCATGTGTGTGTGTTTAACAGAGAGCCGTCCTGTTGCTGGGGGCCCCAGTCTGCTGACGGTGCTGCTTGGGCTGGTGTGTATGGCCGCCCTGATGCTCCCGACCCTGGGGGAGCAAGAATCTACTGTGCCTCTCTACCTCCACTTAAGTGTTAACAAGAAACTTGTAGCTGCTTATGTTCTCGGTAAGTAAAAAGAAAAGAAGAATCACAGAAACTCATGCAGTTGGCAAGAATGAGGTTGCGTTGTGTGTTAAAAACGTTAAAGAGGACCTATTATGCTTTTTCTCTTTCCTTTAGTGTGTTATATAGTTTTTTGTTCATGTAAAAGGTCTGCAAAGTTACAAAGCCCCAAAGTCCACGCCAAAGGGAGATACTCTCCCCCACAGAAACCCTGCTCCTGAACTGCCTGAAACTCCTCTCTTGAAGTCACGCCTTTTCTCCTGCAACGTGGTGATGTCACCAATTAAGACATTTACATAATACCTGCCTAGCGGCTAGTTTGGCACTCCCTCAAACAAAGTTGATTAGAGCGAAACTCGAGCGGAGCAGAAAACTCAAAATACAAGTATGTACCTAGAAATAAGCATAATAGGTCCTCTTTAAATGCGAACTACAATTCTATTGTTTATGAAAGAGTTTGTGCTGGAGTATATATATCCTCTGTTTTGTTTTTAGGTCTTCTTACGATGGTCATCCTACGCACATGAAGTGGCGTGAGTGGAGAGGAGGAAGAGGGAAAATGATCTCAAGAAAAAGAGAACACCCTCACACCGGAGGCACTGCTACGCTTCAACGAGTACAGCTGACAGCAGGGGGACGCGGTACTTACTCAGTTCACCCCGTCCCCTGAAAAATACATTATTAGTATACTTGTTTTCAAATCCACATATTTGTGTTAATACATAAACTGACACAATGCTGAAGCAAACGGCGGAGTCCTCCAGTGTTTAGGTCAAAGGAGTGGTAGGTCCCCGAGCAGGGCCTGTGAAGAAACATGAGGCCATTCAAAGTGTTGTTTGACCTCATATTCCTCGTGTCTGTATTTCTATTGCCATTATGTACCAGAATGTGGTTAACTTGAGTGTGAAGGAATCTACATGCAAACATTATACATGTGTATATAAAGCCATTAAAATTTTTGTTATGGTATTCACCTGTAACCATCATTATATTGATGTTTTAAAGCATTTTTTTAGTGTAGACGCTGAGGACTAAATGCAGTTATTTGCATGTGTGGATACATTACCTGGATGAGTTTTTAAGATACTTTTACATGTCACCAAAGGAAAGATCTTCTTTTGAAGACAATGGTTTGTTCACAGTACTATATCAATGCTCCATTTAATAAAGTCTGGATACAGCTGTCTAGTATAAAATGTACAGATTAGGTTATTTTGTATACTTAAGTTGGGTCCGGAGGGTGTAGAGCACATAGCTTGAGGCCTCCAGTTACGTTACTGGTCTCCCTTTGGACTGTATGTTATCAGGTTTGACAAGTGAAAACTCGATTTGCCACTGCTCGCATACCATTTGTTTCCAGAGCCGAAAATAAGGTTTAGTGATATCCTACGGTCGCCCTGGGTGCAGTGTTAACTAGGGCTGTCCCGAATACTATTTTTTGGGGCATCGAAGCTTCGGTGAGTAATATTCAAAGGTATTACAAGCTCTGTTTCACGGCGCTGCACAGCAAGCTGACATGTTCTTCTGTCTGCATTTCCATCGTTTCAGTCCGGGACAGTGCTCTACACACAACAAAACAGCCATATCCGTCTGAGAATAACTATTAATGAATGTTGAATATGAATAATGTTATGGGACTATTCCTTATTCCATGGGCTATTTTGGGATTTATACATTATTAATACATATTTGTATATAAACAAAAACCGAAGCATTCGAATACTGATTTTGAGGTTGAATACCATGGCAGCGGTTGAAGCATTTGGGTCAACTCTAGTGTTGATTTTTTAATTTTATTAGCGTGTTTTAGTGCCCCGGACAAGAAAAAAATCCTCTTGGAATATTCAAAACAACTACACGCAGAATAATAAAGAAATAATTTATTTAGTCCTGATGTCCGCTACGATTGCAATCACAAAAGACACAAGCATTAGGCAAGATGTGAGCCAGCTTGGCAGATTACAGCCTTTCCATTGCAGTCATACAGATTTGCTAAAGTCATGCCCCGAACACTTTAGAAAATGACTGAGAAAAAAATTATTTGTATAAAGGAAAAAGAAAAACTGCAACCAAGCTTTTTCTTTAAATTAAAGGGCACACTTCCATAAAATGATTTACAATCACTTCCTTTTGTACATACACATTAAAGGCTAGAGAGCCATGAATGGGTTCAGGTGTACATGTTACACAGGGGATATGGACACTGGGGCGATGACTGTTGAAAGCAAATTTAGGTGCAAAACAAAAAAAAAAAAGTCACAGTACAGGCTTAAACCTTTACATACTGCATTCTCTGATCTTGTTTTACAAGGAAGTCAAGTTTCACTTCTGCCCCGCTCCCACACGGGTGGAAACTTCGCAGGATTGAGTATCCTGAGGAAAAAAAGCTATTTTAATAAATGTAACCACAGCAGAAACAGCAGTCTCTTTACTCACAATGTGATGGTGCCTTTTAGTTTGTTCTGCATTTTGCAGCAGTCAGTTGATGGCTGTAAACACAAACGGTTTACTTAAACTGGGGATAGAAACCTATCGCCATCCAATTCTTATAATAAACTTTTTTTTCTTCATAAATAAAAACATTTCCCCGGTGGAAAGAAAACTATCATTTCTATACTCTGCTTATCTACAAAAACCTCCTGACAAAAACACAGGATACAGAGGAACCTTTAGTGTTGAGAGCACAACAGTGATGACCATCTTTTCTCATCCACGATGAACTGCAGGTGCTCATAATAGGAAATTAAAGGGCAACTACGCCCATTTTCAAAAATTCATACGTGTTATTCCTATGGTCTAAGACAGTCCAAAAAAATATTAGTAAACATGAACAACTCTCTCCCAAATCCAAAATCTAGTGATAGAACTCAAGCTTGTGATGTCATAGGGTATAAAGTGAGGAGCTGCTCAGTAGACAATGAATGGGAGAGATGTTATAGATGACACTGAGAGCACCCAGAGAAATGATCTGAGTATATGGGGACATTTTCTGTTTCACAGCAGACAACACTACAATAGAATAAAGCTAATTTGGGTATAAAAAAGAAAAACATTCTGTGGGACCACAAAATCAGTCTCTCATTCTTTGTCTATGTAGCCGCTCCAGACTTTTTATACCCTATGACATCACATGTTTGAGACTTACTTCTCTGGTTTCTGGCTTTGAGAGAGAGTAGCTCATGTTCACGCATATTGATTGAACTTTCCTAGACCATGGAAATAACATATTGGAATTCATAATTTAGGTGGTGTTCCCCTTTAAAGTTGCAGCAAGTCATGGGGAAGGCATAAAAGCCAAACTGAAAAAAAAATCACCACAGTTAATAGCCCGTATCATAAAAATATTATGAAAATCTGCTGAAAACAACTTCTCTTACAGTATAACAGTAAGGAAATCTCCATGGGTGTACCCCAAAAGTAGTTTATGTTCCTTTACAAAGAAAACTTCCGCTGTTGAAGATCTGTGCCCACATTCACCTCGCAGCCAATCACAAACTTAAAACTATGTACGACACCTGACAAGGTTAATATGTACATAATTACAAACAAAGCAGGAAAACAATAAGTTAAATATTTTCTTACAAAATCTGCAGACTGTGTACATACAAAGGCTTGTGGACAGAAGTTTTCCAGCACAAAAATGGGTGAAATGTACACATCCAAATAGTCTTTTTTTATGTCCAGTGCTCAATGTCTCTCTCCAGTGAGGGGAACTGGTAGGACAGAAGCATAGAAAAGTTATGAACACAATATCACTATGAAGCCAAGCACCATCCAAGATCCTCTACTAGCAGCTGGTGCTCACAGTGTCTTCAGTCATTCCTAGTTTTCCTAGGGGCTTATCTCTTCCACACTAAACTCATCCATGGCTTTCATCTCCTTAATTCAAACATATCTAGACCCTCCGAAATGTAGCCATGAAAACAGCTGCTCAGAAACAAACATGGAAGATTTCACCAAATCTAAGCGATGGTGAGATGGAGGGTCCGAGAAGGAAAACCGATTCCCCGGAGAGAGGCTTTTTGGCGCCAGTCCTTTTATAGTGTCTCTTGTTATCCCATGCTCACTTTGGAGACAAATCCTGGAGGGAAGCGAAGGGCGAGTTGCTGGACGACGAGGGCGACACTCCCTCCATTTTGCCAGGCGAGTCTGTGGAGGATTCGATGCTGCTGAGGCTGCCGTCCAGCAAATCTGGAGAGTGACTGAAGGAAAAAGGCTCGGTCAAAACCGAGTCTGTGGCTGGACCGTGTATGGTCAAGTCTGTGAATTTGTGGCTAAATTGTTACACAAATAGTCAGTGGTCACGTCTATAATGTTAAATCCAGCAGTACATGTCCACCAGGTCCGGCGAGGACACTAGGGGACGCGCTGCTCCACTCAACCGGCCGATCAAGCGGTGACGTGCCCTCTCAATGCACGTGATTGGTCCCTGGTTTTCTGCTTGTCGTTTCAAACAGGAAACAACATGGTGGCCTGCTTATAAACTTTATTATTCCGTCTAAACAATCCACCAAAATCTACTTCTGGAAACATTTTAAGCGAGAAACAGGCTATACCACTGCTGAATCTCGTTTCAGTTAAGCACTAGATCGACTAGTTTGACAACTTGGTGCAAGTTTCGGGAGCCGGACGCCTCGTTCTGGTCGGGCCCATTTGCATGAAGAGCAACGGCCAATTTGGAAACTCCAACACGACCAATCGTGTAACTTCATCAGTCAGTCACTCAGTGACAGACTTTTGCATTTGTAGGGCCAAAAAGGCAAGTTCAGCAAGACTGCAGGCTGTCATGATAGTGACTGTGGCAAACATCTGCAGTGTTACAGTCTATACTTTCACTCTGGGGGAGACAGCTAATGAAAATCCCACATTTTATTCCATTATTGTAATATTTTCTCCCTATTTTAAATTAAATCACTTTAAAGCAATGCATCTACATAAAAAAATATTTTACTGCAACGGTCCTGACATTGAAAGTCACGCATAATAATAATACATAGCCAATTTAGTAATGCATTAATGTCATGAATGTCTGTATATGACACTGTATGCTGATATTCACTACTGGGTGAAAAATACAAAGTAGAACATTTTTGCACAGCAACAAGTTTGGTGCAGTTGCTCAACAGTAAGAGGAACCAACTACAGTACATCAATCAATACATGGTGAAGAGCAGTTTTCCCACCATTTTCAATCTTTTTTTTTTTTTTTTTTACAGATGATAATCCACCAACTTCCCTTTGCGTCACCTAAACCTGAAGAAGTTGGCTGAATCCTCATCTAAACCGTGTGCTGTTGAACAGTTCTGACAGTCTTACCAGGAACTGAGCTCTGACAGGTTGGAGACATCAGACGACAGCATGGTGGTCGTACCCTGGAAGAGCCTCTTAGGCTGACTCTCTGTCTCCATCTCACCTGCAGAGTAAAATGACCCTTACATTTAGACATTTGCTCTAAAAATGGGACAGTCGGATGAAATGTTGCAATCTGAGATAGTATAAACAACAGATCTTATCAGTTCATTATCAGAGCCAGTGCAGTCTCCAATAGTTAATTTAATTACACATTAAATGTGATCAAATCCACAAGGGAAATCAAGTGAACTATAAGTAGAGTCCAAGAAAAGCACTTAATTAGATTAGATTATAATAAGATTATAATATCTGAACCATTATGTAATAACTGTTCAACCCGTGGTTTAAGGTCTGAAGAAGGTTCCTAAAAAAGGACATTATCAAGCCGAGTGATGTTCAGGAATAACACAAAAATATATATTTTTAATGTATTTTGAATTGGCTTTAATACTGGAGTGACTCTTTGAATAGAGGAAACTCCATTTACAATATACTGCCAATATTCCCCTATTGCCTTTAATCTATTTAAGTCTGAATTCAATACCGTGAATTTACAACAGATCACTTCCATCATTAAATTAAGGCTCTTGTGGTAGAATCCAAAACGATGTAAGAGGAAAAAATATTCTCAAAGCATTAAGAATTTCAAGACATGCTGGATAACTCACCTTTGCGTTTCATTGGCCCAAGTATGCTGGCTCTGATGCAGTTGATTGGGCTTTGACTTCGTCGGCTAAGGAGCAGAGAAAACACACTTTGTCAAAACAGTATATTTTAACCAGTATATTTTGAAATTCAGCCACAATCGGTGACCATCAGCAGTTACAAATGCACCTGTACAAAATCTGTCATCTTAAGATTTGTCATACAGATAAAATGATTATAGTTTAAAGTAAAAGTTAAGGCAATAAAGTAGTTGTAAAGTGCATAGAAATCGTCTTTTACTACCAAGACTGGCAAAAGGAAGCTAATTTTATGCCACATGGGAGACATTACAGTCAAACTGGAGGCAGCTGGTGCTACTGTAGTCTCACAGCAAACTGAGATGTTCATCAAATAGTCTCATTTAGAACAAGAGTAAAGTAACAGTAGATTATACAGTTATTATCTGCAGTGAAGACTTATTGCTCACCTGAAGCGTCGTGTTGGGCTGGGTATCGGGCTGGGTGTTAGGCCATTGCTGCTCACAAGGATTTGTAGTGAAGGAGAAAAACACTGCTGCTCGCAAGAAATAGAAGAAAGACGAGATTAAGAAAATACTCTGACTATTGTTGCTATTGTGTTAGTATATCTCAGGAAAAACCCAATTGACAACATTTTGATTAACTGTGGCATGTTTAAATCTTTTTCCCCCAAAAAAATGCAGCAAAAAAGGGAAAGTATCAGATGTAAAGAAGTGTTTCTACACACAAACACTGGTGTGGCTTGCACTAAAGTAAAGTTTTTGAAGCTGCAGCAAACTTAAAGAAACTAATTTACACAAAAAGCTCGACAGGAACAAAGCTTTGTGGTTTTTCTACTGCTGATAAATTACTTCCTGCATGCTGCCACACAGACTTTCATTCATCAATCTGATTCCAAGTCGTTAGGAAAATCAGGTTACAGCAAACCACGAAAATACTTAAACCACTATCTTCATCCGTTTGGTCACAGGATAATCAGGTTATGTGCATATAAACACACTGAGGTCAGATGTACCTTTTTTCCTATCCCTCTGGTTGGAGATGGTGCAGGCGACACAGGCACAAAGTCGATGCGCTTTGGAGACGAAGATGCCGACTTCTCGCAATCGTTGTCACTCTGAGAACACACGATAACCAAACACATTAGTGGCTATGTCATCTTACATTGTATCTCTACAGTACTATGTAGTTAAAGTCATTCAAATACAGTGTTGGAGTATTATACTACCGACTCAGCCTGACCTTGAAAGACTGGTGGCCCTGTTAACTCCAAATGTTTATCTAGCATGTTTGTACTTGTCCACACTCTTCATTGATCGAGAGGCTAACAACGGCTCAGGGCCAAAACATGCAGTGGGAAGGCAAAACAGAGCTGACTTTCAAGGATTCAGAGCATCAGAACACATCAACAACACTGGTATCACTGGTGGGGGTTGGACAAGCTGTAATCAAGAGGCATTCTTTACCAGACTGAGGCTTTCTTCCCAGGACTGACTCATTTGCATGGCGGCTTGAACCTCCCTGTGTGAAACACAAAGGGAATAAGTTGATTGCCTATCAGCATTTTACCAATAACAAAGCAATAATTAACACATCTCTTTGTCAACCAACTGCATTCGTAAATACACAGCAGCTTACCGCTCATGGGCAGTTTCTCTGTTCATCACGTCGACACCCTCCTCCTGCAACAACACAAAAGAGGGTTAATGGTTTTAAGTCTTGATTCACCAAGTCATCTTTTCTGAATTACATCACGTATTCTTCAATCAGATTATTCTCTCATGCCAGTGCAGTAAGGCCTAATTCTGACTTTAAGGTACAACTTTAATCTCCTCTCAAAAGCTAAAACTGAATTGTTTTTCATTTCACTCATGGAAATTAAATTCAGCGAGTCCAGAGCAACCATTTTCTCTCTGTTGGAGTCCGATACTACCAATTGATCAACTCTATAAGATCGATGGCCCTGTGGACTCCAGAAAGTGTTACTCTAGCATGTTTTTTTAGACACCATCACTCCCTATGGCTTGAGAGGGAGACAGCGGTCTGACATGCTCCTTTCTCAACATGAAACAATTCCACACATGTAGAAAACAACACTTCCATTTTCTTACTTGTTTTATCTGATGAAGTCTGGTGCTGGGGACGCGAACTGGTGATGAAGGGACCTGTAAGAAAGGATGCATGTGGAGAAGTCAATGCAGAATAATTCAGACCCACATTACCTGAGTAAACATGTGTTTTAATAAAGTATTATACCATGTTTGGCCTGTTGACAACTGTAGTGCTATTTCTCCGGCTACGCAGGACCTCTCTCTGGAACACTTGGGAGTGATCACTGGAATGATAAAATCACAGAACAACCATGTGTCACGTATCTTCTAACCATGAGGTCACTGTAATGTAGTGACTTCAATGTGTATGAGGAAAAAGGATAAACAACAATCACTGAAATATTATGCAGTCAATTTGTGCAACTGTGTCATATTGTAGAAACCTTAAGCCATTTATCATGGGTGCACTGTTGGATCGTCTCAATTGTCCATCACTCTGAACTAAGGAAGATGGGATTTCCAGATCCAGCTCCATCTTTTCTTGTGGCAAGAATCCTGAATTGTTCATCTCGCTAGCTAACGCTGCCCGCCACCAATTCATGAACTTAAAATGGCTTACCAAGCTCAGGGGGTTTACATTGTTGCTCTCTAAACTTTGCTAACTTTACATGTTTTGAAGAAACATCATCAAACAGGCAACTGCGCTAACGTTAGACAAACCAGCAAACGAAAGGTAACGTTAGTTAACTCACTCCGAGGCCCTGTCGTCTGTACAACTCAAGCAAATTAACCCTGGTTTCTCATAGCAACGCTATCTCCATACATTGTTCATATCACAGCTATATGGTCAGCCAGGACTGGCCTAAGCTAACGTTATGACCAGTCACCAACTCTCCTGATGGATGGTTAGATTGCCATGGCTACATACCGCACAATGCCCGGTACCTCCTGGCTACCGACCCGTTAGTCTGCTGGTGCAATGCAGCAGCAGCGAGTTTCGCATGAAACGCTGCTATGCTAAACTAGCGCTGCATTTTAGCGCGTTAAATTAGCTACTGTTAGCCAAACTGACCAGCTGCTAACTTTGAGTGCAAAACAAAAGTCCAACGTAAATGATGTTAATGTAACGACACTGTTACTAAGAGATTCTCATAACGCGAGCTTACCTTCTAGCTAATGTAAGCCCAGTGTTGTGCTAAACTTCTCGCTAGCTAGTTTGAGCCACAGCTAAAAAGCCCCAGCTACTTAGCAAGCTAGGCTAACTCGCTATGTTAGCATTAACGAGCCGATAGCCACAGAGTCCACAGAGAGGCCGGGTCGACATTTCCCTACCTAAATGTTCCTCCGTCGGACTGAGAGCGTCTACAGCTCGCAGAAGTAAAGTAACCTGTGCCTGTCGCAAAAACTACTCGCTCTGCAATTTCGTTTTTCGTTCCTTTCTTGCAGGGCGCCGCCGAGAAATGAAGCAGATCTGAGCACACAGAAGCTAGGTGAGGTTATGTTAGCTGCTAACAGCGAACACCACGCCCCCTTTAACCTTAGCAACCCCCTGTCCAATGAAAGAGCTTCATTTGCCGGCGTGCTCAGGCGGGATGTGGCGAACTGCATCCTTTGGCTCACGGATAAAACTCTTTACATTCACTCCACCAGTAAAATGTTTCATCACACAGAGTAACATGACAAAGTTAGCTGTATCAAATTGTTTTTTTTACCTGGACTCCCGACATCTTTTGTTCGCAAGAGGCCCAATGCAGATAACTCCAGGAGGATTGAGGTGTGATTGTTCTGGTAGATTTTCTGTTCATCAGGTTATTTACAGCAGCCAATCACGCCGCTGTCCGTATTGTCATACACAAATAACTTAGCATAATGCTAATTATTATCATGCCACTTTTGGGCGTTTACAAGGTGTATTTAATCCCATTAAACCTACTCAGACTATTCATAGTGTAGGCTATGTGAATCAGATTAAAACACGCAAATGTGACCATTAATCAAGCTCTGATCAGTAGATGTTTGGTGTTTTCAGTAATAATATAAATAAGACGATAAACCATTTAATTTTTATAAAAATTGTATTCCCATATTCAAGATTTCTTGATTTGCAAATCACCCAGACTATCAGTATAAATAGTCACAAAATACAGGGATCAAATTCAAATAATATCACATAATAATTGGTCTTATGAAAAGTGTGAGAAATATATGCTTTGCAATCACCATTTGTTCAGAAAGAAAAATGGCCTTCAGCAAGCAATTTATTTCAGTCAATTGATTAACCTTTTCATCCAGGAAAGTTGGGAGTTCTGTTAGATCCTATACATTACAAATACTGAATCACTTAATACATTTTTTGGGGGGAAGTCATTTATCTGCATCACTACTGCATTTACCAGTATTTCCACTATCAATTGGTGAGAAATTATTTCAATGTTCCAAGTATTTGGTGTTATATTGTATACGAAGCATGTAGTGAATCCACTAGTCACAGGAGGGGTGTGAACATTTAATTGCGGTTATTAAAAAATTCAGTTGACACTGGTTTACAGTGATGGCACAATTGAGTGAGAGCATTTTATATAGTAGAAATGTAAAAACAAAAAAAGCTAGTTATATTGTGTCTGATTCAATGACATATTAGGTTAATACAGTTTAAGTATTTCAAACATGATTGAATAACTTTTAACTTCAGTTTAAGTATCAATTGAACATTTACACCAATACATATTTTCCAGCATAAGAAAGATCTCAGTCTGAACAAAGCATCCATGCATCTTATTTAAAAAAAAAAAAAAAAAAAAAAAAAAGATATCATTA
This sequence comes from Sebastolobus alascanus, assembly GCA_916701645.2. Taxonomy (NCBI): domain Eukaryota; kingdom Metazoa; phylum Chordata; class Actinopteri; order Perciformes; family Sebastidae; genus Sebastolobus; species Sebastolobus alascanus. Next base: position 800,822 of record CAKAOJ020000042.1, read on the forward strand.
ACACTCATAAATAAGAGGATATTTCATCTTCAGCATATCTATGTGTTTAATTAGGGACAGCAGCCAACATACGTGTTACTTTTCTACACAATCTAGCATAAGAAAGTATTATCACACACACCACAGTAACACAGAAATGCGTTTTGTCCCGAATATATACATATAGATTTCAAGAAAATATAACATCCATCCATAAGTGCCCATAAAATAGCTATTGATAATTCAAGGTAAAAGTAGAATTACAATAAAAAAAAAAAAAATTCCATTTAATAGGAGGTTGTCAAATAAATTATTCCATTAATTAAAAAAAAAAAAATCAGTTTGGGGGCATAGAAGGTGAAGCTGGTCTCCATGCTGTTTAACCTAGACGTGGTTCTATCTAAGACAATTGATTTTCTCCAAAGTTGAATCTGTGTGTGTGTGTGTGTGTGTGTGTGTGTGTGTGTGTGTGTGGTGGCTAAAACAGGCAACCGTCAGGATTATCACTCTAGCAGTGTATCCTCAGGGATCCTGAGCAGGCCGAGGAATTTTACGACATGAATATGAAGTGATAAAATCTCAAATGGACAGCAAAAGGAGACGATAAAACCATACATTGAAAAACTGTTCCGAAGTGCTCTTCATGCCTTGTACTTCTCCTTCCCCGATTCACTAATGACGCAGATATGCTGAAACAGAAAAGGATCGATGAGTGTTGCAGCATATTATTGATTCACGTCTGTTGTCCTGAGGCCTGTACTACGAAGCGAGTTCAGCATACCCAGGGTGTCTTCTCGTTATCTGGCTTAACTAACCCTAACAAACGTGATCCCGCTAAGCGGTCCTACGACGCTGGTTATCAACTCAGTAAATCAACCCAGGGTTTCTCATTCTGGCTGCGAGCGCGTTCACATGAACGGGGGCGGTGTTTGTTAGCATGTGACCAATCACGGACATGGACAAGTCTACAGACTTGCAGACAGAGATGCAGAGCGGCACATTTTACAAAGGAAGAGCAAACTATATTAGACAAATACGAAGAAGTTAAACACATAATCCAGACTAAAAGTAGGAATAACAGCTGGCAAAAGAATGACGATGTGTGTGAATGCGTAAATCAACAGATTTATTAATTTAACGGAACACTCAAAAGTCAGATATAGTCATCTAGATGGGGCAGTGATATAAATTTCTTTCAGAAGTGTTATGGATGAATAGACCACACTTCTTTATGCCCTGTGACTCATGAGAGGCGTGCGTGGAACAGACTTGAGAGCAAGTAAAAAAAAAATATATATATATAAAAACATAATTCAAAGTGGTAAGCACCCACAGCATAAAGCCAACTGTGCTTTCTGAATTTGTCAGTTTAAACTGTGTTGATTTCAGTCTGGATTATGACTTAAACTTCTTCGTCTTTGTGTAATATTATCATACGATCCCCGCACCGATCTCTGATTGGTCAGTAGGCGGTGCTTTTATATGAGTTGATCTCTAATCTTGAACATAACCTGCTCCGGAGCAGGTTAGCTGTTCAGCATAAGTTACCATGGCGATCTACCCCGGTAAGAAGGGATCCACCTTCGTAGGACGGAAAACCCAGGGTTAACCCTGAAGTTACGTCGCTAACCGCAAATCCTGCTTCGTAGTACAGGCCTCAGGTCAGACCTTACATTATAGGGTAACTTTGGTATTTTTCAATTTAGACCCTATATTCCCCATGTTTTTGTGTCTAAGTGACTAATGGGGACAACAGTTTTTTAAATCTGAGCCTGTCTGTGGCAAAAACAAGCACTTTTGGTGGACTACATTGATGTTGCGGAATTGCCCAGAGCGACTACATTGCAGCTCATTTGTTGTCCCCATTAGTCACTTATACACACAAACATGGGAAAATAGGGGCCAGGTTGAAAAGTACCAAAGTTACCATTTAACACACAGGTACAAACTGTTTGTACAAACACTAATAAGCATGAAACATAAGCTACTTTACTCATTATGTTTCTTTAACCATCTCACATACTTACATTTAGATCTCTAAAGTACTCGTTGTAGTCTAGTGCGTATCCCACCACAAATTTGTCAGGCACCTCGAATCCTACAACTGAAAGGAACAGGCGAATAAATCAGTTTACTTGTCTTTGTAGTGATAAACTAACAACAATGATATGAAGGTATGCAAAGCCTCATTTAAAAGCACACTCCGTGGCAACTATATTATGTAACATAACATATACTAACTGTAATTTTCACGAGTAAAAAAGCATTTATTGTCTTGAACTCACAGTCTGGTCGGTAACCAACACTTCTTGGTGTTCTCTTCACCAGCAAACTGAGGACAGAAACCAAGTTGGTCATCATTCATAACACTTAATAGCTGCATGAAAGACTGATAAGAAATTTCAGTGAAAACCACCACAATCTGTTGTTATGAAAGAAGTCATAAAAACACGATCATGCGAGTAGTTTGTTCTTGAAAAGCAGTTTTGAAGGGATCAAATTACCTTGCTACTTTAACCATTTTGGGGTTGTACTGTTTGAGGAGCTGCAATAGTGTCTTCATTGTCTTCCCCGTGTCGATAATATCCTTGAAACACAGCATGAGAGAAGCTCATATTAGCGCGGTCTTGGAATAGAAAGCGGTCTACGTTACAATAAAGGAAAACATCAGTACATACCTCCACAATCAGGACATTCTGTGTAAAAAGGAAAAGAACAATGATATTAGTGAAAAGCAGTGGTCTGGATACATTTCATCTCAGCATGCAAATGAACTCAAAAAGGAACATGTGACATGCCTCTATTGATCATTATATGAAAGCACTGGGTTTACTCAAGAGTAGCACAATCATCATCATCATTAATCACCGTCATCATTTTTGATGATCCTTATCGGCAAACGTGTTTCCAAAATGATTAATCAGGTAATGCTCATTTAAAATGTCTGTTGATGTTGAAAAGGGTGGCAATGTACAGTAAGATACAATATGATATGATGGACAACAAGAGCAGTAGAGGGTGGACGGGGACACAGGAGTGGATTTTCACTCCTGTCCCATCCCACTCCTGTGTTTATTCGTATTAGAACTGCTTATTTAGATACAGCTATAGAGATGCACCGATTGCAATTTTCTTGGCCGATTTCGAGTTTCTTTCTGTCTGAGAACTATAACTGACAGCATACACAAACATCTAAAAATAAATATTATTTAATGGAAAATTCAATTGTATGTTCATAAATTATGATTATATGTAAATAGTATTTACAGTAGCCTACATATCAGAGGAGAATCAGAGTCAATATTATTCTGTACTGTGTACGAAGGCCTATTATAGAGTCAACTATTTATCTAAAACTTTGTACTTATTTATGTTTATTTATACAAAACTACTTATGAATCAGGATCTATTTACAAGAATTTAAAGGTATGTATTATATTAACTCCTGTGGCGAGCAGCATCCTCCTGCCTGCCCCGAACCTACTGACTGTGCACGAAGCAAGAGGAGAGGGCGATGCCATGACCCGCGGTAATCCAGAAAAAAATAGCAGCCTCTAATGAGCAGTACAATTTGTTACTCATTTCATCCATTATCCATTAATCGCTTATCCCATTCGGGGTCGTAGAGACAGACAACCATTCACGATCACATTCACACCTACGGGCAATTTCAGTCAACAATTAACCTAACCTGTGTGTCTTTGGACCGTGGGGGGAAACCGGAGCACCCGGAGAAAACCCCTCGCTAACACGGGAAACAGGCAAACTCCACACAGAAGGGCCCAAAGCCGGATTCACACCTGCGACCCTCTAGCCGTGAGGCGACAGTGCTAACCACTGCACCACTTTCTCATTTCAAGTTCATTTAATTTTAAGTTAACATTATTATTACCAATATTGGTCACAGTGTCAACACAGATTGTTTTAGTCATAATCATGCTGCCCTTCATATTTCTTACCTTTCCTGTCAGTGTAGAGAGGTCATCTCCACCGATCACTTTGATTTCACCTGTTGACTGGTCATTCTGTGAGGATAACAATGAAGTGGACATGTTACAGACTTCACATTATATGTTGTACAAGTGCAGAAAGTGTATCAAGGAACAAACTAGAAAACATGGCGGTTGATTAAAAAAAATAGCTAAATTTGTTGCATTTTATATTATTATATTTTATGTTATGCATCAAAATGTACAAATCCAGTAAAAAAAAATTCAGTGTTTCTCACCAAAACATTTCCATTCACCTGTTTTTATGGACATTTTCAATTTGTGCATAAAAACCTGAGTGGAAACACCAGAAATTTAAAAAAAAAGTAGGCTCGGCAGAGGTGGAAAAGTTGGCGAATCACTGAAAATAAAATGTGACAAAGTGCAATGGAAACAGACTTGAAGAATAAATCTTGACCTACATGAAGTGTGTGACTTATCGGTCACTCAAGCTTCTGCTCCACTGAAGAGATGAAAAAATACTGACACCCAAAACATCAGATCTGTGTGGACCAATGAGGAGACTCCTCCTCAAATTAAACATGTTTTCTATGTGGTTTTCCACCATTTGAGATTTTAACTGGCTCTTAATTACGCCATTTCATTGCGCTCTCTTCCTCTGGAATAGTTTAATGACCGATTGTCTGGAAATTCGGTTCATATTTTCGCTACATTTAGATGGAAACCTGTTTATTTAAACCTAGCACATGTGCTGAATGCATTTCCCTCCTTCATAAAACATAAGAAAAACTATTTTCACTATTTTAAAACTTGCACTGTTTGATGGTTGCTAGCTTTCCTGCCTTTGCTGGCACATTGCTACGCTGCTTAGCACCAACAACTCAGTGGAATGGCGTGAAAATGTCAGCCAGAATGTGTACTGTATCGCCTGCATGCTCACGCACACGGATGTGTGTCCTCTTGTGCTCACACAAGATATTAATAAAATGGGGAAACGCTAAAAACATTGCCCCATAGTGCTACTAATGGTCCAAAACTCCACAGGGTGCCTTTAAGCATTCCAACTTGTAAATAATTTAAACAAAACAAAAATTAATAAAAAGTGACTGCTTTTATAAAAAAAAGTGACTGCTTTTATAAAAAAAAATGTGCAGCACATCTTCAAGTTGAGATTAAATGAAAAATGCCTTTTAACACTTTTAGATCACCTCTCCGGTAATATTGTGCACCTATTTAACAATATATGCTTTTTTTTTTTTTTACAAAAAAAAAACGTTTTTTCATATTTTTATACCAAAATCCAATCATTTTTTCTTCCTGTAAAACAAAATATGACATGTGCATACGTAAGCTAGTACCAGCCAACTTAAATCAATAATATCATGACACCAATCCAACAATCAATCTGTAACTTTTAGCAACAAGGGAGGGGGTGTGTGTGGAGGCTCCGTATCGGGCTATATTCTAAGCCCGCCCCCTTTTTAGCGGTCCAATCAAATGCGAAGGATTGGATTTAACTCCCTCTTGTAACTGCACACCGCTCAAGTATTCCGTTTCACTGGCGAATACGTCACAGAACAGAAGCTAAAGAGGCTCTAACTTCGGTTTCACTGGGACTTTAAGTGACACAAACAAATACAAAGAGAAAAAGTGATGTATTACACAGTAGCTCTTGAGGCGGATGAAGTCCACTGTCATTGGGATGGAGCGGTCACTGTTCCTGTTCAGGGCCTTGATGTAGTCCAGCAGGTCTGCGAAGAACTTGTAACCCCCTTTGAGGACACAGAGGGCCACGATGTGATGCCCGCCCATTTCCTTCATGATCTCTCTGGCCAGTCTCTCTGTCCTGAGGTCACGTGGGAGGGAGGGAGGGAGGGAGAGAGAGAGAGAGAGACAGAGAAAGGATAGTCAGCTCAGTTTTTCTGCTACAGTCAGCAGTTGTTCCCATTTCCTCTTTGTTTGTGTCAGCGGGCACAGCTGTCATTTCTAAAGCACTCTAAAGCAGTATACTAATGAAATACTCCCACTCAAGTACAAGTTCTTGACTTTGACTTTGTTTACTGTTAAGTGGGTTGTCAACCAATCATTCAGACAACCCACGTTTTAGTTGGCCCCGACAATTCATCACATTTTCACTATCCTACCACAAGCTGCTGAAACCGTGGCAACCTACCTGTCCAAGATGAGTCCATGTGGGATGTAGACCCTGTCCAGGTCAGAGGCGTAGTGCTTTGGTATGCAAAAAAGGTCCAGGTCATACCCCTGCTCGTCATCACTGATCTGAAATAAAACACGACACAAAAAGGGGTTAAAAACATCTCAGGGGGATTACGGGGCATTTCATCTGATACAGGATGGTACGAGGAGAAGGGGATGAGGTCAATGGTGGTCTACTTTCCCACCGACTCCCTCCATATATTTTACTGCCTCTACAGATTTTCTACCAGAAAACACAGAGAACAATGCTTGCTTCTCTACAGTTTAGCAAGCAACAAACAGTCGTCAGTGGTGGTAAATACCAACCATAGATTCTCAAACTGCACGCCACATGAACTCAGGCAACATAACTGGTGTCATGTGACAGCTGGGGAGCTGGTGCAGAGCTCGGGGTGCTGTGGGAATGATGTGAGTGACCGAAAACACACTCACAGTATTTATACCGTTGCAGAGTTTGGATTCTCCCAAGTCAACAAATTGTCATTTCTTTACTAAACACTGGAGTGCAAAGTTCCCGTTCTCACATCGCGTGGTTGAAGTAGAACAAAGCATTTCCTCTTATGGGAAATGGAAAAACATGTCCATGTGTTTGGGCTACACCCTTCAACTCCAAATAATAATGACTGATACTGAGCAGATGTCCTGGTGGTAACATGATCTGAAGGAGTGTTTTCCACTGTTAGACATGGGCTTGTTGTCTGTTATTTAAGGAACGACGTTGTGAAGTAAAATGAGCTCATATGAGAACAGCGGAGGGGCCTCCTTGAACTTTGTGCGAACAAAGTCCATGTTTGGCAACACTGCGCTGTAAAGCTAATTTCATTTTAAATGTGACACAAGAGACAGGTTCTTCCACTGTCTTTTGATGCCGTTTTAGCAAAGTGCTTCATTATAGTATCAGTGGGTGGGTCTGCTGGCCAGACTTCATCACAATAAAACACTGGCTGCCAAATGCTGGAAATGTCCTGGAAAATAGTTCACATTGGTTACTTATTTACTTATTCCAGGATAGAGGTCATCGCAGCTAGTCAACTTATCTATATGATGTGTTACAAAATTGCACACAGATCTCACAGGGCAGAAACTTGTGCTGTGACTCAAACTGAAATTACTTTCCGGAAACAAAACGACCACTGTACTCAACCAAGCAAACAGCTTTTTCCAGAGATTTCACTCCTATTTTTGATCCTGATGAAGCTTTAAGACACCAAACTGTGTGTTTTGTTTGTAACACAGCTAGATTTAACCTTACCCTTTGAGGCAAATTTAAATATTTATCCAAAAAATAAATAAAATCCATCTTGTTGTATTGAAAATTACATTCATAACTGTAGACAGCACATGTAGCCAATGAGGCTACACACCACATAACCCTCGCCCTGTTGTGACACACACTAAAGAAGCGCGCTCAAACGCATAATTCTTGCTTGCAGCTCCTGCTTTTCTTGCTTTCTGGAGGCAGTTGTGTTCAATGAATCTTGTAGTATACTAATAAAATCTGCTGTCATTCACAGAAACCTGAACATTAGGTTTGAATGTGTGCATCCAAAAGCATCTCCTGCGTCATGTATGCAAAGCGTGGAGAGCGTGTGTTGACTAATAGCTAGACTGCCCGCCAGCGGACCCGAACGCTGTCTTTCAGAGGTTGTAGCAGTCTCAGTTTTCAAGTTAGAGTGAAGATAATGGCATCATATGACTAGAAAACTAGTACATATGGTGGTGTCTTTATACTATGACAGTTTTCCTAAAATTAGATTTGAAAAAAATCACAATATCGCCTTACTTACAGTATCACAATGTATTGCAACATATTGAATCGTTACCTCTGTATCATGATACCTATCATATCGCCAGATTCTTGCCAATACACAGCCCGAATTGTGACTAGTAAAAATGATTTTACGGATATCCACAATTGGCATTAAGACTAGTAAAAATGCAATTTTAAATATCTACAATTAGAATTATGCCTGGAAACAATGCAATTGCAGATATTGACAAATGTATTGTGGTATATCAGTTCTGGATATCCAAAAATATAATAATATCCCAAAATGGCTCACTTCAGTTATGACTAATAAGAATGGGATAGTAGATATCTGAAATGGGAGTTTTTCTTAGTAAGAATAATATTTTTCAGATTTCCAGAATGTTCATTCTACATATCAAAAATGCAATTGTGGATATCTGTAATTAAAAGCACATGAATATTTAAAATGACAATAGTGGATAGGAAAAATGTCATTGTGGATATCTGAAGTGTTATTTTTGACTTGGAAGAACTAAATTACAGATACCGCCGGCAATATATTTCCAGTCTAGCTATTAAATGTTAAAACAGCCTTTTATACTTTATAAGGATTTAAAGCTGCAGTATGCGATATTGGCGCAAATATGATTTAAAAAAGTTATTTTTAGAAAACGACCGCTATATCGTGAAAGTAGTACATGAAACAGGTAACCTGAAAAAAATCATGTTCCTCTGTGTCCTACTGTGTCCTCCGGTGCTCCTAACGGCATCTGAAGGATTTCACTTACCGGAGGAAAACAAGGTCAGCTGTCCAGCTGCCGTCTATGAGAGCCGGCTGTCAATCACTCGCGATCTCCGACCAAACGATCAAACTAGGCAGCGCTGATCAAATATGAATCAATATTCTGTTACTGTAATGCCTATTTCTCGCCTCAAATGTTCTCAGAATCATCTTGTAGTTACTGTTTAGCTGTAAAATTAGAAAGTTTGTGACGCAGCCGCCATTGTAAAATCTGTTGAAGGAAGCCAAGTTCTGGTCACATGACCGGAGCACAGCCAATAGGAACGCTCTCTCTCTCTGAAATGACCTGTGGTTAGTCAAAATCTGCTGTCACGGGCTAGATTTTTCTAAAGCCTGAAAACAGAGCCATGAGGAGGAGCAGAAGTCTAGTTTTCTCTCAGAACACTTGAATTACAATATGCTGAAAGGTTACTACGGAATTTTTGCCAAATTATGCCAAAAAAGTGTTGCATACTGCCACTTTAAATATATCTTAAATTTAGTTTTGACTGGTACAATCAAAGTTGTGTATCTTGAAATACAATTTCTACTAGTAAGACTGTTATTGTGGATATGTTTACTTACCATTCTGAACAGTGAGAATCCAACTTTGACTAGGATAATGCTCTTATGGATATCTGAAATGTGATTACAGATGTGTGGTTCGGTTAAACGTTAAAACGACTCGCCATATGTCGACTGTCTCCGTAGCCGCAGGCCATGCGGACGCTACGTCACAGAGGAGAAACAGCTGCCGTTATATGTAGCTAGCTTACACTGAAACGTGTTACCAAGGTGATAGCATACAGGCCATTCAGACAACAGCTAAACAACAGCTAACTACCTACAGTAGGTGTATAACCTTTAGTAAACAATTCTGCTTGTTGGGGGGGAAACTCACCACAACACAGGAGCTGGATGTCGCCATGTCCGTGTCGTTCAGTTTTATGTCGTCTAAGGTGCACTTCAAATAGAGAGGACAAAAAGAATGTCTTCCTGGGTTGGTTTCGCGGACTCTTCACCCTTGTGACAGCGCACACATGGAGGTAGCTAGCTCCGTTTGCTACAAGGAGGCTGTCTGTCTTTTCCGGGCTGCAGCTCTCTACTGTAGCTCTGCTGTTGTGGTTATTTGATGACGTCAGAGCGCGGCGGGCCAATCATATGCGCAGGAAGGGATGTGTAAAGCGTTAAGCCCCGCCCTTCTGCAGGGGCGCTGTGAGGTGAGGCGTGCTGCCAGCTTCTAACCGCTGAAACTCAACAATACAGGTGAGAGAAGAGCAAATATACCTCATAATGGTCAGTATCTCCTGTCTTTGTACAGGTTTGCATAAGTACACTGTTCAGTAGCAGCCACAAGCCTGACAAAAGGCAAGTTTACTCAACTGCAATTAAACTAGCGTTTACCTTTTTAGGGAAATATGAGCATCATGCATGATAGCATGTTGATTTTGCAGTTCTGGGAGTTTTTTTTCTAAGAACTGAGTGTTTTTATTTAGATTCCAGGATAGATTTAGTTGCCCTTTATTGAAATTTGACAAATTTTGGGCCAAGAAAATAAATAAAATCAGCAATTCAGCAGGACTATTTCCCCCCACCAGAATTGTATTTCTGGCATTATAGAGAATGTTTTAGAACCCAATCTTGACCTTCATGTTGGGATGTATAGATAATAGAATCTCTACATCCCAACATGTTGGGAATCTATACATCCAAACATGAAGGTCAAGCAATTGATAACATAAAATATAGTGTATATTTTAAGAGACCCGCAGGATCGCGGGCGATCCAGAGCGACTTAACTGTCTTTCAGAGGCTCTAGCAGTTTTAGAGCTAGAGTGAATATACATATATCATATGAAACTAGAAAACCTAAGGAATGTCATACTAGCTTGTCGGCTAAATAACGCTCCAAAGTTGGGCTAAATTTTGGCGAGGAAAGACTGGCATGGCCATTTTCAAAGGTGTCCCTTGACCTCTGACCTCAAGATATGTGAATGAAAATGGGTTCTATGAGTACCCACGAGTCTCCCCTTTACAGACATGCCAACTTTATGATAATCACATGCAGTTTGGGGCAAAGACCATGCAGTATTTTGCATGCAGTTTAAAAGTGTTATTTTCGCCTACACTAAAATGGTGTATTTGAATATTTCTGCATACTGGGGTCCCTAAACAGTCTATGAATTAAATAAATTGGGTATCACTGTAAAGCTGAGACTCTTGTGGATCCAATGAGCCCAACTGTATTCATGTGTGATGATGTTAGTCCCCATAGTAGCCATTTCATTGTATTGAGACCATTTTTTAAACTTGACTTCTCTGTATAAAATTACCTGTGGTGACCTCTAGGATAATCACAGCCTGATGAAACTTTACAGCCACAAACTAGAGACCTAGAGCATTCAGAGGATGGATGGCTTTCCTAGGTAGATTGACAATAAGGGGGTTTATGAGCAGTTTCCAGAACAGAAGTGCTCGCCATTCAATTGCCAAAAACTGCAGTTCTTGCAGAAATCTAAAAATGTCAAAAGTTTTTGATTCCAAATGACAGCATTGCTTCTTCTATGGTGTTCCTCAAGGTCTTGGTGACCTAATGTGGTATTTTGGAGGGATTATTGATAATTTCTAGCAATTCTTGAGTGGTAAAAAGTGGTTAAATTTAGCACTAAATCTGTGTAACAAATGGTATCAACCCAAAAATTGCAACAACTTCTGAGACATAATAGAGCATGGGAATGGACATCATTTACTTCTATCATAATGTTCTAAGCCCTGATACACTTTTATAATTTATTAAAAAATAAAAAAATAAAAATAATAATAATTAATTCATGTTTATTTCTGATTTATGACTAGAACAACTTGACACACAGTGATGAGTTGCATCTCAAATTAATCTTCAGGTTCCCTGCTTTCAGATGATGTACACCACTTCTATGTGACATCTACTGTTGACCTGCTATCTCCCCCTAAAGACCCCCTGCACCCCCCGTCTATTGTGGGTCTCAGAGGGTTAAAAAAGTTTTCTTTTATTTCTAAATATTATTTCTAAAGTACTGGCTATGGTCACGGTAACTCACTAACATCATATAATAATGGTATTCACTGACGACTACCTTTGCCATTAGAGGGCAATGACTTACTTATTTAACTGTAAAATTAAGCTGTGAACCAAAAAATTTGTATATATCTGAGTACCACTACTGCCAGTAGGCTATTACCATGGGTAACAGTTGTTACTATATGTTACTATTATTCAGGATATATACTGTATATAGGATATATAAATCTATGTCCCAATTCCATACTACACACTAACTCTAAGTCTGTAATAATAATAATAATAATAATAAACTGTATTTATATAGCACCTTTCAAAACACAGTTACCCAGTGCTTTACAATAAAACAGAACACATTTAAAACAAAGAGAATAGAACAAACTAAAAGCCAAAACTAAACACATAATAAACGAATTTCAACGTCATAAAACATGACATGGCAGCAGAGTTTTGGATGACCTGGAGGTGGGAGAGTGTTTTTTTTACTGATGCCAGAGAGCGAGGAATTACAGTAATCCAATAAAACTAGTTATGAGGGTGGTTTCCAGGAAAGAAATGGTCTAATCTTGAAATGTTTCTGATATGATGAAAACAGGATTGGACCATTGATTTAACGTGTAGTTCTGATCAAAAATGACACCAAGATTTCTGCAACCTGAATGGGACAGAGAACCAAGACTGTTTGATAAATTGGTGTTTGCTCTACTTGACATATGGTCAATAGCTCTTTCTTATCAGCATTTAGCTGCAAGAAACTCAGTGACATCCACTTGCGGATGTCATGAAGGCAGTTTAGCAGGACAGTCTTCTGATAGTTGTTTGCAGGGTCACAGCTTAGATAGAACTGAGTGTCGTCTGTGTATAAATGGAAACTGACATTATAGCCGAGTGTCCAAAAAGTTCCTGCTTTTCAAGTCTCAGTGTGCTGTTGCCGCTGGGTCTAACTTATTTAACGGCAGACAGCAACAAATAGTTTGCTGAGCAAACTTTGAAATTTCACAGGTTAGACCCAGCACTTTGAACCCCGCAGCTAGACAGAAAGTTTGCTGATATAAGCAAAAGGGGTCTAACCTGTGTAACGGCTTTCTATTGCTGTTGTTACACAAGTTAAACCATAGATAGAAATAAAATATATAATATTCTACTTCTATGGGTTAGACTCAGCGGCCAGCAGCCCGATGTGACCCGCCGGCAGGACAAAACAAAATATGAGTCGTTTTCTCGTTTCTGCCACTAATCCATAGACTGTATATAAAGATGGACGACATGACAGCTCCCCAAAAGTGAAGCCACATCTGGATCGCCCCCTGGTGGCTGGCTGCAGTATAGGTCATAAAGCCCGCCCCCTCCATGTTAGTGGATGGGACATGGGCCAAACTAAAAAGTCAAAGTACACGTCAAATACATTTTTCCCCAAAATGGTTTATGTCATTTTAGGTAGTTCTTATCACGCTGATGTATGTTCAAGTGTTCATTTTTCTGATAAGTCTGGTTTTAATGAGTTATTTGATGCTATAAAAAGGGGGTGAGACGTCATGATTGGCAGCTGTGAGTCTCTCTCGCTGACTAGCTGCGGCCGTGCTCGGCTCGCGATTGGTTCGGACAGGTGACCTCGATACCACGGCTCCACCGCCCGATCACTACTGCGCAGACTCTGGCTCCAAATGACATCAACATATCAAGATGGCAGCTCCCATATCCAGGATATTTTGGCTTCACTTCTGTACAGTAGGAGGAAGTGGAGATGTGATGTCCATCTATATGCACAGTCTGGGAGTCATACCAAAGTGGATCATTTGGTCGTTAGTTGGGTTTTATTGAGTGTCTTCAGCCCTCACGATGCACAGGACTGCAAAGCTGTGCAGCACGCTAAATTCCAATAGATGTTGAAGACCGCTTCATCTCTCGATGAATCCGTTTTGTCTATAAAATTGCACAAAAAAGGAAAATTACCAAATTCCAAAGTTAACAAATTAAGCAGGTATGATGTTTACCATGTTCACCATCTTAGTTTAGCGTGTTAGAATAGACATCTTTATTGTCCACTTGCGTGGAAATTTGTCTTTGGCTTCACAGACATGCACACTTCACAGACATACATACACTTAAAGGCTTCCTTTGCCATGGGTTAAGTTACATGAGATCAGGGGAAAAAAGCAAACAAAAAAGACAACAACAATAAAAATAGTAAAATAGGTAATAATAATAGTAATAAATACAATGATAAATACCAGTATTGGTGGGCCAAACGGTTGGGATGAGAGTGCTAAAATATTAACAGTTAATACATACTGTATCTTAAATAGGCATCATAAAAGAAACGAAACAGGAGCTGACAGAGGATGGAATAAAAGATCTCTTAAAGATGTTTCTCTTTGCTGTGGGTACCCTGTACCGTCGTCCCGAAGGGAGCTTTTCATATTCATTAAACAGAGGGTGTAGAGGATCCTGAACTATTAATGTTGCTTTCCTCCTGGTCTGTGTATTATACAGCTCCACCAGCTGTCTCTGGGGGTTCCCTATAATCTTGCTAGCAGTGTTAACTATTTTTGTGAGCTTGCTTTTGCTTCTAGCCCCCAGATTTCCATACCAGCATGTGACGTTGTAGGAAACAATGCTTTCCACTAGGCTGATGTAAACCATCCTCAGAACTTCTTTGCTCACATCAAAGCTATTTATTTAGCATGCTAACATTTGCTCATTAGCACAAAACGTGTGTGTGTGTGTGTGTGTGTGTGTGTGTGTGTGTAATAACAGTATAATATGAGTGTAAATAGAAAGCCTATGTTAAAGTGGGAATGAGGCTGGAGGTATTGACCCAATCACATTAACATGTGTATAAAATGTCTCACACGTGTGCCAGAATGTGCATGAGGATCACAAACACATTGTGCATGTATTACTAGTACTAGAGGTACTGTAAGGTAGAGAGACAGCCAGTGCCTGGAAAACACACTGGACATATTCAGTCGCCTGAAAGAATTGTTAAAGAGTAAAAGAACTAGAGTTTGTCTGTTACACCTGAGTGATGATCTGGACAGATCTTATTACCTTGAGTGAAGACTCAATGTCACATTCACTGTCTTGAGTAGAAAGATGTCTGCTAACATGTGATGTGTCATTAAAAACTACAGAAATGCAAGGACAAGTGTGACGTACTTGTTCCAAGCTTGCAACCAACCGAGTACCCCTCTGCTCACTCCTCCCTTTCCAAGACTGCGGTAACGTGAGCCGCGGAGTGCAAAACCGCGGTAACACCGTACGCCTCGCTCATCCTTACCATAATAACACTAGCCTACTTTAGGAGCAACGGTTTTGCAGTCTGCGGCTCACGTTACCGCAGTTTCACAAGCGTGTCGGAGAACTACGGTGGCCTTCAGGTAACGTAAAAAGGTGAAAGTCTCTCTCTAGAGCCAGTGTTTGGTTTGTCCGTTCTGGGCTACTGTAGAAACATGGTGGAGAAACATGTCGGACTCCGTGAAGAGCTTTGTAGATATGAAGGACTCATTCTAAGCTAACGGAAACATGATTCTTAGTTTCAGGTGATCACTAATGAAAACATTAATATTATGACTATTATATTCCACTTCTGCTATTTTGTTGCTATGCTAAATGTTACACACTGTTCCTTTAATTGTAAAGGAGACAGCCATTTGTTCTGCACCTGGAATATAGTTAGCTGTTGGGCCACCGTGGCCAATGTTTCACCATATGTGAAAGGATTCAGAGTATGTTTAGTTGGAGTAGTTGCAGTCTGCTTGTTTTATACTGTAGTTTCAAGTCATTTAAAGCAGCAGTGGGTAGAATTGGAGCAAATATGATTAAAAAAAGTTATTTTTATAAAACGGTCACTATATCGGTACAGTAGTACACAAGACAGGAAATCTGAAAAAAATCATGTGCCTCTGTGTCCTCCGGTGCTCCTAACGGCATCTGCAAGATTTTTCACTGACAGGAGGAAAACAACTAATCAGAGCAAATCAGAGGAAATACCAAGCAACGCCCACCAGCCGGAGCAAACTTTCTCATTTTACAGCTAAACAGTACACTGCAAGATGTTTCTGAAAACATTTGAGAGAAATAGGCATTACAGTAACAGAATATTAATTCATATTTGATCAGCGCTGCCTAGTTTGACCGTTTGATCAGAGTTTGCGAGTGATTGACAGCTGCCTCCGTTGAATGAACAGCCAATAGGAACGCTCTCTCTCTGAAATGACCTTTGATTGGTCAAAGTCTCCCGCTAGATATTTTAAAGCCTGAAAACAGAGCCAAGAGGAGGAGCAGAAGTCTAGTTTTCTCTCAGAACACTTGAATTACAATATGCTGAAAGGTTATTACGGAATTTTTGCCCAATGATGCCAAAAATATTCTGCCTACTGCTGCTTTAATTGCTGTTACAAAGCCAAAGCCTCATAAAACAAACATTGGAATGTTAGCCGTTGCATGCCAGCAACAATAAAAAGCGTGTGTGAACTCAAATGCTTTTTTTTTTTTTACTGTTTCCCAAAAGCAAAAATGTAAAACCAGAATTTTTCATCAGCTTAATTTAAATTCCAGTGTCTACAAAATCCATCATCTGTTTTTCACACTATTGTGACTCTTACCTGAAACTGTAGACTTTTGGAGTGTTGATAAAACGAGACCATTCACAAGCGTTTAAATATTGGCAGTCTTTATTTCAACAAGACTAAGAAATGTTGTTTAATATACATTTTCTCTTACAATTTAACATCTATCTCATCTTGTTTTTTCCATAACATTTAGGAGATACTCTGACAAGTAAAAATCTGGTGTACTGTTACGGCCTCTTTTAGAGACATCTAAACCGGCTGCTCTTTATTTACACATTTTTTATTCTTCTCAGTCTCTCCTCAGAACATGAGTCCTTTCTGTTCTTGTGGGCCGAAGGCTGATGGAAGGGTTTTCAACACCTGTCCAACTCAACTTTGAAGTCACTAGACTGAAGTTGCTCTGTTGATCAAATGAACAACATCCAGCAGCTGGACCGACTCCCGCCAGCCGGGAAATGTTGCTGCCCTGGCCCGCAAGCACAGACATTTACCATCATCGCCCAAAACGTTTCCTCCGACTCTCAGAACGTCTGGTTTTCTTCACACTCGACACATCTCTTCCACATGACGCGAACACATGCACAAGCCCTGGTAGAAATGTTGGTGGAACACAAACAAAAAAAAATCCGGAGAACTGAATTGGACCGGTCACATGCAGAGAGGTAACGCCAGATCAAGCTGCTGAAGCACAGCTTCATTCCTTTAATATAAGGCTTCATTAGTTTATGTGGGTTGCTTAGCTGTTTCATCAAATCCTTCAAAGTCAGATTCTTAATATTGATGTCCTTGTTGATTTGTGTCAGTTGAACACTTATTTTTAGAAGAAAATTTCATGTAAGCTTACAATCAACATGTCAATTTCAAAGCCTAACAAAAGGCACAAAGGTACCCATCTGTCATAACTGCAGCCAATTGATTCAGACCTGCAGACAAATGTGAAACATGCCAATCAGTTTTTCTTTTTTTTTACAAAATGCATATTCAAATCCCCCAAATCGGATCAATTTAATCATTTTAACAAATTAATTATTCTCACCTAAGTTTTGCATATCGAAACATTCTGAATACTGTCTTTTGGATCAGTTCTAAAAGCCTGTTTGCAATGCCGTTAAAATACATGCATAAGTTACTGTACAAAAACTACATGAGGCAGCATCATTTTAGAGATGAAATGGCAACTTACAGACCCCGTTATCAAATTATAGACGATATAGAAAATCTCATGTTGTGCTTGTCAGCTGGTAACAATGTACTCAAACACCCTGCAGGGAATCGGAGCAGATTCAAATCATCAAACATTCTTTTTTTAACCCCGAGAAGTTGCTAATAATGTACCAAGGTTTTAAAAAAAAAAAGATCAGGCACCATTCATTTCGGTAGCACTTGTGACAATACTTCAACATTCCACCTCAAGTTGAAATGATGAGGATGAGGGTAGGTAGATGAAATGGTTCAGAGTCGGTTTACACTGACTGATACGGGCCGTTTAACAGGCACAAGTGTGTGTTGTGGGACGGGGGATGCGGGCGAAAATAAAAAAGCACCAAAAAACTGTGCACACTGACCAAAAGTGCCCCCGATATCTGTGCACATCGTCCTCTTTCCACCACCTAAAACTAGCAGTAAAATCCACTGTAGTACCTAATATATATCTTCATACCAAAAATAGCTAAACATTACGACACCTCTTCAACATAAAACCCTGTATTAAAATAATCTTGATTTCATTTGATCAAAGTCTTTTTGTTCCTCTTCTCTAGTTTTAATGTGAACGTACGTGTTGCCACCTTCTCTCTTCAAACGATAAGACTGTTTAGAGTCAGATCCTCTGTGCCGAACTGAGCTCACAGTACCAAAAAAGGCCATTCGGGACTTGTCAGCTTTGCCTTCTTTTTCGGGTTAATGCCAGGGGAGTCCTTCTCCTTCCACGCCAGTTACCTTTCACCAGGACGCCAGCCGCGTTATCTCAACTCCATCAGACACTTTCAACATCACTAGATTGCATTGACAATGAGAGCATGCATGAGGTATGACCTTACTATTGGACTGTTTTAAGCTGAGGAAATTAAATTAAAAAATGAATGAAGGAAATTAAAAGTTAGCTTGTGATAATGCTCACATACAATATGCATGTTTGGGCTCGCGGAGCGCCCCAGAAGCTCTTCTAAAGAATGATTCCATCTCCAGGTCGAACATAAACACCTGTGCTGTAACTCCTCTCGCTGTATATTTCTGAGAGATGAAGACGATTTACTCTCCAAAGCAAGCGGAGCCTCAGCTGAGATCAACAGCTAGCTTCATAATTTCTGACTGGCTGATAAATGTGTAAATGCACAGACACAAACATTCACAGTGTGCACATTTAAATGATTGTTATGAATTGTTAACGTTCATAACACGATTTTGTTGATCTCTGAATAACGGAAACATCCTCAGAAATATGAAGATACGTCCCACCACAGGCACTGCGTGTTCAACCAAACGTCTCGCTTGCTATTTAGATATCAGATGGCAATCATTGAAGAAGGCACAAATATGTATTAGGAGATTAAATTGCCAAAACAAGACAATTATATGATGTTTGTAATGCTGCAAGCAGAACCATAGTGGAGCTCCAAAAGAGCCATAAGGTTTATCTGGGGGGGAAAAAAAGGGGGGAAAAAGGTGGATTTCTTGGGAAGAAAATCATATTGCTGTACACTGATGTCCTTAAAAACATACAAACAAATAATTAAAAGTGAAGTTATTGTAATATTAAGAAGAGTCTTTCCCCCCCTCAATGGCGGACAGTCCAAGGTCCTGAAGGCAGTCTTTTTTTTAAAGTCTCTCTGACAGTTTCCTCCTTCGCTCCGTCATTCCTGGTCGTTTCTCTTTCCTCTTCCTGCCCAGCCAGTTTTATCTCAAGTGGGGAGCGAGCAGGGCCAGGGCCAGCCCGCAGAGCGCCAGCGCCATGCTTCCCTGTGAGGCGACCCCCCCATCTGAAGGATCTCTGCCCACCACCACTTGGTTGACCCGGGGGTTGCCGGGGTTCGGCGGAGTGGAGAAGTAGATGTCCCGGTCTGTGTCGCAGGACGGGGAGTCGCAACCGCTGCCGCTCTCCTCTCCTCCACTGGCATCCTCATCTAGAGAGAAAAGACACGAGGGTCACGTGTGTGCAACGGTATCGGTTATATTCCTACGATCCAACTACATCGATAGGTGCTCGGCAAGTTGTCCTTCATGGGGGACTTAAATCGATCTAAAATCGATTTGCAAGGTAAATAATCTATTTTGTCAATACTAAGAACTTGCACCTGGTATTTAAGCGCGACAAACATTATATGGATGTTTTTTTTTTTACTTTTAATAGTAAAGTAATGTTAAACGTTACTCCGTTACAGCAGCGCCAATCTCAGAAAGACGACAACAAAACGAAGCATGGCTGATGGCGGGTAAGAGCCAGACGAGAGAGATTTTCAAGCCAGCATGTGGAAACATTTTGGCTTTTGCAAAAAGTGAGATGTCCTTGATAAAGCGCTCGCTGTTTGCAGAATATGCAAAGGTCAGATATAAACGGCAACACGACCAATCTTTCCACGCACCTACTGAGACGCCAATATTATTGCTCTACCGTTTATGTTGAAAGTGAGAACAGAAGCAGGTGGTTAAACCACTGTTCATTCGACCTGAAGGGAAGCTGGCTGCATTTTATTTTTTGTTAAAAGTTATTGCTCCACCTTTTGCTTTGAAAATGAGAGCAGAAGCAGGAGGTTGAACCACTGTTCATTTAACTTGAATAGAAGTTGGTGTATTTTATTTTTTGTTAAATATTGCACTGCCTTGTATCTTGAGAACTGAAGCAGCGAGTCCTGAAGTTGCACTTTTTATCACTTTCAAATAAGGTGTATATATTTGCCATTAATTGTTTGGTTTACTTGTTTATATCCATAATGAATTTATTCCTGATTCCCTTACAAGAAAAAACGTTGAGGAATCCTGACGTGCACTGTCCAGTATCAAGCTATTTATTTCTCAGACACACTGATTGAGTCTTTGGCAAAAAAAAGTTACTGTATCAATTTCAAGTCATTGAATCGTATCGTATCGCTCTAGATGAGAAACATATCGTCCTTGAATCGTATCAGAACCATGGAAAGTGATGCGTATCGTATCGTTGTAAAAACATATCGTTACAACCCTACGGGACATTATGTCATAAAGAAAATCATAAAAAACGTTAACCATCCTCACCGTTATCAATAGAGATGTCGTTGCCGCTGTGTGCAGCTTTGAGCCAGCTCGTCATTTCCTTCAAAACTGCAATCTGGCTACGAATCACAATGTCTGGCTTTGTTATGTCCACGTCCACGTCAGGGTTTGATACCTGATTGGCCAGTCCGTTGCCAATGACAACTGACTCGTACCTGTGTAGAGTGAGAATCAACAGTAATCAAGATGTTGGAATATCTTATTACTGTTAAAGCATCATTTTCCAAGATAGTAAAACATAGTATTGCCATGCTTCTTTTTCCATATAAACATAAAAACCAACAGAACACTCTTCAAAAAAATAATTAAATAATCTAGGGCTGTCAAAGTTAACGCAATAATAACTCACAAATTGCTTTAACACATTAACACATCTTGTGATTTTTAGGTTGTAACAGGCTCAGTTTCAAAGCTACAGTGAAGATACTGGTATAATATGAAACTAGAAAAACCTAAGGAATGTCATACTAGCTTATCGGGAAGGAGGCTAAATAACGCTCCAAATTTATACTAAATTTTGGCGAGGAAAAACTGGCATGGCCATTTTCAAAGGGCTCCCTTGACCTCTGACCTCAAGATATGTGAATGAAAATGGGTTCTATGGGTACCCACAAGTCTCCCCTTTACAGACATGCCCACTTTATGATAATCACATGCAGTTTGGGGCAAGTCATAGTCAAGTCAGCACACTGACACACTGACAGCTGTTGTTGCCTGTTGGACTTGAGTTTGTCATGTTATGATTTGAGCATATTTTTATGCTAAATGCAGTACCTGTGAGGGCTTCTGGACAATATTTGTCATTGTTTTGTGTTGGTAATTGATTTCCAATAATAAATATATACATATATTTGCATAAAGCAGCATATTTGTCCACTCCCATGTTGATAACAGTATTAAATACTTGGCAATTCTCCCTTTAAAGAACATTTTGAACAGATAAAAAATGTGCGATTAATTTGCAGTTAATTATTTTAATCAATTGACAGCCCTAAAATAAATAAATAAATACTAATACATCTAAAATACATATTAAAATAATAAAAACATCAAAAATAATTATAATAATATAATTATAATATAATTTAATAATTAAAAAACAAAACAGCAATGTTATCATGACAATAATAATATTAAAAAGAATATTACTTGTATAACTTCACGTATATTGGATTATTTTACGATAATTCAAATACAGTAAAATGTAGATTCTGTATGTGTGTGTGTGTGTGTGTGTGTGTGTGTATTTTACCTGCTTTTGGCTGTTCCATTCCAGCAGTCGTCCCCAGGTGAAATCCTCTCACCTGCACATACCGTCTCTGGCAATGTGGACCAGAACTTCTTTGCATGTTTCAGCTTCTTCTTCACGTCAATTGTCTGCAAAAAAAAAAACCACACAAAAAAAAGAAACAAGTCAGAACACAACTACTCAAAGGAAAGCAGCGGTGGTCTAGTTGTGTGCTCTGGTTTTCCCTAGTCCTTACCAAACGATCTAAACTGGTCCCGGCAGCGGTAGTGGGCCTGGCGTCAGGACTGTAGGGGCGGAAGCGGCCGTTGAAGCCCGTATCTTTGATAGAGCGTTTGGAACGGAAGGCCATGCTTGGTTTCGGCTGCCCACATCCTTGGAAAACCTGTCAGAAATGAACAAGTATAACTTAGTGAAACTGATCTCTTCATTTCTCGTCTTTCTTTTTTTTTAAAATGACTGTGAAATGATACTGACTTTCTGCGACACTTGCATGCTGTTCTCCTGCATGTTCATGATGGCCTCTGAAATCTTCACGTCGATCGGATCCATGACGGACTCGAAATTAAAGGGACCTTCGAGTCTGTCGGCCAGACTGAGCATGGCATCTGAAAACCAGAACATAAAAACAGAAAATTCAAAAAAGAGAACAAGAAATGGATTCATTGTGGAATATACAGTATGATTTTCTTCAGTGAAGCTTGATGTTACAAAAAGCTGCCACTAGGGGGAGGCACATGACCGAGAGTAGGAGAGAGCTGACCAGTGAAACAGAGATTATGGCAGAGTAAAGAAAGCTGCTGCAGAAACCAGACGCGTCCACAGACAGTAGCAGTGTGAGCAGCCAGGGACAGACACATGTAACGGTGGTATAAAAACCAGGAGTCTGTCATGTAGAATAAATATAATACGGAGAACAGTGGATAAATGCACCACCCTGAACGTCATGAAAACTGATCTGGGTCTGTGTTTACACAACACAGGAGCTGCATTCAGCCTGTACAACATGTACAACTTGTACAACACCTCCCTCTCTCCCTTTACTCATACAACATACTAAAGAATGAGGGACACGTTTGTACATGATTTTTTACAGTAAACACTGTGTTCCTTTGTTAAACAGGTTCTAAACTGAAGTGCAATAAAACCACAAAATACACTGGAAATATATATATATATATATATATATATAAGTCTCATCTACTTAGCCCAGTTCCATCATGTCACACTGGTTTCATGCCCACAAGGGTAAAGAGGAGTGCATGCTTAGATAAGGCAGATTAGATCCAAATTGAATGATTCTTTGGTGAAATATGAGCACTGCAGTGGCAACTTGTAAAAGAACACAGAAGCGGGGAGTTGTATAAATCTACTCTGTTGCCAAATCAAACACGTTCGGTTCTGGCGGGGTGTGCTCTCGGTCAGGTCGGGTTACTTTAATAATGGCTGCAGGAGGTGTCCTTCATTGGTCGCTTACCGAGGAAGTTGTTCCATTCGGTGTCCAAGTCGGCCTGGTTGGCCAAACACCCACGCAGCACGTTCATGCAGTAATTCTGGCAGGGCTTCAGGGCCACTTGGCCCGAGCAGTAGGGACAGTACAACATCTTCATGGCCGCTCGCACACAGCTGGGAGACGCGCTGACCTGGAGGAGGCAGGGGGGGGGGGGGGCGGTTAGCACACTGTTATCATTTCATCACAGCAAAAACACTCATCCAAAACCACCACAGACACATACTTAGACTGCAGCATAATCTAATCATTAATGAATCACTCACTGCAGTGGAAAAACATGCCATACCAGAGCAGTCAACGGGGTTTATGTTATCAGAGACGCTGTCATGGAGACACGTTTTTTCAAGGAAAGATATGAAACACAGAAGGGAGAGATGGACGGAGCTTTCTGGAAAAACTGTCCGGTGGTAGACTGACTGATATAGCCTTTTTGGCTGGACCGCAGAGGGCCAGCACCTACAAACGCAAAAGTCCGTCACTGACTGGCCGAGTGATGAAGTTACACGATCGGTCGTCCGAGTGTTGGAGTTTCTAAATTGGCCGTCGCTCTTTCAAAATGAAAAGGTGAGGAACGGTCCTTTATGTAAATGTGCCCGTCCAGCGCGACGCGTCCGGCTCACAAAACTTGTTAAACTAGGCGATCTAGTTCTAAATTAAACGAGATTCAGCAGTGGCATCGCCTGTTTCTCACTTCAAATGTTTTCAGAAGTAGATTTTGGTGGATTGTTTAGACGGAATAACAGAAAGTTTATGAGCAGGCCGCCATGTTGTTTCCTGTTAGAAATGGCCGGCAGAAAACCAGGAACCAATCGGGTGCATTCCACGAGAGGGTACGTCACCGCTTGAACGGCCAGTTGAGTGGAGCAGCGCGTCCCCTAGTGTCCTCGCCAGACCTGGTGGATACGTACCGCTGGATTTAACATTCTAGACGTGACCACTGACTATTTCATATAACAATCTAGCCACAAATTCACTGACCGATTATACACGGTCCAGACATGTTGTCTTGTTCTAGCTTCACAAGCGCTTCTCACTTACCGTAGAAACTTTATTGACCACCTCCGGCATGAGAGTCAGGCCGCGCACGAAGGTGCGCGCGGCGACGAAGGCCCGCGTCAGCTGGATGCGGAGCTTGCGGGGCACGTCGCCGAAGGGCTGCAGCTGCTCCGTGTGCCGGCTGACGCACTCCATGTAGGCGTCGCTGAACTCGTACTGCACGTTGACCAGCCGGAACATCCTCTCCAGGAGGTCGTTCCAGAAGTCCGACAGCATGGAGTCCAGGTTGACGGCGGCGCTGCCGGACACGTAGTACCGAGTCAGGGCCTCGAAGAAGTTCTTGAACAGCTCCGCGTTCTGCACGTACATCATGCCGTACGTTCGCACGAACATGTTGTGCAGCGAGACCTCTGCGTTCTTCAAAAGCTCACGGAAAAACTCTGCGGAGAGAGAAGAAAGAAAGGAGGGGGATCAGGGTGATGACTAAAAAGCTGAGGCTGCCAAAGAGACAGAACAAACAATTTGACATTGTTAACATTTCATGTCTGTCTACGGGGAGAGATTTATTTTAGAGATGTTACAATGGAAATTGAGTTTGTGTGATGGACAACATATTACTTGGGACATCATCTTTAACTCAATTACTTGCGATTTGACTTGTTTGGGCACAGTAAATCCACACTTTGTGGGTATCCTGTTACAAAACACAGGGCAACACACAATCACTCTGTGAGGTTTTCATCATGTTATTGCAAACAGATTCCAGCATGACCACAGTGTATGTAAATATCGAAATTATTGCGGTTTGTCTGACAAAACGAACATTTCAAAAGTACAATATTGCTGCCAAGAGGCTGCGTCAGGCACTTTCTGACTCTGCTGCTGCTGCTGCCGTTAGAAATCAGAGCGATGGTTATTCCATTTCACCTGTGCCCGTGTCCTGACATTTTGAGTATCTCAACAGAAACAGCTTAAGCATAAAATCTCGGATGAAAGGCAGAGGAATGTATTGTGGGCAGGGGAGGGGGGGGGGCGGTTGGTTGGAAATGAGGAGATGAGAGGAGTTGAAGCAGGAGGGGTGGAAGGTGGAGCCGGAGCATCTCTGTCAGGCTGAACGAGCGGCCGAGTATGGGAGCGGCGGACTCGCCATTCAGCGGAGACGTCGCTCCACATCAAGCCGCTTCAAACTGACCACCATCAATGGCATTTTTCCGTTGTCACATTCCATTCGCCTTCCTTTCTCCCGGCTTGTCTTGGACTGTCCTTCAGAGGCATTTTCAATAGGATTACTGAATAATGCGAACCCCCCCCCCCCTCCCCTCCCCTATATGGACCTGTACCCCCCATCCAGCCCTGCAACTCCCTCCCTCCGCTGCTTTCACTTCATCAGTTCCTTCAGAGAGCTCTCTTCACTAGAGACAGGGAACAATGACCTACTTCATCCTGAGGAATGTCCATCACCCCCCCTCGCCACTTTCCCCCACCCCCAATAATCCAGGCCCCCCTCTCCCACGGACACCCCCCCCGCCCCCCCCCTCCAACTTTCTTAATCTGAACAAAATGAGAATTCCTCAGTCTCTCTGACAAATGCTTCACCTTCAGTCTCGCGTGCATGCAAGCATACACTCACCCCCTTTCACTCATCTCTTCTTTTTTTTTTTTTTTATCCGCTCTCCGTCTCCCCCTCGCTGCTCCGTGCGCACAAAACTTCTGTCCCGCTGCAGTTTCTCTGGGTGCCCTCTGCTCGGCTTTGAAATGTAAAGTTCCCATGCTCTCACAGAGGGAGTCACTAAACGCTCCCTGCCACCAGTACACACACACACACACACACACACACACACACACACACACACACACACACACACACACACACACACACACACACACACACACACACACACACACACACACACACACACACACACACACACACACACACACACACACACACACACACACACACACACACACACACCAAGTAGCGCTGTCACTTCCACTTCAGACTGACACACTAAAAAGAAAAAATGAGGTAGGGGAGGGGTGAGGGCGGCTCGGGGCGGGTTAAGTTGAGGGCTTTTTTAACTCCAAATCCCCACTGTGTCGCCAAGGATACCGGAAACACTGCAGCCCCCTCCATTTACCTCCCCGCCATCATTGCCCCCCCCCCCCCCCCCCCCCCCCCAACACACACGCATACACACACAAAGCCAGGGGAGAGAGCACCAAGTTCCACGCTCCATTGACAGAGATTAAAACAAAAGGGCCACCCCCCCCCACCCCTGGAATGTCATAGTAGCCACAAGTTTAAAGTCAGTGAAAGGAGACGGAGGAGGTGAAGAGGAGGAGGAGGAGGAAGAGGAGGAAGAGGCACGGAGCAGGAGGACAACCCGAAACTTCTCTATTTCCTTTCTGCAGTTTATTAGAGCTGTAATGCCTATATGCTAAACAGATAAGCCTTGTAATGAGTTTGGACAAACCCACTGGTTAAAAAGAGAGCGGCTTGTGCAGGGTGTGTGTGAGCGGTGGCGGCGGGGATTGGGGGGGGGAGCGTTCTTTGGCCCAAGCCGAGGGTCTGAAGTATGAGCAGCATTACACAGGCATCTTGCATTGTCATTAAAAACAGTTTATGACACGCAGCCGCCTGCCAACAGGCCGAGGAGCTGAACGCTCCCTCAGGATTTTTCCATTAAAAAAATGCGCCTGTCGCTCAGCCAATGGTCTGAGAGAATCTGGGTGAAAGGTTACGCTTGGAAGAGAGAGTGTTCGCTGTAGCGAAATGCGAGGAAGAAGGACAACTCCTGCCTCTGTGCGTCTTTTTCCTCGCTCCCTCCCCTGTCATCATTTCCACATGTTGCAGAGAAGGCCCTAAATTATGAGCGATGATCTTAGGCCCGATCCATCACGGGAACAGAGGAGCTGACCGATCTCCTCCCACTCCTCCCTCCCACTTCCTCCTCCTTCCAAGTAGCTCCCCCCCCTCAGCACCCCCCCCCCCCACCCGTGTCCCTATAAACTCTGCTCCTCCCAATCCCAGCCCAGGCAGTAATTGCATCCTATTTGTGCCAATTAGTCCCTGCGCTTCTCCCTTTTCTTACGGGATGGGATTCTGTCCCTCCTGCTGTTGGACTCCAGAGCTTCAGATGGATGTCTCTCTGTGTGTGTGTGTGTGTGTGTGTGTGTGTGTATGTGTGGAGACAAGGGGCCTTAATCCAAGAGCTTAAATCCCAGACATAGGCTCGCTCTGCTGGATGGGGTCAGTGCAACAGGACAGACAGGCTGAGGCCAGGACAAACACACACAGAGAGGGGAGAACTATTTCTGGCCCTGGTCTTAATTGGCCATGACTCCCAGCTCCAGGCGCATGATGAGAGCCTGCCTAATCACATACACTACTTCCTGAGTTTGTTAGTGCATGTTGTTGTGTCTGTCTCCATGTACAGTTGCAGCTGTGTTTACGCACACACGCGTCTCGCAGCAATTAGCAAACGTCAGTCCTCTTCAGCAGCGGTAAATACAATAAGCGCTTCCTGTGACGGGTTCCACCGACGGGAAGCGGCTCCTTCAGGGTGTCTCGATGTGACAACAGGAGGAAACGATTGGACGGCAACCCGAGCCTGTCACCGTATCCAGTGAGAGAGAGACGGTCTAATGTCCCAAGCGGAAGACAGCACAGGAGGGCTTTTGTAAAGAGATCCCACATCTAACAGTTCAGAAGACAGCAGCAACCTGCCTATCAGTATTCGGGGAGGAGGGGTGGGGGGGTTCACTGTCAGCTCGAGGACTGCCCCCTCTTGGTCAAACAGATGACCCTACAGTTATGACTTTTGCACGATTAGTTAGATCTTAGAAGAAAAGCACGTCCTAAAACAGTAACAGTAGAAATATGATATATTACTGGGTAAACTTTGACATCGGATTGAAAAAAAACTCTCTCCGCCGAAGCGACAATGAAGCATGACAGCCGATTTTTTATAGTTATGTATAAAATTGTCAAGACAATTGTGGTTCCAGTATCAGTTTCTCAAAATCAAAGAGCTCCTCTTTAGTCTTGCCATTCTTCTCAGCAGGAACACATCCATTATTAAATGCGCAGACAATAAAAACTTCACCGCCTTTAGCCCCAACAGACCAAAGGCAAAGCAGCTACAAGAAATGTCAATGTATTTATTCAACCAGCAAATTGTTCTCTTTCTTACTGCAACAAGTACTGCTACGTTGTCAGAAGTAAAAAAAAAAAGAAAAAAAAGCTTGAAAGCATTAACTGTGGTAGATAAAAAAAGGCCAGACACATTATATGCAACTGTACAAGAACAATTTCATAAAGAAATATTGCAAAATGTCCTAGTTAAATTAATAGACTGTCTAAAATCATCATGTTCATAGACTACTATGATATATAATTTGACTTAAAGACAACTTGACAATTTTAAACAATGTAGAGCTGCAATAATTATTCTATTAATCAATAGACAGAAAATCTGCAAATATTTTGATAATCAAATAACCATTTAAAGGAACAGTGTGTAACATTTCGGGGATCTATTAGCAGAAATGGAATATAATATTCATAACGATGTTTTCATTAGTGTATAATCACCTGAAACAAAGAATCGTTGTGTTTTCGTTAGCTTAGAATGAGCCCTTCATATCTACATAGGGAGCGGGTTCTCTTCACGGAGTCCGCCATGTTGCTCCGCCATGTTTCTACAGTAGCCCAGAACGGACAAACCAAACACTGGCTCTAGAGAGAGCCTTTTCGTGTTTTTACGTTGCCACTGTAGTTCTCTGACACGCTTGTGAAACTGTGGTAACGTGAGCCACAGAGTGCAAAAACCCTGGTACCGCCAGCCGCTGTCTGACTTCCGCTGCTTCTAAAGTTGTGTTATTATGGTATGGATGACCTCTGGACGAGGCGAACGCTACCGCAGTCTTGGAAAGGGAGGAGTGAGCGGAGGGTTACTCAGTTGGTTGCAAACTGCAACCACACCACTAGATGCCGCCAAAGCCTACACACTGTACCGTTAAATAATTATTTAGGCAAAAAAATCACTGGTTTCTTCTACCATTACCATTACTACTATTCTTTTCACAATTTGCTGTCATTTTACAGACCAAATGATTGAATGAGAAAATAATCTGTATATTAATCGATACTGAGAACAATTGTTAGCTGCAGCCCTAAAACAGCGTCACAGAAAGCACCGGTAGAACTGTGTAAGAAAGCAGCGAGGACATGAGTGTGGAGGACAGAACCGAGCACAGATACATTAGAGAAATGCATGCAGTGATCAACATGATGAAGAGCGAGACATTTGTGTGTGATGGAAAGAGCAAGGAAGGTCTGAGGGTTTTTTGGGAGAGATGGGGCATGAGCTGGGGACAAAGGGCAGTGAGAGAGGAGGAAAAGAGGGGCGGGACGGCTCGAGCAGCCACTGCATTCCGACACGTCACATTCCTGTTCACATCTGGCTGCAATACACACTCTCCTCGTTACTGACTATCCCTCGCTCCCTTTCACGGACACATAAGATCTGAAGGTCTCTGACCCGCATACGCACAGGAACACAAACGCATCAAACCACGCACGTAACCGCCCTTAACGAGCAAAATCCCAACGGATTCAGAAACTTGAAAAATCTCTATTTTTTTCAAGTCCATCTGTTTCGCAGTCCTTCTCTTCCAGCAGAGCTGCTGCGGTGACACGGTCGGGTGGCTGAGGGTAGTCAAAGCTGCCCCGTTACCCTCGGTGACTCAGCACTGCTGCGTGTTCCCATGCGCTCCCACCCTCAGAAAGGGAAACCTGATCCCAATATTTACAGGCACACACACATGTGCTCGCACACACAGAGGAACAGGAAGTACAGAGAAGACTAAATCTAAGAAGATGTGTGTGGTCCCGTCTGGAAAGCGTGCACGTCTCTCTGGAGAGAAGGGAAGCGGGTAGCGAGGGGGGGGGGGCGAGGCGGGGAGGGAGCTGAGACGTTGAGAGACAGGTGGACGGGCCAACGGACACAGACTGACTGTCTCCGCTCGGGGCAGTGCGGTGGCAGGTGGGAGCGTCCGTCAAAAAAATCATGCAACACAAGCGCTGCTTCGGGGACACTGGGCCGGAGGCACAACATAGTTTGAAAAGTGCCCGGTGTGCATGTGCGCGTTTGTTTGTTTGTTTGAGTGTGTTTGCTTACTGTCAAAGTGGTCGTGCCTCTGTCTGAAGGTGGATTGTAGGTTGGTGCTGAGCCTGGAGACGGGAGCTTTGATCTCCGTGTGGCTCTGCTGGCTCAGCTTCTCCTCCATCTCCACCGTGCAGCAGGAGAAACCCTGCGGACACACTTTCAACGGGGCTCCTGGAAGAGACGAGGAGAACACACCGTTAAACGCCATAGATACGGGAAACGGTCATCGCAGTCACGTCAATACAAAATCAGCTATGTTAGAATAAAAAGAACACAACAGTAGGCCTCTAAAGGCGATTCAATTTAAATAATACACTTGCAGAGACATTCAGAACCTGTGCACCTGCAGAGCGGCTTTGTTAACGTCTGTGAGGTTATTTATTAATTAACTGACTTTAGTGGATATTTTACTCGTTTGAAACACATGTGTATATCGATCATTAACACAATACTTTTCAACTACTGAGTAACAACTTCACCCCTCACCAAATCAAATGCACCTTGGCTGTGAAAACCCCCTTAACTGCACTTAAGTGGATTAATTGCAACACTCAGCTCAGAGCAGTCTTTAGCTCGGCCACTTTATGGAGCCTTGCTCTTATCCTGGCACTTCCCTGTCCTGATTGATAGTTCAGTGCTGTAGCTTTCTCTGAGTGCTGTGTCCTTCTGAAACACAGACTTTTAAGAGGAGAGGATTAGCTCCTCACCCACTTTGCTGGCGAGAACTCCAGCCATGTGAACATTGATGCAGATAAATGTAAAAAGGCTTTTTTTTCCCCTCTCATTTTGGCTTTGCATCAACACAGGGTAGCATTTTGACAAACTGAAAAAATATATACATTTTACAAAATTTAAGAAAAATGACAGTTCTGTCTGTTGCATCGTGATGATTTCCATGTGACCTCTGACTGTCACGTGATCCATTGTTGAATTGGTGATGCTCTCTTTTGTAATCTGTAAACAAACACTTTGAAAACAGCGGGGAAACTGCTGGCTTAAGTGGCCCTCGCATGCCGAACAGGAGAGATGTGAAGTGTTTTTCTGTGTAGTTGGACAAATGTTTCTGAAAATGTAGACGGAGAACTTTTAACTGTTTAAACACTGTCAAACAGATCTGCATTAGTGTCCGGCCGAGCCGAAAAACCTCAACGCAACCTACTCTGAGCTTTTACTCAAAACCATTATACAAAGCCTAAATACTGTCTTTGATAAAACAGCGACTGCCAACTTTGTCGAAAGTGAGTTTAACATCCAATTAAAAAGAAGGGTCAGGAGAGGACGAATGCAAAGTCGCAGCTGCAATAATGTTTTGTTTTAAACGTGGCTGGTGGAATTCAGCAGAACACAGGGATCCTTTCAGTGCATCGA
Source organism: Sebastolobus alascanus (assembly GCA_916701645.2). Lineage (NCBI taxonomy): Eukaryota > Metazoa > Chordata > Actinopteri > Perciformes > Sebastidae > Sebastolobus > Sebastolobus alascanus. Next base: position 832,678 of record CAKAOJ020000042.1, read on the forward strand.
GGCACCAACGGCCTGTTTGGTTTTCCCCACCAGCTCGTGCTCACTGACTCGAGGCCTGTGTGCATGCACAGGTCACTGCTGCTCGCGGGACTTCCGTGTTATACATGGACTGGAGCTTTAATATTACCTGTAATGTTTTACAGCATTTATTTATCCCAGACCATAGACTGCATATAAGAAGTGGACATAGTTTTTGTGACGTCACCCATTGGTTTTTCGACTACGGTTTTGAAGCCTTGAGTTCGGCGTTTTGGCCATTGCTATCTTGGCTTTTGGCCGTCGCCATCTTGTTTTTTGGTGGGTCATTTTCAGGCGTCCAAAATGTTACAATTAACTTTCCTGAACTGAAAACACACTGTGAAAGGGTGAAAGTTCTAAGAAGAAAACACGGACAACTCCCAGACCGGACAACGCCGTGGTAGCACCCTGTCAATCACAAGGTAGCCACGCCCTAAAGCATACAAATGGGACCATAATGTACTAAATGAACATCATGCTGTATTGAAGAAGACTTGAAACTAGCGATTGAGACCATAAACTCATGTTTACAATGTTTACTGAGGTAATAAATCAAGTGAGAAGTAGGCTCATTTTCTCATAGACTTCTATACAATCAGACTTCTTTTTGCAACCAGAGGAGTCGCCCCCTGCTGGCTGTTAGAAAGAATGCAATTTTAAGGCACTTCCACATTGGCTTCACTTCTCAGACCCCGGAGGCAGCCCACTGTAACCAGACTAACTGAGCCTAAAGAGATAATGCTGACTGAAGTTTCCACATGGTATGTGCAGTGAAATGTGTTATGTTTCCTTTATATGAATTGTGAACTAAATAGGCGTTAGCTGCATCTTGTAACTTCTATAATCAATATCAATAACAGTGAATTTCTTAATTTTCGCATTCCTTATTTTCTTCTGAACAGTTGTGAATTGTTCCGTGTGTAGGATCTGGTGGCATCTAGCGGTGAGGCTGCAGATTGCAACCAACTGAAACTTCTCCCGTGTGCCAAGCCTTTGGGAGAACTACGGTGGCAGACGCAAAAACGTGAATGTCCCTCTCTAGAGCCAGTGTTTGGTTTGTCTGTTCTGGGCTACTGTGGAAACATGGCGACCAGCTCCGTGAGGAGGACCCGCTCCCTGTGTAGATAAAAACGGCTCATTGTAAGCTAACGAAAACATGATTCTTATTTTCAGGTGATTATAAACTAAAGACTACATACTTATTAATATTATATTCCATTTCTACCAATAGATCCCCCTAAATGCTACACACTGTTCCTTTAAGACATAAATTATTTCACCATGAAAAAAATGCAACTTCCTCCAAGTGACAACAAAACTACAAGTCTCTTCATGCTGTTTATTGGTGAATGGATTTGGTAAAGCTTACTGCCTTTTCTCACTTGTATTCCAGCTCCGTTAGCGTTAAGCATGAACTAACTTTGTATTCTATTATTTATTGGGTTGAACATTGCTGTACTATTTTTGGTTCAGGTTGTTACAGTTCCTCTGGTTTGATCATCAGTATACTACTGTGGGGTTGCGTCCGAAATTCCATACTAACATGCTATTTAGTACGCTAAAACAGTATGTGAGATATTTTAATATGTCCGAAACCTTAGTATGAAACCAATAGCGCGCAAATTGCATACTATTTCCGGTGAAATATTTCAGCTGGACACTACGGCGGCATAAATATCCCACAATGGAATCCGGTAGTAACGACAACGTTCATAACAGACAATGATGGACAGGACAATTTAACTGTAAGTATAAGATTTCACTTTGCTAGGCGTAATATATATTTAAAATTAATTCAGACTTTGATTCTCACAAACCATCGTTTTCGTCACATGAGGTTGGCATGGGTTACCATGGTTACAGAGGCTTTCAGGAAGTGACGACGTAAATTACTGCTCAGTGCGTCCGAAAAGATACACACTACTGTTTATTCACACAAAAGTATGTTGAACGATAGTACACATATTGAGTATGTAGTGCATAGTATGATTTCGGACGAAGCCTGGGATTTTCCACCACTTTTACTGCTGGTTGCCATGGTTAATATGTCGCCATAACAACCTGAGCCATGTGGATTCATTTTTCTGTGACTTCTTGAGGTTGTTTTCATTCTTTTGGTGCATGTAATAGAAACGCCCATCGACCTCTATTAGAAAAACAGGATTTGGTGACTTCTGTTATTTTACATGTGTATAGATAAGGGAAAAAAACAGTTTCCTACAGCTTTAAGAGTCAGACGTGTGCTGGTAGAACTATGAAGCTAATAACACCGAACAGACCATCTCAGCTTTGCCTCAGCACACTGAACATCAAACCGAACAGCACGCGTTTGCTCGTCTTAAATGGTAGCTAAAATGTTGAAAAATTAAACTGCTGGGTCAGAAGTGACTCGGAGCAACACAATCATCTAAACGGGGCACGAGAGGGAGGGATGCACCCTGGCGCCATAAACTGGACCCCTCCGTCTGGGATCAAGTCCAAATAAGCCTCAAGTCACTCCTTCTCTCACAGTCCTCTCCCCAAACTCATCTCTCTCCCCCTCCAACCCTCACCCATTCCACCAGACCCCCTCCGTTATGCATATGCACACACACACACTCACACATACACTCACACATACCCAGGCACAGTTGGCAGCCCCTACCTAAACATATTCACACATCACATCACTGCTCAACACATGGCTCTTTGTACCAGCGTGATTGGAGGTACAGGGAGAAGCACACACACACACAGACTGGACTTTTTAGGTGAAACAGCCATCCAGTCTCTCCTCCAGCGGGGCCCCCTGCTCGCCCACAGCACCGGCGTACAATCAAAAGGGCTATATCCACATGGAAAATAGCCCTAGTTACCAAAGTACACAAATAAAAGTGAGATGGTCAATATTTCACAGGAATGTCTGTACAAATGTCACATTGTTAGCTCAAAGGATTAAGTCTCTGAAAAGTGAAGATTCTTAGCTAATGCATACTTTGTGAAAACATTTTGGCAGCCAATTTCTCAAACCGCCGGGAGAAGAAATGGCCCCGCTGGAACGCGAGAGAGCGAACAGTTAACGAGAACAGCTAGATCCCATAAAAATCAGCATCGTGCTGGATTTTGCGTGACATGTTTTTTGCCTCACTATATTTCACAATAAGCTTGCTCAGTGGATGTCATTTTTCTGCCATCGCCGCTGGCATGAATAGTCTTTGTGCGATGGGTGAGAACCGGCTCTCGGTTGCCTTACGGAGTTCCTTTAAAGGGGCCTCTCACTCCTTCAGCTTCCCAAGTACTTTAAGACGGAATAAGACGCAGAACATTGTTCGAGAAGTGTCGCTCAGAAGAAGAAGAAAACTGCCATTTATGGTGGTCATAACAAGAGAGCAGCATCTTGTAAACAAACATGTGACTGTGTGTCATGGCATTCATCAGCTCTCCGCTAACCTCCCTGCCTCTCCTTTGTGGGGAGACCACCATCCCCTTTAAATGGCTCATAAAATAAGTCACTTCCCTTTGACATTGTCCTGCCTCTCAAACTGTGTTCTCAGAGGAAGGATGGTGGGGGAGGTGAAAACGCCTCGCGGACAAAAACCAGATTAGACACCTCGCCGCCCCCTCTGCCTGCCATCATGTGCCCCTGAACCAGACGGGCCGCAGGGTGCCCCCCCCCCCCCCTCCGCCTCCGCCTCGACCGCCACCACCCTGCAGGCTTAACCAGCGAGGTCAGGGGTTAACAGCCACTCCTCTGAGAGAGGTCCTGTCCTCTGACCCCCCCCACCCCGTCCGCCAGCCAGCACATCCACCGCACGCAGCAACTCGGCCCCCCAATAATAACACCACCAACACAAAACACCCCCGTGCATACAAGCAATTAAGAGACGTAAAAAGACGCAGACACACGCAAAAAAGTATAAATAGAAGACCTTAACGTATACTCCAATCTGAAGGATTATTTCCGTACCCTTCTGAACTCGCTTAGGGAGCCGTGGAGAAGGCCACGGGGAGCCGCATGTCACGAACCATTCGCCGACGTCTGTCACTAATTGGAGCCTGGTGGTCTCCGAGGGAACCAAACCTCCGAGCTTTCACACACACACCAACATTTGTAAATAATTAAATGATAAACTGTACGCCGCTCATAGTCTATGTACATACTAATTCAATCCCAGTGGAATGTAGGTAACTTGAGATGGTGAATAGTAAACATGAAAAACGTGTGAACTTATTCCAAGTCAGTGCGATTGATCTTCAGATGTCCAGCGTATAAAATTCAACCCCTCACACACACACGTAGTGTGAAGTATGCAAAACAACACTTATAAATACGAGAGGTATTAATTGGCGTATTATGCTCCCTGCTGGAACATGTAACGCAGAGTGCTGCCAGTCTACTGAGCATTACTCACACACAGACTGTTGTAAATTTGCACGCCCTGCAGCCATAACATTCTCCTCTCGCTTCTCACCTCAGTCTGGGGTGTGATTATCCCGGGGGGGGTTTTAAGGAATTGGTGCCATTTGTTGGAGAACTTTCTGTTTTTGCGCCCCATCCTGTCATGACACAATCACACGAGCTGAACCCGAGGTCTTCTGAGGAGGCCGTGATGTTGCTTTTTAAAAGGTGTGAAGTTTTTACTTGATGTCTTTTGAGTACAATTTTAGGGCGTAATATTTTGTTTCAAACAGGCAAAGTAAAGGGTCATGATGTGCAGCCACAGTTGAAAGGGGTGATTAAAAGGCTGCATATTTCATTTCCAAAATCATAGCAATTGCTTTCTAAGTCGTACCCTTCTTAAATTCTTTCCTGTTACGGCATGTTGTCAAATCACCACTTTCTTTTTGTCTCTCTCGCTTTCATCTGTAAAGGACTCTACAGTTGTGGTCTCTATCTGGATTTTAAAAAAATGAATGCCTTTACGCATTCAGAAATGCCATTTATTCGTTTCGGAAAAAGCTTTTCCAATTAGTTTCTCGGCGAGCAATTCAATGCGTCAAACAATTCTGATAACTTGGCCTTCAATAAATAAATCAGTAGGTTTCAAAACGCTTTGCTTTTATCAGCTTTCGGTAATAACTTTGGAACGGCACCATCTTTTGTTCGAGAGGACGGATGTGTCATTTTGAAATTAAACCCACACATCTATTCAAAACGACGGAATAAATGTTCTCAAGGCTCCCTAATTGTGCAGGGTTTAAGCAGGGGAATCTCCCGCATGAGATCAGTCTAGTGCTGTAAAAACAAAAAAATGTGCAAAAGTCAAACTATGAAGGGAGGAACACGCAGTTATCTGAGCCGCCAGTGTCCTATTTTATACCACAAAGTTTTCACAGTACGGTTAGGAAAAGTGCTCCGGTACAATATGATATTTCCCCCCGATATTACAAGAAATCCTTTAACTGGGCGAGCTGACTAAGAGCTCAGTGTTATTTACAACCTGGAGGAGTAGCTGCAGGGGGAGGGAAGGCTACAAACATCCACACATTCGCGTCAGGCTGCTGCTCAGTACAACCGCAGACTCTTGCTCGAGGGCTTCATGCCAGCAGGAGCTGAAGGAGGGGTTCGCCCTCCCCATCCACATTTTCCTAGCTCTTTTTTCATGCGTCAACGTGAGACAACCTGACCACTACTTTACTGCCATTGGTGCGTAGAATACTATGGGTCAACTTTTCAGATTTCTCAAGTAGAAATGAAACAACACTTAAAGCCCCCCTCCAGTGTATTTTGGCATTTCTATGATATTTCAGATTTATATGAGTCCTTTCCTGACTAAGTTGATTAGCCAAACTCTTCACCAATTTTATTTGGACAAATGACTTAATTTTGTGCTCAAAGTCAAAAAGAAGGTTGTTGCTAAAATGGGAAAATGACGTATGACTATAGTAGAGGCTGCAGGTCATACGTCGTCATCCTCCAAGCTCGCGCAGGCGCACTCGTGCTCGTTTGTGTCTGAGCAGCAGCAAACCGATAAATCTGTTTATCTGTCTGTCAGTTTGTCTTTCTAGTTAGTTAGTTAGGTGCAGTTAGCTAGCCCAACTTGGTGGTTAAACAAACTGAGGGGTTTCATTTTATTTTTTAGTTTCCTCCACCTTACTTTAGTGTGTTTATTTTCACAATGGCATTTGTGTGTGCAGTGAATGGGTGCAATCAATGCAGTGGATTACACGAAAGCCCACCGGTAGAATTAGCACAACACACTGACTTTCTCTCTCACTTGATCTCTTCTTTACCGTCTCCTTCTGCTGGAGATAACTTAAATTTTAAAATTTCAAATGGTGAAACTCTGCAAAAGGTCTATCCGTCCTGCAGTGCGACTCCTCGGTGCAGCAGCAGCCAGACGGCCGCCTCGCCAGGAGGAAACGGTAAAGAAGAGAGCGAATGAGAGTCATGTGTTAATTCTTGTCTCATTTGTTGTCTGATAAACAGTAAATTCACGGTTTCATCTAAACTGGGTTGAAAAACGATGCAATCTGGTTGCCATTAAAGGAATTATGTCTGACTATTAACCACACCCACATTCTCTCTTTGAGAAAGAAACAAAAAAACAGGAAATAAAACTGGCTGGAGCTTTAACTGGCTGGGCTTTAACAATGTTCTGCTTAACTTCACAATGAAAAGTGAGCTAAAGATTCTCTCAAAGCATGTTAAGGAGAGCAAAACCACCGACCAACATTATGAATTTTAAAAGCCAAGATAAATGTAACACACGTCATACTGCGTATTACATTCATCTCAAACACTAATATCCTGCGTGCACGGGTTGTACTCTGAGCTATGGCAGAATCACCGCAAAATGGGGAAAATGTTGTACAACATTATGCTGTAAGCGGAAACCATTATTAGAGACTCGGCTGTTCATATGGAGGTAATCAGGGCAGGGCGATACTTCCACCTACTCTGTTTCTACACTTCAGCCTCTTACACAAATAGAGTAATGACAAGTTTATGGCAGTTTTGGCCGAAGCAATAATGCTTTTCCGCTCTCGGTTCATTCGTCCAAAAGAGCCTGAAATGTGCTTGCAGGGGACTTCTGAATCTGACTGGTATTTTAACAAAATGGTTGGTAGCAATGCCAAACCTTAACTGAAGTGAAAAGTTGTTATACTGTATTAATGTTGGCTAAGCTTTAGGGCAGATAACCAACCCTCTCCTTCAGAGATGCCAGATGCAGCATTCAACTAGACGTCTGCAGCGTATTCCACAACACATCACTTTATATCTGTGGCCCCTTTGCTGGGAGTGGCAGCAGTTTTTAGCATGAAGCTCCAGCTGACCCATGACTCAGACATTACACCACTCTCATAACCAGCCTATAGCCCGTAAAGGATGTAACTGAAGTGGGCAACGGCTTTAAACATTTAAAGCTAACTAGTAAAATCTTTTACAGGAATTGTTTGAAACTGCAACCAGAACATCTGCATGTTTGCCTCAATAAAAAACATAAGCGTCTGCCTCAGTTTGTTCTCGTGCTGCTATTTGGATCGATCGTTCATAGATGCTGTATTTGTAGATTTTCTAGTTCCTCATTTGTTGGTTGTGTTTTGGAACCCATATTTTTTTTATATGCCGTATTCTATTGCTGCTGCTGAAACAACATAGTTTCCCCCATGACGATCATCATATTCATTGAATGCAGACATGCACATAAAACAAAAGAGCATTGTAGTTCAATAAATCACATGTAGACTTTACGTATAACAGTAGACTGATAGAGAGCAGCTGAGTCCCATAAAATAAAGACAAACAGCTGATCAGTAAAATGGGTGTGTGAGTTATATACTGTATACAAACTACAGAGATTGTACTGTATTCAGTTTCGTCCCTCCTGACTAGGGCTGTCCTTGACCAAAGAAATTCTTAGTTGACTAACACTCATACGAGTTTTTTCACAAAGAATCACACAAAAGCACCACTTTAAATCTTGTTTATCAGAGATGTGCTCATAAGTTTTTTGGATCTAAGTCATTCAGTGGGAAAAAAAGCAGAACAACGACTATACGCAAATATATATATATATATATATATATATATATATATATATATATATATATATATATATATATATATATATATATATATATTTGCACTCCTGTACTTTGCATTCTGACAGCATTTTTTTGTACTGGTACTACTTATGGTACATGTCCAAAGTCTCCGTCCTTTCCACGCTTCCCATTCATTGTCTATGTAAGCAGTCGTGCAATGCATTCTGGTAGCGTGGCGGCACGATTCAAGAGACGGGGTGTCACGTCGCCCGCTCCTCATTTGCATAACGTTTTGGTCCAGGCTACTTTATGCAAATCAGGGGCGTCCGGCGCAACTCGCCGCCTCTGGAAACTCTTCTAGAAACTTTTAAACTATGCGTTTTCGATCTAAAATAAAGACAGATTCAGCAACTGCGTGGCTTATTTCTCGCATCAAATGTTGTCAGAAACACATTTCGGTGAACCATTTTCATAATATAAGAGAAGAAAGTTTCCAAACGAGCCGCCATGTTGGTTCCGGTTTGAAAGCTGGGAGCAGCAGCCCACGAGGGAAAGCGTTCGTCCAATCAGGTGCCGAGTGCCTTATGTCTAGCAGCAGCCCATCAAGCATCCAATGCTGGGAAGCGAGGAGATCCCTCGCGATAACCCCCCCCCCCACCGTGGACACGTACCATTACTGTGTGTCCAATGACAACAATGTTGAATCTAACCTAAATCTAAACTAGAGGTGACACTCATGTATCTGATTTTTCCTCAAACTACACCCTGTAGTATTTGTCATGTAGCTTTGATACAGTAGTTTGTCACTCTGCATGTCATCAGCTGACCAGAAAGCATCCATCTCTCACATGATGAGTCATGACACTAATGTTGATTCGCCCCTTAACTCAGCATCAGAAGTGTTAGAGGTTAATGCAAAAGAACAATCGCAAAGTCCCACAGTAACATCCATAAATAACAGGATCTATATCTGGGAGGAAGCATCTCAGCAGTGGTGAGCTGGGGAAATGTTAGCACCGCTTGTGACATGAGAGATTTACTCCACTTAGAACAATGCTCACCATCCATTTATGAGGCAGGAAGTTTCCGTTTAGGGAGTACTCTCTGGAGTGAATATTTTCAGCTACCAGCCAGCCACAGGGCTTTGGATAATGTCTGTGTAAAATGATGTTTCCTTAAATAAATCAGGAATTAAAATCTCTTCCACAACACAGCTGTCAAAACACCAAACTGCCAAAATTGTACTTGTCACGCGGCATGACTACAATGAGAAAGAAAGGCTGCTGCACAGCACGAGGCGAAGCAGAACTCATTACAATCTCCATGTCTCATCAAATGCTTTTTATGCAGACGTACTTAAGCTGGCACAGACAAACACTAAATACAGACTATTTGTCATTCAGGGTGAGAAATTGCCACATTAAAATGTTTATCCGTGCTAAATCCTCCACGTTTTGTCCGACGTGAATTATTTTCTAAAAGGCGCAAAATCTCACAAACAAAGCTCACACTGGGATGTGTAAATCGGAGCCCACTGCCACCAGAGTCCATTTCTGATTACTAAACCAGTCCGGGCCTCTGGCCAATTAAAACTCGCCATTTGTGAACATTCCAAAACGCTGTCATCCATGAACATTTACCCAGAAGCCCCTGGGGAGATTCCACAACATTGCCCTGGCCTCTCGCTCTGTCTGTTTCCCTCTCCCGTCCCGGCCCTGCATCTCCGGCTTTGTCCCCCCACACAAAAGCTCCCTGCCTACACCACTTCCCAGGTCACTGCTTTGTCAGGGTTTCAACTGGCTCCTGCACTTCCCCGAGTCCATTTAACAAGTCACAAACCAAATTCCAACCACTGGGGCGGTTCTCAAAAAGTTCACCTGCTGCACAAATATATATGAAATCTCTTGTGGTCAAAGAAGAATCTGGAGGACCGGGTTTGACTCTCTGACCTCTTGTTGTGTATGTGGCATGAAATCATTTCCATAAAGTCTCTTGACAGCAGAGTGGAGATTTGGGAGCAAGTCAGAAGCTGTTGTTTCAACTGTGTTGTAGTGTTGTCACGATACCAAAATTATGAGATTGATACGATACCTGCCTAAATATCTCAACACAGATAGAGAAACAATACCGCGGCAAAGACCTAAAACATCAGGAAAAGTAATAATGGATGACATAAAATATTTAGACAATGTCAATGCAAGTCAGTGGAGGATGTGAAAAGAAGCCATAAAACAACAGGAGTGAACTATTGTAACATAGTGTGTTAAGAGCTGCAACGATGAATCAATTAATCAATTAGTTGTTAACTATTAATCATCAACTACTTTGATAATCGATTAATCGGTTTGAGTAATTTTTTAAGAAAAAAAAAAGTAAAAGTTCTCTGATTCCAGCTTCTTAAATGTGAATATTTTCTGGTTTCTTTACTCATTTATGTTGAGTTGTGGACAAAACAAGACATTTGAGGACGTCATCTTGGGCTTTGGGAACACTGATCTCTATTTTTCACCATTTTTTTGACACTTTATAGACATAAACACCTTATCGAATAATCAAGAAAATAATCAACAGATAAATCTACAATGAAAATTTCGTTAGTTGCAGCCCTTTGTTCATTCATTTTAATACCCAACCAGGACTGGAGAAACTCTCATTTCTCCACCTTCACATGTCACACTGCTGCTTAGAAAAGTTTCAATCTGTGCAGAGATAAGTGTGAGCAGTACTGTAAGCTATTTTGTTGAGTTACCTCTTAGCGAAATGCTCTAATTTCCCTCTGGTAAGCATGTATATATGCTGCCATTGACAAGGTGGGAGCAATAAAGAGTTTGCTGTTTTGGTTCAGACTACGGAGCCTCTGTGTTATTATTTATTTACCTTCATTAACCCTCAGCTACAGTACTTTAGAGCCATATTTTGCTTTGTGCGTCTGCTTTGTCGACTAACCGTGGATTGCTGGCATGTGCACTTGTAGCGTGCATAGGAGTTAGTGCACGGTGTACCAATACTAGAAAGGTATCGCAATACACTGCCGTTAAAAACGGTACGATACCCCTTTTTATTAGTACCAGTATACTTTAAGAATGACAGTGTTTTAATATAAGCTGTGAGTGCGTGCAGCGCTCTGCTTTAGAGGACGTCATTAGGATTTGATCCTTTGCTGCTGGTGGAGCAAGCGGTTAAAAAATAAACTGTAGCGATAACCAGAAGGATGGAGTCAACAAATGAAGTTGAAAATAAGATTACACAGAACTTCATCTGAATTTATCATCGTTTTGTGAGTTTTTGTTTTTGAAGCCTCTCGCCGTCTTCTGTGCTGCAGTACCACTCTAAGCCTTAAGTGCTACTGATGCAGCGGCGAGGGCGCTGTTTTACAAAAAAAAAAAAGCCTTATTAAATACTGTTTAATAAGTGACATCAGAATCACAAATACTTTATCGATCCCCAGGGGGGAAACTACAGTTGTTCCATTTAAGAATAAAAATATGTATAAACATAGATAAGTTATAAGAAAAAAATAGAGATGAAATGTAAATATGTGTGCATTATCAAAAAAATATGCAAATATAAAATTAACTTAATTAATCAAAGAAATCACAAAAATGCCTACAAAAAGTATAGGGGACATCACATTACTGCATACCATTTAATTTTTTTAATTAATAGATTTTTACATTTTTAATTAATAATAAAAATATTTTAAGTTCCATGTTCTGTCATCAATTATTCCATTACTTTTCCTGAGGTTTTAGATTTTTGCCGTGGTATCGTTTCAGTATGGGTATCAAGATATTTAGGCAGGGTATCGTATCAAAGTCAGAATTTTGGTAACGTGACAACACTACATAAGAGAGAAACAAATGGTTGGCAGACCCACTGTGCCTGCAGGGAGTGGAAGCAGAGCGCTGCACACACACACACAAACACTGTCCCACTGTTGCAAATCGATGCAACTCATAAATACGGCTCTTATAAAACACCGTCATTCTTAAAGTACCAGTACTAATAAAATAGGGTACAGTACCGTTATAAACAGCGGGTACTGCGATATCTTTTTTTCCTCTCCCCATGACAGGAGCATCTTGTCCGGCAGCTCCTCCAACTTTAGGATGCGCAGCTAGCAGGGCCGGTTCTAATTTTTTGGGGGCCCAAATGCAAAATCTTGTTTTTTGACCAAATGCTATATTTTTCACATAGAAAATATTTTTAATTTAACTTAGCTGCATTGTTAACATCCAAATCAAAGCAAACATGCAAATTATGAATAAAAAAACAAACAATAAAATTACTTTTTAAAATAAAAAAAATAGTCTTAGATAAATTATAAATTTATGAACAAAAATAAACCACTTCTGATGTTCGGTTTATGTTAAAGGTCACTTTGAATGATTAACTAATGATAATGTAGAAAAACAAAGATTTTAAATTCGGGACGGCCCGCATTCATTTTGGGACGGCTTAGGTTGTATTTCGGGAAGGTTCCGGGAGGAGGATGGTGAAAAAAGTTAGTTTAGAGCCCTGAACAGGACATTAAATGAGAAAAAGAGACCAAAGTGTAGTTGAGTGGAAAGGTCACTCATCTAGACAAGTTAATCTGCTTTCTGTGTTAATTCACACTAAAGTGGGCGTCGGGCAATCTTAGCACAGTAAAACATGGTTTTCTTACTTGACGGGAAACACTTGGCCTAAAACGAGCACTGAGGTCTGCAAGAGGTCAAGGCGGTGAAGAAACGGGATCATAAAAATGAATGGTCAAACTCCCAACACTTGTGCAAGCTCTGTCTCTACATGAGAAAGCTGGAGGCCATGATTCATGTTAACGTAGTTATGGGGAATCCGTACTTCAAACACAGGTGGTCAGAGATTGAATTTGGGCCTCTTTTGGTGCTCCACACAAACTTTCTGCAACTTGTTTGACTTCCTCCTGGTAAATACAGCAACCACTGGTGACTGGCTGGACTGCCATTCAGACCTGTGCGAGCCTCTCCGTTCAGCCAGCTGGTTTTAACATGAGTGCCTGTGCCAAATACTGTATGGACTACAGATTCATACATAAAGGAAAAGCAACACAAGAAACTTTCCTTCCTACCGTCACTCTGCTGGGAATCCTTTCCTAACAACACCTATCACAGGGGGTTGGAGGCAATGATTCACGTTAACAGCTGGTCTAACTTTTTCCCCCTATCCACGTCTTTCTTTTAGGTTACGTGTCTTTTGATGAGCCGCAGAGTTGCCGTGTTTGATGCCTTTACTACAGATTCCACCGTGACGCTTTAGCCTGGTCTGTGTGTGTGTGTGTGAGCGAGAGCGAGACTGTGTTATGTTAAAGATTTGCAGAGACAGGCAGAGGTTTTGCAGACAAACGGAGAGGACAAGTTACAGCACAGCGTGATTATCACAAGGGAAGAGAAGAGGAGGAGAGAAAAAAAAAAGAGACACAAAAGACCTTCCTGGCTTGTCCCTCTGCGCCGGCCCTCCGTCTTTCCACTGACTCACGGCACACAAATGAAAACACACTTTAAAGCCGAAGATGAAAAACACTCTTTACTTAGGGCCAAGTGCTTTACCATGGGACCCTGCGCAAACACTGTTGTGCTGTCAGAGAAATGGACTACTGTTGAGCGTACAAATAGGTCCTCTTTGAGATGTGCTTCACACACGGCTGGAGAGCCACGCACTGGACTATTACTTTACACTTAAAAAACAGTCTTTGTGGCCGGGTCAAATGCATGTGCGGGTTTCACGTAACAAATCACGACCCTTCCCTCCGACTCCACGTAAAAAGAATTTCAAAAATCCAACTTTGTTGAAACATACGAGAGCTTTTAAAAGTCTCGACGCACAAACAATACATTTCATCGTTGCCAGTAAAAGCCAGCGAACCCCTCCTAAGGACAGGACGCTCTCTGACAGTGTTTATAACAGACATCCAAAAGCAGCTGAAGTCCACCAGATGTTGAGGCAGGACGGGGCCCGGCGAAGCCCCCCCAGGCAGAATGAGGTCAGGTACAAGATCAGGTTTCTGGAAGCTCAAAGCTACAAAAGGGCAACAAAGATTCTGATATACCTGTTGGGCCTTACGAAACTGGACACCAGCGGAGGTGGTGGGAAGAGAACCACTCATCGCCGACTGTCAAAGGGACCAGAAAGTCTAAACCTTAACGGTACAATGGTCTAATGGGCCTCAGTCATGGATGGCTCAGCTCGCTCCCGATGATATGCGCCGAATGTGTCGATAAATCAAAGCTGCTTCTCATTCCGATGATGTACAATATTGGCGGGCCGACTCGCGTTCCCACATAGCGGCGAAGTTCACTGCCAGCAAAAACCGCCCTCTAAACATGCTGACCAAATCTGCAGTGTTGGAGCCATCATTTAACAAACTATTTGATCCTTTCATGGGAGCGTTTTTTTCCCCCCCCTCCCTCGCTTATCGGCCCTCAGCCAGCAGGACGTCTGCCCTTGTTTTCTTCATGTTTTAAATTTGAGTTTTGACGACCTGCTTTTAACACAAGGCATCCACTCGTCAGTCAAATTCACAGCGCTGTGTGAAGCAGCCAAAGACCTGCCTGGTGCTTTTTTTTGTTTGACAGAAGAAAAGACTTTTGAAAAGCCAGGAAGAAAAAAAAAAAAACAGGGTTTGATCTCAAACAATATAATTTATATGAAAATAAATGCAATAGCGAGCGGCACACAAGGGGATTAGGTAAATATTAGGAAACCTATTAAGCTAACTGCATTTTGGAAAAGTGAGCTAAGTGTGAGTGACTTCCTCGTCAGTGGGAGTCATGATGCAGGCCTTGGGAGTAATTAGCAGGGATTACATCTCGTCTGGCCCGCACCCAGCTCTGGGGTTCCAGCCCAAACACCCAGGCAAGTCCCTGGCTCCGCTCCCTCACCGCTCTCCCTAACCACACGGGCCTCTGGCGGGACGCACAAATCCTAATGATGATCATGACTATCAACACGGACATCCATCCCACTGTGGCTTTCGTAGGAAATCAATTAACCTTGGTTGAGTTACACCTACATCATAACCGCACACTCCTCCCGCTGGCAGCTACGCGGTTAGATGACTTCAGTGAGCGAGCGGAGCCTCGTCGTGTCAGGCGAAGGGGGTTCACACTCCACCCCTGCAGTTTTGGGATCAGAGCCCAGCGGCCCTTTGCCACACTCCTCACAGCTGGCTGAGTGACACCAGCGCCGAGGTGATCAACACAAAAGGAGACGCGCAGCGGCTCGAATATCACAGGAACAAAAAAATTACACCACCGAGCATCAGCCGCACAAAAGGGCTTCAGCAGCCGGAGGAGCTGAACGATGGAGAGAGGGTGAGGTGGGAACATATAGGTAGTGTAGGAGGAATAAAACTCACTGATATGCTGAAGTCACCTCACAAAAACACTGTGTATGGGAGTCACATTTAAAATATTTTCATGTGCATCATTTCATCTTACACAAAGTTATGGTGTACTCAAATGCTCCTCTGTACTTGGTATTAGAGGCAGAGATGTGGACAAATTAGATGACTTTAGAGTCGACAAAATGAAAAAGTGCAACTCAACTTAGACTTAAACACCAGTGACTCGTGACTTCCCCTGGACATGAGACTTTAAATTGAAAACTAGGGCTGTCAATCGATAGAAATATTTAATCGCGATTAATCGCATAATTGTCAATGATTAATTGCACATTTTTTATCTGTTCAAAATGTACCTTAAAGGGAGATTGTCAAGTATTTAATACTCTTATCAACATGGGAGTGGACAAATATGCTGCTTTATGCAAATGTATGTATATATTTATTATTGGAAATCAATTAACAACACAAAACAATGACAAATATTGTCCAGAAACCCTCACAGGTACTGCATTTAGCATAAAAAATATACTCAAATCCCAACGTGGTAAACTGCAGCCCAACAGGCAACAACAGCTGTCAGTGTGTCAGTGTGATGACTTGACTATGACTTGACCCAAACTGCATGTGATTATGGGCATGCTGTAAAGGGGAGACTCGTGGGTACCCATAGAACCCATTTTCAGGTCAAGGGCCCATTTGAAAATGGCCATCAAAGTTTTTTCCTCACCAAAATTTTGCGCAAATTTGGAGCGTTTGGAGCTAATTTATTGATTTGTTTGGGAAGAGGATTTACTTGTGTCTGAAAAACTGAACTGAACTGAACAAACTGATTTTTTATCTTTTGTTGTTTAATGCAGAATACCCAAAAAATAGTTTTTTTATTTGTTTAACTCTGGACTCTTTATTTTTGGTGAATATTACTGGCACTTACATTTGATTACAGTATCTTACACTTAATTCCCCAGATCCACTTTGTCTGAACCAATCGGACAACATCCGATCAAGTTGCTGGAGGAAACCATGAAGAACTAACGTTACGTTACTGAGTGCCTTACTCTGTTGTTAAAATGGCATTACATTTGGTGAAGAGCCCATTATGACTAGTTTAGGACTCAAAACTCAAAGTTTAAGACTTGGGACTTGACTTGGGACTTGTCGGTCTTGACTTGGAACTTGATTGCAATGACTTGAGACTTACTTATGACATGCAAAACAATGACTTGGTCCCACCTCTGATTAGAGGTGAAAACGTGTCATTGGTGCCTCCTTAACATTTAGAACTGATAAAAAAGCCTTGTGTGTGTTAACAAGAGACGTGGTCTAGTTTTGGCATGTGCATCATCTAAAAGCCTGTTTTGCACAGACAAAACGACAAAGGTTAACACTACACAAGAGAGGTAGACGGGCTACCGGGAAACCACCATTGATGGTGAAAAAGAGAGGAAATCACCCAGGGATGACGAAGAAAGGAAAGATTAGGAATGAAACGAAACCTCCCAGAGGAGCTGCTGAAGAGCGAGCGAGCAGGCGCGGGGGGGAAGAAAATGAACTGTCAGTCGGGACGGAGGAGGGAAAAAAGAGACGGCGTGCAAACGGGACGACGTGTTAACAAGGAGTTTCAGGGGGTCGCTCCCCTCAGCTCACAGTACGGAAAACCACAAAGCCAGATCAGGGTTCCTCACAGTTTGCAACAAACACACACATCCAACCAAATCATACAGTCAAGTTTAGCCACTGGTGCCAGAGATGTTGTGGTGGTGCCTTTGGTTAAAACCTTGTATTGTGTTAGACTCACAGGCTGTACGTACATGCCTGTATGACTGGGCGACGATGAGTCACAGTGCAACGCTCCCAGTTACCTCCCCAGATTCCCTAAGCCTGTGTCACACACACACAGTGACTCTCTGGCTCCTGCCTGGCCCGCCATCTCTCCTGGATACTCAGTTCAACTTGCCTTGGTACAAAACTCTTTCCTGTCAGTCAAATCCCCCCCTCTCCTTCTCTGCGTGCCTCAGTCAGTCCGTCCAGCGCTCCTCTTTGTTGCCGTGTGTTCCCAGCTCCGAGGCTCCCTATGTGCGGGTCTTGGTGGTCCGGTGTGGAATGTGGCGAGGTGGAAGGGGGGGGGAGGCAGGCCGGCCGGCCTAAAAGGGGGTGCTCAATTGTTCCCACACACAGCATCCACCCCCCACTGATCTGTCGCTCACTTGGCCATTTTGGGGGGGGGGGGGCAAAGTAAAGGATGCAGAGAGGTGGAATCACGGCGGACGCTCAGTCGACACACACTGCTACTGAATTGACGCTACACTTGGAGCATACTAAATGAGTTTAAGAGAGAAACTCAGATTCCAAGACTCCAACACACCGAGCTGACGGTTGGCCGTCGGACAATTCTTTCGGTGTGTCCCGCACCGTCGGCTCTAGTCTGCCCGTGTCGGAGGTTTTACGGCTGATTCAGCGTGTTGAATCGGCGGCGGAGCCCGTTTGTGAGAGAAATCACTCTGATTGGCTGTTCAGCTTAAACGAATCAGTGCACGAGAAGAGAAAGGGACGTGAGGAAAGCAAACCAACGAGTAAAGTCAAGAGGAAAAACACAGAAGGCTCTTTCATCTTTTTCATCTTCATCTCATCTGATCATTCCAATACACAAATATTTTCACAACGACATCTGGAATGAAGCTAAGTGGTGAGCGAGAGTGAGTGAAAATGGTCGGCAAACGCCGCTTTGTTTCATGTACGTATCATAACAACGGCTTGTATATCTGTAGTCCTCGGTCTTCCTGTTTCCCTTTTTGAATGACAAATACAGACTACTGCCGCCTGCTGGTGTGGAGAGTTATTTCATCTCACGCAGGCGCAGAACGTACGTGATAGTTGGCTGTAGTCTTTGCGGTGTGTTCGAGTGGCAAAGACAAAGGCGACATGAGGCGACGCAGCTGGTGGCCTATGTCGCTGCTAGTTCTTTGATGTCGGCTTGGTGTGTCCCCACCCTTAAAGAAGAAGGCTACCCAAACACCACATGCAAGAATGACAAAATCATTTCATCCACCAGATTGGATCTATGCAACAGCCAAAGTTAAACCAGGTAGTTTTACAGTAGTACCATTCTTGAACTATTTCCTTGCAGAGCCAACATTTTTTTGAACGCAGCGATAAGCTGATTTGTTTTTGAGCGACGATAAGGGAGCTGTCGCTGGCAGAGCAGAACGGGACACCAACAAGAGCCCCTGATCTCAGAGCTGCTGTGCTGCGATTGCAGGAAGTTGATAAGAGCGGCGCAATACCGCAGAGCTGGCAGGCACGCGTAGCTGCCCTCCCTCCCTCCCTCCCTCCCTCCCTCCCTCTGGCCCCATCTGGACGCTGCGAGTCACAACCAGGCTCCCCCCGGGTTCAAAAGACCTCAACCTCATGATACCTAAACTCAATTATCCTGAAGGCTCGCCAAACAGTGAGGGAGGGGACGTCACGTATACGGGGCAGAGAGCAACAGGAACCATCACATTATCACTGCTTTTAACTGATCTCCATGGATACCACCAGAGGGGAGAAACAAACCAAATGCTCAACATCCATCTACTGATCAGCCTTACAGTTTCCTGAAACACTAGAACTTGCCAAATGTGGAAATCTTGAATTCAACGTCAATCATAATACATATGTACTGCCCTAAAAATCAAAAATATTAAGAGCATCATCATCCAGGAGGATTGTGTTTTGCTATTTTAGTTTATACTAATAACACTGACATGTCAAAACACAGAACAACTTTCATTGTAACACCTGTTTTCAAAAAGGCGTATAAGGCAAGAAAGAGGAAGCGCTTGAATGGTTTCAAAGAAAGAAGCTGTAAAAGTCTATCCCATCGCTCAGGAATGTTATCAGCAATTACTGTGCATGCTTTGGTGTTTACTTAATCTCAACCCACACACACATTTTCTTAATTTTCTCCTCAAATCAATCATTGATATTAATGTTTGTGCAACTTATTCCTCTTGGGACAAAATTATGTTTAGACTCAAAGCAACCACACAGCTATTCTTATGACTGTTTTCAATTTGACTTGGTTTTAAAGTAAATGTGTTTTTCTTAAGAATCCTTACCACTCAAGACTGACTAATGGTTTTAAATGATTTACCATGCATACAAAGTCTAATCTAAATCTAATCTTAAATTTAGTTCTGCTGCAGAGTGATT
The DNA here is from genome assembly GCA_916701645.2 of Sebastolobus alascanus. NCBI lineage: Eukaryota > Metazoa > Chordata > Actinopteri > Perciformes > Sebastidae > Sebastolobus > Sebastolobus alascanus. Next base: position 852,218 of record CAKAOJ020000042.1, read on the forward strand.
CCTCATTATCATGAGTCAGGCTGGCATGTGTGAATTTACCGTTGGTTTTGACCACACCTATGGGTGGGACTTTCTTAAATGACACACCTGAATCTGTTTGATCCCTCCATATCTGGCAGAAAAACAAGTTTTGGCTCAAACTGTTGTTCTTCTTTCATGTACAAATTAAGAAGGAAGAAAAGGAGCATTTAACAGCGGAGCATCTTTTGAAACATATAGCCCACAGTTACAATTTTGGGTCTGGAAGTCAAATAGATTAGTGTTTCTACACTGTTTTTTTTTAGTTAACACAGGCCAAACATGCTGCCTTTTCAACAAACATATCAAAATAACATAGAACTTCTTGTCAACTTCTTGAATAACTTTACACATTCAACACTATCTTGTATTTCTTTGGCATTTTGCCATACATAATATGCCTTCCAGAAAGCTTCTCTTACTTTACTGCATATGGCCTGTTTACAAATATAGATCTCGACTTCATGTGACTATACAAAGACCCTCTTATATCCATGAGCATGAAAAGCCACTGTGGGTTCTCTAGGAATACACTTGACTGTTAAAGTGATTCAATATCAGCTACAACATAAACTACTTTTTATCTGCGTGTTAGCGGTTGCTTTGATGTACAGCTAATAAACAGGTTTTGGACTCCTGACCTCCCAGACTACAAGAACAGAGGCCTGTACTACGAAGCGAGTTCAACATACCAAGGGTCTCTTCTCGTTATCTGGCTTAACTAACCCTAGCAAACGTGATCCCGCTAAGCGGTCCTACGACGGTGGTTATCAACTCAGTAAACCAACCCAGGGTTTCTCAATCTGGCTGTGAGCGCGTTCACATGAACGGGGCGGTGTTTGCAGCATCTGACCAATCACAGACATGGACAAGTCTACAGACTTGCAGGCAGACAGGCAGAGCGGCACATTTTACAAAGGAAGAGCAAACTATATTAGACAAATACGAAGAAGTTAAACACATAATCCAGACTAAAAGTAACACAGTTGAAGCGGCCAAATGCAGGAAGGACAGCTGGCAAAAGAAAAAAATGCTGATGTTTGAATGCGTAAATTAACAGATTTATTAATTTAACGGAACACTCAAAAGTCAGATATAGTCGTCTAGATATAAATAGCTTTAGAAGTGTAATGGATGAATAGATTACACCCTTGGGTAATGATGCTGCAATGTATGACTATTTTAACCTTCTTTCAGCTGCGTCCCCGTCTCCAGCGGTGTGAAACAGAACTCAAGAGTAAGTAAAAATATAAATCTACAAATATAATTCAAAGCAGTAAGCACCCACAGCATAAATCCAGCTGTACTTCCTTCCAGTTTAAACTGTGTTGTTTTTAGTCTGGAATATGACTTAAACTTCTTCATATGTGTGTAATATTATCATACGATCCCCGCACCAAGCTCTGATTGGTCAGTAGGCGGTGCTTTTATACGAGTTGATCTCTTATCTGGAACATAACCTGCTCCAGAGCAGGTTAGCTGTTCAGCATAAGATACCATGGCGATCTACCCCGGTAAGAAGTGATCCACCTTCGTAGGACGGAAAACCCAGGGTTAACCCTGAAGTTACCTCGCTAACGCCAAATCCTGCTTCGTAGTACAGGCCTCAGGGGGGAGCTGGGTGTTATCATCAACAGATATCAGGGTAAATAATCACAAAGTAAAGCACTAATTATAAAACCTTACAATTGGGTTTCTGTAAGTGATTTTTTGTGAGAGTTTTGGGAAATGCAACTTTGCAGATAGAGTTGCTCCGATACCGATACCAGTATTGGAAATGCATCCGATACTGCCCAAAACTACTGGCAACTACTGTCCACTATCCATACATGGTCAGCGGTAAACAGATGTTTAATAATAATAATAATAATAATAATAATGATAATAGCTATATTTTTTTTTATTACACTGGTATCACATAGGTACTCAGTATTAGGGTTGTGAAGTGGCAAAAATCTGGCGATACGATACATATCATGATACAGGGGTTACAATTCAATATATTGCGATTTATTGCAATACTGTAAGCAAGGCGATATATCGCGATTTTTTTAAATCTAATTTTAGGAAAACTGTCATAGTATAAAAAACACATTCATAACACCATTTGAATAAAATCTGAGTAAAAAAAATACTTTTTTCTACGCAATCAGAACAGTGGGAACTTCATTTATCACAGTCCCTGTAACATCCAACATCAAGACAAGAGAGGGCACATCTCTTTGCAAATGAAATAATAATGCATGTAAACTATTGATTTAAAATCGATTCAGTGTTTTTAAGAATCGATACAGTATCACGAAACATAATATCACGACATTCAATATTTTCTTACACTCAGCATCGGCCGATATCACAAGTTCAGGTATCGGAAAGGAATAAAATGGTATCGGAACATCTCTAATTGCAGAGACAGTTCCTTCTGTAATTTTCCACAACCGATTTTTGAAATGACTGGGAATTAAACTTCATCACTAAGTGCAGCGCTGAAGTGATTCTTAATGATAAGACTTGCAAAGCGTTTCACGTAAAACAAAGAGAGCCGTTTGAGTTTTATGGGGTTGACCTTCAGAGGCGAGTAAGACTCTTGGCTGGCAGTTTATTAGTTAATTATTACAGGTGTTAAAATACTAGGCCACGGTTGAACAGAGCAGAGCCGCTCAAATATTGGTCTTTGAGCTGTAAAAAGCTGCTGCAGACTGTGTGTGTGTGCCCCAGATCCCTGCTCTTATCTTATCTGCTGAATGTCATTGCAATAACACAACCTGTTATTTCCCAAACCGTAATGATGCAGCAGCGCACGCAGCCACCGGCTATAAGGAGGAGAAGAAGAAGAAGGAGCCCTCACAATGTGAGGCTGCAGAATGTCTCGAGCTTACCGGGAGGCCAGTGCGCTGAGGTCATGCACGCTTTGAGTTTCAGTCATAATGCACTGAACTGATTACGAGCAGGGGACGCTCCTCATGCTGAAGGGAGGGAAAACGACCCCTCTTCCTCTTTGATCTCTGCCATTGTTCCATACCTGGAGCATGACGTCAAGCCCGACTGCCACAGTAAACCAAAACAGATTTTGCTTGAAGAGTTGCAAAAAAAAAGGGGAGAAGCAGCGCAGCGTCCGGCCCCTCTGACACGGCAGATACCAATCTGGTCAGTGTTAACTGCTCTGCTCTCGGCCCGAAGAGCACGTTACAACTGTGCAACAGCACTTAGCAGATACCTTTAAACATTTATCACAGTATCAAATAGAACTGTTAAGAAAAACAAACACTACGCGCTATTAGCAGACCGTTTACATTCTGCGTGATTACTGACATTATTTATTATCTGTCATCATTAGAACCGTGACCTTCATTTACTTCCCATTTAAGTAAGTTATTCGACCACAGACCCTAAACAAATCATCATCCAGCAGACAAGGAACTTGGAAATGAGGTCTTGAACTGCTTCCACGTGAGCGGTAAAAGATTGATACCATGGGATCAACCAGGAATTTAGCGACCGAGCCTGCCGTTCCTCTGTATCACTTCATTTCGTCCACGCCAAAGCAATCGGGGTTTTCCATTTTAGTTTTACTGCATTAAAAAAATCTTTATTGAATCTCGAGTCTGGCTTCGGCTGAGCCCGTCGGTAATTTGAATGGTAGCAAACATTCTCATCTGCACGCTGCCAACAATAACACAAGATGTCTGTGGTTAGTTTTGAATCCTGCGTCTCCAAGAAGACTCATATCTGATTTATGATGCGCGTATCAAAGGAGGCAAACATGTCAAAAACTACTTCTGTGACAACTGGCAAAGATACTGTGTAATTTTCAAAGTATGTCTTCTCTGCAGCAGTTATGGTTTACGTCAAAAAGGCCCGTTATTTTGGTAGAAATGTTCTGATCACAACCGCTAGTCTGATGCGGAACTAAGTTATTTTACTGCATCATATATTGACTGTTTCAACTTCTGCAGATGTTAGAATGTGAAACTTTTCCCATGAACTGCGTCTTTGATTATTAACTGTTGAAACTGAAATTGTGATCTACATATGCAAATAATTAATGGTCTAACCCTTCTGCAACCTCACATCTAGTTCAATTTAAACACAGACTGTGTTATGATTAGGAGAGAAGTCATGTTTGGAGTTCGACCAGTTACAAAGTGTAGAAGTGAGGCTCTGACAAACAAGACTGAAGTTCAATCAGACTGCACATCTGGAGCTATTTCTCCCCAGCAACATGAAACATTTCAAGAGCGCAGCGCTTCTGTATCTGCTTTTTTTTTTTTGCTTTCTGGAGACCCCCAACTCTCCTTAATGATGGTAGACCTTGTTGCTTTCTATGGATCAATTATCTCAGTCTCTTTCAATGACAAAGAGCTGTTCATTGAGGTCGGCCCTGCCTAAGGCCCAGACATACACCAGGAATCTATTGTAAGGAAAAGGCACGTGTGTGTAGCACACAAACCTGCACAATAAAACTGCCTTCATTCAGATCTGTCTTTCAAAACCCAGAGATGCGAGACAACTAAGACGGACCGATGCAGACATGTTGGGGTACTCTCAATGACATTTAGCATCACAAAGACATACAGGCGGAAAACAAAAGGACCTATAGGCTTGTGTGAAATGCAGGAAAAAAATAAGTCCTCGACCCCTTTGACAGTTATGTCCAACTCAAATTCTAATGAGCCGTTGTCAACAGAAAAAAAAGACAGTCTGAACATCCTCTTACTATGCAAAGTAAACTAATAAAGGACATCGGTACAATAAAGAGGACACGTACAAATTGGTTACCCTTGTCAGATGAAATAATGCTGCGAACACATCAGCTGAAAGGTTTACGGTGAGAATGTCCGTGGAGAATAAGCTAATTATTAAGTCCACAGAGGTGAACATGCATAAGGAAATGACAACAAGACACCAACATGACAGCCTAGATGACCTACTTCTATAAATTTAAACAAGAACGTCACTGCAAGACTGCCAACCAAATGCATGTTTGAATGCATGTGCGCATATTCATTTTAACCACCATATAAATGAAAGGGAAATGAGAGAAGGGAGGGATTTAAAGTATGCAGGGCACAGTGGAATTTCAACCCCAACCCCCTTCCCCTGCTCCCCTCAAGCCTTCACTGTAAAAGCCCCCCTACGTCCGTTTCCATCACTTGGGTTTAACTCGTGATTAGCTAAATTGATTTGCCTTCTCACCTCCGTCTGACTATTAACATCCTATTTATTACCCAAGCGGTCTTCATTGGTGCATAACATCCAGTCCTGCAAAGTACAACATGTGCCTACACAGAAAGTGTTAAAACCACAACATGAGACTAACCCAGAGAGGAGAAAAAAAAGCTCACAATGCACAGGAACTGTTTACTAAATCACTGCAGGCTGCCTGCACTTCCCAACCATAGGAGTCTCTACTAAGGAAGCCTGGATATAAACACAGGCCTGGCTTCTTTCAGTGGGGGAGCACAGCCGGTGTGTTGATTATACCTCTTTATTGTTATGAATTACCTACAAGTATTTCCTAGATGAGGACTATATTTACACACCGGTGTAGTGGAGCGCTTTGCAAGCCTGAAGAAGAATTCATCCCCAAATGTTTCACTGCTACATTCCCCCCCACCCACAACTTAACGATGTACTGTAACTTTTAACACATGAAAAAAAATGTCTGCATGATTTACCATGTTTCCATATGGACTTTGACAGAAGCACAAAATGTCCATATAGAAAAGTGACAGTTTAACTGTTTGTTGTAGGGCCTGCTGTACTTTGTCATGTCAATGACTCCTAAAATGTATTGCATTTTTTGGAGGTTCAAGAAAACCACCTGGAAAACTTTTTTAAAGCGAGTTATGACTTTGTCTCCTCTGTATTTGAGAAGATAACAATGGTACAGCAAAAAACCTGTGACTGAATTTCCCTGACCTTTACCCATTAATACATTATGCTAACTGCAAGCTTAAAAAGTTCTCATTGGCCATTAGCTGAGGACCACCGGGGGGCCTCTGTGGGACCCGTGGGGGGTCCCCGGCCCCCACTTTGGGAACCACTGCTTCTGGACTACAGTAGTTGAGGTTAAAGCCAAAATATATGTATAAAAAAACTCACCGTTGACTCCTTTGTTGGGGACGTCGTTGATGTTGAAGCCTTTGGAGCTGTACGCATCGCGGACGTCGTTGCAGTTTTTCAACTTTTGCTCCGCAGTCATCGACACAGACAACACGACCAGCGTGCAGACCACACACAACACCAGCAGCGTCTTCATGGTGGTGGCAGGAAAAAAAAAATTAAGTAAAAAAAAATAATATTTCGCTCAGGTGTGTGTGTGTAAGCTAGGACAAAGTTAGAGCGACTCCCACGCTGAGTTTCCTCATGGAGACGCGCTGAGACTGATACTTCATTCACCTCCGAAACAACTTTGAGGGGAGGAGAGAAAAAAAAAACACCGAGAATAACCTTAAACGCTGCTCAAACGTCGTCCGTTTCAAAGCCCGGGTTTGTGTGGTGAATGTCGAGTTCCAGACTTAATCGAAAAAACCCGAAAAAGCGACAAAACAACAGTTTTAAAACACGTAAAAAAAAGTTTTTTTTAACTGCAGGCAGTAATCTCAGAATCACTCTGCCGCCGCTGCACAGCTTCGACGGAAGTATAAACCACACCGGGAGGAGAGGAGCCGGTTTGCCGGTAAAAAGGTGTTTTTTTCTGCTTTCTTCCTTTCTTTTCTTGCGTTCTTTCCCAAACTTGAGGAGGCCGTGGTTTTCTGTAGGACAGGACACTGGACTGTATGCTAGTCGCACTGGGATCCAGATGCGAGCAGAAAAACCCTAGTGGACACCCAGGAGTGAGTGCAAGTTCCGGGGACAAAGACCTGGAAAACAGGAACACCAGGGGTGGAGCATGGAGCAGGCACTCCCAACCCTGGATCTCTCTCTCTCTCTCTCTCTCTCTCTCTCTCTCTCTCTCTCTCTCTTTCTATGTCTAGACTGCTCGTGGAAACCAGTCCTGAAAATCAGGACTGGAGCTCTGAGGGTGGAGCTGCTACACTGTGGCATAACATGAAGACTTATTATTGGGCCATATGACTTTAGGAAAGGAAACACTAGATGAGCAGAAGTCCTCAAAATCACAAATCACTTTAACTGCAGACCCCCATTTGACCTGGGTTTCAGATGGCTTTCTTATCTGTTTTTACTGTCAGACTGGAGATAACCACAGAGATAAAAAAAAAAAAAAAAATCCTTTGAACTAAAGGTCTGTCCTAACTTAAAATAAGTCAAATCATTAGTGAAGATAAAGCGTGGACCCCTTGGGAATACACCAAGGACCATTAGGGATCGCAAATCCCCAAGTTGGAAACCACTTAAAGTGGCAGTAGGCAGAATATTTTTGGCATCATTGGGCAAAACATTTCATAATAACCTTTCAGCATATTGTAATTCAAGTGTTCTGAGAGAAAACTAGACTTCTGCACCTCCTCATGGCTCTGTTTTCAGGCTTCAAAAAATGTAGCCCGTGACGGGAGACTTTGGCCAATCACAGCTCATTTCAGAGCGAGAACCTTCCTATTGGCTGTTCATTCAACGAAGGCAGCTGTCAATCACTCGCAAACTCCGATCAAACGGTCAAACTAGGCAACGCTGGTCAAATATGAATTAGTATTCTGTTACTGTAACGCCTATTTCTCTCCTCAAATGTTTTCAGAAACATCTTGTAGTGTACTGTTTAGCTGTAAAATGAGAAAGTTTGCTCCGGCTGGTGGGCGGTGCTTGGTATTTCCTCAACTGATCTCAACATGGCAGCCGGGTCACAAACTATCTTATTTTACAGCTAAACAATACACTACAAGATGTTTCTGAAAACATTTGAGGCGAGAAATAGTCATTACAGTATGATGGGAAATTTTAAATTAAATGACAATTCATTACACTGCAGCATTATCTATTTGACAAACTGCTCTCCAAATGCCAGACAGAAAGCACATAACACTGAAGACACATTTTCTCCAAATATGTTATTTCTGTTAAGCCTTTATAATCCAATACATTTTAGTTTGTTTAAAACCCCCAGATTTAAACCTGACTGGTGTTACAGTAACCACAGAGTTAAAATTACAGGCCTGTTCCTTACACAAACACAGGTCAGGCTGTGTGCTGTTAGCAACGGGGCAGCTGTGTCTCTGTCATATCGTGGTGTAAACTACAGTAAACAGTCTGCTGGGAGCTTGGTGGAGCTGCACAACAAGAGGACCACTGGGGAATAACGGACAACACATTTGTTTTTTTGACACATAAACCATGTGAGCATCTCACAGTTGTTTGAAATAATCCAGAAATCACCCAAAACCTCAGTTGAATGCGTCGTAGCTGGTGTTAAAGTATCAGCATACGCCTTAGAGATAAACACTGAGATCAAGTCAAAACTAACAAATCCCTTAAGCACAAAATAAGTTGACTTTCAGGCTGAATATTTCCATCCTAAAAATGTCTGAAATTGTCAAATGTGTATCTGCATGCCTTCTGAAATGTTACAAACTTTTCAAAATGCCATCTGTTCAACAGACACTTAAAATCCCCCTTATCCTCGCCCGTCCTCGACTTGCTAAGAATACCTCCTTCACTCATATTTCTGTTATATTTTTGCACCATGTGTGTTTTCTTTTTTCCTATTCTCAGGAGCAGTTTGTTAAATCTGCTGTCATGCTGTTTTCTGCCTCTGACCTTTGCCCTCCTTGCAACTCGTTTCTTCTTGTGACACTGGAAAAAGCTATTTAAGTTTCTTTTCCACTGATAAGATCAGTTCAATCACTGAAATATGAACTGTCAGCCTTTTAAATCACTATTACAATCTGAACATTACAGTTTTCCTCTCTCCATCATCATCATTCTAAATCAGAAAATACAGAAATTTAGCATTTCAGCATTTTCTGATTTAGAATATGCTGAAACAACAACAACAAAGTCTCAAATATGGGATATATAATTCGATCAAGTGCACAAATGTTGCACCCAGTTTTGTACGCAAATCCCTTAATTAAAAAAAGAAGTCATAATAAGACCTTTTACCCCCTGCGTTTAAACATGCCTGGACTTGTGGGGTGCTTCTGTGTGTGTGTTCGTGTGTGTGCGCACACGTCCATTGGTTTGGGGGGTAGCACTCAGCGAAATGACATTCCTCCTTTTGTGTCCACATTCCTCAGGCGGCTCCATTCATTCGGTGTGACTGCGGCTGCTGCAGGGGAAGCCAGCGGTTGCTGAGGAGCAGGAGGAGGATGCTGGAGCCGTGTGCAGGGGAGAGCGTGGGCCCGGCGCTCCTCTCAATAGGCCAACAAAAGCTACGAAAATGGTCCAGTGCCATGGTAATTAGACATGAATGAGCTTTGAACGACGTGACATGTCCCAGGCTTTTCTCTCCAGCGGAGGAATTTCAGCATCCAGCTTGGTAAAAAAAAAATCAGACTGGACTAAGGGAGCCCGTGCACACTCAAGCACCTGAATTATATTGTTATTTTAATTCACCGCTTGATGACCCCTCAGGCTCGTGAAGAAGAGCCCAAACATCTTTGTGTGACCATGAAATAGTGCTGAAATACATATTCATAGGGGGTCAATCACTCAGGCAGAAAATGCAACAATTCCTGATAGTCAGCTATTCTCACTGTTCCTGCTGACTAACATCAAATTGACCTTTCACTCCCATAATGCTTGCCGTTCCAACATTGCCCCAATATTACCCTAAGAAAACATGTGAACTCTGCATTTCAATAGGCCTGTTTGCCCTTTCTCCAGCCTCGCATTAGCATTCAGAGTATACCCCCCACCCTCCACCCCCATCCTGGGTGAGCTGCTGCTCTCTCTGCAGCCAGCGTTTGCTCATCTCCTAATGATCAGCCTCTCTTTTCCATCTTAAAAGCCGCAATCCAGTTGGGGAGAGAAAAGCACAGCTGGATAACAATGGCGTTTTTATCTGGATCTGGGGAGCAGAGGGTGCGTGGGTGTGAAAAGTTACAGCAGAGCGGCGGGGACACAGAAGCAGGATTTTGAAGTGTGTTTGCAGTGACAGGCGTGTTATGTGCGGAGCTGTGAGTGATTGGCCTTGTTAAGAAAGTAGACAGGCTTTAAAGACGGGAGACAAAACACAAACAATTAGGACTAATGCACCTCGTTTCATTGTTGAGCTGTAAGTGAGCGTCTGCTACCTGGTTGAGGTGACTCTAGGGGTTAAACTAATGGGGTTCAATGTGGAGGAACCCCGCAGGGAGCAGATGCCCGGAGTGGTTCATCATCTGCTGGGAGTGAGAAATACAGATCCAGAGAGTAACACACATGATTCACATGCTGCTTTGAGGCTTCGGAGAACTACCAGCACACTCCAGAGAAACATAAATTACATGATTCATGAAGGGCTTTGAAGTGGATCAGAGGGTGAAAAGCACATAAAGTAACATATATACTTGCAACATTGTGTGTCCTATTCATAACCCCTGCAGCATGCCATCCATTTTCTCTCTCTTATTTCTCCTTGCACTTAATTCAACCCCGAATGCCTAAATATGTGACATTCAAGGTGTTTCAGAAATTCTGTGATCTGTCATCTTATGTTTTTAGTAGGGCTGTCAATCGATTAAAATATTTGATCCAGATCAATCACATGATTGTCCATAGTTAATCACAATTAATCACACATTTTTTATCTGTTCCTGTTAAATGTACCTTAAAGGGAGATTTTTCAAGTATTTAATACTCTTATCAACATGGGAGTGGGCATATATGCTGCTTTGTGCAAATGTATGTATATATTTATTATTGGAAATCAATTAACAACACAAAACAATGACAAATATTGTCCAAAAACCCTCATAGGTACTACATTTAGCATACAAAAACTTGACAGCCCTAGTTTTTAGTTTACCCACTCTTCTTAAAGTGGCAGTAGGCAGTATATTTTTGGCATCATTGGGCAAAATTTCCATAATAACCTTTCAGCATATTGTAATTCAAGTGTTCTGAGAGAAAACTACACTTTTGCACCTCCTCATGGCTCTATTTTCAGGCTTTAAAAAACGTAGCCCGTGACGGAAGACTTTGACCAATCACAGGTCATTTCATTGAGAGAGCGTTCCTATTGGCTGTGCTCCGGTCATGTGACCGGTACTTGGCGTTCCTTCAAGAGATTTCCAACATGGCTGCTGGGTCACAAACTTCTAATTTTACAGCTAAACAGTACACACCAAGATGATTCTGAAAACATTTCAGGTGAGAAATAGGCATTAATGTAACCTAATATTGATTCATATTTGATCAGCGCGGCCTAGTTTGACCGTTTGGTCAGAGTTTGCGAGCGATTGACAGCAGATGGACAGCAGATCTCAGATCAGCTCCCACTGCTTGTTTTCCTCCGGTCTGTAAAATCTTGCAGATGCCGTTAGGAGCACCGGAGGACACAGAGGCACATGATATTTTTCAGGTTACCTGTTTCATGTACTACTGTCACGATATAGCGACTGTTTTATAAAAAATAACTTTTTTTTAATCATATTTGCTCCAATCTCGCCTACTTCAGCTTTAAAGGGAGATTTGTCAATTATTTAATACTCTTATCAACATGGGAGTGGGCAGATACGCTTCTTTATGCAAATGTATGTATATATTTATTATTGTAAATCAAAACAATCACAAATATCGTCCAGAAACCCTCACAGGTACTGCATTTAGCATAAAAAAAAAAACTTGACAGCCCTTGTTTTTAGTTTACCCACTTTTCATACCAACCGAGCTTACCCACTGATACCTCAATTAATGACCTCCGACATTTCCCAGAATGACTTTCGACAACCCCAGAATAGTTGTGACATAATTGAGTCAAAGCTAGCATTTCAACTATAATTTCTAGTCCAACAGCATCAGTTTAACAGAGATGCCTCTGTCTGGGAATGCTGAAACACAATACTGGTGTTTTCTGTTCATTTTCTAATGTAAAACTATCCTGACACAACTAAATTACATAATGTAATAATTTAAGTTCACTTAATTCATTCAGCCTGACATCGTGTTCATGTTACCCAATTTCTTGTTGGGTGGGGGGGCTATATTGTTTTGATTTGGCTCAACCAATCAGGAGCGAGTGACGTATCCGTCCCAACAACTTAATTTTACCGTCCTGTATCATCAAATTTGGACAGAAAAGAAAAGCAATAAGAGAAACTGAGAAAACTAGTGGAACATAAACTACCAGGGAAGTGGAACAGGATCTGGTCTTTTCCAGTTACTGTAACTGTGGGTTGTGTACGAGCAGAGAGCAGTCGAGAAGAGATAGCATAATAAAGTGAATAATAGAGTTTTTCCTCTTGGGAAAAAGGAAATGTCATTCCCGTTACCCAAAACATGCGGCATTTCAATCTGGTGCACTCTGGCTGCTGCTGGTGTACAATCCAGCATCTGTTGTTTGTACAATGGATCACTTCCTGATTGATGAAAGCTGTGCAAAGTCTAGGAAGAATCCTCCGGTCTTTGATTCTGAGGATCATTTACTGGTGATGTGTCGGATGTCTGAATTTGTTTCTGATATTGAGCTCTGTGATGCTGCAATGGAAAAACTTTGACATGACCTCACACCCTCTCTGTTTGACCGGTTACACAAGAGACAAATAAACGACTGAAAGGACCCCAGAATGCATCCATAATTCATTTTTCAGGCTCAGGCTGAAAATCCTGCCTGTACTAACATTTAGCGGTTGCAGTACAGGACCGTGCAATGCCACATCACAGTTGGGCGTGGTCACAAGTACAGACCACACCTGACTACACCCTCCTGTGATGATGGGTGTAGTCAGGTGTTAAGTCTTCCCCTCCATATAGAGAGGCGAAGTCCCGCCCCTTCCGGTGGACCACCATTGGACCTTATTTTGGAAAAATATGAACGGTAGTCAACGGAGAGAGACTAATAATTTTTTGATCCCGTTTGAAAATAATTTTACTAGTCAAGAAAGTCGCAGTTTGTTGTTAAACTGTTGAAGTATAAGACTGTGAAAATACGTAATTAGAAAGACGACACACCCAAAAGTCGCGTAGTGACGTCTCTCTCACTGAAGCTACGGCGCCTGTGTGTTTCGTACTGGGATGTACTCACACAAGCAACGGGTCTCACTCGTTCTTTCTCTTCCCGGCTGATAAAAACACCAGGAGTCGCTGATAAAACACATCAGGTAAGATAACATTTCATTTGTGCGTGCAACATAGCTAAGTTAGCGCTAGTGTTGGTGACGTATATTGTCCAAGACGAGAGATGTAGTTCACTGAGCAGTTTTATACAAAACTAAATGATACTACGACAAACTGCGACTTTCTTAACTTGCAAATTTATGTTTTAAATTGACAAACATCATATGTGGGATTCATGGCGTAATTCAAACGGGTTCAAATAAATATTTGTCTCTCGCCGTTGACTACTGTTCATATTTTTTTTCCGAAATAAAGTCCCATGGGATCCACTGGAAGAGGCGGGACTTCGCCTCTCAATCCTGTATTTGGCACCTTTAATATCTTTGATATTTAATACTGAGATTAATCTTATGATATTAAGATTTGAGACGTTTTCAGGGGTTGAAAAGTTTTTAGGGGTTTTAATGTGGAGTTGCTCTTTAAATTTGATGTGCTAGGCTGAATATTTCCTCTAAACTGCCATCAATATAAATTTAAATATGAGAAAAATATTTGCAATCATATTTTTTATGACTGTATTTAAGACAAAAGCAAATCTGCAGAATAGTACACATTTCCATAATCACTGTATGATTACATAGTAGGACAGATTTCTGGCAAATACATTCTTGGCTTATAAGTAGGGCTGTAGGAGGTTAAGTAACGCTGCAAACTTGCGCTTAATTTTGGCAAGGGAAAACTGTCATTGGTACCAACCATGTCATACTAGCTTGTCACGAAGGAGGCTAAATAACAACTCCAGATTTATGGTCCTTTTCAAAGGGGTCCCTTGACCTCTGACCTCAAGACATGCGAATGAAAATGGGTTCTATGGGTACCCACGAGTCTCCCCTTTACAGACATGCCCACTTTATGATAATCACATGCAGTTTGGGGCAAGTCATAGTCAAGTCAGCACACTGACACACTGACAGCTGTTGTTGCCTGTTGAGCTTGAGTTTGCCATGTTATGATTTGAGCATATTTTTTATGCTAAATGCAGTACCTGTGAGGGTTTCTGGACAATATTTGTCATTGTTTTGTGTTGTTAATTGATTTCCAATAATAAATAAATACATATATTTCCATAAAGCAGCATATTTGCCCACTCCCATGTTGATAAGTATGTATCAACATGTAAATCTCCCTTTAAGGTGCATTTTGAACAGATAAAAAAATGTGTGATTAATTTGCGTTTAATCGCGATTAAATATTTTTAATCGATTGGCAGCCCTACTTACAGTATAAGCCAAGACATCATGTCTCCGATCTTGACTGTTACGAAACCCATGAAATAAGAAAACCTCATGTCTTTCATGTGTTCACATAGATGTAGACACATCAACAAAAAACACAAAACAGTAAAACATGTTTAGTTTATTATACATTGTACATTCCTCATCAACATTTAATTGAAAAAAACAAAACATATTACTGGGAATTCATTTTGATCAACCTCTAAGCTGAGGTCTGACGTTGGCCTGGCTGTTTGACGGGTCATGGCAGATTTTTCTCATGACAAACACAAGTGTAACTAATAACATTCATTAAGGCTGCATTCTGTTTAGGTGTTCCAGCGTCGGGCCCCTGGTACTCTGCTGCATGCTGGCTCACTGACATGACTAACTTACTGGCACACCTGAATGGAACAGAGCCATCGGTTACACCTGTGCTTTGTGCTGTGTGTGTCTGTTCAGGATGTACTCCGCCTCTCGCCCAACATCAGCTGGGATCGCCTCCAGCCCCCCCGCAACCCTCAAGGATAAGCGGGTGTAGGTAACGGTGGATGGATGGATGTTGTGGTGTGAGTAGAGTCACAGCTGTGTAGTCAGCTGGATGGCAGCAGCAGATACACTCTCAGCTTTTAATTAGTGTCCTTCCAAACATCCATCACACCTCCTACAGTCTAAACAAGGGAGCTGGAATCCAGTTTTCACCACACAAACCAAACAAAACTAAACAGACGATAAAGAAAATTTGACTTCTGGTTCAAACAAATTATAGAAGAGCAAATAACTAAATACAAACGTCAGACTTTGAGAATGTATGCAAACCAACATTACAAAAGTAATTTACACATATTAATATTTCACATCACTCCTCGCTTCAACCACAGTGCTAAAGAATAAGCTTGAAATTCGCAGCAATGCTTCACAGTCCACCCAATAACTCAGTCCACAAACCGATCTTTCAAATAAATATTTTTTTTTGTAAACATGGCACCAACACAGAGAAACATACATCTGTACAGTTATCAGGCTGATTTGGAGATTTAGGCTCTTATGATAGCGTTTTTTTTTATTATAGGGCTGTTACTGTTTAAAAAATCCTCAGTGTTACGAAATAAAGCAAACACTGATGGTGGGGGTGTGAACACTTTCAGTCTGAAATAATTTAGCTATCACTAGGACACGAACGATGAGAGAGAAAGAGGGACCTTTAAGCACCAGACACACCAACCCGATATCAGAGAACTAGCGGCGATGAAGGCCGCCTGTTGCGTCGCTTCACGTCGCCTTTGTTTTGGCCGACAAGTTGCATTTGAACACACCGCAAAGACTACAGCCGACGGCCAGTTAGCACGTACGTTCTGCGCCTGCGTGAGAGGAAATAACTCTCCACACCAGCAGGCGGCAGTAGTCTGTATTCGTCAATCAAAAAGGGAAACCGGCAGACCGAGGACGGCAGATATAAAAGCCGTTGTTATGATACGTACGTGAAACAAAGCGGCGTTTGCCGACCATTTTCACACCACTCTCACTCACCGCTTAGCTTCATTACAGATGACCATGTCGCTGTGAAAATATCTGTGTATTGGAATGATCAGATGAGATGAAGATGAAAATTGAGAAGAGCCTTCTGTGTTTTTGCTCTTGACTTTACTCATTGGCTTGGTTTCCTCACGTCCGTTTCTCTTCTCGTGCACTGATTCGTTAAAGCTGAACAGCCAATCAGAGTGATTTCTCTCACCGACGGGCATCGCCGCAGATTCAACATGATGAATCGGCCGAAAAACCTCCAACATGGGCAGACTAGAGCCGACGGTGCGGGACCAAGCCCCCCAGGAAGTGCGCCAGGCTCTGATGCAAATTTTTGTCATGGCCAAATGGCGGTACTACAAATTCTGAGTCCCTCACGTGATGCCATTGGGCCCAAAAAGACTTTTCCCCATAGACTTACATTGGGAAAGAGACGTCCGTAAATCAGCGGACAATTTTTATTGAGGTAAATCAACTTCCCAGTATGAACACTTGAATAGCCCTTATTTAACTCATTAGGTCCTAAAAGTTGTAAAGTGCACTAATATCCAAATCCAGAGTTATTCCCCCTCCTCCTCCACCGAAAGAAAACTAGGCCAACGGACGCTCACCGACGGCCCCAAACTGTCCGACGGCCGACCGTTGGCTTGGTGTGTCAGGGCCTTAAGGCATTCCAATACACGGATATTCTCTCAGCGACATGGCCATCTGGAATGAAGCTAAGTGGTGAGTGAGAGTGGTGTGAAAATGGTCGGCAAACGCCGCTTTGTTTCATGTACGTATCATAACAACAGCCTGTATATCCGCCGTCCTCGGTCTGCCGGTTTCCCTTTTTGAATGCCGAATACAGACTACCGCCGCCTGCTGCTAGGGAGAGTTATTTCATCTCACGCAGGTGCAGAACGTACGTGCTAACTGGTTGGCTGTAGTCTTTTTGGCGTGTTCAAATGCAACTTGTCGGCCAAAACAAAGGCGACGTGAGGCGATGTAACAGGCGGCGTTCGGCGCCGCTAGTTCTCTGATGACGGGTCGGTGTGTGCCCAGCTTTAAGGTACAGTGCATGTTTAAATACGGCTTCAACCTCAGCCACTGGGGATAAGGAGTTCACAACAACTCCCCAGCTGAAGCCCAGTCCTGGCAGGAGATCATTCACTACCAAGGTTGAGTGTAGCAAAAGTTTTCATCTTCTTCCAACTCGTTTTTGTAGGGCAATAACTTGTTGCAGACTGGGAGCATTTTAAAAATGTGTGTCTGTTCTCCTCCTCGCTTGCAGGTAGCTGTCATGATGAGAGCTCCCATCACTTTGTTGTTATACAGAAGTCAATGTGAGAGCAGAGAGGAGGTGAGGCGAGAGGGCACAAAAGTTGTAATAACCATAGTGGGAGTGGACCAGAGGGCAAGTTTGTTATTTACACGCTGCCGTGGGTTTATCTGGTGTGCTTTAATAGGTTCGTTCCAGTGAATTCGAATGAAACAAAACAGGTTCTTGCTGAGACAGATAAAGAGAAATGCAGCATTTGTTGTTGTTCATGCTTCCTTTACACTGGGAACTTTAAAAAAAAAAAAAAGAAGTTTGTCCCGTTCCGAGTTTGTATTGAATCCTTGGGGGAAAGAGGTGGTGGGAGTGTGTGAGTGCACTGGTCAGTGGTGACGAAGCAGGAGCAGAGCGAGCGTCGCAGGGAGCGTCGGGACCAGGTAGCTCGTCCACAGCGGAGCCGCAGGTGAGGAGACGCCTCCGACCCCGGCCGTGGCCAAGCGAGGGGTCAGCAGCTGCTCCTGGAAGGTGAAGTCGTCCATTGCCAGGTTATCAGCGAGGTCTGAGAGGGAGGCAGAGGGAGGCAGAGGGAGGCAGACAGAGGAGACGGGGGGGGAGACGGATGGGAGACAGCGAGAGGAGGCAAAGAATGCAAAATATGAGAGAGGCAGGAAAAAGCATGGAGACAATTAGAACAAACACTGTCACAGAAGCTGAAAAACATATGTGGTACGGCTTTCCTCCTTTTTTAGCATGATGTCTTACGCAGCTGTAAAAACAATGTTACATCGGGAGAACGAGCAACTCCGAGCTCCACGTAGAACCAGATGTCGCATGTTATTGTTGCAGAATCACACAGACATATTTTACTGAGAGTGAGTGTTGAAATGTGGATTTAAGTGGTGAGATGCTGAAAACAAAAAATTAAAATAAAAACCACAGAGGCTTTATGAGGTCGTGTCCCAGAATCTGAATCATACAACCACTTTGACTTATGCATGTCTTCTCTTTGTTATATCTCCATTGATTTAAAATTAGTAACTTAGTTGTTTTATTAAATTTGTCCTACTATAGACATCGGTCCACATAACCTGCGGTATTTAGGTTTGTACTAGGGCTGTCAAAGTTAACGTCACTAATGTCTTTAACGCATTAACGCAACTTGCGATTCTTAGGTTGTAGCGGGCTCAGTTTTAAAGCTAGAGTGAAGATACTGGTGTCATATGACACTAGAAAACCTAAGTAATCCATTGGTAAAAAAACATGTCATACCAGATTGTCGCGAAGGAGGTTAATTAACGCTCCAAACTTACGCTAAATTTTGGCTAGGAAAAACTGGCATGGCCATTTTCAAAGGGGTCCCTTGACCTCTGACCTCAAGATATGTGAATGAAAATGGGTTCTATGGGTACCCACGAGTCTCCCCTTTACAGACATGCCAACTTTATGATAATCATATACAGTTTGGGGCAAGTCATAGTCAAGTCAGCACACTGACACACTGACAGCTGTTGCTGCCTGTTGGGCTGCAGTTTGCCATGTTATGATTTGAGCATATTTTTATGCTATGTGAGGGTTTCTGGACAATATTTGTCATTGTTTTGTATAGTTAATTGATTTCCAATAATAAATATATATATACATACATTTGCATAAAGAAAGCATATTTGCCCACTCCCATGTCGATACGAGATTAAATACTTGACAACTCTTCATTTAAGGTACATTTTGAACAGATAAAAAAATGTGCGATTAATCATGATTAAATATTTTAGTCCACTGACAGCCCTAATAAATACCACTCTGATGTGCATTAACTCTCTCTGGAGCTAGAGTCGTGAGTCGATTAGCTTAGTTTTGCATAAACACTAGAAGGAGGGATTGTAAAATGGTTCAACTTCTGAGTCTATACTCTGATGGAATGTAACCCGTACAATTGTCTAAAATTACATAGAACAAAAACTCGCAGTATGCAGAGAAGTTGGCTTAACACTGACTCCAAACTCCTGCGGCGACAGGGAACATTGGATTCAATCCCTCCCTCACGCAGCTATTAGTTATTTTTGTGGGTAACACTTTTGTTTCCACTGTGTCGTTAATCATACACGGTGTTGCGTGACTGCGGTGAGGCTCTCTGGGACTGGGAGAAAATAGTTAAATGACTTCAGGGACGGTGTGGAGAAAATTACAATAGTGTGAACTCCTTCTCTGTGATATTGTCCACTGCAACCAGCTTTATCATCCTTAACTCTCACCTCTCCCTCCACAACTACTGCAGAGATGCACTACCTTTGCCAAGCAAGGTGCTCAACTCAAGAGGCTCTTCAGTTAACAGTAGACTGAGGGTCGACTGCTTTTTTAGATGTGTAGATGTGAGGCAGAGGTCCACAGAAAGCCCTGGGTAGATAAATAAAAGTTGAATCCTGCAGTCGCTCCTGTATTTCACTGTTTCCCTCCCTTCTTCTCCATCTGCTCTGTACACTGCAGTGACTTCACGGTCACCTGCTGCTCTGCTTGTA
Source organism: Sebastolobus alascanus (assembly GCA_916701645.2). Lineage (NCBI taxonomy): Eukaryota > Metazoa > Chordata > Actinopteri > Perciformes > Sebastidae > Sebastolobus > Sebastolobus alascanus. The sequence goes on from CAKAOJ020000042.1 coordinate 871,963, forward strand.
CTTGCTGCTCTGCATCCACAGCTGTTCTCCTACTGACGCTGAGCAGAGCTCTTCCTCCCTGTGTGTGTGTGTGTGTGTGTGAGTGACATATTCGGTGCTGCTTTGTCTAGCAGAAAGCTGTGAGGGAGAGTGAAATAAGTAGACTGAGTTATGAGAGGGCAGGAGGATATCAGTAATAAAGCAGCTCTATTGGTAGGAACGCCAACTATGAGCTGTCCCCTGTCAAGCCAGATGCAGAGCACACAAACACACACAAACACACACACACACACACTGGTGCATTTCTGACATACCTGTCCCTCACACAGTCTTGGTGGCTGTGCGCACATACACTCACTTTCTCTCTCTCTCACACACACACACACACACGCACACACACACACACACACACACACACACACACACACACACACACTGTCCCTACTAAAATAACAGATCCCTCCAAATTGAATTAGCCGTCTCATCTGATGTGTGTGCTGCTGATGTGCGGTGGGAGAGACCCAGTGGGAGGAAGTGGCTGATCTGAAGCGCTGCGTGATCAGAGGGAGCAGCCAGGAGTCCGACTAAAGCTTGAGTAGAAACACAGAGAGCGGGGGCCCTTCCTCCCCGAGTCCCTGGTGCCCACGGGCCCCTACGCTGCCATCTCAAACAGAGGAAGGAGGCAAATAAATAAAGCTGCAAACGGCATCTCCTATGCATTTCTTTGCAGTTACGCCATCATTTGAACGGCGGCCAGGGGACAATTAACATTTTTTTTTTTTCCTCCTCCTGTGTCCTCTGACATGGCAGTGGGCAGACATTCTTCGGGGGCTCTGAAAGAACGATTTGTCACTGTCGACAGCGGCGCACTGTACTGCCGAGCCAATTAAGCTCAAGGTGCAATTCGATACAGCTTTTATATACACTGTGGATAAGATGGAGGGCGGGGGAAGGGGCGGGGGGGCATGCGCGTCTGCATTTGTGTGTTTGTGTGCGGATGATTGAGTGGGGTGTGTATCCCTGTGTGTGTTTGTGAAAAAGCGGGAGACTAAGTGGGAGAGCATTGTGTTGGTGTGCTTTACAGCGGCAATAATGTGAGTGAAAAAAAAAGAAGTCTCGGGCTGTGAAAAAAATCCCTGAAACCGGGGGTGGGGGGGGGAAAGGGTCTCTGCTGCTAGTTTAAACACTTCGACATGAGCAGCACCACAGAGGGGCCTTGTTCTGCAGGCTTTAAAAACAACCCAACAGGGACTGAACACTATGCAAACTTAGATCCCCTACACTCCTGCACAGGCCTGGGACTAATAATATCCTGGTATCATTAGTGATGAACACCTGTGCGTTCGTAGCAGAGTACAGACAGAGTGAGAGTGAAAAACAGACAGACAGACAGAAGTCTTTTTCCTTTTTCCTCTTTTCCTTTTAAAGGAGGAGCCGGGACAGTGGACAAGGCGAGGGACGATTAGGCACATAGATGGATAACTCCCGGGCTAAAAATAGAGCCGCAATCCCGACTGTGATTAATGTGACCGACGTGGGCCCTTGTGGCTTTCAGCGGAGCCGAGCCCTCCTCCCGCTCGCCCGTTTCAGCCTTCCATTTTGAGACTCCTCAAAGGGACGCCACCTTGCTAGCGTACCCCTTGCTAGCTTTATTGTGGCCTCGCGAGCTCGAGTTACGACCCAGGGGAGAGGTCAACAGTCCACCCATTGATTGGTTTGCACTAAAGGCTCCGGACTCAGAATGAGCAGGTAGGTCAGTCACATGCGAGTCAACAAGCCGGGGAAGCTTTATGTTTTCTTCAGCGACCATTCCTCGGGAGAACAGACAAATAAATCCAGACTGTGGTTTCCAGGGGGAGCGGATGTTTGTTTGGAAGAGGTTAAACAGTGGCTGGAGTGTGTGTGCATGCATGTATATATATATGTGTTTGTGCAGAGGAGAACAGGGGAAAGAGGGAGGGGGGGGGGGGAGAGAGTCTGGAGTTTTGTTTATCAGCAGCGCTCGGTGCCCTGGGCTTGTCGTTTACAGTTTGCAGTTGTCACAACAAGCAAACTATGTAGTAAAAAATTGCAACAGTGAGCGGAAAGACACATTTCCCAGCGCGCCACAACTACAGGTGATGATTACATGATACGGAAAAGCACAAGAAACGCTTCATTTGTCTCGCATTTCCAGTAAACATTGTCTCTTAAATGCGTCCAAATTACTTTTGGAAGTAGGTGCCCGTCAGTAGCCAGTTGACACATTATTATAACCCCTCTGGCGAGTGTGTGCCTTCACGGTCCGGTACAGTTTATTCAGTACATGTGTGCTATGCACAAAGGCCTTTTTTTTTTGGTCAGATAAGTATGCGGAATGTTAAGTCTCCAAACACAGGTGCTTCTTATGAAACTGGAGAGATGGTTTAGATTGCCGCTACATTGGCAGACGATGTGTGCACATAACACACCTAAGCTGGTCAAATTTGATCTAGGGTTTAAAGATTCGACAGCTTAAACGATATTATGGTTTCCGAGGTAAAGCAAATATTTTATCGCTCGTCTCATCTCTGCAGAGCAAACTGTTCCCTTAAATATTACACTCAGCAAATTTAGCGATAGAGGGGCCGGTGTGTGTGTGTGTGTGTGTCAGGAGACGCCCTTACAGCTGCAAAGAAGATGATGGTTCTGCTGGAGCTGCTGGATTGATTGACTGGATCTTATCAAGTGGCTTGTTGGTCACATATGCTAGATTTGTAAAATTATCCAACCGGTAGATGATTTAGTCCGCATGGAGGTAGGCCTCAAACAGTGATACTCTGGTTAACGGTAGGGTTGGTAATGTTGTATGTATCCAACCGAAAAACCCAACCCAGTGTTGCAAACTTTTTTCCAATGAAAGTAGCTAGCAGCACTAGCTCAAAAAGTCCCTAAATCTAGAGAGAAAGTCGCCAAGTCAGCAACACTGATGGTGCAGATACACCAAGGCTGGCCAACAAACGGAAAGACGTGACGGAACACAAGTTCGCTCTGGCCGATGGGCGGTGCTTGGCTGCAAAGAAGATGGTTCTGTAAAAACACGATAGGAGCTGCTGGATTGATTGATTGGGTCTTATCTAGTAGAGGGTAACTGATAGAGAGCGGACCGGTGATTATTGGCCTGTTGGTCACATTCTGTTACTTGGCCGGGGCTGTTTGTTGCTGATTGAGAGCCGAGGAGGAACAGAGGGAGCGGCGCAGGATGCTTCTGTCCACTGGGCTGGCGGGAATGTGACCGTCTGCCTCCACACCCACAGGCCGACCACAGGGGCGCTCGGAGAGGCTGGGAATGTCGGGCCAAGACAAACGGGACGCCCAGAGGAGGCCCTGCCCCGGGCCTTTGCAGCAGCGCAGCTCTTGGAGCTGCTCTGGCCTCCCAACCTCCACAACACTCACTGTTATTCTAGACTGAGGGACCCTCCCACACAGAGGGCAAGAGAGTAAGACAAGGAGACGTGATGCCAAAGGAGGACACAAACAGACATAATGGAGTTCTAAAAAGTTGAAAAGGAAAGGTGAAATCAGAGGTGAGTAAATGGGGTTAGGAGACTAAAGGAAGTTTAGCAAAACAGGAAACAGAATGAGGACACTGGAGCAGGAAAAGAAAGGAAACAAATGGCGTGGTGAGTCCTGAATGTGTGGGTTCACTCTGATAACAAAGGAATACACCCAGCTGTCAAACCAATCCTCTCAGACACTTTCTAAATTGTGGCTTTGTGGGACAAACGCAAGTCAACAGCTATTAATTAACCAGTGAAGGGAGGTGGTGTCAGTGAGGGGATGACCAGCATGCTGCACCCATTGGCCTCATCCTGCGCCGTCCAAATTAGATTTACTCCCAAGTATTTATAGTCTCCACTTCCAGTAACAGCTAATATGATCGTAGAAAGAGAAGGAGGTTGAAGAAAAATAAAAAGCTTGAAACAGAGGCATAAATTTTGAGAATTCCTCGCAGTGCGCCGGCTCTGTGAGGGTGGAAAGTGCGCGCGAGGGGTAAAAACCATAACAAATCAAACATACAAAGAGTTGATTCTGTGCTGAGGGGCAAGGGGCTCGTTCAGGGTGGGGAGCTCTTGCGGCGTACAGAGACGGCCTGTAACCTCCGGCAGCTCTGAGGTCCGGTGCTGACGGAGGGTCAGAGGTTGTCAGGGAGCGCCGGTTACGGGTGTTTCTGGAGAGATGGAACAATGGCGGTTCTTATCAGCGAGAGAGAGGCAGGAGTGGTTGTGCGCGGAGCCGAGCTGATGACCGCTGGGTCAGCGTTGGGAGTTTGGCCTGGGGGACGTCCTGGTCAGGGAGCCTCTGAGGAACACATTCTTGGGATACTATCTTTATCTTGTAATAATGAGGGAAGCTGACATCCCACACAGATTTGTTTACATTCTCCCCCCTGCGTCCCGCAGTCGGTCCGGTGAAGGAAACGTGGCTGGCAGATTGAGACGCGTGTTTGTTGTGCAGATGTCCCTGCCAACAAACATGCAGCATTCTCCCCACATTCCTGTCATGGAGCGGCAGACTAGAACTACAGCCAAGAGTGACAATTTGGCCGGTCTGACTGTACACACAGAGAGCTCCTGTTGAGCAGCTTCACTATCTATCCGAGCGCTTTTTAGTGGTTAGCCTGTGGTTTTCCTCCAGCAGCTCACAGTCCATCGCCAGCAGGACTCCAGCAATGTTCGCTGCATCGTTGAGTTACTTTCAAGAATGCTGCTTGGAAAAACAGAGCGAGAGCAGGCCGCGGGGAGAAAAAGACGGATAGAGGGATAATTTAGGAGACGCAGGTGAAAGTAGAGGGTTAACATGTAAAATGCAAACCACCCAAAACCAGGCTTTTAAGACATTCCCACAAAATGGCTGCTGTGTGTCGCTGCGGCGGCGAGCAACGCAGCAGCGGGGGCCTCGAGAATGGCCCCGCTGTGTGCAGAGTGTTTGTGGACTGTGGCTGAGCTGATGGACATGACCCAGGAACGGGCCTGGAATCAATTTAGTGTGTCCAAAAAGTGCCTGTGAATGTAAATAAAGCTCTTGAGCAAACAAACGCTTTTCCGAGAGGCACACACAAACACAGAAAAAAATGCACGGGCCTACAAAATGAATCAAACGCTCGATGGTGGGCCCCCCTCGCGTATATGATGAGAACCCAGTCGGCTCTGTGCGCTTGTATCCACAGAAATTAAAACCAGGGCTCTTCTTCCTGCCTTCCGGCTAATCTAAAGGGTTTTATCCCTGGATTGATTTGAGAAAGCTCCATGGCGGAAGACCAACAAGGGCCCAATAAGAGGGTAACTTCATCCCCGTGTTCCTCCCCTCTCCTCTCTCCCATCTTCCCCTCCACTGCCACCTCACTCAGAACCCAGAACTGGGGACACACGGGGCCTTGTGGCTGGCTCCAGTAAGAACCAGAGTGGGAGACTGCAGCTCTTACTAGCCAAGCCTGTTTACACAGATGGTGGCAAGCTTCATTATTTTTGTGAGGGGCGTGGAGGAGGTGGGGAAGGAGGAGGATTGGCTGAATTTACAGAGGTTGTTTATAAGCTCGAGGAGGGACGGAGGTAGAGAGAACTCGGTCAGAACACTTCCAGTATGTTACACATCATCAGGCTCTCCACCAACACCGCCCGTCAACCTCTCAGCACCTCCTCTACCCCCATGGTTTTTACGTTTTCATCAATTTAAAGACTTCTCCAGAATCATTATATATCCATTTTGGAAAACAGTCACTACTTTAAGTTCATCGTTAATCATCTAAAAGAGAAACAGATTGTAGTTGGCTAAAGAGTGATCATTTTGTCAGCCAAGGATGTGAGCAGTCCGCATTTTTTCCAAATATCTCTCTCTCGCCTTAGACTGAGCAACAACATCTGTTCTTTTATCTGTATTCTCTTTCATTTCTCTGGAAAGAATAAATCATAATTATGCTGTTTCAAAGGGATCACTGGTTGCATAAACATATTTGGTAAGATCAGTATATGTTATCACAACCAAAGCTTTTCATTGTTGGAGGCATTTCAAAGAGTTTGATTGATAATTTATGCTTCTGGTTGGTAATTGCAATTGGCATAAAATAACAAGACCAAGTCTACAACTATGCTGGCGTCTCAGTGAGGCTGTTCTCAGGCACAGTGGCGGTGTAGCAACATAGCAGATCTGTCAGCATTTTAGATGAAAAATGGACTCTTCCCTTTTATTCCATATATTTTAGTAGATGATTTAGTCCGGATGGAGGTAGGCCTCAAACAGTGATACTTTGGTTAACGGTAGGGTTGGTAATTTTGAGAAACTAGCAAGAATACGCTAGATTTTTAAAATTATCCAACTGAAAAACCCAACCCAGTGTTACCAACTCTTTTACAATGAAAGTAGCTAGCAGCACTAGCTGCTGATAGCTCCAAAAGTCCCTAAATCTAGGGAGAAAGTCGCCAAGTCGACAAAACTGATGGTGTAGATACACAAAGTCCGACCAACAAACAGAATTTTTTTTGACGGAACCCAAAGACTGCCAGTTCGCTCTGGCAAATGGGCGGTGCTTGGTGTTACGTACGCCAACGGATCTGGTGTATCTCCACCATGACAGTCCGTCTCTTTAGGCCTCCCTCCAAAGCCACTCCCCCAAAATTATCACTATGAATGTAAACAACGAACATGGCTATTGTTAGTACTCACAGCTGTCAAGCACCCGTTCAATCATTCCATTCGGGCCAAATGAAATGATTGGATGGGTTTAATAAAGTCCTGCGAGAGCAACAGATACCAATTTTTTTTCCTTTTTTTTGTGACAGAGGGATGTAAAGAGAACTTCAACAAATATAACAAAAATGTTTTTGAAGAACACTACCAACTCTAGCTTTAAACCTGCAGTAGGCAGAATGTTTTTGACATCATTGGGCAAAAATTCCATAATAACCTTTCAGCATATTATAAGGCAAGTGCTTTGTTTTCCGGCTTTAAAAAATGTAGCCCGTGACAGGAGACTTGGCCTATCACAGAGAGAGAGCGTTCCTATTGGCTGTTCATTCAACGGAGGCAGCTGTCAGTCACTCGAGAACTCCGATCAAACGGTCAAACTAGGCAGCGCTGATCAAATACTGTAATGCCTATTTCTCTCCTCAAATGTTTTCAGAAACATCTTGTAGAGTACTGTTTAGCTGTAAAATGAGAAAGTTTGCTCCAGCTGGTGGGCGGTGCTTGGTATTTCCTCAACTTATCTCAACATGGCTGCCGGGTCACAAACTTTCTCATTTTACAGCTAAACAGTACACTACAAGATGTTTCTGAAAACAATTTATGAGAGAAATAGGAATTACAGTAACAGAATATTCATTCATAATTGATCAGCGCTGCCTAGTTTGACCGTTTGATTGGAGTTCTCGAGTGATTGACAGCTGCTCAGAGACGGCAAGGCTCCAGCTCGGCTCTGATTGGTTGTTTTCCTTTGGTCTGTGAAATCTTGCAGATGCCATTAGGAGCACTGGAGGACACAGAGGCACATGATTTTTTTCAGATTACCTGTCTCATGGACTACTGTCAGGATATAGCGACTGTTTTATAAGCATAACTTTTTTAATCATATTTGCTCCATTTCTACCCACTGCTGCTTTAAAACTGCATGTTTTTGTGCGTCGGTATCATCCGGCTCTGCTTGCTGTTGAAAACCATAGAGGACTCGGGCCATGTGGGCACCCAGATTCCTCCTCCACTCAAACACCTGCACTCCTCCTCCTCGCACATCTGCATCGTCTGAGGCTGTTTCCCTCTGTCTCACGCTAACCTGTGGGACGCGGGCCCTCTACCTGGCAACCACATGTGGACAACTCTAGAACTGGAAGCAGTAGCTCAGTTAATCAGCTTTATGAAACTATATGGAGCTGAAAGGAGGAGGAAACAGTATACATGGCGGATGCATCCAGAGCTGCCAGAGCTAATGTCAACAGTGTCTGGATTATGGCTTTTTTGATGAAGACATGTGGCAAACGCTACGGCGCCGTGTGACTCACCTATCAGGTGCTGAGGGTCAGGGGGTCACAGCTGCAGTTAATTAACATACCAGGTTCTCGTACTGGCAGAACATACGGCTGTCAATTCGACCCACATACAGAGTAAAGAATGTTTAGGTTTCCCAGTGTATCAACCCTTTAGAGTTATCAAAGGTGTTTTTGTCTCTGTCTGTACTTTCCCCGCATTCTTTCATCACCTCCTTCTTTCTTTTACTCGCTTCTTTGTTCCAGCCACAAAATTTGTAGCAGGCCTGAAAGGTGAGCCCGGCCCAGCCTCTCATCGTAAGCCGCGTGTTTCACATTACAGGAATATTTCCACTTTGTATTTTGCTAACCCCTGGCGCTGATAAAATGCTCCAGAGCTTCCAAAAGTACAGCTTTCCTTCGGGGTGCATACAGTGACCGAATGTCTGAGCGCGGGGACATAACAAGAGGCCTATTCACGCGGCTCCTGCTGTGCATGGCGAGGTGCAGCGCACACAGCAAAAGGCCCGTTCAGTTCAGCTCAGCAAGAAAACACACAAGGCAGAGCTCTGGGCTGCTGGGCCGTGGCGGAGCCCACCAACTGTTGGCTTTCAGACTGCTGAATGTTTCCAAACTGCATGAAAAAAGCCATTTTAACAAGTTATTTAGTCTAGCAGTTAGCGTCCGACTCTTATATAGCCATCTTTATAAGTGGTTTAGAACGGAGCGGTCAAGTCCGGTTATATAAAAACATTTCTGTGGATTATTCCCACGTTTTCTCAACGTGAATCATTTTGTTTCAACGACTAACTCGAGTCAAGAAATGTTACCCAAGAGATGAAGCTCACTGGTGGGTGTTCACTTACACACGGATAGCATTTTAAGACTGAAATGACTCAGTATTGTGAAAACACTGCAGTACAAATGTGAAGCGACAGCGGACAGTGAGGTATGAGGGAATGAAGAGAGGCTTTGAGCAGATTTTATGGAGGTTCTTTGTTCCCCACAGAGGCCGTACAGTCAGAGACCAGGTGTGCATGAAAGCACAGAAACAGGTGAGCCCTCATGAGTGAAAGACAGTCATACCACGGTGTCACAGATTACAGGAATTAAAAAAAAACTACACACACGGACAGACCCATACGCTGCCACACATTATTGTATGTGTATTCAACATACACATTTTGGGATAATACTGGCATACAAAATTATTTTTCATGCTTATGATTTTCTTTGTCTGAATGCAACAGGTATTTTCTGACTATGTAATATGTAACTATATAATCTATAGATAGACTTTAATTCACACACACTGCTGAAAAAGTGTGGTATAACACATCCAGAGGGAAAGTAAAAAAAAAAGTTCTTCGATTTAATGCGACGTGTGATTGGCCCACTACCGCAGCAGCTACAACTCATACAGCCGGGATAGCGTGCCAGTGAATAGTCACGTATCGTATGTGCCTCAAATCTCAGTGTGAACGCTTCGGTTAAACCGCTACACAACGGTTTTTCATCATTTTCTCTCCTGTGACAGCGAGTTTCTTTCCCACAAACGGAAGCGCAGCGTCGGAGATGACGCCATGCTGGTCTGGTCTATAGCTTGGAGCCATAAAGCCCCTCTATTAGATCTTTTTTTAGGACATGGCAGGGGAACAAATCGCAGATCAGCGTTTTTGGATTTATTGTTGGTGTAACCAACAACACAGCAACTCTTCGGCATAGCGTTATAACTATTACCGGTTGTAGAAATTTGGAGACATGTTTCAACTTCTTCTCTTTACTCTGTTACCGTCTATGAGGGACACAGGATTGTTTTCCCCCAAAAGGGGGTGTGGTCATGAGAGCCTTCTCTGGATGAGGTATTGCCGGTCTGATGTATAAAACATTATACCATAATTGATTTTGGGCCACAGAAGCCACCGTTCACAAATTGTTACATAGGCTTGCTTCAAACAATGTGCATATAGTACATATCAGATGACAAGTAATTTCTTCATCTAACCATCAGTGTCATGTGTTGACCCTATCACATGTGTGGAGTTGTAATTGATTATAGCTGGTGTGATGGTGTTCTGAAAGACCAATTGTTTAAAGCCAAACACCAGAATACCACAGATCTCCCACCACTCCAATTAAACAGTTGCAGCCTCAAATGATTTGGAAATTAAAGCTGTTCATACCAATTTTTTAAACATTTTTTCAATTGACTAATTGAATTGCCTGACCAATGTGAATGAACTGACACCAGAGAGGTCAGTGAGTGATCTGTCTGGGGTGTGAGCTGTAACCAGTCCAGTGCCTCCTGGCTGTTAGTCTGGCTTTGGAGGGGTGAGGGTGGTGTAGGGGGGGTGGGGTCCCTGTCCTGGAATAGCTCTCCTGGCCTGGAATGCTCTGGAGAATGTGCGGCGTGGGGTTTGATTGGTCGGGAAGGGGAAGTGTGTGTGTGTCTGTGTGTGTGTTGTGGGTGAGCGGCATTAGTGATCAGAAGGGTTATGGAATCTATGCAGAGAATGAGCGAGGACAGATCAATTACTACGCACGTTTGGGAACATCCTCTGTGTGGTCGGCAGGTTGACAGCCGGGGCTGTGTGGGGGTCTCAGCCCTGCCTCGGTCCTGTCTGCACCTTGTTGTTGTGGCTTCTGTCACCTTTCCCCCGACTCTTGTGTGTATGTGTGTGTGCTACGCCGTCGCTCCACTCCAGGCTTTGTGAAACCAGATCTGCCTCGTCCATCTCGGAGCAGCAGAGCACAGACAGGCAGCCCATTAGGCCTCATGCTCTGCAGGTTGACCTTTGAACCCCGGGCCCCCTGTTTGACCAAAATGGGCTGAGCGGCCGTGCTAGGTCAGCGTTTTGCTGGGTCATCACAGGCTATCGGCGGCTATCTGTGTATCTGCCAATGAGCGGGGACTCTCCAAGGTCTGCAAACATTACTGGCTCATGTACAAACAGGCCTGCAGACACACACACACACACACACACACACACATACACACGTGGAGCACACACACTAAAGATGGAGGTCAGACCATAAAGGGTGCTTTAATTTCCCACCGTGTCAACCAGAGGAGACGGTGTAATGACTCTGTGTACCGGAGCAGAACTGTACAGTCGGACTAACAGGAGCGTGTAAGAGAGGGCATCAGACTCTCACGGCCCGGCCCGCTGGAAGCGATGGCCCTGCAGGATTCCTGCGTTAACCTCGGGTTCCTGCTCTCGCTCCCTGCCCGGCGAACCCAAATCTCTGCCACAACATCTCCGACAGGAGGACTACTCCCTCTGCCGTGTTTGCTCAGCTGCGCTGGCTTTGTGTCGGCACATCGAACCCCCTTGTTCCTGCTCCCTGGCTGTTATTCTCCCTCTTTTTCTGTTTGGTTTCTTTTCTCCCGACAGTTTGTAGCTTCATTTGTTCTTTGTTTGGCTTTCGGAGAGCCGCGTCTGACGTTTCCGAGGGATTGACGGCGGCGAGGTCGAGAGGTCGAGGTGAGGCGGCTACCTGAGGAAGTCTCACGTCTTCTGCCGCATAGTGTCACGGTGGTGTCAACATGTACAGTAGTCATGTAAACACCTCTCTGCTGTGTGTTTGGACTGTGATCGCTCTGACTCACTGCGGAGCAAAGCCGTACCTGTTCATGCACTTAGCAGTTTTAAAGTAAATAGCTACAATTTAGTTAGCAGGCTCATAAAATGCGTGGATGCAGCACCTCATTTGAAACCAAACAAGTTGCAGTTAAAGTAAATTTGGACATCCAGTTTGTGTCTAACCTGCAAAGATGCGTAACCGTTTGCGTCTCGGCGGCGGTCCCAGCCCTGACACTCCGGAGCACTCGTCTTCATCGTCACAGTCGCCGCTCTCGAATCCCTCTTCCCCCTCGTCGTTCCACCCGTCCGCTCCACCTCCACGCGACCGGGCCCTCCAGCGCTTCTCAGATACCGTTACCAGCCGCAGCAACTGTGGGGACAAACAGGAAAGAGGTTAAAAAGGTAATGATGTTGAAACGCACCCCGCCCCTCAGCCTCTTCATGAATCATTCTGTGGCCGGAATGTGCCGGTGCATTAACGGTTTAACAAAGCTGTTAAAATAAATAAGGGGTGTCTCTCGATCTGAGCACGTCCTGTGTGATTAGAACAGTTGCGAGGGGAATTCCTGAGAAAAAGTCGAGATCTGAAAGTGCTGGTATTTACCAAACTCTAATTATATTCACCAGGCAGGAAAACAGTTTTGTTATCGGTGCCAGTTTTGTTATTTTTGTCCAAATGTGATTCACTCAAAGGGTTGTGGCTGTCGCTCCATGTAATTTACTGGTAGGAAAAGAAACAGTGGGGCAAGCAGACTGGTGCGATTGTGTTGTTACTGGCAAACATTATTGTCTTGAGGGGTTGTCTCAGGGCAACAGGGATACAATAACACAACATAACACACTCTGCCCAAGTGGACAAGGAGATCTAAAATGAGAGATGTAAAAAAAATGATGTAAATGTTTGTAATATTCTGACTTATTTGTTTGAACCAGTTAAGATTGGAAACCTTTTCTCAAGGGAGACCAGATGGCAGCATAAGAAGCAGACAAAATAATATAAATAGAATCAAGCAACAGATTTAACAATGCTAAAAAAAACAAACCATAATAATTAGGGCTGTCAAAGTTAACGCGATAATAACACAAATTTGTTTTAATGCCACCACATTAACGCAACTTGCGATTTTTTGGTTGTAGCGTGCTCAGTTTTAAAGCTGAAGATACTGGTATCATATGAAACTAGTAAACCTAAAGAATCCATTGGTACCAACCATGTCATACTAGCTTTTCTCGAAGGAGGTTAAATAACGCTCCAAAGTTACACTGAATTTTGGCGAGGAAAAACTGGCATGGCCATTTTCAAAGGGGTCTCTTGGCCTCTGACCTCAAGATATGTGGATAAAATGGGTTCTATGGGTACCCACAAGTCTCCCCTTTACAGACATGCCCACTTTATAATAATTACATGCAGTTTGGGTCAAGTCATAGTCAAGTCAGCACACTGACACATTGACAGCTGTTGTTGTCTGTTGGGCTGCGGTTTGCCATGTTATGTTTTGAGCATATTTTTTATGCTAAATGCAGTACCTGTGAGGGTTTCTGGACAATATTTGTCATTGTTTTGTGTTGTTAATCAATTTCCAATAATAAATATATACATACATTTTCATAAAGTAAACATATTTGTCCACTCCCTTGTGGATAAGAGTATTAAATACTCGACAAATCTCCCTTTAAGGTGCATTTTGAACTGAAAAAAATGTGTGATTACTATGTGCTAACTATGCACAATCGTGCGATTAATCGCGATTAAATATTTGAATCTATTGACACCCCTAATAATAGTATGAAGACGGCTAAAAAACATGCAACTCAAGCTCTAAACCAAAGAAATCTGATATTATTCCCAACAGAATCTTATTCCAGTTTGGCCTCTGGGCTGTAAAAGCAGTTGTTGTTCAACTCAGATATTTTCCCACGTGGTTTACAGAAGCCCATAATGTGTTTGTGCAAAACATACCAGAAGTGTTTATTGAGAACTGTGGTAAACTAATCGACTCATAAATATTACAGAAATGTCCAAGAGCTGTAAAGCAATTTCGTTAAATAAGAGGGGAAAGGAGGGGAAATAGCAAACTTATACATTCAATAACGAAAACTGAGGAGAATTGTCAACATGAAAGATAACTTTCACAGACTTTTTTGTTATGTAGCTTTAGAACAACTACCCTGTCTTGTATCCACGGGTGAAAAACATGTGAGTCGGCTTGGAGACAACCTCCATGGCCGCTCTCTGACCATCTTTCAGCCTCCACAACATCGCACATGATTGAGAGCCCTGCCAAGGTAACAGATGTGCTAAATTCCAGCAGCCTGCCCTCCGAGCCTCCTTTCATCTCAACCGCTCTGCCTCCTTGTTGTTTTTTTATTGATTTCCTTCCTATCTGCATACGTCAGCATGCATTTTTTGTTGTTGTTTTCGGTTGTTTTTGGCTGGCGATGGGACAAAATTGAGTTCATATGGGCCTCGTCTCAAGTCAGCTGCGACGTCTGCCTGCCTGAGATCAGACTGTGTGTTTGTGTGTGAGCAGCGGAGGTATAAAAAAAACCCAGAGCTAATCACAGAATTACGTCAGTCAGAAGATAAACAACCCCGTTCCCTTCGCCTGCATATACAAACCAGTCAATCTGGGTTTTTACAAGTGACATAAACTCTAAAGTTTAGAGAGGGAACACACATCGGCTTGTTCCCAGCATGGCTGCCCAACAAACCTCCATTCATTTCTCAACATTGAGGCCATACACGCACGATGACCACAACATTTCTAAAAGCCTGGTCACTTCGACCGAGGGATGGACAAACAAGTCACAGACGGGACGGTGGAGGAACATTTTGACTTCTGTTTGAGGCCGGTCGAGCAAAGCGCCACCTGTTGACAGAGCAGAGCCCCTCAGGTGCCACATTTAAACATGTCCCAGAAACAAACTCTCCACGAGATGTATGGCGGTTTAATGTAGTGGACCGTTTTGTTACAGACACAACCGTGTTTGCCTGCATTAGCCGGAGTCCTTCATAGATTTACTGAGGTCCTGAAATTCCTTCTCTTGGTCTGTATCCTGGCAACTCAGTTGGACTTTGGGAGGGGAGGGGCGCCTCGCAAACCAATTAAAAGGCAAACAAACACTTGTAAAGCGGGAAAAGAAAGATGTGGTTCGGGGTATTTTAGAACAAAACCTAAAAAAAGGTATGCGGAGTGAGGGGAAAAACACTGAGAGCAACTGTCGTGTCCCTGTTTAGAGCTCGGTCTGTGTGAACACTGCCATGTGTAACTCACCACCTGCCAGCAAACACAGCAAACTCCCCTCAACACATAAACAGACATGCTGTCCTCTGATTCACTGTATACTGATGTAAGAAGAAACAACACTGAAACTCTACAGCCATGCTAGCAGCTCTGTGAGGCTTTACCATGGATGTATAAAGAGATACAGCGTTGGAGGCGGGGCCCCGTTCATTCCTATGAAATTGCTCAGTGGCGCATGAAGCAAAAAAAAGCTTGACTTCCGTATAGAATTATCCGGATCTTCCGCCGATCTTCCGCATCCATTGGGACCCATAGAGCAGGTGCAGTAGTGTTTCCATTAACTCCGCCTCCCAGCCCTCGGTCCAGCCCATAAACTGCATATAAGAAGTGGACATAGTCACCGTGACGTCACCCATCGGTTTGTGGAATGCCCTTTTGTCGCCATCTTGCTTTTTGGTCGTCGCCATCTTGTTTTTTTGCAACCAGAAGTGCAACCATTTTTAGGCCACCAAAAAGGTTCTAATTAACAGAATGAACATCATGCTGTATTGAAGAAGACTAGAAACTAGCGATTGAGACCATAAACTCATGTTTACAATGTTTACTGAGGTAATAAATTAAGTGAGAAGTAGACTCATTTTCTCATAGACTTCTATACAATCAGACTTCTTTTTGCAACCAGAGGAGTCGCCCCCTGCTGGCTATTAGAAAGAATGCAGGTTGAAGGCACTTCTGTGTTGGCTTCACTTCTCAGACCCCGGGGTTGCCCACTGGTCCAGCCTCGGTCTGGGGCTCATTCATATAAACAGAGGAAGGAAAATAACTCTGGATTCGGCTATTAGTGCATTTTAAAACCTTTAGGACCTAATGATTTAAATAAGGGCTATTCAAGTGTTCGTACTCGGAAGTTAATGTACCTAAAAAAACAAAACATTTACAGATTTACAGACGTCTCTTTAGTCTATGGGAAAAAGTATTTTTGGGCATCACTTGAAGGACACCGAAGTTGTAATTCCACTGTTTGGCCTCTACGAAAATTCCTTCCTGGGGGCTTGGGCTACACTGCTTTGAGCTAAATGCTAACGTCAACATGCTAACATGCTCAGAATGACAATGCTAACATGCTAATGTTTAGTAGGTATAATGTTGAGAGTGTTCACCATCTTTGACATTTGGCAATTAGCAATAACACAAAGTATAGCTGAGGCTGATGGCTTTATCATTAGTTTTGCAGGTATTTGTTCATAATCCAAAGTATTGGACAAATTCATATTTTGACTTGATGATGGAGCTAGATTAAAAAAAGTCTGGGGATGCCCAAAGTGATTACAGTTCATTCTGAGGGGAACATGAATGTCTGTACCAAAGTTCATGGCAATCCATGTGATAGTTTAGTTTAGTTTAGTTCAGATATTTCAGTCCCAAGCAGAATGCGGTGTTCGACCAACTGACCAACACTGCCATGCCTACAAAAACACAGCAGGATCTGAGAGGTTTTACATTTCGGAATTAAAATCCAACTTCAAACACACATGTGAGGGAAGCAGGATCAAGAACATACAAGCTATAAATAGCAGCAGATTAACAGCAGATGAAAAAATAACAAAAAAGGGGTTTTGGCGAATTAAAATAAGAATTTGGCTGCATAATCATAGCCGTGGCCTAGATGAGCCATAGTAGTGAGCCGTGCCCTTCTCCACAGGGGGGGGGGGGGGTGAGGGGGCATGAGCCTCTGTGGCAGAGCGCTGTGGGTTCTGCCCACTGGCTGACTGCCTCTGCCACGGCTGTGGTAGCGGGGAGGGGTGGGATGTATGTTTGTGTCGAAAGTGATGCTGCACTTTTGGCATGGCTGAGCCACAGCGTGATCCGGCAAGAGCCTCCAGATTTACCACAAGAGGGGGAGACCTCAAGTCGCTCTGGGCTGGAATCTTCTGCAATTAAAAACAAACCCAAGCAAAAGGAAGCAGGGAGGAAACAAATAAAAGAGACATTTTTTTTGGAGAAAAGCTCAGCATGTTTTCCATTAGGAGAGGAAACCTGGCGCTCTCACTCTTCCCTCCTCTCTCTTCTGTGTTTCGAGAGTTGCATCGAGATCTTGGACAAGCAGCTGGACACACGGAACATGTAATCAGGATGGCTATAGGCATCCCGCAGGCCGCAGGGTTCACCTCCCCTTAACACAAAAGCGCAAGTCACACCAAGGAAACACGGGCTGGAAAGCTGCGCACAAAGCCCAAACATGTGGCGGATTGCTCAATGCAGGCCAGCCCAGACAGAGACACAGAAACCGCAAGTCTGTCACTGCCTCCCACACATGACATGAACTCCACACAGGGTCACTGTTCGACACGACAGCTGCAACTGGGCCCCCGAGCCCAGCCACTGGTTGACCCGCGCTGATAGAAATCAACCTGCGCTCACTGATCATCAGCTGTGGTCTTTTACATGAGCTGGCAGGAAGATCCTGGTTCACATTTGACCATAAATCCCAGAAAAAAGGACAAAATCTGAAGATAGGGAAACAAATATCTTGGTATAAACGTCATAACTGTTGAAGTGAATGAGTGATGTTGGGAGTGAAACCGGGAGGGGATGAGTAATGAAGACGGAGCGCGTATAGAAAAAAAGCGTCTTCTTGTCAGTGTGTGTGTGATTGGGATCAGGCCCTGTGTTGTGTCCTCCTCTCCACGCAAAGGACTTGTCTGGACAAGTTGCTCATGACTCGGCCCAGACGGAATCTGCTGCTCTGAATGTTTCTATCAATGCCTCAAAACATCTTGTCTACAAATCTAATCTACAGAACTTAAGGCGTAGGTTCCCAAACAGAGTATTCTTGCCATACGTTCATAACAAAAGCCATGGTTTTGCTGTCTTATGTTGATGGTTTCCATAATTGCTCTGAGTTGAAGGCTTAAAATGCACACTATCATCACGTACTGTTTTTAGTATAACATAGTGATGACAACTACTGACCTGATCTTTGGGTTCAAAATCATACAGTATACTAGCTTAAAGCTGCTTTAAACAATATTTTTTAGGACTGTCAATTGATTAAAATATTCAATCACGATTGATTGCATGATTTTCCATAGTTAATCGCGATTAATCGCAAATTAATCACACATTTTTTATCTGTTCAAAATGTTCCTTAAAGGGAGATTTGTCAAGTATTTAATACTCTTATCAATATGGGATATGCTGCTTTATGCAAATGTAAGTACATATTTATTATTGGAAATCAATTAACAACACAAAACGATGACAAATATTGTCCAGAGACCGTCACAGGTACTGCATTTAGCATACAAAATATGCTCAAATCATAACATGGCTTGGAATAATGGGCCGTCGGAACAATGGCATGGTACTGAACATAGTGTAGGATTTAGCAACTAAAGAGACAGATATTTCCCTCAAGAGTTGGTGGAAACCTGATTGTATTCAAGCTAACTATAGAAAGTAGGTCAGCAGGTCAAAGTTCACCAGGAAGTCTATCTGTAAACTGATGGATGTTTATAACATAGAGTTTAGATATAACTTGGGGGTTTTGTTTACAACCTGTCTAATCGTCTCACTGCTTGTGTTTCTTGCCCTGTTAGATTTCCTTTTAGCAATCCCAAATCTCAGTGAT
Organism: Sebastolobus alascanus; assembly: GCA_916701645.2. NCBI lineage: Eukaryota > Metazoa > Chordata > Actinopteri > Perciformes > Sebastidae > Sebastolobus > Sebastolobus alascanus. The sequence continues at coordinate 890,378 of CAKAOJ020000042.1, forward strand.
TTACTTCGTGAGTACAATCATATCATCCCCAATAGAAAATGTGGCCAAAACTAAGAAAGAGACCCAAATTATAATAAACTGAAGTTATCCTTTCATTTTTATGGTGCTAAGGAAACTAGTTGTCAAGTGAGAGAAGTAATCAATCTTTTTCTATTATCATGTAACAGACCAGCCCAGTCGCACAGCAGTTTGTGAAATAGTCACAAAATTGAATTTAATTGATTTGTGTACATACACACGAATTTCAATTTTTTTCGTGATGGTCAGCAAGAAATCAATTCGTATGTAATCCACGTAATTGTGAGGTGGGTGGGTCAAAAATCACACAACTTTTGCCCAGGAGACCGATGTTTGTGTCCCGTGTGAAACCAGAAGTCATGGTTGATTTATTTGCCACGTAACTTCCGTACTTAAGTTACAGCACTTCCAGAGTTATTTTAACCCAAACCACCATCTTTTTATAAAGCTAACTAAGTAGCTTTTGTCACGGAACTTATGTAATTAAGTTACGGCACTTCCGGTGTTGTTTTAACCCAAACCACGATCTTTTCCTAAGCCTACCTCAGTAGTTTGTTGCCTAAACCTAACCAAGTCGATCTATTCCATACCTAACTAAGTAGTTTAATTTTGAAAAGACTGGAGCGACTGTTGAAAGTCGTGCTGAGCGTCACAAAAAAAGGGGAAATTCGTGTCTATGTTTGATTCGTGTACAATTTCACGAACTGCCTTGAGACTGTGTTGAACAGACAAACTTCAGGCATTCAGAGCTCTGGTTGACAAAATAATAAACTGCTATATTTTACACTGTGGCTCTAATTGTGTGCAAGAGCTCCTGTAAAGCCAAAAACATACTGTACAGCAGGTTGTATATTTTTTAATCCGGTGCCCGGGTCGCTGTGTTAGATGAATCAAACACACTTTTCAGCACAGACTATTTTTCGTGATAAATGGAGGAAATGGACTTTCCTTACACCTAATCCCCACATGTATACCGAGCTGCTGCGCTTGCATCAATTTTGCAGACGTGCTGTTTGGAGGAGAGAAAAGCAGGATGGTGGGAATGAATGAGGGACACCATGGGAGAAAGACAGACAGACAGAGGAATGACAGGAGGCACTTTCCACAGGGTGAGTCATGGAAAGCTCCTCGGCACGCTGGCAGGCAGAGCGACGTTTCGGACGACACAGCCGTGCCCTGCAGTCCTACCCGCTCTCGTTACTCAACTTTTACTGAATCTGAAATAAAAAGAGGGGGGGGGGGACCTATGCTCTCTTCATTCTTCTCTCTGTGTCTTTCCTTCCCGTCTTGTCTTCCTCTATCTGTCCGCGGTCGAGTATGTCACGCAACGGGAGCCCAGCCTCAGACAGTTAATGCAGACAAGATTAATTTCCTGATGTTAATTCCAGTTCTGGAACAGAAAACACAGAGAGAGAAAAAAAAGGAGCTCTCCAGTCGAGTGTTAAACTGGGCGTGTGTCCACTCCACCTTTCTGACTAAGCCCATAAGGCTATTTCCAGATTTCTCTAGTTTGGACTGAAACCCGAATGAATGTTTAGACTTTGTTGGCAGGGACTTCGTTCCTCTGGTAGCTCATCTTTGAAAGCTATTGAAAACTCTTAAACCCTCTACATGTATTTAAGATAGCAGCAGATTAAATAAATTGTTGCCAGTTCATCTTCTGGAAGAATAAACCATTGTGTCTTCACTGTTTATTCTCAGTCCAGATCAAGGCAGGGCATGAATACACAGGGTTAAGTCCCTCCTAGCATTAAATATATCTGGTATGACAACAATTTTTCAATCTTTTTTGAGGCTAACCAAATGAAAATCTTGACTTATGTCTGTGAATGTGCCTGATTGTCTGCATGGGGGTTTAATAGTTTAAAAAGTCCCATTCCTGCACAGGCCGCTGGCTGCTAAATCAGATTACGCCCCTCAGACAATCTCTTTTTGTCTGCTGCTCGTCTGCTTTACACGTTATCGCAGCGGTTCCCAGAGTCATGTGTTGCTAAGAAACCCTCCGTTTCCACATCAGCAGACTGTCACTGCATGTCCCATGATCACACCTAGCGGGAGCTGGCGGACGCTCGGTTAGGTAACAGCTGTTCTGCTGCCGACTAGCTTAGCTCGTAGCTTACAGAAACAACAGAGAGCTTGAGAGTGCTGGAAAATAGCAAAGCAGGGTCAGAGGAACTACCCCATACTGACAAGGTATGGGCGTCTAGCAAGATGAAAAGGCGAGGACCATGCGAGGGAATGATAAAGTCAGGGAGTGCTAACACTTTGACAGGTCCAGAGAGGAGCCTCAACTCTGCTGTGCCCCCCCAGAGCACCGCCGCCCCAAACAAAAGGCAGAGGAGGAACAGAAGAGGTCTCTGACCCTCACAGGGAGACCCTCTGATGACCTAGCAGAGACAGGAAACAGGAAGTGTGACCCCTGACCTCTTTCTGGTGGTGGTGGTGGTGGTGGGGGGGGGGGGGGGGGGGGGATCCTAACACGTGACGGTGCCCAGTGACAACAAGCTCAGGATGTGTGGATCAGATCAGAGACCGCAGCAGGAAGACTCAGCTGTTCACGTCTCTGCTCCATGACAGCTCAACAAAAAGCTCAGCAAAGACACGTTAGATTGAGAGAATGAAAAGCACACACTGTTTTTAACCTGTGTGTGAGTGTGTGTGCTGTGGTTCCTGGTTAGCGACGCCGGGTGCCTGGCTTGTGCAGCAGGGTTTTTATAAGCCGGCTGCGTGATAATTACACCCAGTGGGGTGGTAGTGGTGTGGGAGCAAAGGGGCGGAGCGGGTAGAGAGAGGCGACCCCGGCTCTGGGCCTCAGGGCTGATGGTGGTGGTGGAGGGGAGCGGAGGAGGAGGGGACAGGGAGGGAGGGAGGGAGAGGTGGAGGTATGGAGGTAAGGAGGAATGGGTGGCAGTGGTAGAAGGGATGGTTGGGCCTCATTAGCAGGCAGACTAATTGGGAGGAAAAGGGCCCTCACATGCTCTGTCTGACCTCCCAGCCAGCAGGGGAGAAAGCCAGGGGGGGGGGAGAGGGGTGTGTGAGGTGTGTGTGTGTGTGTGTGTGTGTGTGTGTGTGTGTGTGTGTGGAGGTAGAGGGGGGGGAGGGATCTGATAGTTGGATTCCTAAAGTTAAGGAACCATAACTCCTCTAAACTCCTCCAATCCTAAATATACCATGAAGTCAGAAGTCTCCGGAAAGCGAAAGGATAACATGCGTTGTGCGGTGCTCTAACAGGGATGCCGACTCTGCCTCTGCAAAACGCCCCGCAGCCCCTCAGAGGTTTACACCAGGTGTCACACTTCATTTAAAGAACCCTCACGGCTTATCCCTGCACACAAATATAGCGGCATAACAGCTCTCCTTCCTCCTCCACTTCCAGGGCAAGTCGTACTTCACACACATAAAAAGTAGGAAGGCGAGAGGACGAAGGACCCTGAGGGGTTATATTAAATAACGCTTCAAAAACCCTCAGTAAATAACATCAAACACAAGTCAGACTCTTTGACTGGAGCGAGCATAATGGCCAGGTTAGCAAGTGTAAGTTTACAAAACAGCAGGCCCAGTCTGACACCCATGGTGTCTATTAGTCTGATAGTAAGCACGCCCTGTAGGAAAAAGGCCACCGCATGCTAGCCCTGTCATGAAGCAGCTTCCATTTCATCTCTACTGTAATTATAACACACACAGCACCGTGTTTATTCATACATTTATATGCTTTATTTCATAGCCACTTGTATGTGTGTGTCACAGCTGTATATGAGCTGCTGTAGTCATATTCCTGACAATGTGTGTACAAGATTAACTGCTACACAGTAAAAACTGTCCTAGCTTAAGTGTGTGTGTGAGTTATATATGAAAGATTGTGCGAGCACGCACGAGGTGTCGAGCGCACGCTGCCCAGGCTCCGGTGGCTCGGAGGAAGTGAGACTGCGTGATGGAATTTGCGGCGCTCGGGATCTGGTTTATTTTCCACCCTGGATTCCTGTCCTACCTGCAGGATTTTCCCAGGTTCTGGCTTCAATTAGACTGGGAAGCCAGGAGGAGAGGAGGGGGGGATCTAGGGGGTTAAGGAGAGGGGGGGGGGGGGGGCTGGAGGAGGGAAGGGCGACAGAGCTGGAGTCTGTCACACACAACTCAGCACAGCTGGGGAGATGGAAAGAAAGGCAGCGGACAGGGAGAGATAGAGAGAGAATGATGGAAGTAAAACATGTGAATAAGGTGCCAAAATAAAAGCTTTGGCACGCAGTATGAAGATGTTTGTTATTCTTCAAATGACAGAGCCATTTTAAACAGTGCAAGATGAAATAATTGCCAAAATGGATTCATAAAAAAAAAAAAAAAATCTTCGACAAAGATGTCTTTCATATGTATTACAAATGTATTTCTCCAAAGAGTGTCATATAGCCAAGAAGAGGCTGTCAGAATAATCCCAGGAGGTCCGACCCTCCAAATGGCAAACTCATCTGACAAATGAGTGGGAAACGCTCTGTAATCAAAGACCAATCACATAATTGCTCTATTTTGCCACTAGCTCAACCATCTCCTGCGAGATTAGTTGTTCAGAGGAGAAACCCGATACTCTGGGAAGTTAAACAGATGTTCCGAAAAACAAACTCATCTCCTCAGAACAAGAACACATCACCGAAATAATATGTTCTAATTTAAGAGAGCTGCCTCCACATTGTGTCTCTGTACAAGGGCCAGTTTTTACAAAATGGGAGCACTAAATCAGTGTTACGGTGAAGTTCTCATTAAAAAAAACAGCGAGACTTGTCAGATTGGCATCACAGAATATCGTCAACAACGAGGAAAAGCGTGGCGATGTTTGCTCTTTATCAGCTTTAACACACTGCATATACAAGGCACGACACTGCACTGGAATTTGTTACACAGTGTAAGCATGCACAGAAATGTCCTCGGCTCCTCGAAGTCCCGAGCTGTTTAAAGATTCCAAGACGAGAAGCAATAACCGAAGGAGAAAGCCATTTCTCTTCATCCATTTATAGTGCACAGTTCACTTTAAACTTGGCTATGGCTCAGTCATGACATCAGCTGCTTTAGGCGTGAGAAAACGTTGTTTTATAAGCTGAGGCGAACGGCTCAGAGATTTTTTTTTTTCTTCTTTCGGTGTTTAGTTTAGCCTCACAGAGGCACAAAGGCAAGGGTCTCCCTGCCAGACTGTCTCTGTATCTGCTGATTCTCTGATCAACACTGACAACGTGAGAAATGACACATTTCCGCTGCATAGCTGCATTTCACAGGGCCATCGTCACGGAGCACTTAGGAGGGGAGGAATGAAACATCAGGGGGATTAAAGTTGGAAGGAAGTGGATTCTTTGGAGGGGTCCCATGTTCCCCTTTGCTGTTGGAGAGAGTAGCCCCCTATATTTTATGACATAGTCTCGCATACTGCGGGCTGGGACTGATTCGTGGTTAGAAAGTGGGTCAGTACGAGCTGGAAGAACCATTGATTGTGCTCCCGGTTTGAGCCAACAGCAGAATAACGTTCATTCAAATGGAAAACGTGTGCAGGATAAAAAGAGCCTTATAGGACTTGTAAAGACCAGTATGTGCCTGACCCATGTCCTGAATGTGGAGCTGAATGCATATAAAGGACAATAATGTCCACATTCTTCAGTCTCTGAACATACTGTACACGACGCTCAAACACACGGACGACATCATGAGACTGAAACGCTGCCGTTTTTAAATCGGCATGCCACTCTCCTGGTCGACTTCCAGGAACATTACACACACTATCTCACTGTTGGCCCTGTCCTCGTACACTCCGCGTATAAACAGGGCAGATGAAAGTAATTATCTGTGAGTTGTGGCCTGCTCTCGTATCAGATGGTTAATTAGTCCATTTGCTTTTAGCCCTGCGCCATCCAGAGCCGGTGGTCTTTCAACTGGCGGGGAGGCGGAGACCTTGTAAAAGTGCTTTTAACTAAACAACATCACTTTCTCCGGTGCCCTCAGACGTTGTTTACAACATGCCGACTCAGAGCTGCTGGGACCATGAAATACTGTGTATAGTCAATAAACATTTAGCAGGATTATAAAGCAAGTTTAAGGGTTTGCCTCTGACATCAGCACTCTTTACTGGTAGATATGTGTTTTTGTCAGGCTAGCATCATGGATCTATGGATGGTAATGTAAGTCGGTCGGTCCACTCCTTTGATACCTCAGCAGGTGTTGGATTGATTGCCGTGACTTTTGCATGGAGATTCATGGTTCCCCGAGGATAAATCCCAATGACTTGCTTGATCCCCTGACTTTTTAATCTCATGTCATCAGGTCCAATTTTTTTTTACAGATCCAGAGAAATATCTCAACATCTACTAGATGGAATGACACAACATTTTGTAAAGAAATTCATGGTTCCAGATGATGTATCCAAGCGGCAACCTCCGGTGCTGAGAAATGGAGCCAACGCGGAAGTGCCCAAAAAACTGCAGTTCTTCAAATGGCCACTTGAGGCTGGCTCCAAAAGTGAGTCAATCTCCATAAACCCTCATGTTAAAATGTCCGAATTTACAGCAGAAATCATGTTTACAGCAACACCATTTTTGTCTCTAGAACTAATTCCACTGTTCATGACAACTGTATTCATTTTATATAACTCACCCATTTAAATTATATCGAGGCTCAAAGTTAGGCTTTGAGCGACAGGTGGGTGCCGTACTGCCGTAGCAGGTCGCTAGCCATACTCGCCAACATTGAGACCTCAAAAAAGGGAGGATTTCAAAACCAAAGTGGGGGGTCTGGGGGTCCTCCCCGAGAAAAAAATGAGTTTCAGAGACTTCGTTCCCTGCAAAATAGCAAAAATAATAAGTACATTGCAACAGCATTTTTATCTGAAATACTTTTAATCTTTTTTAATTCTTAGGAAAGAATAGCTACAGAATAATTCGACCGGTGTGAATTTATGTGAATCTCTGTCACAGACTAATATTCATCAGTTTTCACTTCAGAGACGATGCGACAACAGCACCACTGTGCTCTGTAACCCGTTATTTCTAATAGCTTGCGCTATGCCACAACAGCTTTTCACTGCGTCGCAGGCTTTGATGTGAGCTGAACTCAGCAGCGGGCCCAGCTCAAAACATGTTGTGTCGGAAAGTTGCGAGCAGCTCTTTTCTGCCAGGAAACGGCATTAGGTGTAGCTCTATTGTTGTCCGAGTGGAAACAGTAGGGCTTATACACGCTGTACGGTGCAAGAAACAGGTTGAGGTAACAAAAAGCAAAAAAAAACTTCGAAAATTCGTCATAAATCGGGAGAAATACAGGAGAATTGTGACGTTGGGAGGAAATTGGGAGGGTTGGCAAGTGTGATAATAAGGATGTGGCCTCTTTGAGTGACAGGTGGGTGCCGTAGCAGGTCGCTAGCTGCTAGCTGTCTTCTCTGCTACGTCACCCGGCCCGCCTCAGCTCCACCAACGATCGACCTCTTTGCCCATTTTTGGATTAGTCGGGAGTTAGACTGTGTCGTCACTTTCAAGATGGCGACGGCCGGAGCCGCCCACTCTGAGCTTCAGAACGGCTCCTCTATCCGTTATACTCACTAAACTGCTAGTATGGCTTTAGACTCTGAAGGCCCTGACACACCAAGCCGACGGTCGGCCATCGGACAGTTTGGGGCTGTCTGTGAGCATCTGTAGTTTTTGCTGTGTGTCCCGCACCATCGGCTCTAGTCTGCCCATATCGGAGGTTTTTCGGCCGATTCAGCATGTTGAATCGGCAGACGCCGCTTTGTTTCATGTACGTATCATAACAACGGCTTGTACATCCGCAGTCCTCAGTCTTCAGGTTTCCCATTTTGAATGATGAATACAGACTACCGCTGCCTGCTGGTAGAGAGAGTTATTTCATCTCACGCAGGCGCAGAACGTACGTGCTAACTGGCCGTCGGCTGTAGTCTTTGTGATGTGTTCAAATGCAACTTGTCGGACAAGGGAAACGTGAGACGACGCATCAGTCGGCCTTCATCACCACTAGTTTTCTGTTTGGTGTGTCTTTGCCTTTAGTCTCGTTCTTACTTTAGCAGTGAACAAGAAATTTGTTTCTAACATGTAAAAATAGCTAGAAAAAATAACAGGAACAGCTTACAATATAATGAAAATTGATACATAAACACCATAAATTGAAGCTCTCTCTCTCAGGCACAAGAAAACTTTCATGTTGTAAACTTCGCAAGGGGAGTTTTTATTGCAGGACCATTGTATTATATTGCATCATCTTGTGAGGCGTTCCTGTTATTTTGTGTTTTCCTCGGTAATAATGATGATTTGTCATGAAAATATTTGTGTAATCTGATTTCTGCACAAATGTCTGAGTCATAAACACTTTTACTGCACATGAAATATGCAATCAAGCGCAGTCAGTCTTTCGTCAGATGTTAATCCAGCCTATTGATGTGGAGATCTAAAGGGAAGTTGGAGTTCAAGCAGAAATGTGCTTGACTCTGCTGTACGGTCATCAGATATGGGATTAAAAGCTCCCATGTGAATAGGCAATCTGCATAAATATCAGGCGTTTATGTAAACAGCATCAAAACCCCATAAATGTCCACATGTATACCACGTCATCAGTACAACATGGGAGCCAATGAGAGATGGGTATTAGGTTACTGAGAGCATCTGATCACAGACACGGGGAGAGAGTTTGACTGTGTCCGTGTTTCTAAGGGATTGTCTGAATGTCTGTAACACAATGAGCTCAGTCATTTCACCAAACTGCATTTTCTTGCAAAATCTCATCAGAAGCCCATCAGAAACCCGATCCACACGGTAAACAGTCTGCTCTGCAGCGGCTCTGCTTGTAATCACATGGGTGCAAATGTTTGTCCCTGTCAGAGCAGGAAGTTTTGAAAGGCTTATTACATTAGAGAGCGTATGTGTACATGTCCTGTGTTTTTAGGATTAAAGGATGATTCCAGTTTATTACACATAAACACACATTGGGTTTTATTCTTGTAGTTTTGGCCTCCACTCCTATTGTTATCAAAATCATCAGACTCAACAAGTTAACTGCTGAAGTATGGGAATGTCGCAACCTTGCTATAAAGAAGTCAGAAGGGGCAAGAAGACGTGCAGGCAGACGATCATACAGATTTTAAGCAAACAACCGGGTTAGCCAAATGGATTTGGAAGAGGGTAGCAGTAGGGGTGGGGGAGAAAATCGACACAGCATAGTATCTCCATATTTTACATGGCAGTATTGTATCGATACATGGACGTCAAGTATCAACCTTTTATTATAAAACTATTAACCTCTTAACAATCCGGCCGCTATTCTGTCTTTCAGAGGTTGTAGCTAAAGATAGAGTGAAGATCATATGAAACACACACAAACTAAGGAATCAATTGGTACCAACCATGTCATGTTAGCTTGTCGGGAAGAACGCTAAATAACAATCCTAATTTACGCAAAATTTTTGGTGAGGAAAAACTGGCATGGCCAGTCAAGGGGTTTCCTTGACCTCTGACCTCAAGATATGTGAATGAAAACTCTGAGATGAACAGAGTGAAAACTGTATCTTATTAGATAAAACAGATGTTGACAAACTGCATAATATGCAGTTGAAAAAACATAATAAATCACAATATATCGCAATATATGTATATATACACGCAGCTTATTGTTCCCTCCCCATTTTCCAGCCTATGCTGTATCAGTTCCCAACTAGGGGAGGTTATTTAAGAGGATGTGAGTCTGACTCTGATGAAGACGCAGTTGGCGTTGAAACGTTAGGCTTCTAATAAAGTTGACTGCCTTAAATCTGTGTGCTCCAGTGTGCTTTGGATCTGGTCTCTGAAGTCTCTCCTGTTACAAGATTGCCCTATTCTGTGAGCACTGGACAGGCTTACTATTCCTTGTGAAATAGTTGAAGTGCATCTAACTTCCTTTCTTCATATCCCAATATATCTTATCGCAATACTCAGCTAATCGCAAAATCGCGAATAATCGCACATTTTTTTATCTGTTCAAAATGTACCTTAGAGGGAGATTTGTCAAGTGTGTAATACTCTTATCAACATTGGGAGTGGGCAAATATGCTGCTTTATGCAAATGTATGTATATATTTATTATTGGAAATCACTTAACAACACACAACAATGACAAATGTTGTCCAGAAACCCTCACAGGAACTGCAGGGGTCCCTTGACCTCTGACCTCAAGATATGTGAATGAAAATGGGTTCTATGGGTACCAACGAGTCTCCCCTTTACAGACATGCCCACTTTATGATAATCACATGCAGTTTGGGGCAAGTCATAGTCAAGTCAGCACACTGACACACTGACAGCTGTTGTTGCCTGTTGGGCTGCAGTTTGCGATGTTATGATTTGAGCATATTTCTTATGCTAAATGCAGTAACAGTACATACATTTGCATAAAGCAAGCATATTTGACCACTCCCATGTTGATAAGAGGATTAAATACTTGACAAATCTCCCTTTAAGGTACATTTTGAACAAATAAAAAAATGTGTGATTAATGTGCGATTAATCGCAATTAAATATTTTAATCAATTGACAGCCCTAGTGGAAACCCAGCTAATGTTGCTCTAATAAAGAGTAGTTAGTTGTTTTCATGAAGAGTATTAAAGATGGTCAAAACTACACAAATATGACCCATATTTGTTTTAACTGGAATCATCTTTTAAACCTGCATGAAACATTTCAGAGTGAGATCTAGGATGAATCCTGTGGGGGATTTTGAAGAAGGTAGGGGGCAAGTAAACACCCAACACTCCTGTTCAAGCATCGCTCCTCTCGCTTACAGCGGGACTGAGCGTGCATGAGCTAATACAGCAAAAGCAATTGAGAAAATTACAGCGTGTCAAACCACAACCCTCTGTATTTGTCTTGAGGGTCTCTGGTTGTCAGAGGGGGAGTGGAGGAAGGTCCACAGTTGCTCCTTGGATCTCCCAGGTTGTTTAAACAGGAGAGAGGGATTGTAATCCACTGTGACAGGCCCGCAGCACTCAGAAGCTCAAACACATACATGCAGACAAAAACGCACACACGCAAACACACGTTACAGATGATTTGGGGGGGGGGGGGTAGGTGGTGGTCAGCAGCCATCCGACGTGTTGACAGCTATAAGTGCAACCACGAGGAACCAGGAAATACAGACAGATCAGAGGGGCTGATACATCTACCTGCAGAGGCCGACTTTGAGCCTACATCCAAGCATCTCTGCACCCACTCCAAAAGGTGGTTTCCATGGCGACGGCAGCGACAAAAAAAGGGGGAGCTTTAGCCTTGATGACAGCTGGGGCTTATTGTGGATGGAGGACATCATTCCTGTCCGTCACAACAACCCCCATCGCCCTCAGAAAACGTGTCCTCGTCTGGTCGCCATTTAGGTGGATTTGTGTCTAATAAGAGGTTGTTTGGGTTTTTTGGAGCAGTGCAGATGAGACACAGAATAACATCTGTTCAGACATTTCCTGTCAATCAAATTTTATTGTGTTAAAAAAAAAGGTGTCACCTTGAACACAGATTGTCAGTGGACTTTTTCTCAAATATGAGAGAGAAAGGTGCATTACAGCACACTTCACACATCTTCACCGGTCCTGGATGACCCGCAGCAGCTTGGACATCAATGTCCAATTGTGAACTGAGAGGTAGAACTAATGGTTAGGTTAAACCTTTACACCTCCACAGAGGAGAGGGTGACTTGTGCGCATACAGAGAAACTGCTTAACTTGAAGTGTTCAAACTTACCGTAAAAGACTGAAGACCTCACAGGAACAAAATGACAAATGGTACATGTACAAACATGCAAACAATGGACAACAGATGCACACAGCTGACCTGGTTGATGTGTTTGAGTTTGTCTATGATCTGGCTGATGATCGGCTCGGGGGGCTTGTTGCTCCGGGACTCGGAGCCGGGTCTCTTCAGGCCCGGCCCAGGAAACCTGACAGGACAGGAAGAGAAAAAAAAATGGACTCAGTTCTTATATTTCTGATTGTTTAGAGGAGTTTCACTGAGTTTAGAAACCTCAGTGAGTGGAGGACATAATGAACTGGCAGTTGCTCCATCAATCCAAACAAGGCGCTTGTCCCCATCTAGTGTTGATAAGATGAATGACAGCTCATCTGTTTTTTTTAGTTTAGGGGCCGATCTGCAGTGCTGGAAAGTCAATTTGTAACCCAACCCTACCTATCCAAACGGACGAACTTTTCCCTTGCTGAAGACATCACATCTATAAAGTTAAACAGGGGATAACATTTTTAACGTTTCAAGATATCTTTTGAATAAAAGCTGTGGAGACTTCTTAGAAAGAAACTATTTATGTCCAAAATGTTTCAGCATCAGCCTGTAAAACAGAAAAGGCTGTTAAATGTTGATATAAAATGTTTTGCCATGAGATGTAAAAACATCCTCAAAGGAGTTGAAACACTACACAAAGTCTTGCTGATAATTAATTTCATGCCCATTAAACTGGTCAATTAGTGGCTTTTAATCATATCTGGTGTTAATGAGAGGACATTAGCAGAGATGTAGTTTTGGTCCTGCTTTAGCAGCGAGGGTATATTTAGGAACAAGCAGCCTACGGGCAGGTGCTCACATGTCTCTCTGTGTAACTGAGGAAACGCGGCTCTGTTGACACCTGTGTATGTTATCGAGAGGAGGAGCTGAAACTTTCCTGCAGGTGTTTCTTTGCCCTTGGCAGTGCCGGGATATTAACCCCTTCCGACCACATCATCGCAGTTACTCCTGCACGCATGAGACAAGCTTGTGTAGATGAGCAAGAGTCAGGATCGATATACATAACATATCTTCCCCCAGGCACCACAGTGATATGAGTGGTGGTGAGGGCATACTTGTCAACCTTGAGACCTTGATAATAAGGAGGATTTTAAAACCCAAGCGGGGGGGTCTGGGGGTCGTCCAGAAAAAATTTGAGTTTCAGAGACTTTGTTTCCTGCATTCTGGGGACTTTTAAAGAATGAAAGTACACTGCAACAGTATTTTTATGCTAATTAGCTTACTTGAATTTTACTTTTAATTCTCATGAAAGAAAACTGAATAATTTGCTAGTATCTAATATAACTAATATTCATCAGTTTTCATTCAGTCATTCATTCTTTGCCCCTGCTTGAGCATTTCTTTCTCTTAGCTCTCTCCGTCTCTCATTCACTGAAGGTCCTTTCAGACAAAACGTCACAATGGCACCACTGCGCTCTGAAACCCGTTATTTCCAACGGCTTGCGCCACGTCATCAAGGATTTTCACTAGGGCTGTGTATTGGCAATAATCTGGCGATACGATACGTATCATGATACAGGGGTTACGGTTCAATATATTGCGATACTGTAAGCAAGGCAACATATTGCGATTTTTAAAAACAAATTTTAGGCAAATTGTCACAGTATAAAGAACACACCACCATACGCAGAAAATCTGAGTAAATCATCACAGTCGATGTAACATCCAACATCATAGCACTACATTGAGGGGGCGCATCACTTTGCAAATTAAATAAAATATCGACTGAGTTCATCTTTGCATGTAAACTATTAATTAAACATCGATACAGGGTTTTTGAGAATCAGTACAGTATCACAAAATATAATATCGCGATACTCGACATTTTTGATATTTTCTTACATCCCTACTTTTCACTGTGTCGAGGCAAAGCCCGACTTCGGGCGCTGCGTGTTGTGATGTTGCCGTCCAGCTGGAAACAGAATGGATTATACACACTGTACAGCCCAAGAAACAGGTTGAAAGAAGGAAAAGGAAAAAAAAAAGGTGTGAAATTTGCCAAAATCGGGAGAAAAACAGAAGAAATGTTACCCCGGGAGGAAACAGGGAGAGGGCAATGAAAAACGTGAGTCTCCCGGGAAAATCGGAAGGGTTGGCAAGTATGGGTGAGGGCAGAGGTCATATCTCAGCGTAAATGTCATCTCTGCTATATTACTGCAAATGTTGGAAAGATGAAGGACAAAATGGCCGAAGTGGGCAAAAATGTTCGTAAGAGAGAAAAGGGTCTTGAAAAAAGTGAGTGAGACTGTGTGTGATTGAGACTGTGAGTGTGTGTGTGCAAAGTATGAGGTCATACTCTGTTCTCATCTCTGAGACACCGCCCTGAGCAACCACACACACACATACACACATACACACCTTTCACCTGCCATCTCCATTCATCAGTCTTTCGCTCTCCCCTAAGCCAGACTTTTCATTAAACTCAAATTACATTTCCCCAGTTATTTATTCTTCTGATTAGCCATGATCTCACCCCCTCTCCGCTGCTAATTATCACATTAATAATGGAAAGAGAAGTGTGATCCATTAAGGAGAGAAAAAGAGGAAATATGGGTCGAGGAAGGAGGATTAGGGTCGGGGGAGATTTTGAGAGAAGATAAGGAGCCGAGGCAGGTTAGTGTTTCACACGATAGATGCCAGTCAGATAATTTGACCGAGACGTAATTTAGCGTGCATCACCGTAAAACTCTTTTTGACCACTGATAGTCTCAGTTGTCAGCTCTCCGTTTGTTATCTGATCGTCTCTGTGTTATTGTTCGCTGCTAGCAGAGCTGATCACATCAGTTAACTCCAGTGATAACCTAATCTAATCTAACACCAATTACCATGCTATTAGGTCCCGTCTGAATGAGATTCCTCTCACATCAGAATAAACAACAGTAGGAGATGAGACCCCAGGTGTTGAAGGAACATATATAATGGAGTCTGACGCTTTTCACACAACCTGATCACACTTCCATGGTCAGAGGTCGGGGTGTGTGGGGTGTAAACAGTGTGGTTGTTGCTGTTAATACACTCTACTTCATCAGGCTGAATGTCATCTCGAGCAAAAACGAGAATAAAATTTAGATGATATCATAAAAATAGCTGTGAGGAAGTGTATGAAAATTATAGGGGTGGTGAGGGGGGGCAAGCCTTATCTTTCACTTTGTAAAAAAATAAAAAAACAAAGCCCCCTCCAGGGGTATTAATGTTTTCTTTCAACCCTCGTCTTGACTTAAAAACAAACTACACAAACACCCTTCCCACAACATGTGAAAATAATAAACCGTGTTAAATTGGTGAGACTTGTTTAATCGTGTCCCTTAAATTATATCTTAATATCTTAATCAGGGCCGGCTCTAACCCTTTTGGTGCCCTAGGCAAAATTTGGATTTGGAGCCCCCCCATTCCGTCGCCTATGGTGCTGCTCTAGGGTTTGTGTTCAACCGCCCATCACAATGGTTTTAAGACAAAAATCAAGAATTTTATTTTCATAAATAACTGTATTTATTATAATATAAATAAACAATTGGTCCCTGATATTGTTGGCTTAAAAGTGTTTAGTCAGTTTCACTACAATTTACACTTTCATTAACAAATCAGTGCAGCCGGGCCGATGAAAAAGTGTGAGAAAGAGTTACAGGGGTGAAAAATGTCTTTCTCTATTTGTTCATTTGTTACATCAATGCAGAAAATGAGGAAGGGCGCCCACCAGCATTTTTTTTTTTTAATTATTGTTATTTTTTTTTTAGAGGGCAACTAGTGCCCCCTAGAAGGTGGCACCCTAGGCTACCGCCTATATGGCCTATGCCTTAAGCCGGCCCTGATCTTAATGGGATTTCCTATGTGGGCCAATGTATACGTGAAAGTTTTTTCATGCGATTAATTCGCACGTCAATATATTTTTTCGAACTGTTGTTTTTGTCACGAATACTTTCACACAGAACGCGAATATTACGCGGCGAAAAGGCGACATACTTTTTTTTCAGAACAAGGTCGATTTTTCTGAGCTTTCGCACCACGAAGGCATCAACCAATCAAGTTGTGCCAAACTGGTCGAGTTGCACATATATTTATAACAACAACAACACGAAGGCTCCGTAGTCCGAACCAAGACTAAACTTTAAACTTTATTACTCCATTTAACCTTGACAGAGGCAGCGCAGACCAGATCCACTCCTTCAGTTCTGACCTTTCACAATAAAAGCCCTCCTGGACATATATAATATTTGTAGGTGAGTATTTTGCATTTTCGGGTAATTTATTCGTCACGCCCCCATGAAGTTTGGTACAGATACCCATGGGCCCCAGACGATATATTCTACTGACTTCGGTGATGCCCTGACTTTTCATCGAGCACCACCACAAGGTCAAAATGATATTTTGTCCAATACTTATAATACCTGCAAAACTAATGACATTCCCATCAGCCTCAGCTGGACTTTTTAGTCCTTATTAGTAAAAGTTAGAATGTTAACATGCTAAACATTACACCTGCTTTACAACAGCATGTTAGTATTGTCATTGTGAGCATGTTGCCATCCTGACATTAGCATTCAGCTCCAAGTAAAGCTGTGTCCTCTGGGATAACAGCTGAAAATTAGCCTTTTGTCTAACACTGGCACATTTACAGTGATCTATGTGCATTGTTCCTGAAAAATACATTATTAAAAACCTGATATAGAGGCAGAACCGTTGTCCTTTACATGTGGCATAGTGCACCTTTATGAACCACAGTAACCTTTTGTGTAACTATTAACTATTTTGCAAAGGAATGATGAAATAATATCAGTTTAGAAAGAAAGAAATAAAAGTCCCCTGCTCTCAGACTACCCTCCCTTCAGCCAAAGGAAAAATAACAATACCCTCCCTGTTATCTGACCTCCTCTCCCCCCTATTAATTTTCATACAGTCCCTGAATTAAATGTTCACCATTGACGTAACACCTATTATCACTTCACTCACATCATCTTTTATCGCTTATCACACACACGTATGAGTTCACACTGTCATTAGATCCAAAAGAGGAATGGAAATTCAATGTTTTGAGTTGACGCGGCATCACGTCTGTTATCACAGTTATCAGTGTAACGCTCTCTGATGTGGTGAAAAGTGCTGCTCCTCTGATCTTGGCTCCAGGTAGGATGGTAAACACGCCTGATAAAAAGCGCCACATTTAGCTCCGAAGATCACTCCTCAAGTATCGGAGACATTCAGTACCCAACCCCTCCAGCGCTTACCCCCCCCCCCCTCCCCACACACCCATCAAATCTAAATTTATCTGCTTGAGACAATACGAGAGTGAATGCCACGTTTCGATCTGGAGACGCTCCTATCTGGGAGGATAATGGAAGATGATCCAGAACAAATCTCTGAGTAAAAATGTTCCCCCCAAGTGAATTTGCAGGCATATGCCCTCGTAGATGACACAGAGAATTGCTTGCCTGGAGTCACTGTAATCTCTCCATCATTTCGTCTCCTTCCCTGCCTCCCTGCGCCTTCCTATCGCACCGTTTGGTCCGGCTTGCAATCATCCCCTCAGGACAGCTTTGCCCCCGTGCTAACCTGATGTCTTCTCTCAGATTGAGACCATTTTCTATCTCTGTGACAGCTCTTTTCAGCAGTTTGAGAAAGCTCAGAAAGTATTCTCAGCCCTCCTCGGGAACAAGAGGTAAAACATTAACCTGCGGCGCTTCTCGTCTGAATTGTGTGCCTCTGCATTGATTAAATTCCACACGTAATTTACAAAGCAAAAAAAAAAAAAAGAAAAAAGAGGATGATATCTATAACTATCTGAGCCAAATTGAAATTGGGGCCGGCTGACGGCGCGGGCGGAGAGGAGGAAGTTATGATGTGTGGAGCCAAAAAGGACAGGGGTGAAGTGAAATATTGCGCAAACCAAATGAGGTTCTGCAGGGTGCACGGGAGATGTTGGATGAAGGAGGAGAGAGCGATCGAAACAGCAATTAACTAAGCGAGAATAAGGTGACAGCATGCCTGACATTAATAACATCCCATAGAGCCAAAGTCAAGATTTACACTCACACTCGGTGGGAGAGGGGGGCCCCTCTTGTGAAGCTCATCAGCTCTGGGCAAACTTACCCTTCAACTCACCTACACTCTCCTAGACGTGCTGCTGGAGTGTTGGGAATTCAAGAATCAGAGCAGACTATTTGTGTAACTGATCATCCAGGAAGGCAATAAACCAGAAGCTGCGGGGGGGCTGCTGGGGAGTGGATTTGTCTATCTATAGGGCTCGCGCTGTGTTTTATAGCTGTAAATACAGGCAAATGAGACACTGATTTACCTGTCCGTCATCTCCTGCCCATTCCAGCAGAGGGAGTGGTTCGCTGGAGCGGGCTCTCGGCTGCACAGCGCCTCCCCGAGACCGCTGTAGAAGGAGCTGAAGCCCTTCAAGTTGGATATGAACTCCCTGAGGTGGGCAAAGAAAGGAAGTGTTCAACACAGAGAAGAATAAAACTTCAGTTAATCTAAATATGACTCTCACACATCAGCAGGGAGAAGAGCAGAAAGAAGACAGTGAGAGGAAGGACACGAGGAGAGAAACACAAAGAAGGAGAGGAAGCAGAGATAGAACGAGAGAGGGAATTCAGCTTGATAGCACTGAAAGCAAGTCGATGAGATCCCCCTCGAGAAAGAGAGAGTAAAAGAGGCAAGAACGAGCAGTGTCTCTATTCCTAATTGACATTAATCTGGCCATTGTGCTGCCGAGGCCAGCAGCCCCGCTGGGCATTATTCCACTGTTCATTTAAGCCTGAAGTGCATCAGCGGTGTTGAAAACACTCGAGAGGCAAAAGACTGAGTGTCACAAGGAAACAGGAAGAAACCTGTGCACAGTGTCAGGGACAATATTTGTCTGTCAGACATATATTGTCCCTGTAGTGGTGTGGAGTGAGCGGCTTCATCAGCTGGAAGGGTCTCAGGCTACGGTCAAAAAGTCAAAAAATTACGTCCTAACGTCTTTTCCTAACCACTTTACCTTGACCTCGATGGAAAACATCACGAGGTCAAGGAAAGATGAGAAGGAGAATTCAGGACTTAGGAAAAGACAACCGCGGTATTAAGAGAATCCGACTGCACTTACACTAGGCTCCGTTATCATGATGCGATGGCGGCGGGTGTTATTGACGTGGTTCTGCGGCGGTAAAACTACAATGTTCCGAAGATGGACTACAAAAGGTGCTGCTTCTCTTAAATAGGTCTTTCAGTGACCGGCTGCTTCACCAGCACCGTGTGAAAGACAGATACCACAGGTTCTTCTGCTGCTGGAACACTCCACATCAACATATAATAAATGATTATCTGACCTCACGTGGACAACCGGTGAAAAATATCACTTCATTACCAAGGTTGGAATTGAAATAAAAAAGGATTAACCTACAGGCTACCACAAAGTTTATATGATAAATATTGAGTTATTTTTTTAGTTATGTTGAAGGAGTACAATCATTAAATGTATA
Organism: Sebastolobus alascanus; assembly: GCA_916701645.2. Taxonomy (NCBI): domain Eukaryota; kingdom Metazoa; phylum Chordata; class Actinopteri; order Perciformes; family Sebastidae; genus Sebastolobus; species Sebastolobus alascanus. Next base: position 909,642 of record CAKAOJ020000042.1, read on the forward strand.
TTTCTTCCTACTGCTTTCCGGACGTAATATTTATTGAAGTTGATTATTTGTTTGCTATATGTTTACTGTTATTCTTGTTTTGTTTTTTACTTATTTGCTACTTGTTCGAAATAAATAAATAGAAATAAAGTGAAACAAAATGGTTGTCACTCGTATTTATCAACATGAATCCCATTAGTATATGACTGTATGAAAATAATATGCAAGATAAGCATATTGTTTGTTTTCATGAACGGCACAATGGTGCGTCGCTTTGAAAGTTGCGGCCGCAAGGGATTGTGGGGCGGCATTATCTCCTTTCCTTTGGTAAAGGATGGTCCAGTGTGTCCTGTGCTAAAGGAGATAAGAAAGGAAGCATTGAAGCTCCTTTCCTTCCCCATTTAGAGAATTCGAGCAGCTCTCATCATGGCTGCTACTTAGATACTTCCGGGTCATTTCCCTTCGTTAGGAACCTTCTTAAGCAAAAAAGAGTGTCACAAGGAAACAGGAAGAAACTTGTCCACAGTGTCAGGGACAGTATTTGTCCGTCAGACATATATCGTCCCTGTAGCGGTGTGGAGAGTGAGAGTGCTGCTTCATCAGCTGGAAGGGTCTCAGTCTGGATTACAGCTCCTGATTTCCTCACCTGCGCAGGCCAGCCAAAGTCTCATCAGAGTCTGAGGAGAAGGACGGCGTGTTGCGGGCTGCAGAAGCGGCAGGAAGCTGGGGAGGAGGGGATACGACCGAGCGAGAGGCCCGCTGAGGAGACTGTCCACACATCCCGCTCACCTGCAGAGGAGAGAGGAGAAAATTAGGGGTGTAAGAAAATATCAAAAATATCGAATATGTTATGTTTTGTGATACTGTATCGAATCTCAAAAACACTGTATCGATTTTTAATTAATAGTTAACATGCAAAGATTAACTCAGTCAATACTTTATTTCAGTTGCAAAGAGATGCGCCCTCTCAAAGTGGTGCTATGATGTTACATCGACTGTGATAAATGCTAAAGCAGATCACACTGTTCTGATTGCTTAAAAAAAAACTTTTTTTACTCTGATTTTATGCATATGGCAGCGTGTTCTTTATACTGACAGTTTTTCTAAAATTAGATAAAAAAAACCTGCAATATATCGCCTTACTTACAGTATCGCAGTATATTAAATCATAACCCCCCTGTATCATGATACGTATCGTATCGCCAGATTCTTGCCAATACACAGGCCTAGAGAAAATGAGAAACCAGGATTGAGTCAATTCCCAAAACCATCTTCACCCCACTTATGTTTCACTGCTCCCAGTTCCTGTTTATTCAAACTCTTAATAGCAATGACACTGCAGACAGTAAGAACCTGTCAACAGCCAAACTGCCGGCCTTACTCAGCTGAGCCCCTCTGCAAATTGTCATCTGTTTGGGTTTGTTTATTTTTGGGAGGGATGAAAGCAGGGGGGGATTTGCATAACAAACAAGTCATTGTATCCTCTGCCAGCCGTTTTCCGCCTTGTTCGAATTTGTAATCATAACACTCCAAAAAAACGCGAGCGTGAAAATAAGGCTTCTCGTTTGCTCCTTCTTTCCCCATATAAATACCATTGTGTGCCCACACGGGACGACATAACAATAATAAATAAGAAGTCCCTCTCTGTCTTTCAGAGATAATGGACCTGGCACATTCTTTTCAGGTGCAATAAAAATGCAAATGGCTGTTAATGTTTGGCTTGTGGTTTAATGATTTGCCTGTGGTTTAATTTCCCCCGGGGATACTGGCCGAGGCTTAATTCTGCCATGTAATGTTAACAGCTAATTGTGCCCAGCTCCCCTTTAAGAGAATAGGCTGGCACAACTGCTGCTGAATACTGATGTGACCTGATAGAGCGGCGCTGGACATCTTAATCTGGTCGCTACCGAGGCCTCAAGCACACACACGCACACACACGCACACACACGCACATACATACGCAGATTTCCCTGCATAAACAAAAATGACTCATTTTATACAATTATTCACTTGAACACAATGCACCTAAGACCATTAACATGATAAACATGCTCTCCTACATAATAATGGCAAACGCACACACACTTGTTCATCGCGTGCATGCTGACACACACAGAAATGCTGATCAGCTGTGAGACAGAATCATCAGGGTTAATCAATGCAGCCTTGTCATCCAAGGATACAGTTATAGTCACAGCACAGACGCCTTAATCTACACTAGACACACACACACACACACACACACACACACACACACACACACACACACACACACACACACACATACGGTCCTGATAGTCACAGATGGTTGAGCTCTCCTGCACCAGGCATTCACTAATACCCAGCATCCCTGACTAGCCATCTCCACTAATACTCCCCTACCGTGCACTTGGAGGAAAATCTCTCTCTCACACAAACACACACACACACACACACACACACACACACACACACACACACTTCAGCCCATTGTCTCTGGCACCTCATTCTCTTCCTCTCGTGTAATTCTCTCGTTCTCCTGCGCCTGGAGCGAGTGCCGGTGCTCCCACAGGCCATGATTAATGTGATTGGAGCTGCGTTCCTCTTTTTGTTTGTGCGTTCCCGGGAAGCCGTAGGGGAGTTGTGGCACAAGGGAGAGACTGATGCAGCGCACGGGCCTCGTCCGCCACCCCTCCGCCTCCCCCCAACTACCCGCCGATTGTTTCCGGATTCTTCAAGGAAGGGGCTCATTAGTGGGGTATTAATATCACCCAGGGCTGGACTAACACAACCAACAGGAGAGTCTGCAGATAAAGCCTGCCTCAGCTTGAGAGCTCGGATATATCTGCACACTTTTATCTGCACTGAGCAGCCCGCCTCGCCAAGCGAGAGAGAGAGGTGCTGACGGCCAGTAATACAACTCACATACACACATATAGACCTCACAGTCCACATGTTCATGCACTTGCACACCTGCATCTCAGGTTCCATGCGGTGCTGTGCTTGTGCAAACATGGGGTAAAAGATAAACTCTAAACAAATCAATGGCAATGCACGTGGATCCTGACACTCCAATGAATAATCAGCCTTATACATTAATCTTGATCACTTTGAGTTATTAATAAGCAAACAGTTTCAGGAGGAAAGATGACAGTAACAGTGTTAGAAAGGTGGCAAGGTGCCATGCACAGCTGTAACAACATATTGGAGAATATTTGGTGAGTAATGTTTGTGTTCCAGAGGAGTCCAGGCTCAGGGGAGAGACTGAGTCAGCACTCAGCCCTCCTCCTCCTCCTCCTCCTCCTCCTCCTCCTCTTCCTCTTCCTCCTCCTCCGCCCTGCATTGTTGTCACCAGTATAGAAACTGACTTCTGGTATAATGCACACATTACAGGCATCCTATTTCAGCTGAAGCCCTTTCAAACTTTCCAGTGAAGAGGAAATGAGGGGAACGTCTCACTATATGTCAAAAGTAAAGTAATACCAGACAGCTATTACGCTTATTACTTCAAATGGATACTCTACTGTCTGGGTTGGAAATGAGGATTATGGTGCAACGATCTCTCAGTCTGATGTGGTGTAAATTGGGAGGAGAAGTCAGTCATTGGTAGAAGTCAGCTAGAGCTGCTGTTCCCAACCTTTTTTTGCCCCACAGCCAAGCTCAAAACCCCTCAAGAGACACCAGTAAATGGGTTCAGTTCGTGTGATTTTAAAGTGGATGTGATTTAACACCATAACTGCGAATACCGTTACAATATTTTTTTCATACAATTTAATTGTCAAAGGACAGTTTTGCTTGCAATTGTATTACTACCACTTGGGGTGAGCTGGACGTTTCAACCATTACGTTTAGCTCAATTCAATTGTTAATCCATTAAGCTACATTTAGCTAACAATTTCAACCATTTATTCATTACTTGTAGCTAACTATTTCAACCAATAAGCTACTTTTAGCTAATTATTTCAACCATTTATCAATTTTTAGCTAATTATTTCAACCATTTATCCATTGCTTTAGCTAATTATTTCAACCATTTATCAATTTTTAGCTAATTATTTCAGCCATTTATCCATTTTTAGCTATTTCAACCATTATTCATTACTTGTAGCTAAGTATTTCAGTCATTTATACATTACTTATAGCTAACTATTTCAACTATTTATTCATTACTTGTAGCTAACTATTTCAAACATTTATTCATTACTTGTAGATAACTATTTCAGTCATTTATACATTACTTATAGCTAACTATTTCAACCATTTATTCATTACTTGTAGCTGACTATTTCAGTCATTTATACATTACTTATAGCTAACTATTTCAACAATTTATACATTACTTTAGCTAACTATTTCAACCATTTATACATTGCTTTAGCTAACTATTTCAACCATTTATACATTACTTTAGCTAACTATTTCAACCATTTATAGATTGCTTTAGCTAACTATTTCAACCATTTATCCATTACTTTAGCTAATTATTTCAAACAATTATCCATTACTTTAGCTAACTATTTCAACCAATTATCCATTACTTTAGCTAACTATTTCAACCATTTAATTTGTCAAATATGTTATCCTATTTGATTTACCAGCCTTGGGTTTAGGCCTATCTGTATTGTAATATCTGTATAGTTTATTAGTCTAGCCTATATCTGTTTTCCCTATTGTTGAAAATATATTCTGATATTGTATGTACTATATCTTATGTCTCTATGTTATTCAGTTGTTTAGCTTGGTCCCATAAATACACATTTGACTCAATAAATACAGGCCCAAGTGTCTATTTTTTGTAGCCCTTAGATGATCCTCTCTAAACTGGGTTATTGAGTCATCTGAACATTTTGCTTCATATCCATGTAATGTGGATATGAAGCATTCAAATACACTGATCAATTGAGCTAGTTAAAACATAACACATGTACTCCAATAGAGTTTCAGGTAAAGCTCAGATTCTTTCAGTCTAATCTTTAAATCTCACTAATCAGTTCAGCTCAGTGTACGCCTATTTTGTAAATCCACCGCTTCAGCAATCCTGACCTGACATAATGAGATCAACAAAATCTACAAATATGTTGAAAATAAAAACGTGTTAATATTTTAGCACAAAGTTCTCCGGAATGGTGAAACCTATAATTATCAGTACTAAAACATATTGGTGACTAAATACTGAACTTAATTCACTAAAATTGATGAGTAAGCCGTGTAGATCAGAGTCTAATTTAAAACGAGACATTAGTGGTTTGTGTATCAAGGTTAGAGAGATGCTTGTAAGGAAAATGGATTTCACACTTCTCACTCAGATTTCTGCAATTCCTGAAGCATTCAGAGCTGTGAAAAGCTATTAAAGCTTGATGTCTTCTTGATTTGACAGACACTGTTCTGATGCAGAGGAAACAGTCTGATCTGGGTCTGAAGTAGGTACATGATGTTTTCTTCTAAGTGGGATAGAAAACAGGACTAAAAAAAAAAAACAGGCGTACGGAATGTGATACATCCCCTAAGAAGGAGCAACGAGGGACAAATTGTCTGCACTGGGAGAACAATGAGTATTTGATACATGTCTCTTCAGTTCAAAGGATGTTATGCAAAATGTATATTTGAGATTAGTAACCAAATTATCAATAATTACATGCAAATGATGATCAGTATGTAAAAATACTTAAAGGAATAGTCTGACAATTTGGGAAATTCTTGTCTAAAGTAAGATGAGAAGATCGATAACTCTCATGTTTGTATGGTAAATATAAAGTTAGATCCAGCAGCCGGTTAGCTGGCCAAGAAGCAGTCTGGCACACAATCCCCTGTTGGCGTTTTAACTTGGGCTGTCAAACGATTAAAATATTTAATCGTGATTAATCGCATGATTGTCCATGATGATATGCTCAAATCATAACATGGCAAACTATGACTTGCCCCAAACTATATGTGATTATCATAAAGTGGGCATGTCTGTAAAGGGGAGACTCGTGGGTACCCATAGAACCCATTTTCATTCACATATCTTGAGGTCAGAGGTCAAGGGACCCCTTTGAAAATGGCCATGAGTTTTTCCTCGCCAAAATTTAGCGCAAGTTTGGAGCGTTATTTAACCTCCTTCCCGACACGCTAGTATGACCAACCTTAGGTTTTTTAGTTTCATATAATACCAGTATCTCCACTCTAGCATTAAAATTGAGCCCGCTACAACCTCTGAAAGATCGACTGCGTTAATGCGTTAAAGAAATTAGTGTCATTAAAATGATTTTGTGTTTGTGATTAACGCGTTAACTTTGACAGCCCTAGTTTTTACACTTCTGTTTGTGTATGGATTAAACAAACGAGCTAGAACATGTAAAATTAGTGAGCTTTAGAGGTGCTGGTACAGTAGGTGCATTTTGTTGCCTTTGGACAGAGCCAGGCTAACGGTTTCCCCCTGTTTTCAGTCTTTATACTAAGCTAAGCTAACCGACTGCAGGCATATTTGGTTAAAAATACAGCTAAATCAAAATTTAAAGGTTAATTTACACAACAGCAAAAAAACCTGTCAATTTAGCTATGATCAGCTAAACAAACGCAATGCTTATTATTATTATTTTTTACACATGCAAATATCTGTAATTTACATGGTCAAACAAACTGCAGATGGGCCTTTAAGGACTTAATAATAACTTTGATATGTTACAGCATTTATTGCATGTTTGAAAGCTCAAATGGCTTTTACAACGTCTGTATCTACAGTAGCCTTCATGTTTGAAGGGATTAATAAGTAATAAAAATGCAGCAGAGGTGTAATTAGTGCTCTTGTTTCCTCCCTGAAGCAACAGTTCGGATGTGATTTGATCTGCTTGAGCTATATAATAGGGGAAAACAACAAAAACAAAGAGCTGATGATAAGTGTGTTATTGACAAAAAATGTTACACAGAGAGATATGTGATGTCAGACTTATAACTAAGCACCCAACTGTGTCGAGAGTGTAACGATGCACAACTCATGTACTCTGCAGTATATCTCCTCTGCTCTTGGTCAGATCCATCATATTTCTGTCTCAACCTACTTCCCTTCTTCATTTTCAGCCGAGGGGTCGCGGGGTGATGGATGTCTCCTCCACACTCTCCTGTTCTCCTTCCCCTTGGGCTCACTCTTCACACTCTTCCCTCCATTCTTCCCCTCTCTTTCTCTTTCTCTCTCCCTCTCTTTGACGTCGTTTCTCTCCTCTCCTTCTCCTCAGTAACCGGTAAAAATAGAGCTTCATAAATCATGCATCTTCTCTCAAAGCAGCACGTAAGAACGAGAGGAAAAGAAATAAATGGGGAGGGATGAAAGAGAGAGAAGGATGTTGAGGATGAGATGCAGAGACGGAGGTGGATGACATCAAACTCCAGGAGTGGGGTGGGAAGTTGACAGGGGAATAGATTGAAGCTGCAGGGCTCTTGGCTGCCCTCTCCGTCTCTCAGAACATTGGTTGATTCACGCTGGAGCTGCACCGGATGGAGGAAATGAATGTTAACATGCCGGGGAGCGGGCTGGCAGACGATGAGTGGTCATCTCCCCAGCAGAGGTACACGTTACAGGCCGACCTAGAAGAGAGGAGATGTCTCTCTCACACCTCGAGGACTCTTTTACTCAGATAGAGTCGATCCGTTTGTCACCCTCAGTAACAGTAACAGGGGTCTGCACTCTCTCTCACCGGAGGGGAGGTTAAGTGAGAGATACCGACCACAGCTGCAGCTCCTACAATCACATGAAACCACTAACCAAGACATAGTGCTCCATAGATCCATGCTGTACAAAATACTGAGGTACGATTACTAAGGTTTCCACTTAACAGGCACACACACACACATTTCAAAGACAAGCTAGGATTTACAGAACCAGACACCATTTTTAGAGCCACAAATCATATATACTTTATATTACCGCTTGCCATTTCCTAAATAGTGCCATTACCGATTTAACATAAATTTAGAGTATAGAAAATCAGCAGTGACTTCAAACTACAGTAGACAATATATTTGGCCACTTAACATTTTTGTCAGTTGTGTTCAGTGTGTGGACAATAGAACTGTTGTTAAACCTGCAGTAGGCAGAATATTTTTGGCATCATTTGGCAAAAATTCCATAATAACCTTTCAGCATATTGTAATTCAAATGTTCTGAGAGAAAACTAGACTTCTACACCTCCTCTTGGCTCTGTTTTCAGGCTTTAAAAATCTAGCCCGTGACGGGAGACTTTGGCCAATCACAGGTCATTTTAGAGAGAGAGCGTTCCTATTGGCTGTTCATTCAACGGAGGCAGCTGTCAATCACTCGCTAACTCCGATCAAAACGGTCAAACTAAACAGCGCTGATCAAATATGAATTAATATTCTGTTACTGTAATGCCTATTTCTCTCCTCAAATGTTTTCAGAAACATCTTGTAGTGTACTGTTTAGCTGTAAAATGAGAATGTTTGCTCCAGCTGGTGGGCGGTGCTTGGTATTTGCTCAACTGACCTCAACATGGCTGCAGGGTCACAAACGTTCTCATTTTACAGCTAAACAGTACACTACAAGATGTTTCTGAAAACATTTGAGGTGAGAAATAGGCATTACAGTAACAGAATATTGATTCATATTTGATCAGCGCTGCCTAGTTTGACCGTTTGATGGGAGTTTGCGAGTGATTGACAGCTGCTCAGAGACGGCAAGGCTCCAGCTCGGCTCTGATTGGTTGTTTTCCTCCGGTCTGTGAAATCTTTCAGATGCCATTAGGAGCACCGGAGGACACAGAGGCACATGATTTTTTTCAGATTACCTGTCTCATGCACTACTGTCAGGATATAGTGACCGTTTTATAAAAATAACTTTATTTAATCATATTTGCTCCAATTCTACCCACTGCTGCCGGTTTAAATGGCTAAAATATGAACAAACACTGCAATGGTTCTTTAATCCCTAAATTCATTCACACCAATCCTAAACTGGTTCTTTGAGGTGAAGTCATCAGGTGTTGCCTCTCTTCAGTGAGACAAAATTAGCCCAAAGGGAAACGAAGCCTCTGTCCCTTCAATGACACCGCTCAGCGAGGAGTGTCTCTGCAAGATTACATTCAAACTCTCTCACACACACAGACACACACACACACACACACACACACACACACACGCGACCTTGTCACAGTGGTGAACAATACACGACCATGGCAGCTTTAATCCCATATACTGGAACCAGAGTCAGAGCCATAAACACAGTTTAAAGTCATCTGCGGTGACTGGAACTGCAGTCTTAAATAAACCCACACAGGACTTCTTCAATTTTGGAGACGGATCACACACACACACACACACACACACACAGAGTGAGCAATTTCCCCTAAGTCAGCGTTTCATGGATGCAGCCACGCCCTCGCGCTGTAGAGTAAGTGAGGTCAACCTGTGTGTTAATAAATGATGGGTTCTGAGTGGAAACCTGGTCACCGCGGGGATTCGGGGGTGTGAGAGTGAAAAGTTCAGCAGATATACAGGAGCAGAAGCACATCCAGCTCTGTAACTCTGGCAGAAAGAGCTCTTCATATTTCATGAGCGCTTCTCCCTGACTTCACATGTGGGCTACGAACAAACTTGACGGTTTTATTGAAGTTGAAACCACACATAACGGGTCACCGCTGCTGAGGAGGGAGAGACGAGCTGCAGCGAGACATGCTGGGAGCATCTGTCTGCCTGCCTCCTCGCTATCATTTCCCACTCTTTATCCAGCTCAGTCCAAGGTGCATTCTTTGTTTTGTAGCTGTGTCTAGTTGTTTGTGTTTTCTTATTACAAGGTGATGTCTTCTTTGTTGGAGTAAGGAAATGTAGCCTGGACTCATTTATCCTCCATTGCTCAATAAAAGTCCTCTGACCTGAAAGAATGTGGTACCTTCAGCTTCCTCATTTATTTCAATGGTAAATGGTAAATGGACTGCATTTATATAGTGTCTCTCTAGTCTTTCAACCACTCAAAACGCTTTACACTGCATGTCAGCATTCATCCATTCACACACACATTCATACACTGATCATCAGGACCTAATCTAAATACTCATTCACAAACTGATGGCACAGCCTTCGGGAGCAATTTGGGGTTAAGTGTCTTGCTCAAGGACACTTGGACTGGAGGAGCCAGGGATCGAACCAACGACATTCCGATTGGTGGGCGACCCGTTCTACCTCTGAGCCACAGCCGCCCCCAATCTTCAATGAGAGCACTGTGTAGCCACCGCATGAGCATCACATTAGCTTTCTGTCCCACAAAACTGGTCCGCACTGAGCACTGGAACAGGTCTGATCTGATGTGGATGAAAAATAAATACTGCACAAACAATAACTGTAAACAATCTGGCAGATGCAGCAGTTTGAAGTCTAGCAGTGTAATATTGTATACCTTTCCATTTCCAAATACAATACATCACTATTTCTATGGGGTGGCTGTGCAAATTTACAGGTCAAAGTTAAACAAAGATGAACTTTAGTGGCTAGTTAGAATCGCAGGTCCTTTTGAAAGTGTCGCAGTTACTCAATTCAACTCAGTTTAATATAACTTAAAGCTGCAGTGGGTAGAATTGGAGCAAATATGATTAAAAAAGTTATTTTTATAAAACGGTCACCTCACCTCAAATAAGCAGTTTAGGATTGGTGTGAATGAATTTAGGGATTAAAGGACCATTGCAGTGTTTGTTCATATTTTAGCCAATTAAAGCAGCAGTGGGGAGAATTGGAGCAAATATGATTAAAAAAAGTTATTGTTATAAAACGGTCACTATATCCTGACAGTAGTGCATGAGACAGGTTATCTGAAAAAAATCATGTTCCTCTTTGTCCTTCGGTGCTCCTAATGGTATCAGCAAGATTTCACAGACCGGAGGAAAACAAACAGTCGGAGCTGATCTGGAGTCTGCCGTCCAGCTTCCGTCTATGAGAAGCCACGAGTCAATCACTCGCGAACTCCGATCAAACGGTCAAACTAGGAAGCGCTGATCAAATATGAATCAATATTCTGTTAATGCCTATTTCTTACCTCAAAAGTTTTCAGAAACATCTTGTAGTGTACTGTTTAGCTGTAAAATGAGAAAGTTTGTGACCTGGTATGTTGAGATCAGCTGAGGAAATACCAAGCACCGCCCACCAACCGGAGCCCAGCCAATAGGAACGCTCTCTCTTTGAAATGACCTGTGATTTGTCAAAGTCTCCCGTCATGAGATTAGATTAGACTAGATTTTCTAAAGCCTGAAAACAAAGCCTAGAGGAGGTGCAGAAGTCTAGTTTTCTCTCAGAACTCTTGAATTACAATATGCTGAAGGGTTATTATGGAATTTTTGCCTAATGATGCCAAAAATATTCTGCCTACTGCATGTTTAATTGTTATTTTACTACTTGCGTATAGACATAGTCTTGTCATTCTAAACTAGTGCAACATGTTGAAAATACTCTTTGCCTCATCAATATTTGAGCCATTAGGTCCAATTAAATTCAAAAGATTGCTAGTTATATCAGTAAATAATTTTCATGCTATTCATTTGTCAACTCAATAATCGTCAATCTTTTCGGTCGCAGTAAACACGTGATAATCGTTGTGAATTCAAACAAATTAGGCAACAAACCAACTTAGTTAGGATGAGGGAATAACTACATGATTGGGCTTAAAATTACTTACTTGCTTCATGTTGGTAACACCACCCCCCCACCCCCCCACCCCCCCCCCCCCATAGCTATAAAGTTTAGAGAATATTATAGATCCAAGACGAAACTGACAGAAGGGCAGATGGGAAAAAGTCGCAATTACAAGTCTGTCTGCTACTTCAGCACCATGGACAGCTCCATGGATTTATCAATACACAGCACAGTCAGGCTACTGATATTTCAGAGCCGTGGTTGGGGCCATAGATTCTAACTTGGACAAACCTTAGTCAGATAAAAGATCAATGAGTCGGGCAGACTACACTAACATATTCAACTAAAAAAGCCCACTGGGGAGGGGGCACTCTCTCTGCTACTATGGGATGGAGAGGGGGGGGGGGTCAGTGGCAGGTTAACAAGGGGCATGTATTTTTGCCATTTTGCTAAAAAAGGGGGGATGGCACCTCCCTCAAATCGTCTACTGTGTGTGTGTGTGTACTTGACTCACCAGGGTCGTGAGGCGGCTGCGGGCGTTCACAGCGTGCTTGAGAGCCAGTTTGATCATTGAAGGCAGTCTAAGAACAACAGCCTCCATGTCCTGCTCTCCCCTCATGGCGCCGGCCAGCTTCCCCAGTCCTTCTACGTAGGTCCTCCAGTGAGGCTGCACCTCGACCGCCCCCCCCAGGCAGCCGTGCATCACCGCCTGGCAGAAGCCCCGGCAGGCCGGCGGCCCCAGCATGCCCTGGCAGTGCGGGCAGTACCACAGCCTCAGCAGGGCCCGGCTGCAGTCCCGGCCGGGCCGCAGGTGGTCGGTGGTGTTGACGACCTCGATGCCCAGGTTCAGCGCCTGCAGGAAGACCCGCGTGGCCAGGAGGGAGCGAGACAGACGGGTCATCATCAGTTTGGGATAAGGGCCAAACGCTCCCGACTCCTTCCAGGCTCCTCTTACACACTCCTCAGACGCGGTGGATGCGGTGCCGCCCAGCAGGCGGCGGTACGCCAGGGGGAAGAGGCGACCGTAGAGCACCGCCACCATGTTGTCCACTGTGGAGTCTGAGCCCAGGATGTAGAGCGACATGTCCAGGAAGAGCTGCCCCACGGAGCTCTGAGCTCCACCTCCGAGACCGGGGAACTCTGACTTCAGCATGGCCAGGGTGAAGTTACGGCCGTGACGCAGCACCAGGTCGAAGGCCTCTGCAAGAAACACGAGAAAGAGTCAGACGGGGTGAAAGCCGGGCCACCTTTTTGAAAGCTGTCGCATTCAGCAGGTGATGATAAGCCTCAGTAATCACGACAACTACGCCCAAGCTGTCAAAAAAATAGACAGCAATTTAGATCAAAAACATGAAACACACAAATAGATGCAATTCCCCCCCAAACATGATCCCATCCTTAACGATCACAGTCAGAGGAAACTTCCCACGCACAGCCTCTCTTTCCCTTTTCCCACTTTTTCTCGATCTGTTGTTTTCTCTAATGGGACTGCTCACACACAAACAGGACAAACACACACACACACACACTGCAATAATAGACGACGGCTTGGAACATAAAGAGAGCAAAGCTTCTGCAACGGATGAAAAGCAAGATCTGGGATTTGACCTTTCAATACAACTAGAAAGAGAACAGAGCTCACAGAATCTTGAAAAAAAGTCCCTTTAAAAGGGAGTACTAATCTCAATATATTAGTCAACCGGGGAGAGGCGTGAGGATGTCTGCAGGGAGAAAAGCACGCTGGAGGGGTGCGTGGCCGATGTGAGGAGGGAAAATAATCAGTGGCGTTTCAAGGCACAAAGCGAAGTCTTATCAACAAGGTGGCACAAGAAGCGAGAGCTCTATCATCGACCCGGTAGCAAAATGAGTGAGGACCCGGCAACAACAGAGGGGATTTAAAGCTCCATTACTGAACTTAGCAGGGGAGCTGAGAGTCAGTGAAATGAAGCTTTGGACAGGAGAATAGCTAGGGATGCCAAAATCCCATTTATACCGCGGCTAGTCCACTACATCACTTTGTTGAGAGTGATAACTGCTTTGTGAGGGCGGGGGCGCGGGGGGGGGGGGGAAGCACTGGTTTAGGGGACGTTAGAGGAAGTTATTATGCTACAGAAGCTAGCCATTTCATCTTTGTTATTTCATTTTTCTTGCTCGGATAGTTTAATTTCTTTCTCTTCATGCTTCTCCGAGTTCAAATGAAGCTCGTCGGCCTACACAGAGCTCGGCGTCCTCGGACAGCGCCGAGGAACGACGTCACGCGACACCTCTGTCTCTTTTGTGTGGAACGTATAATGTGTTTTTCTAGGTGCAATTTAAGGCCCATGAGGGGGGTCCATATAAGAACATGACAATGTCTGAGCAAAGGAAATGAACGTCACTCCCTCTCTCTGAGGACTGCTGCTGAGGTGTTTTTCCTATGTAACTTTTCAAAGAAGAATTAACACAGTCTGAACGATGCAAATGAATTCTGGTTGGTGTGAACTGAAGCGAAGACATCCATAGGAGTTGAAAATGTTTCAACTTGAGTGAAAAGTGCTCTTATTTTGAAGCTTTATGACCCAACTCGTGAACTTACAGAAATAATTAGAAAAGTAAAGAGGGAAATCATAGAAAGAAGTGTTTTTTGAGTTGCTATTGCACTCTCACTTTAGTATATCAATTGATTCTGGTCCCAGTGTATAGAGGTCATTGCAACTGTGGTTACTGTATATACATCTATAATGTTGCTTCCAAAGTAGAAGGCAACAGCACTTCAAAATATGCAGTCTCAAGGCTGAGTGTCTGGGTTTGAATGCATTTTCACTGTGATAATGTAAGTTGCTATTGAAAGATGATGTCTTTAAAGGTCCAGTGTGTAGGATTTAGGGGGATCTATTTGCAGAAATGAAATATAATATTATGTCTCTCTCTCTTTGTCTCTCTCCCTGTCTCTCTCTCTCTCTCTCTATCTCAAAACCCAACCGGTCGCGGCAGATGGCCGCCCACCCAGAGCCCGGTTCTGCTCTAGGTTTCTACCCGCTAAACGGGGAGTTTTTCCTGGCCACAGCGCATTACCATACCAATGCAATGCTCTCAATCTCTTTTTGGGTCTCTAAACTATAGAGTACGGTCTAGACCTGCTCTATATAAAAAGCGTCTCGAGATGACTTCTCTTATGATTTGATGCTATATAAAAATAAATTGAATTGAATTGAATTGAATTATGGTTTTGATTAGTGTATAATCACCTGAAACTAAGAATTGTTGTGTTTTCGTTAGCTTAGAATGAGCCCTTCATATCTACATAGGGAGCGGGTCCTCTTCACGGAGTCCGCCATGTTGCTCCACCAAGTTTCTACAGTAGCCCAGAATGTACAAACCAAGCACTGGCTCTAGAGAGAGCCTTTCATGTTTTTACATTGAAGTGGCAGCTTGGATTTGGTGACGCGAATGCACCTGAAGCCCACCATAGGTTATTCTACAAGCCTGGAAAGGGACGGGTGGGGCGTATGCAGTTGGTTGCAATCTGCAACCTCACCGCTAGATGCCACTAAATTCTACACATATACTGTATATAAAGATGGATGACGTGTCTCCACTTCCCCCCAACTGTACAGAACTGAAGCCAAAATATCCCGGATATGGGAGCTGCCATCTTGAGATTTTGATGTAATTTGGAGCCAGAGTCTGCGCAGTAGTGATCGGGTAGTGGAGCTGCGTAGTCGAGGTCATCTCACCCCATTTTTATAGCGTCAAATAACTTCTTAAAAGCAAACACTTGAACATAAATCAGAGTGATAAGCACTACCTAAAATGACAGAAACCATCTATCAGTCATAAGTCTCGCCCCCTCCATGTTAGCGGAACTTTTGACCTATACTGCAGCAAGCCACAAGGGGGCGATCAAAATGTTTTGGATTCACTTTCGGGGAGCTGTAATGTCGTCCATCTTTATATACAGTCTATGACAATACACAGTGGTTCTTTAAAGGTGCAGTGTGTAGGAGGAGAACGACGGTGGCCGATGCGAAAACATGAAAATGCAAATTGCCCTATCTTGAGCCAATGTTTGGTTTGTCCATTCTGGGCTACTGTAGAAACATGGCGGCCGGCTCTGTGAAGTGGACCTGTTCCGTATGTAAATATAAACGGCTCATTCTAAGGTAACAAAACACAACGATTCGTATTTTCAGGAAAGGAAAAAATGGTTATGAATATTATAGATCCCCTAAATCCTACACACTGTTCCTTTAAAGGGACTATTTGTAACTTATCACGCGCATAAATCCTAACGGGTCGCAATCCCATGCGCGCTCGCGTGTGGGTACGCGCTGCTCCTGCAGCCTGCTGCCTGCTTGCAGAAGCGCTCGTTCTCACCCGTTCGGCTCGCTCCCACTCCACGTGCACGCGCGCACACTGCAGAGAGTTAGTTTAGCTCTGAGAATATCTAGTGAATTCAGAGATTCCAGTGGACGTTTTTGCAGAAATAAATGCTGCCGCTCCTCCAGACCAACAGAGGTTTCCCGTGTCTTGTGAAGTGACGGAGCTCCGCAGAGAGTTACGTTATCGTCCCGACCGGGTGTTGGTGTCTCCCCCCCCCCGTTCCCTCCGCGGTCTGCAGGAAGCAGGAAAAGCCAGCACTAGGATCAGCATTGATTCATGGAGAGACCCTCCTCTGGTCAGCTAACATTACTGCCAAACAGGTGAAATATAGAGTGATATTGTGTGTTAGCTGACGTGTGTCGCCTCACTGTTTAGACCGGTGCGCGAGCACGAGCTACAGGACGCTGACTTTCGTTGACACTGCAGCCACAGGTGTCGCTGTGAACAAGCAATTTCTGATTCTTACATATAGCCTCTTTAAATCAACGGGCTCAAGAGAATCTTTGAAGAAATTAAGGTATATTCAAAACACTATTATCCTGTAATAGTGTGGCCACAGTTGGCCGCTGTTCAGCAGAAGTTGTGTTGTCTCGAATTAAGCAAGCCATTTATCCCCAAACTACCTCGGTGGTAAACAGTAACAGGCTGTGGTTTTAAAGTTGAATGTGTGCGTGAATGTGAAACAGGGTGGAAAACAGCATGCATGCTCAGCGGAAACAGTTACTGGGTGAATAAAGCTTATAAAAAAAACATTTGACGATGTTTGGGGCGAGTACGAGAGGATGCTTGGGAGCAGCGCACATCTGTTTAGACTTTGAGGCTACGGCTGTCCCGCTGCGACTGCGGAGCACTTCCCTCTGTGATCAATGAGCAGGCAGATGTGCAGATTGCCAGTCGAGGCAAGGTGGCAGACTGGGAGGAGGTAAGACACGCCCACACACAGAAAAACACACATGTACATAGAAATACAAAGTCTTCTATTCCTGGTAATTCCTCGTATATTTGGTTACTGATCGGAAATTGAAGGCAGTGAGAAAATACACATCCACCTCAAAGCTCTTTGCTTCAAACTCTGTAATTCAGCTGCTACCTGCAGTATCTCTTACACCACAAACAGGAGAGCCACTTTGTAATGGTAACGAGAAAGACTATAGGGCTCTTCATAAATGCAATTCAATGGCTCTAAGTAGCCCCGGGTCACAGTAAGAACCAGTGCGAGCCCATTTCCTACGCATGCTGCTCGCTCTCTTTCATCAGTGAAAGCCTGTGAGGGATCAGGTATCCTCTAATGGAGGGGAGAGGGGCTGTATGTCAGGGGCCTGTGACGTTCTGGATACAACTGTAGGAGGTCAAGAGCACGCCATTACCAGAGCGGGAGCCCGCAGAAACATATTGGGTCACGCTTAAAATTAGCAGTAGCATTTATTTTGTCCGTGTCACAGATGGAGACAGAAGGCTGGCTGCTGGAAAACCGTTGCTCCTCTGAGACTGAAGGCTTTTTACAGACACATCAGCAGCACACGGCAGAGGGAAACATCTCTGCCTCTCCTCTCCTAGCTCTGTCCACTTACTTCACCAGCCAGATAATGTTTACTCCAAGGAATTTAGGCCTCTCAGCTTTCTTCTGCATTAAATATGGATGTCCACTAAATTAAAGAGGACCTATCATGCTTATTTTCAGGTGCATTCTTGTATTTGTGGTTTCTACTAGAAACATGTTTACATGATTTAATGTTCAGAAAACGCTTTACTTTTCTCATATCGGCTGTGCTGCAGCACCTCTTTTCACCCTCTGTCTGAAATGCTCTGTTTGAGCTCCTGCCCCCCTCCTCCCAAAAAGCCCAGTCTGCTCTGATTGGTCAGCTGGCCCACCGAACCAAACTCTTCATACTCCGCTCCAGCTCCGCTCTAACTAGCTTTGTTCGGGGGCGTGCCAAACTAGCCGCTAGGCAGGTATTACGCAATGTGTTACTTGGTGACATCACCACATTACGGAAGAAAAGGCGGGACTTCAAGAAAGGCGTTTCAGTCATTTCAGGAGCAGTGTTTCTGAGAGAGTAACTCTCTTTGACTTGGACTTTGGGCTTTGTAACTTTGCAGACTTTTTACAAGCACAAAAAAACTATATAACACACTAAAGTTATGATTTGCGCTATATAAAAATAAATTGAAAATAAATTGAATTGAATTAAAGGAAAGAGGAAAAACACAAAAACGTAATAGATCCTCTTTAACTCCAATAGTCAACAGGCACTATTGAACACATTGCCATTGATGCCGTCAATCTGCAGTGTTACATCGTAAAAATGTTATAATAATATCTACTTACTCTGCATATCATGTCATTAATCAAAGCCCCCAATTAAAGTGTCATCAAGTCCTGCAGATTCCAGGTAGTCTAAAGTGTAAAAGAAATCTAATAAATCTGTGTCATAGTGGGGTCACTTATTTCTGACACCTAAAAGCTCTAAGTGACTCCAGCTCTGACATAAAACAGGCTTTTCACATAATCTATGAATGGCCTGTCAAATGAGCATATTTGATGTTCGTGAGGCCATCGGTCCGGGTGTTACATAAGTCAACTCCGCAGCTCATAACACGCCAGACTGACTGACTGGCCACCGACTGCGGTTGACACGCTGCGGAGGCAGACATGCGCCTTGTGGCCTCATCAATCAGCAGCCCATACACCTATTATCCCCGGGAGAGGAAAACATCAATAAATTACCAAGCCAATGAGACTAATCCATTTGGCTTATGTAGTGTCACCTCTAGACGCCACGGAGATGGATGGAGAAGCCGCTGCCACCTGGTCCCGGTGACAAAAGAGTACCTGTCCAGGACGCGGAGAGAGGACTGGCAGGACGGCTGGAGGGCCGTTCACAAAGACACAACGCCAGCAGTGGAAACCTTGTATCTCCAAAGTGCCAGTTTTGATGTAATAAAGGAAACAGTCTCTTTTTTTTAGCTTGTTGATTGTGAAATTTAGACTTATTTAAGGGGCTCAAAATATCTTATCACGTGTCTGCAAATCAGTTATAAGTTATAAAGTTAAGTATCTTACAAAGAGTCAGTCCTCATTTTCGTTCGTTTTCCCACGAATGTCCAGCAACACGTGCCAGTTTCCGCTCGTTACATGCATACAGTCTTTTCAAAATAAACTTCCGTTTTCACAGGAAACAATTTGGTTTGGTTTGCTTTTTTTTGACTTAATTTGAAAGTGAAAGTCATAAAAGGGGGAGAGAGGGGACGACATGCAGCAAAGGTCCAGGGGTCGGATTCAAATACAATACAACCATGCATGGGGCTCCCGCTCTACCAGGTGAGCTACTGGGGCACCCCACAACTTTGTTAGGTTTAGGCAACAAAATGACTTAGTTAAGTTTAGGAAAAGATTGTGGTTTGGGTTAAAAGAAGTGACGTTACTTAAAGGGACTATATGTAACTTATCACGCGCATAAATCATACCGGGTCGGTGTCCAATGCGCGCTCGCGTGTGGGTACGCGAGCGCGCAGCAGCGCTGCTCCTGCTGCCTGCTCCAGCCTGCTTTCACACCGCGCTCGTTCTCACCCGCTCTGCTCGCTCCAACTCCACATGCACCCGCGCACACTACACACTGCAGAAGAGTTAGTTTAGCTCTGAGAATATCTAGTGAATGTACAGTGGACGTTTGTGCAGAAATAAATGCTGCAGCTCCTCCAGACCAACAGAAGTTTCCCGTGTCTTGTGAAGTGACGGGGCTCCGGAGCGAGTTACGTTATTGCTCCGACGGGGTGTCGGTGTCTCCCCCCCCCCGTTCCCTCCGCGGTCGGCAGGCTGAAGCAGGAAAAGCCAACACTAGGATCAGCATTGATTCATGGAGAGACCTTTGTTTGGTCAGCTAACAATACTGCCAAGCAGGTGAAATATAGAGTGATATTGTGTGCTAGCTGACGTGTGTCGCCTCACTGTTTAGACCGGTGCTCGTTCATGTCTATGTAGAGCGAGCACAAGCGCGAGCGCGAGCAACAGGACGCCGACTTTCATTGACACTGCGGCCACAGGTGTCGCTGTGAACAAGCAATTTCTGATTCTTACATATAGTCCCTTTAAGTACGGAAATTACGTGAAGAACAAATCGACGCTAACTTCTAGTCTCACAAAGCACACGAACAGCGGTCTCCTGGGCGAAAGTCCGGTGTTTTTGGACTCACCCATCTATGGATGACGGCACCTCCCAAAATCAAAAATAAATGAATAAATAAATAAATAACTTGATAACTACATAAATATGTCATTAAATGTAAGAAAAATAATATTAAAAATAAATGTGCTTCTTTATTTATTGATCTTTGTATTGGTATTTATTTATTTTTTAATTTTTAATTTTTGCATTTATTTTTATTATTTTTATTTTTTCAATATATTTATTTATTTTTGTATTTATTTTGTATTTATTCATTTATTTTGGCAGGTTGCGTCCTCCATACCCATCCGCCTCGACGTCCTCCCTACGCTGCTTTTGTCGCTCTTTATACTTCCTGGTTCCACTTCATTACGTGGATTACGCGTGGATTGATTTTGTAGTGTATAAGAATTACAGTGCATTACTTTTCGTAGGTATAGCTGTGAACGGTGTATGAGAACAGCCTGGATTTTTGCATGAGTGTATTGGACATGTGCACAGGCTGACACACTCACAAACCTCCCAACATGCTTTGCGTTCAATTATGATTTTATGAGCCTGTTTACAACAAAAGCAGCATCTGCTCATTGACTGTAAACAATATGTTGTTTTCCCAAACACAGTTCACTCAGCTCCCACAGAGCGACCTGTCCCAGGTAACCTGAGAGCAGCTCCACCTGACGAGCTGCTCCTGCATGTGTCTGAATCTGGGTGCCCTGCGCTTACGGGATGGCGGCGGCGGTGGCGGCGAGGCAGGGCAGGGCAGGGCGGGGAGGGGTGGGCTGATTCCAGGAACAAAGCAGACAGGATGCTGGTAAGGCCCAGATAGCATCACCAGTAGAGCATGAGGGCCAATGGACAGCGGGGCAGAAATGAGACGTGTATTAGGTTACTCCATCTGTTAGAGAGCGCTCCCCGTCTCACACACAAACACACGCATGCACACAGACGCTCACACAATGCAATCACACAGCGCACAGCAGTAGCCAGGTGGTGACAGTGTGGGCGAACATTTGGCAAAGCATAGTGGGAGGGCAAGGTGTGAGTCAGGTGTAAAGACTGCAGCTACACACACACACAGGCAGCTTTTTCTTTCCATTCATTTATCTGCCTCCCAATGAGCTTCTGGAAAATGTTTCCTCACAGCTGGACAAAAAATTAATAAACAATGAAAATGCATCCACCGGTCTTATTACCTGTAGCCTGCTCCCCATAAACAAATGAACTGAGGGGGGTTTTGTGAATCTCACACAGTGAGTCAGTCAATCTGACACATTTTCAAAATATCAACACTTTTGTTTATTTTGAATTGATGTCTTTTTTTATTATTATTAAAAAATAACAAGGGTAAATAAGTTTTTGGATTTGCTAAATTCAGTCAGATCTAATGTTCATGTATGTGTTTATTAAGAGGAGATTCCTTGTTGCTGCTCTGATTCTTTGAGAACTCCCTCAAAGAGCAGAGCCTTTTTCTGCCAAATCAATAACAGTTTACTATAAAGTATACTTTGTATGTACTATGTATACTTTACATAAGTGTCTTTGACTGAACTCTAGGAGACTAGGCCTCTGTTAAGTGATGTCCTACAGTCGTATCAGGTAATTACCTGGAGATCCTTTCTAACCTTAGGGGTATTCAGCAAGATATGGCACTATCCATGATCCTAGGTTACAACAGGCTGAGGGTTGAGCAAGCAGCTGGGTATCTAGGCGGGAAGCCCACACCTGACAATGTCTCCATGTGACTAGTACATCTGAGGTTCCATCGATGGTTAGACGGGAAGTGCATTACATTTGCCGATGTTGAACATAGCCCTTCGTACACATAAAGACTGGCACTATAATCTGTAGGGGTGGAGCAAAAAAAGGATACAGGATATATATATCGTGATATTTTGCGTGGCAATATTGTATCAATACACGGACATCAAGACACAATCTTTTATTATGTTAAACTATTAACCTCTTAACAATCCAATGGTAAGTCTATCTTAAAGCTAGAGTGAAGATACTGGTATGGAAAAACTATAATGTCATTTTCACCTCTTTTTGACCTATCACCTCAAAATATGTGAAACCTCTGAGCAAAAACTGTATCTTATTAGATAAAATAGATGTTGACAAACTGCATTATATGCAGTTGAAAAAAGGTAATAAATTGCAGTATATTGCAGTATATCATATGCAATATTCAGCATATCGCAAAATGTTGAAACTCGCAACAAGATCGTATAGTGATAATATTGTATTGTGGGGCCAAGTTATAAATACTTGACAAATCTCCCTTTACGGTACATTTTGAACACATAAAAAAAGGTGCGATTAATTTGCGATTAATCGTGATTAACTATGGACAATCATGTGATTAATCCCGATTAAATATTTTAATCGATTGACAGCCCTAATAAATATCCATATGGTAAAATACATCACCTCATTTTAAGTAATTGTAAAATAAGCCCAGGAACAATAAGCCACATCCAAAATGACTCTTCTATCTTAATGAGAGACAGGAAGCACTGGACCCACACAGACCGATACTGCTGGCCCCTCCTGATACAGAATACCAGGCTGCTTCCTCTGCCTCCATTTTTCTGTCTCTCACCATTGACTCCATTGATCTCTGGCGCTGCGGTCCTCGCCGAGGTCAAAGTTGAGTCGTGCTCTATCTCAGCCCGGCAAACGGGCGCTGTCAGAGGACACGGTGTACAGCAGAGTAGAGGACACAGTGAGGTGGGAAGGACGCGAGGGCAAAAGTGAACTGGAACAAACACAGTGGAGAGCTGGAGGGAAGGAGGGGGGGGTTTAGAGAATAGTGCCAGAACGTGTGGAGAGAAACATTCAGCGAGGCAGGCTTTGAAGCTGCATTCAAAGGAAGCTGGAGTCAAGCAGTGCCAGAGCTGCGAGACACATCGTGCACACCTCTCGCCAAAACTCAGCCACGGGTGAGAGAGACCTGACACCCCGATCAAACGCTCGCCTCGCAGACAAAATACACATACAGCGGAGATACATCTTCGGACTCGGAGGAATCTCTACCACTCAGAAGTGAAAGGCTATTCCAATAATGGATTCACTTCCAGCACACAGACCGAGACAGGGAGACAGGACACACAAACACAGACGGCCACACACACACACACAGCTCTTGTTGCTCTCCGGGGTTGTGATTTGAGGACGAGGGCATAAAGCCAGCAGCCCATCCAGAGTGGAGACAGTTTGAGGGGAGATGAGAGAGGTCACGACAAACACAGCTTGAGTACTCCACTCCAAATCAAGCATCCAAGCTCTATTAATCCAATATGCATCTCTGAGTGGATCCTGTGGTTTAAGATGAATGCACTCCCACTCATTCGCCCTCAGTCTATCTTTCATGCTCTCAACGCATCACGCCCATGCATCGGCTTAATTCTGCACAGCTTCGCTTTCAAACAGAGACAAATGTTATAGAAGAAATATTTGCGTTGCCGTTTCATGAAGTGCTTAAATAGTATGGAAAGATGAGATTCTTTCTCTTTTTGAAGTCGGGCTTTTGAGACATAAAAGAGCAACGGACTGAACTGAAGTGAACTTATACAGAAAAGCAGCGAGGGGATACGCAGTGGTTTTGAAGTTCTTGAAACAGATGGGTGCACAGTGTGAGATAGAGAGAGAAACAAGGAGTGTGAGAGATGGAGTGAGACAATGAGAGTGCAGGAGGATTGGACGGCTGCTAGCTTAACTGTGAATGTGAGTCGCTACAAGACAAAGAACTTTCCGTGGATTAAAAAAACAATGTCGAAACTATCATGTCAGATTTTTGTCCCCCGTGTCCGACTGCAGCTAGAGGCTCCGCTGCTTCACGGTGTTGTTGTAGCCGATGTGACCTCAGAATGTTACATTACAGTCATTAAGTTATACTCAACCCCCTTGATGCTTGTGAGTGTGTGTGTGTGCATGGCTGAGAACAAATCATACCTTCCTTCTTAATTAATACAAGCTCGAATTTAATAAAAGATTAGAAAGGCCAGTGCCTTGCTGGCTGTTTTAATAATTAATTAAGAGTTATATCAGCTCTTTTCCTTTATAATGATACACAGTGTGAGAGAAAGTGTGAGATGTACTGTGGCAGGTTGTTCTCATGTTCGTAGCTATACCTACGAAAAGTAATGTACTGTAATTTGTATATATCTCACAAAATTCGTATGTAATCCACCTAATCGTGAACCAGGAAGTATAAAGAGCGACAAACGCCTCGTATGGAGCATGGATGTAAAAAAAGAATATCAGTGGCGCATGAAGCAAAAAAAGCTCAACTTCCAAGTATGAAATTACTTGAATCTTCCGCCAAACTTTCGCATCCATGGGGCCCATAGAGCAAGCGCACTAGCTTTACCTTTAATCCAGTGGGCTACCTCCGGGGTCAGAGAAGTGAAGCCAATGCGGAAGTGCCTTAAACTTGCGACCCCTCTGGTTGCAAAAATAAGATCTGATTGACTGTTCAGACTGATTGTATAAGAAGTCTATAAGAAAATGATCCTACTTCGTACTGGATTTATTATCTCGTTAAACATTGTAAACATGAGTTTATGGTCTCAATTGCTAGTTTCAAGTCTTCTTCAATACAGCATGATGTTCATTTAGTAAATTTTGGTCCCATTTAGAGTCAAATAGACCATAAAGCAGAGTATGCTTTAGGGCGTGGCTACCTTGTTATTGACAGGTCGCTACCACGGCGTTGTCCGGTCTGGGGGCGGTACATATTTTCGTCTCAAAACTTTAACCCTTTCACAGTGTGTTTTCAGTTCATCAAAGTTAATTATAACCTTTTTGGTCGCCTGAAAACGTCTTATTCAGTGTTCGGTTGTACTTAGCTCCACCCTCTCGTGTCACTTCTGGTTCCAAAAAACCAAGATGGCGACAGCCAAACTGCGAACTTTAGGCTTCAAAACGGCAGACCACAAACCAATGGGTGATATCACGGTGACTACGTCCCCTGCTTATATAGAGTCTATGCTTTAAACCCTCCTCCCAGCCCTCGGTCCAGCCTCGGTCTCGTTCACGTGAATGGGGGAGGAAAAAAACTTGGCTCAGATTTGGCTATTAGTGCATTTTACAACTTTTGGGACCTAATGATTTAAATAAGCGCTATTCAAGTGTTCATACTGGGAAGTTGATTTACCTTAAAAAAAATTATCCTTTGATTTACAGACATCGTTGTAAGTCTTTTTGGGCCTTTTTTCACTACGAAAATTTGCTTCAAAGCCCGGCGCTCTTCCTTGAGTATGGTAGGCAAGAGGTCGGGGTGGATAGGTGGCTCAAAAAACACCAGACTTTCGGTCGTACCCCGTGTGAAACCAGAAGTCAACGTTGATTTATTTGTCACCTAACTGTCATACTTAGATAGGGTCAACGATTTTGGAGAGCTAGCATAATTTGAAAGTAGCATCGCCTCAGGAGCTGCGTCTAAACCCACCCCCTCCCCTCTGGGCTCCTTCCAAGGCAACGCCCCCCACACACATGCACGAGCACCGCCGCATCGTAACTACTTCACAGACACAGAGCGGAGAGAGGACCTCAACTCAACAACGCTTCCTCATGACAAGTAACCGCGGCAGTGCTACTGCAGGGCTGAGTTTTCTCTTCCATTCTCCAGTAAACGTGCGGTGGCGACCCGCTTTGAGTTCAGGCTGGTGCACGCCAAGGGTAGAGTACGAGCAGGGAGGCAGGGAGGCATCTGATTGGTTCTTTCCAAGCAGACCGCGAGGCAGTGATTGGTAGACGTTTTTACAGGATTACAGCAGCTACAGATGACGGCTTTTTTCGGTCCTATTTCAGCGCTCATCAGTAATGGATCGCTGTCGGGGTGTAAAGACCATTTCAACCAATATAACAAATAGTGTATACTCGATAACATCGTCAACCCTGCCTTTAAGTTACACCACTTCCGGAGTTATATTAAGCCATACCACGATCTTTTCCTAAACCTAAGGAAACCTAAGTAGTTTTGTTGCCTAAACCTAACCAAGTTGTTTCCTGTGAAGACAGAAGTTTATTTTGAAAAGACTGTATGCATGTAACGAGTGGAAATTGATACGTGTTGCTGTACATTCGTAGGAAAACGCACAAAAAATGAGGAATAACTTTTCATAAGATATCATACGAACCGTTGTATGAGGATACGTTGCAGGCTGTGGTATACTGCTACATACTGCAAGATTACTTTAAGATGATGTATTCTTGTCATGAGATCAAATGGAGTGTGAGTGTGTGTGTTAGTGTGTGATTGTGTTTATAATTGACTGCCTGACACCCTGAGGGTTGAAGGACACCAATGACAGTTTCATTACAGACTGCAGAGTGCAGTGTAAGGGCTACAGGGTTTACTGTATCTCTTCCTTGTGACAATGTGGGTTCAAATGCGGCTCAAAACACTGAATCAGCGTGTGTGAAGCACCAGAGTTTTTAGTAACTTTCCAGTTTCCAACAAACCACTTCGTTTTCAGTAGGGATATTTCAACTTTAGTCTTAACTTTGCAAAAGGAAGGACGGCCTCGGGGAGAAATAACATGCCAACAGACTTTGATGTGGAACATGAAAATGTGGAGCTTTTTACCGGCAGCAGTTATAAAGAAGTGGTGTAGGAAGAAAAGCTCTAGCTGAGCTTTTTGTGGCTGGCAGAGAGTAACCTTAACAAGCTGTAAAATATAAGAAGGGAAGAAAATGTTGGACCCCGCAGTTCAGCAACAGGCCGCAAACTGCAGCTCGCAGGTTATCGGTATAGCTGTCACCGAGGACGGAGGTATCTGGACTGAAATGCGCGGTCAGAAGGGCGCCGAGGTCAGGCGGCCAGGGAGGAAAAAGATCAGCGGGAAATTACTGGAATAGCCAGAGGCTCCTAAAAAGAGGGAACAGGAATCGATTTATTCTCATTTAACAACAGCGTTTGACAGATGGACTGAGAAACACCCAGTAAACCAGTTTTTGCCACTCTGAATTTATCATTAGTAAGAGAATATCCTGAAGTGTGATTTCATGGATTACATTGTTGGAATATATTCTATTTCAGTGGCGGCTTGTGACTCAAAAAATTGGGGAGGACAGGAGGAAAACCAACCCACAAAACTTTTGACATTTGGAGATATCTGCAAGAATTGCATTTTCAGTGATTGGATAGCGAGCACTTCTGTTCTGGAAACTGCTCAGAAACCCTCTTATTCTCAATCTACCTAGGAAAGCCATCCCTCCTCTGAATGTTCTAGGTCTGTAGTTTGTGGCTGTAAAGTTTCATGAGGCTGTGATTATCCTAGAGGTCACCACAGGTCATTTTATACAGTGAGGTCAAGTTTAAAAAAAATGGTCTCAATACAATGAAATGTCTACTATGGGGACTAATATCATCACACATGAATTCAGTTGGGCTTATTGGATCCACAAGAGTCTCAGCTTTACAGTGATACAATTTATGTAATTCCAAGACTGTTTAGGGACCCCAGTATGCAGAAACATTCAAACACACAACTTTTAGAATAGGCGAAAATAACAAATTTATGCTGCATGAAAAAAACTGCATGATTTTTGCCCCAAACTGCATGTGATTATCATAAAGTGGGCATGTCTGTAAAGGGGAGACTCGTGGGTACCCATAGAACCCATTTTCATTCACATATCTTGAGGTCAGAGGTCAATGGACCCCTTTGAAAATGGCCATGCCAGTTTTTCCTCGCTAAAATTTAGCCCAACTTTGGAGCGTTATTTAGCCTCCTTCCCGACATGTTGATCCTTTGAAAGACAGTAAAGTCATTCGGGATCGCCCGCGGCCCCGCGGGTCTCTTAGTGTTAAAGATATGATCAATGACAAATCTGCAAAGGTCTTTATGTCTTTTTTAATTTCTGCATGTAGGGATTGAGAGGGTAATATTTATTAATAATTTTGAAGGACACTTCCTTAACCTCATTAACTATTAAGTATTTATGAGGAACAATCCAGACCTTCTTCCAATAGTCTATATATCATTTACAAATCAATTCCAATATGCCATGATGACATATCAACATCTCTTTGAAACAGGGCAGTTACAGCTCTATTATTATTTTGGGGATGTAGTGAGAAACAAATTCTTCCTACTGGGGAGTCAGCTGAGTTGGGGTTACCTCTACTTTCTTATTATATAGCAGTAAAACAACGACTTACAAGAGAGCAACCTTAACAGGCTGTAAAATACAAGAAAGGAAGAAAATGTTGGACCCTGCAGTTCAGCAACAGGCCGGTAAGGCAGGTATAGCTGTCACCAAAGAGGGACGTATCAGGACTGAAATGCACGGTCAGAAGGGCGCTGAGGTCAGGCGGCCGAGGAGGAAGAAGAAGATCAGCGGGAAATAACTGAAATAGCCAGAGGCTCCTACAAAGAGGGAGCAGGAATCAATGCTGATTTAACAGCAGCGTTTGACAGATGGACTGAGAAACACTCAGTAAAACTGGGAAAGTTATCAGAGTTTGTGAAGGGAAAGGAGGCAGCTATCTCAGAAACACGAGAGATGTTGGGAAACGGCAACAAGTCGAAGAGCGAGTGCAAAGCGAGAAGACAGCTCGCAAAGCCAGACTTCAGAAGATGACAGAGAATGCATGAGCGTACTGCTGTTTTAAGTGTAAACTGGAAGAATCCCTGATCGCTCTGACGACCACAAAGGATGCCAGGAAGAAACACAGAAGAAGAATGAGCGAAGACAGCATTTTGCAAGGCTCATTTAAAATTCACAAAAATCAATTGTCACTTACTCCTCTTCATGGAGGTCTAGATAGTTATCACTATTCTTATCTTTGCAACACCTTTCTTGGCAGTATTCCTGCACATATAAACCTCTCATGTTGTAGCTGACAGCAGATCAGCCTGCTACTGCCTACTTTCATGATCACATAGTCTTATATTCTTTGTACCGTTTCTTTTTACCTGCTGTAATCTTCTGTACCTTTTATGTCGAGGCTTTTTCTACATTTAGAAACGGCGATGCAACACTTGCATCATGTGAAAAGCCCAAACTGCAAGTGAATGGTGTTTCTCAGGGGTACTGCTGTTCTCACAGAATCAGTGGAACAGAGGCCACAAGCACACGCTTGGAAAAATATCATACTGCCGCTGCCACACGCTGGTGCTGTGTCCAGCCATGTTGCCCGCTGTTTGAAATGTAGTTTCAGGGTGTTTTGGAGGCACCAGGCACCAGCTCAGACCTCTAACAGGTCCGAACGACGGGGAGCGCACAACTTTCAACCCGACAGAAAACAAGGGAAAAGTCCCGTCAGAGACATAGACGAATCACAGTGCAGCAAGGTGCGGTGTCGGTGCTGGTAGCTGAGGCGAGAGCGGCCGTGGGACGCCGCACCTCCAAAACGTCTCGAAACTGCATTTCAAACGACAGAGCTCGGCAACATGTCTATCCGTCCTGCGTTGCGCTGTGGCCGGCGTGCGGCGGTGTGGCTCCTCGGTGCAGCAGCAGCCAGACGGCCGCCTCGCCAGGAGGAAACGGTGAAGAAGAGAGCGAGTGAGAGAGAGTCGGTGTGTTTCTTGTCTCATTTGTGGTCTGATAAACAGTAATTCAGTGCCATATATCTAGCTGTTTTCCGGTTTCATCGAAACTGGGTTGAAAAACGATGCAGTCTGGTTGCCATGGTAATGAATTACGTCCGACTATTAACCACACCCCCATTCTCTGTTTGAGAGACAACGTTAACCAAAAACAATAAGTAAAACTGGCTGGAGGGAAGTTCTGAAATAATAATGTGCTAATCACTCTGGGAGAAACTACAGATCAGGCTGCATCAAATGATGAGACACCGTTCAGCTTTGTCTGCTGGAGAGTTGTCCGTGACCAACAGAAAATAGAACAGGTTATCTGAAGAGGACCAAATTCTGAACACGACATGCAACAAGTGTTCTTCAGCCTTGTTCAAACATCCCACACAAGCAACTCAGAGGCAAGAAGTCAAGCTGTTGTTTAGATGCTGCAGCAAACTGTAAAAGCGCAAGAGCTGGATGGATGGAAACTATCTGCCAACTAGAGGTCGACTGATTGAGGATTTTTAAAGGCCGATTTAATAACGATAGTTTGGAGCAGGAAAAACCAACCGCCCTGCAAAGAAAATGTTGGGAATGAACAAGCGTTATTTAGCCTCCTTCGCGACAACCTAGTATGACATGATTGGTACCAATGGATTCCTTAGGTTTTCTAGTTTCATGTGATGCCAGTATCTTCACCGTAGCTTTAAAACTGAGGCTGCTACAAACTCTGAAAGATGGATTGCGTTAAAGAAATTTGTGGAGTTAAAACGATTTGCGCTAACGCGTTAACGCGTTATCGCGTTAACGCGTTATCGCGTTAACTTTGACAAAAAAAAACACATAACAAAAACCTAACTTAAAGTCTGGTGTGCATTGATGCTGTTACCTACAGTTAGGTAGGTGGGTATTACAGTCCTGCGACAGCCACACATATTTTTTTCGTTTTTTTGCAAGTACATTTTATTTATTGATTGCTTTCTGTACCATTTGTGAATCCAGCTATTCAATTCTCTTTTTAAGATTTTTAAATTCCATTATTTATTTATTAATTCATTAATGTATTTTCAAATGACATACTTATTGACCATTTTATGTTGTTTTTGTAAATCCCTTGTTCATTTGAACAAGAACAGTTTAATTTGTAAATTCCTTTTATAATTCCTCTTTTTATTGCCCATTAAAAAATCAAATAATAAATTACGTAATTCATTCTATTTATTTATAACTTATATACTGTATGCTTTATTACTAATTCCGTGACACTTATGGTCCTCCATAGAAGTCTCAAACTAGCTCATTTAAATGCAGATGTGTACGTAGGTGACCAGATACACGACCCCACTGGGATGCAGCTGTGTGTCTGCTGCATTTAAGTATGCAACTGTTTGCTAGGCTGACAGTATACCAGAGCAATAGTGTTGTTTTTTCATCAGTCTTTCTGTTCCTGTTGCTCAAAGACCACTTCAATTCGCAGCAGTTGTACATCTTTGAATAGCAATACAGTCATCAGCGTTATGGGGAGCAGGTGAGGGACCATGCTCTTCAATCAATAAAAACTAAAACAAGACAGGAAAATTGACATGATGAAACTAAAGTATAGTCTATATTATATAGACTAGAAAGATTCATAAACAACTGTTTTAGAGCTTTACTAACTGGATATGAAATTGTGGTCACAGCTGTGACCAGTCAGAGTCTGAGTCATCTGAAGCTAAAATCAACATCGCTGACCAGCAGCTGGATGACAGAGCCCCAAACCACAAAGCAGATGCCCTTCGTCGTTATCACCACAAAATTGGCTTCAGTTTCTGGTGGCATGTTTTGGGAGTATTTATTTTCCATGACTGTTTTACTACACCGCAATAAAATATTGATATGGCACCATCCCCAATAAATGAGTTTAACAACGGCCCTGGAGTCTCCTCCTACAAACACACCAGATGTCCTGAGATTTTGGGATCATGTCAGTTTATGAAACTAAAGAGAGAAACAATTAATCTCTCAACCAACGAGGAAGAGGAGGACTACTGATCTCTGACAGAAAGAAATCCCTTCCTGCCCATAAACCCCTTTAAATCTGGAAGCAAATATTTTCGACGACACAGTGGTTGGCAAATCAGCAAATTAACATTGATGAAGGGAGTAAAAAGCATCGCTGGGCTTTTAAGACACACAAGCATGATTGGCACCGAATTCAATCAGCAAAACAACAGAGCAGAGATCCCAATGCTGTATTTTGACATCTGAAAAATGCATTTGGCTTAGTACCACTGTGCAGCACAAACATCCTTTCAAGCAACAAACATCAAAATCTGGTTAAAGCCTTTTAACAGGACATTCAAATGGGTTTCACTGCTGTAATTTACCGCAACATTGCATCCCCTGAAAATTGTCATTATGGTGCGTGGCATAATCTCCCTTTTTAAATTCCGCAAGGTGATGGAGGAATTTGTGTGGAAAGACATCAGGGGAAACATGTACAACTACAGTAAGAGCAGCAGAGAGGATAAGGATTAGAAAACAAAAGTAAAACCTCAGAAACAGCAGCAACAGTGAGACGTAAACTGGAACTGCAGTCTGAAACATAATGGGGTATTTCATTCATTGAGCTCACTTTGTTTTAAGAAGATAAGATAATAATTTAAATTCAGTATATAAATTTGAGGAAATGCTGCTACTTCTACTACTGCACTTACTGCTAATAATAATATTAATACATGTTTGTAATTTGGGGAAATACATTTATTGTGTATACTGGCGAGCTAATGGCTAATACACTAGCAAGCCATGCTAGTTGTCATACTAATAGTCACAAATGCTCTCTTTGTATTTTCTGTTTCCTGTGCTGTTTACTCCCCCTTGGCATTTTGTTCTGAGGTTTGTTTCATTTAATTAAGAGCTATTGAAGAGGGGAAAACAGCTCTCAGGGCTTGCTAGCTTGCTGGCTAACTGTCAATTAGCAAGCTTGTTAGTTTGACTGCTAACGGGACAATAAAAGATTGTAATTGTGCCATCAACTGTCTCACAACTGTCTGCAAACCGTGCCGATTTTGTGGAGCAGTTCCTACTCTAACAGAGGAGGGTTAAAATGATGCAACACATAAACTACGATCGCTTCATTTTGGGCTCTCCGTTCATTCAAATGACATGTTAGAACTGTCAAATATTAACCTTGACCTGCCAGATGGTTTGTTACAGAGAACCATCTGAGAAGCCGTCATTGAAAACTGTTTGGAAAAATTGCAGGCACGTTCAAAAAATACTTGGCAGGTGATTGGAAGAACCATCTGTCAATCAAACTCTTGCCGAAGCCAGTCGGGAGAAGAACGAAAACATCTTTTCCATCAAGAAAAGCCTTCAGTGACGTTCTTTGCTCTCCGGCTATGATATAGACCGTTTCAAATTGCATTGCTAGGCAACAGCTTGGGTCCATGTTTACTTCCTGTCAGCTTTTGTCATTCACATACACTGCAACAGGAAATAAACTAGGTACACATTTGGAATGTTTACCTTTACAGCTTTGAAATGATTTATAACTGATGCTTTTGCAGCATCTACGCTAACCTCTTCAGGAGGCGCCACTGTTGTTTAGAACAAGCAGTAGCCTCTCCGTGTCGCCTCACACACACCACGCCATCAAGCCAACACGCCATCAAGCCACGTCCGTAGCTGCCAGTAGCTCCTCAGAGGACGCTGATTGGTGCGTGGTCTGGCTTGCTGGACACGCATTACTTGAAGCCTGACAAGATGGATTTTCGTTTGATATGTGATCCCATGATTCTGGCGTGATATCGTGACACAGTGAGAATCCTGCTGCTGTGCAGGGTAAGTCAAATATGGCTGGCTATTGGAATTTGCATGTCAAAGTTTACCAAAGTTGAACTCAACAAAAAGATTGCCAAGGATTTATTTTGCCTCCTCAAGAAAATCCACTGAGTGCATAGATTTTGAAATGTTGAGCCTTTGTGCTCACAGATGTTGCATCTCTTTTGCTTCTGTACATAAACAGAAAAGGAAAAACTTCAATTTGTGGTTTTATGGGGAGTTGTGCGCAACGACTTCTTTGTGACAGACAGGTGCAGTCTTGTCATCACCATGACGTTGCCAGGCAACCTGGGCAGATGGATAAACTGTTATTCAGAAAGAACTCCATCTAAAGCCACAAATTCACATATTTACATTACTGATCATGTATGAATTAAATGACATACAATGTGTTAATTAATTAACTTTACATGTGCTGGCAGGTATATTTTAGAACTTCAAGCCTTAAGCTAGACTAAACACCTCACAGCTCTCTCCATACAGAGTTCAATCTTCTCATCTAACTCTTGGTGGTGGCCACCAACATTTCAAGTTGCAGTTTACATCTATGTCTGTCCAAAATGTCATCACTACATCGCCTTATTCTGTTTGATATTTGTGTGAGATTGTCATAATTAGCATATGAATTCTTGAGTTATAGCCAAAAACAGGTTTTGTGAGGTCAGAGTGACCTTTGACCGCCAAATTCTAATCAGTTCACCCTTGAGTCCAAGTAGACATTTGTGCCAAATTTGAATAAATTCGCTCAAGGCATCCCTGAGATATTGCATTAACTAGAATGGGTTGGACAGACCTACGGATTAGAGTGTGGATACCCAATAGGACCCAACGGGTCGGACCGGGTTCGGACAGATATTTACAAATGACGTTCAGGTTCGGTCTACTTTTAGTGAATACATAATGTAAAAATAAATAAAAACGAAGGATCTACTGTCTGGGCTTGTTCAGTGCTGCTGATATTATTTACGTGATGACGCATGAACGCAACACAGTTACAGCCAGTCTAGTTAGATCAGGATGGAGGATGTTAAACAAAATTTGTCATCGGGGGAGTTTAAAACTACCAAAAAAACATGCAGGAAATCGACGGTATCTGTACTTGCTCGGGGCATCCTGGCAACCATCGACCAGAGGAGAACAGCGCTGAAGTCATGGTGGATGCTATCCTCTTCCTCCAAATAAACCACGATGATTTGATTATGTTCAAAGTTCAGTTAACGGTTACAAGTTCGGGAGCTAACAGTTAACAATGGTTCAAGACAGTTGTGAGTTCAAGATGAATATAAGAGTTGACAATCGTCAAACTGCTGATAACCTTGCGTATGTGACTGTATGTGTTAAAACAATCTATGTAACACAATGCCTTTTGACGTTTATGTAGGCTAATGTTCCCTACGTGTGTGTAGCCTTGTATACAAGCTGTAACCATGATAATAATTGCATGACAGGGTAATAAACTCAGTGCTTCAGTTTACAACATTAACTGCGTCGGGCTCGAGTCGGGTCAGGTTCAGACAAAAAAAAATACAGAACGCCTGTCGGGTTTGGGCCGGGCTCGGACAGAAAAATGCGGCCCGAACCGTGCTCTAGTACGGACAGATGGACGGAAGCACAACCCGAAAATATAATATATAAAAACAAAAACAAAGCACCTCACAGAGATAAAAGTAAGTAGGCCCAAGTAAAACAGCCAGATGAGGTAAAACTGCAGTAAAATAGAAAACAATATCACAATTTAAATCATTTCAGTGCTCAAATAATAGAATACTGTAAAATGAAATTAAATTGTGCTCTGTTTGCCACACCAGAAAGTTTGCCTTCAGGAGGCTGAGAGAGTCTTGATGAGGGGTTACATCATCACTACCGCTGTGTGCACTGTTGACATGAAGCATTATGTAAATAAGCATCCACCACTTCCTTCCATAACTGTGCAACTTTGCACCGAGCAGCACTTGATTCTTCCTCGTTCGTCTGTCTTTGTAATATGGGAGGATCGTACAAAAGAAGAATAATGATCTTCTCCTTCTTCTCCACGGCTGGAAAAACAAACTTCCTGCGAGTACGCAACTTCTTCTTCTGCTTCTTCTTCTTCTTCTTCTTCTTCTCCTGTCAGATTGCAACCATACAGTCGAGTCTCTTGTTTGCTCATACAGTGGAGTTTCTGAGCGGTGTTTACTCCGCCGAGTTTATTGGTAAACAAGCGCCTAATTAAATGATGCTGCAAAGTGTACGGCACTTCTCAACCTGCGCTACTATAAATAGGTGAGCGTTAAGAAAGGGTATTGTACATAATGGAGAGGGGGGGAATAAAAAACCCTCTCAGAGCCTCTTTGTTGTTTGTGGGAGAGAGGAGATGAAAGACAAACGCCTACGCTGACTGAATGGCTGAGACACACCTCACCCCCTCTCCTCCCCTCCTCTCCTCCCCTCCTCACCTCTTCTTTCTCTTCTTCGCTGCCTCCTTTCTCACATCTCTCTCATCCCACAAGTTGAACAGGACCCCGTTGTTTGCCAGTTCACCAGAACACAAATGAGACACACTGAGGCACAGATAGGGCTCACAAACAGTCTGACAAGTTCCTGATTTGACCAAAGGGCGACGCACACACACACACAAACACACACACACCGACACACACACACACACACACACACACACACACGTCCACGCAGCACAGATTGTCTTTCTCTCCTCTATCTGTCTTTACTTTCTCTGTTTGTCTCCATTAATTAGAGCTGCTCTAACCTTCGGTGCTGCCCTCCCCTTCCTCCCCCTCTCCTTCCTCCCACCCCGGCCTTCATCCATCTACTGTGAAAAAGACATCTCCAGCAGAATAAAAAATGAACGCCGCAACGTTTTTTCGGGGGAAACAATGGGGAGAGTCCCAGCGCTGCGCTACGTTAGGCGATTTATCTCCAGGTAAAGATGTGTCTCATCCCCTACTTTCCCTTTCCCTGCACTCCCACTGCTCCTCTTCAGCCATCTCAGTCTCTCCTCCTCTTCCTCCTCCTCCTCCTCCTCCGCTGGGAATCACCTCAGCAATCCATACATTACGAATCTGGACCTCTGGAACCAGCGAAACGGCAATACTTTTAATTTTTAATCAGGGCCTCGGTCAGAGGGGACCTGGCTTTTTTCCGCTCCCGTTCTCCCGCCACCTTTCTCTCACCTTCACTTCCAGCCTCTCCCTCTCTCTACCTCTCTCTCTCTCTCTCTTACTCCGACTCGCCCACGCACCCCATCCCTCGTGTCTCCCTTCCCAAAGTCACGGTGATGAATGGGTGAGCGCTGCCATCTCCGTGCCCACCAGCGAGAAGCAGAGGCCGGCTAACGCGGCTCAGACGCTCTCGGGGATCACAGGCAGGGAGGAGAGTAATTAATCCTGTAGGATGGGAGGCAGGGTTGCAGGACATACTGTGAGCTTCAGGACACTGTGTGTATGTGTGTGTGTGTGTGTGTGTGTGTGTGTGTGTGTGTGTGTGTGTGTTTGTGCATGTCTGTGCGTGTGTGTGTGTTGGCGTACATTATTGGAAACAAAGGATAGAAACTCCAGACTGATTTTTTCTGCGTAGAACTGGGGGTGATGTGTTTCAGAGCACAAGGTTATAGGCTAGTGTGTGTGTGTGTGTGTGTGTGTGTGTGTGTGTGTGTGTGTGTGTGTGTGTGTGTGTGTGTGTGTGTGAGTGTGTGTGTGTGTAGATGAGCTCCTTAAATAAACACCACTTGGGTACAGACAGGAGCAGCCAGAGGCAACACATAGAAGACTGTCCTTGAACTCCAGGGTCAAACACACTAAAACAGCCAGACACACACACACACACACACACACACACCACATCCACAATGAATTCTGACATCAGTGAGGATGGAGAACGAGGCTGGGGAGAGCCTTTTTAAAACTGTGGGGGGGGGGGGTGCGAGCCATCATTTCAGCTCCTTTGTTAGAGTAAATCCATTGTTGGTGCCGTTACTCAGAATTATCAGTAAACTCTAATTGTGTGCGGACGGCGGGGAGGACTCGGCTTCCAAATTAAATCACCTTGATAAGAGTCTCCCAGACAACTACGAGGTAAATGAAAGATGTGTAGGAGTTGGCTGTATAAACAGGTGTGTTCTCCATCAAAGCTCTATGTTAATTGGGCCAATCCATTTCCCACTTTGACGTGCTTAATGTTTCGGGGGATGACCGATTAGAGCAGCATGGAGCGGCGTACACAAGCGCCTGGCTGGTTTCTTCTGGTCCGTGACGTCTAACCAGGGGCTACAGCTCCATGCATCATTAGTCCAGGCCTAGCCAGCATACCAATCACATGTCCCTGTAGCCTAATAGGATAACCGAGGGGAAATAGAGGAAATGGCTCCGATGCTGTAGAGCGGCTCTGAGTGCGGTCTCCCGGGTTTTTGTGTGTGCGTATTAATGGACGAGGCCGGAGCAATTATGGCACAAATGAAGCTGGAAAGGAAATATGTCAACCTTCCGGGAGTGAATGGAACATAGCTGAGAAATATTGGATTTTGAAGCAAACATGAAAAACACGTGGAGGATGTGTGAGTGCACAGAGAGGGGGAGGGGTCACTGACGAGTGGAAACTGTGCTCGGATGCTTCGTGTCGGGCTTTCATCTGTTTCTGGTACACAGCAGCCAGCAGATCAGTGGGTGAAAGGTGCTACACTTTCACTGAAAGTTGAGAAAATGAAAAACAAGAGTCTGCAGCCATGCTTGCAGCTCTGTCAGGCTGTATTTATACACAGTGGTGCTTTGAGCTAAATGCTAACATGCTCACAATGACAATGCTAACATGCTGTTTAGCAAGCATACATTTTACAATGGCACCCGATTCAACTGTTATCAGGCTATTAAATGTGCGTTATCATTTGCTATAAACACCATAGATGTGGGTCAGTAGGGGCCTACTACGTTGTAAAAGTGAAAGCAAAACTTAAAAGCAACACGTTCTAACTAGGGCTGTCAAAGTTAACGCGATAATAACTTGTTAACGCAAATTTGTTTTAACGCCATTCATTTCTTTAACGCATTAACACAATCAATTTTTCAGAAGTTGTAGCGGGCTCACTTTTAAAGCTAGAGTGAAACTAGAAACTATAAAACCTAAGGAATCCATTGGTACCAACAATGTCACACTTGCTTGATGCGAAGGAGGCTAAATAATGCTCCAAACTTACGCTAAATTTTGGCGAGGAAAGGGGTCCCTTGACCTCTGACCTCAAAATATGTAAATGAAAATGGGTCATATGGGTACCCACGAGTCTCCCCTTTACAGACATGCCCACTTTATGATAATCACATGCAGTTTTGGGGCAAGTCATAGTCAAGTCAGCACACTGACACACTGACAGCTGTTGTTGCCTGTTGGGCTTGAGTTTGCCATGTTATGATTTGAGCATATATTTTTTATACTAAATGCAGTACCTGTGAGGGTTTCTGGACATTATTTGTCATTGTTTTGTGTTGTTAATTGATTTACAATAATAAATATATACATACATTTGCATAAAGCATCATATTTGTCCACTCAATGTTGATAAGAGTATTAAATACTTGACAAATCTCCCTTTAAGGTACATTTTGAACAGATAAAAAATGTGCGATTAATTTGGGATTAATCGCGATTAGCTATGGACAATCATGCAATTAATCGCGAAACCTACTATTGGGTGTAGCAGGGCCCTAATGACCCACATCTATGGGGCTTATAATAACGCCTATTTAATGGCTTGATCTCAGTTTAGTGCGTTGTGCTTGCTAACACTTGCTAATTACTAGTAACTAAATGCAAAGTGCAGCTGAGACTGATGGGAATGTCATTAGTTGTGTAATGTGAGCAATACTGAAATTTTGACCTGATGATGGTGCTAGATGAGTTAAAGGATCAACAGAGTTTTTACAATTCATGCTGAGGGGAACATGAATATGTGTAGCATTGCCATCCCTAGAGCCACACAGCTAGCACGGCTAGAAAACCTTCTCACGGAGCAACTTACTCCTCTTGGTCAGCGGCGGGTTTCATCAAGCGGTACGAGTCGGCTGTCCTGAATACAGGTAGAAGTAGGTGTCGAGCTGCAGCCCACATAATGTGACCCATTTTCTCCGAAAGGAGGAGCAATCAGCAGCACAGCCGAGGGGTGCCAGAGACAGGGAGCACACATGCAGTCCCAGAGGACAGACAGCTATTACGGCACAGGAAATACAATCATCTACGAGCCTAGAGGCTAAATGTAAGCTTCAGCAACAGTACAGCAGAGGAGTAAGGTCCTTTTTAAGTCCAACCAGCAACCCTCGCTGGCTTGTAAATGGTACTGAGTCGCTCGGAGATTTGATCAAAGATACTTGTCTACCTATTGAGGACAATTGTTGAAGCACCGAACAGCATTATAACTGTGAAAAGACAGAAATGGGGTTTTCTCCACAGTTTTCTCCATCATGGGACCCTTTTTATTCACTGGAGATTACCAGACTTTTATGAAGCAAGCGCGTAGCTGCTGGTTTCCAGTACGATGAGATGAGGGAGTGAAATGGAGAGACTGGATGAAAGGGGAGAGCGGAGATGAGAGGTCACAGCGGAGGGGAGAGCAGACTGACAGATATGGAAATGAAGTCAAGAGGGAGACAGAGATACGAACTTTTCCCTCACTTCCTCTTTGTATTTACCCATCAAAAAAAAGAGAGAGCGAGGCCTAATAAAACATTTATCATTCCAGGAAAGCTCTTTAATGTCTTTGACATTAAAAGGCTGAAAGGAGAGAGAGACAGATGAAAAGAGAAGAGAGATGGAGAGAGAGAGAGGGGAGGGGGTGTATATCTGGGAGTGGATGGTGGTGAAAGGTGGAGGTGTGGCAGGGCTCAAGGAGGCAGGGGACAAGAAATCAGAGTCAAAGGTTTGAAAGGAAGCAAGTGAGAGGTGAGTGCAGGAGTTAAAGGGGGTGAATTACATCGAGTCTGAAGATGAGAAGCAGCTCTGACAAAGAACTGATAAAACAGAATTAAAGGAATAATGCAGCCTGATGTCACACAGTTTGTAGGATCTTGGATAATACAGGATTCATATGCAAAGATGAACAAATCAGCTGGAAAAAAAAACACAAGACAAGACTTAAATTAAATTCATGTTGGTCAAATGTTTAACTACCAGTGTCAACACAATATTTATGAGTCAAAACCTGAATTTAAAGAGTAACTTAACACCCTCTGAAAATCTTGCTGCAGAGTGTACTCCATGACCCTGTGACATCACTGTTGGGTGTGGCTACAGGTGCAACAGTGCACACTTCTGACCACAACCATCAGCAGTCAGTGATGCTGGGTGTAGTCGGAGGTGAAACAGACTTGAAACTTTCAGAGAGGGCAACAAAACACTGCTTTCAGCCTGCTGTTAAATTACTCTTTAAAGTTATATCCTTGAGATTTTCATGAATTCAAACACCAGATTTGTTAATATTTATGGCCAACATTTTTTCTGCAACAGCCAAACAATGTACTTATCTCTTTATATAAGTGGCTGCTGGTGACTCAAAAAATTGGATTGGATAGGAGTAAAACCAACTCACACGGCGTCATGTTATTTTATTTAGCTATTTCTCTTATTTTGCACTTTTTAATTTCAATAATGGATTTTTTTCCAATGAGGAGAAGGTTTTTTTTTATAAATAATATTGCGATTTTGGAATGGTCTATTTCAACCAATTACTATCTTCTTTTAATATTTTGATTACAATTTGATACAATGTGATACACATTGTACTGTTACACACCTATAGATACAAAAATAATACAAATACTGTTATACCCCTTTTTCACCAAAATGAATGCGTATATTAGGGCTGCACAATTTTGGAAAAAATATATCTAATTGCTATTATTTTGACTGATAATGTAATTGCGATATGATTTGCAATTTTGATGATTTTAATTTTCAAATCATTATTCTAATTTTAATGAAAATTGTTATGGTGTGATTTTTACAGGGAACTGTACCAAACAAAGATGTGTTCTTAAGTCTGTAGAATACGATGTGTAGGCCTGGACATCTCTGCATTACAAGAATATTTCATTTTAAATGGTGTTTTGACATACATTTCACCTTTAACAAATATTGCGCCTGCTTGCGATTTGAAAATTACAGTAGGCCATATTGCGATTTCAATAAACATTTTGATTAATTGTGCAGCTGTGGCGTATATGCAGGTTTTTTAAAAGCGGGAAAACTCGGCAAAAGGAGGCGATAGTCTCCTTTCCCATTGCTAGTAGATGAGTATGTCTTTCTGTTTTTTTTCTGGTGTGTTACATTTGACGTCACAAACGCGCCGGAAAACAGGGTTAGCAAACAGTAGAAAGCAGCATGGAG
Source organism: Sebastolobus alascanus (assembly GCA_916701645.2). Lineage (NCBI taxonomy): Eukaryota > Metazoa > Chordata > Actinopteri > Perciformes > Sebastidae > Sebastolobus > Sebastolobus alascanus. The sequence goes on from CAKAOJ020000042.1 coordinate 951,463, forward strand.
GCCAGTGAAAATGTTACTGCGGTTACTTCTTTTTTATATATGTTACTTAATTGAGAGAGAGAGAGAGAGAGAGACCGACCGTATTAGGCTGAGAAGACAAAGAGTCACAGAAGTTATAGCATAAGGGGAAGATTAGCGCGTCCACCCGGGTATCTTGTTTCCATCACTGCTGATCGGAGCTGGAGCCGACAAATACACGTGACTACTGCAGAGTCATTTGTCCTGGGAATGAATTCTTATTGAAACCTTTCCCACTGAAGACAAAAGCCAGATGTTAGTGGGTGTTGGTGGTTATTTTGTCCAGTGGGAAAGGGGCTTAAGTAAGAAACAGCTGTTACTTTTCAGTTTCATGATCAAAACTATGTCAGACGTGAGTTGAGAGAGGCTGTAGAAGTGTAAAACAGAAACTGTAGCTGCTTCATCAAGATGAATACCTTGTTTGGTCGATGTGTCTTTTTATCTCATCCACGAGGACAGAGGAAGATGATAGACCAAAGAAGAAGTATACTTGCTAAATGAAGACGCTTCAGATGCTGCCTGGCTTGCTAGAGAATGAGAACGAACATCAGACGGTGCAAATAAGTATATGTTCTTCAGAAGTCCTTTCTCTCTGAGATGATTAGGATTCTCTTCTAAAGGACACAAGTACTGACACGGAACTATTGCATCTGATATTTACCCAGAGTAGTGGTACGCTTTCAGCTACAAAACTCAGAGATGAGAGTGTTTTGTATGTTTTTGCATCAACAAAATCAGCAGCGTTCGATCTCTGTTTTCTCTACTTTAAAGTTCTGGAAATGAGATGTTCTAGTTCACAAAGAGTGACTGTAAGAGTCTGAGATTATGAGAGAAATATTTGTGCATTCTGTTTTATTGCTTTCTCTGAAATGGATGTCTGAAGTGATGTGAGAGGAGAAGATAACGAGTGACAGACAGAGACAGAAACAAAATGAATTGGAAAAATGAAAGTGAGGCAGACAAAAGGAAGCAGACGGGGGAATTAATGAAAATGAAATGTGACGGCGCAAAAGAAACATTGTGGTTGCATTCAATCATCCGAACAAATAGATGAACAGGCTGAACGCAAACAGCCAAACAGGAATTAGTCATCTGAGATTCGTCTTAAGACTCATGATTGGATGACATATTGTGCATTTAAAGACGTAACAGCGATCATCAAGATGTTCCACATTAACACATCTCACCACAACATCAGGTGCTGTGCAAGGGCAAACGGTGTCACTTACAGAAAATAAAATACGTTCACATGCACAGCAGTAAGAAATGTTCTCTTAATACCTTCCCATCATAAAGAATTGTGATTATGGATGGTTTATGTCAATTTCTTCCACCTCTGCAGGCTATAAACAATATAAAAGTGTGAACACATCCCTTCTGCAGTGCATGTCTTATCCACTGTTACAGAGATAAATGAACTGAACAACCATCAGCGTCACCGTGTCACTTCTGACAGGTAAAGTGTGTCGTGGGTGTCACCAGTCATGACAGGCAGCATGAAGGCAGCGGGATGATGGAAATGTTAGTATGTTTGGAACTGTGATGATTGTTTTAAATGGGTCAACAAGAAAACATGAGACATTTTGATATGTCTATACTGTAAAAAAAAAAAAAAAAGAACAAAAAAAATCGTATTATTTTATACTGCCGACTCACAGCCAGAGGGTCGCAGGTTCAAACCTGGCTTGGGGCCCTTCTGTGTGGAGTTTGCATGTTCTCCAGGTTTTCTCCAGGATCTCCGGCTTCCTCCCACAGTTCAAAGACATTTAGGTTAGGTTAATTGTTGACTTTAAATTGCCCGTAGATGTGAATGTGAGATGAATGGTTGTCTGTCTCTATGGCCCTGTTCAGACCTGGCATTACCATGCGTCCTCAGTGATCGGATCACAAGTGGAAAGCTCTCAGTACGGGTGTGAACGAACTGAAGACGCATTGAGATCCAATCGCCCAGACCACATTCAGAGGTGGTCTGAGTGATCGGATCTCATCCACATATGGCCACAATCTTTTAGCAGTGTGTACGCGAATGTGTCCTGGGCCACATTAAGGACCGCCTCGCAACATGGAAACGGCTTCTGTGCTCTACTGTATTCTGTCGGTACAACTGTATTTTATTAAATATATCTTATTTATAGGCTACATAGTCTACAGACTATCAGACTAGGCACGCAAAGTTCATTATTATCATACTGTCGGAGATGTGTCTGTGTTTTTGTTCCGGTGCTCTGCACGGAGCTGACACCCGCCCACCCGCTGTCTCTCATCCCCGGCTCTCTTAAGCTCTGTTCCCCCACTGTTGCCTGCTGCACCGCTGGCAGTGGTGCCGGCAGCACGGAGGTCCCCGGGGACCGCCGGTACAATAACCCTTTATTTTGATGTCAATAAAATGAACCCAAATTCACAAATATGTAGGATATTACATTACATACTACTGACATTCACGTAATATTACGTCACAACGTCTGCTGTATTAGCCATGTGTTTGCTACGTGTTTATTTGCATATAGAGCGGGGAAGTGAGATCCGATCACAAGTGGTCACTGGAGACGCATGTGGAGATGCATTCTGATGCCTGGTGTGGACAGACGTACTTAAAGCTGTCCACTTGTGAGCCGATCATTCAGGACGCATGTTAATACCAGGTCTGAACAGGGCCAATGTGTCAGCCCTGTGGTAGTCTGGCGACCTGTCCAGGGTGTACCCCGCCTTCGCCCAATGTCAGCTGGGATCGGCTCCAGCCACCCCTGAATAAGATAAGCGGTTACAGACAATGGACGGATATTATTTTATTACTTATTAGCACTTACTGCTAGTGAGGGGACCTCTGAGCTTAGATTGTTACATATAATTACCTAAATAAATAAATACATCTGGATCACTGAACATCAAACTTTAAGTATTAAATACCTAAATAAATAAATCTGGAACTGAACATCAAACCCAAAGTCGGCCTCATTAATAAATAAATCTGGAACTGAAGATCAAACTAACCAGAATTATTTTTCAAAGTGAAAGTGAAAGGTTTCTCACCGCGACATCAATCGGAGTTTATGACGTGCTTTTCTTCTGTCGGCTCCTTTTGCATACGCTATTTTTATTAAACCAGTTTTATTCACTCTAAATTTAAAGGACCAGTGTGTAACATTTAGGGGGATCTATTGGCAGAAATGGAATATAATATTAAGTATTCAGTGTATAATCACCTGAAGCTTAGAATCGTTGTATTTTCGTTACCTTAGAATGAGTCGTTTATATCTACATAGGGAGCGGGTCCTCTTCACGGAGCCGAAAAAAAACATAACGTTCAAAAATATTACATTACATAGAGGAAAAAAGGAAAGAAGAAATGTTTAACTTTAACTTTATCTTCTGATATATGAGATAATGAATATGACATAAAATAACATGTTTGATATTTAGAAGCATTATATTAAAAGTATGGCTTTTGTATTATTGTTTTTATGTACTTTATCAAATTGTGAATTGTTTGTGGATGTTTTTATCATGCTGGTGTTTTGGATGAACCACACCTGCCATCATAGAGCTTGTTTGCCTGTTGGTGTGCTTTATGTATAAATATGGGGGTGTTTTCCACTTTTTCAAACATTCTGACCTGATGAAGATCCAAGCAGGATCGAACCGTGGTCAATAAACATATTGTGGCATGGAGTAGTGAGCAGGCGTTACCTTTTTCTTTACTGATGCTGTTGCTTTATGCACATTGTATTTTAGGTGAGTGTTGTGGAATTTCTGATACTCAGGTTAACTCAGTCAACAGGAAGGAAGAGGCCCCGGAGCTGTTGATGTCTTACATTTAAGTTTATTGAAGCTTGATCAAGGAGAATTGTCAGGTCTCCACCATTGATGTGTTCTCTCCGTGTGAAGGCCTCCCAACTCTGCCCTTTCTCCCTGGTGCTCAGTGTTTTACCCTTATCATGTTTTGACTTACGCGGTTCCTCTGGCATCTCTGACCCTGGTTGCCCCAGCGACTGGCTCTATGGTCCCTACTACAGACACAGCTGTACAGATAACGGTGGCGCCCTATAGACAGGAATCCAACCCTATAATGTCAACAGAGGGACACTCTGAGAGACACTCTGACCTCCCGTGATAGAAAATTCCATCACAGTGAGAATATGTGGTAAATTTTGACATAATGTCGCTGTTCTGTGTGTCTCCAAAATGTCAACAAGTTAAGAAAAACACTGACAATGCATTTTAAGCTTAAAAAGTAAATGAATTAGCTCACTTAGGAATTTAGTCTTTCAATTTATCAAAAACAAAAAAATTTGTAAATACATGGTTTTCACAGGACAGCAACAAATGTTATTTCTGTCATATGCTTTATGTCATTATATGTTCAAGTCTGTGTTCATCCTTTGGTTGCTAGGCTGCAAGACAAATTTCTCTTTAGGGAAAATAAAGTGAAAGCTGAAGTTAAGAAGAATAGCTAACATTAAAGGTCCAGTGTGTAGGAGCTGATACGAATGGCCCGGGAGTGAGCGGCAGCAACGGGAGTGAGTAATGTTGTCGACTCCGGACCAAGCGGGAAAAATTAGCAGTGTTTACTGTTACTACTACTTACTGTAGAAACATGGCAGCGCAACATGGCAGGACTCCTTATGTAGATGTAAACGGCTCATTCTAAGGTAACGAAAACACAACGATTCTTATTATCAGGTGATTATTCACTAAAGGAAACATACTTATTAATATTATGTTCTATTTCTGCTAATAGATCCCCCTAAATGTTACACACTGGTCCTTTAAATGGACTATTTGTAACTTATCACGCGCATAAATCTTAACGGGTCGGATTCCCATGCGCGCTCGCATGTCGGTACGCGAGCGCGCAGCAGCTCTGCTCCTGCCTGTTTGCACACCGCGCTCGTTCTCACCAGCTCGGCTCGCTCCACCTCCACGTGAACGTGCGCACACTACACACTGCAGAAGAGTTAGTTTAGCTCTGAGAATATCTAGTGAATGTGCAGTGGACGTTTTTGCAGAAATAACTGCTGCAGCTCCTCCAGACCAACAGAGGTTTCCCGTGTCTTGTGAAGTGACGGGGCTCCGCAGCGAGTTACGTTATCGTCCCGACCGGGTGTCGGTGTCTCCCCCCCCCCCGACCGGGTGTCGGTCTCCCCCCCCCGTTCCCTCCGGATCGGGAGGAAAAGCCAACACCAGGATCAGCATTGATTCATGGAGAGACCTTCCTCTGGTCAGCTAACATTACTGTCAAGCAGGTGAAATATAGAGTGATATTGTGTGTTAGCTGACGTGTGTCGCCTCACTGTTTAGACCGGTGCTCGTTCATGTCAATGTAGCGCGCGAGCGCGAGCAACAGGACGCTGACTTTCGTTGACATTGCGGCCACAGGTGTCGCTGTGAACAAGCAATTTCTGATTCTTACATATAGCCCCTTTAAGTGTAAGCAGCTAAATTTATTTTGTCAATGCTTTGGACATAAAAAAAAGAAAACTTCCCTCGCAGTACAACAGCCTGAATACTTCAAGTGATGAATAATATGTGAAGTGTTTGTCCACCTGGTCATTACGAGCGCTCCCATCTGTTTCTGAACTAACTCGAACAACAAACGAACTGAAAAAGAAATGTTGCTAACTTTGCACTTGGCCGAGCTGCTATCAGAGACATCAGCTGCAGTCTTTTACACAGCTAATGTTGTGAAGCTATAAGCAGCCACGCTGAGAGTGTAAAAGAGCTAAAGCACAAATGGGCAACAATCGTTAACATACATTAAAGAAACAATCAGAACATCGGCCCAGTGAGCGTACAGTGGAGAGCTCTGTGTGCACTTCCACTGCTCCTCACTCTGATACACAGCTTCATCTCACACACCGGTCGATTGACTTTTTAAGGAATCATCAAAGGAAACGGCACCACCAGGGCGCACGGAGGGAGCAGAGAAATGTGCTGAGCTTAACACCCGCTCAGTACATCCATCATTTACACATGGCCAGGCTGGTTGAGCTGCAGCGTCCACAACGCTTTAACGACGAGATTAATCCGAAAGTTACAACTGTTGTTATACAATAGCTTCTGTTGTTTTGAAGCATCTCATGTCCTAAAAATATAAAGTACATCTTCAGTTATTGCTCAAAACCAAGTATCCAAAAATGTTCTTTTCAGAATGGCAGGCTGGTGTTTTGACAGACAGGATGTGATGCTGTGAGGAAGATGAGCTCTCATCTGCTCCGTGTTGTCATCCTCAGCTGCAGCGAGTAGACACACCAAAAGACTGCATGCAGTAAATCCATCATCTGGACAAGGACATGCAAAGACACACAGCTAAGACAGTTATGCTTTTCTGGTTGCTGCCATCAGCTGTTGACATTTAAAGAAGTAATTTTGGCAGAAAATTATTGAGTGATTTCACTGAAATTAGGAGATTACTTCAGATGAGACAAAACATTTTATTGTTTTTTTGTTAGGGCTATGAATCGATTCAAATCAATTGCATGATTGTCAATAGTTAATCGCAACTAATTGCAAATTAATCGCACATTTTTTATCTGTTCAAAATGTACCTTAAAGGGAGATTTGTCAAGTATTTAATACTCTTATCAACATGGGAGTGGGCAAATATGCTGCTTTATGCAAATGTATGTATATATTTATTATTGGAAATCAATTAACAACACAAAACAATGACAAATATTGTCCAGAAACCCTCACAGGTACTGCATTTAGCATAAAAAAGTGTGCTGACTTGACTATGACTTGCCCCAAACTGCATGTGATTATCATAAAGTGGACATGTCTGTAAAGGGGAGACTCGTGGGTACCCATAGAATCCATTTTCATTCACATATCTTGAGGTCAGAGGTCAAGGGACCCCTTTGAAAATGGCCATGCTAGGTTTTCCTCGACAAAATATAGCGCAAATTTGGAGCGTGATTTAGCCTCCTTCGCAACAAGCCAGTATGACATGGTTGGTATGGATTCCTTAAGTGTTGTGGGGCTTTTTTCTGCAGCTCTAATCTACCATGAAGTCCTTCACACAGTCACTCCTGATATTATGTATTACATGTTGCATTACACAAAGGCCTGGGTCTGTAACATTTCAGAGAAACCTATAAAATGAGTTTTCATCTGTTTCCTGGCAGATTTAAAATAAAGTTTTTCATTTTTAAATATTCTTATTAAGAATTGGTTTTATTTTAAAGGCATGTTTTAAGATGAAGCTGGACCTGGCCCATGGCTGTCCCAGATCACAGAGTCTATAACCCCCTACGGGCTAGATCACAGTGAGACCTGCAGGCCTGTCTCTGGACTGATGACCAAAGGTGCTTCAGTATTTTGAAATAGCCTACAGTAGCTCAACTAGATTACATAAATACAATTTGTAACTTTTTGAAAATATCTGCACTTTTACTGATGATTATTTTACCTGCATTCAAATTCCAAGAAAGAGAATATATCAGTCACAGGGGCCATTTACGAGTACTCTTACTTGTAATGAAATATTTTTACACAAATCTACTTTTACTTTTTTCAACCTGGACCCTATTTCCCCATGTTTTTGTGCATAAGTGACTAATGCGGACAACAATTTCTGAAATTGGTCCAGTATTGATGGAGAACGCTGCAGACAGCAGTGATACGGGCTGCTATGTAATGCTTCAGGCAATTGCGCAGCGTCTATTTACGTCCACTAAAAGTGCTTGTTTTTGCCACTGACAGGCTCAGATTGGTATTAATACTGTCTGACAGCAGTGAGGAAAGGACCCTAAAGACCCTATGTACTGGTTGAAATCTAATACATTCACATGTGACTGGCTTTCCATAAGAATCATGAATAGGAATGTGGGGGATATTTGCAGTAAATGGTATGACATGGATGACTCTGATCCTGTTACTGATCTTATCTCTGCATACTAACAACTACAAGGTAAAAATAAAACATCTTTGCTTCGTTTGAACACGTGAAACTCTCTAAAATAATGCTGTTTGAACCAGTACTTTTTTACCTCCACTTTAGTAAAGTTTCATTAAAGTGAAAATCATATTTCCACCTGAGAAGAGCCTCACAGAACCGCTTCCAGCTCTGTTCATGTGATCACAGAGCAGAGAGACTTAAGAGTGGCCCCCCCGACAGCCTCTGGGCCTGAGCCATGAGGGCTGGAGGTTCAGGTCTCACCGGGGGTCCCGTCACATTTCTGCCTGTATTAAGTAGCTCAAGCAAAGCCTGGACTATATGCATACACACACACACACACACACACACACACACACACACACACACACACTCACCCACGCACACTCCTCCTGGGCCTTGTTCTTCCTATTGCTCTGGTCCGCTGTGGGCTGCCACAGACGGCAGTTTGTCTGTCACACAGTCTGCGCTGAAGCTGGCAGTCAGACCCCGGGGAGGAATTCTGGCTCGCGGGCGGATCAGGCAGCCGAGCTCGAGCCTCCAGTGATGCCTGATCCCGCCATGACACGCCGCCGCCATGACACGGCACCGCCACTCTGTGAAATCAGAGCTATGAGGCGAGAGCTACACTGTTCCACTTAAAGCCGGGACCGACTGGAGAGAAGTCACACACACACACGCACACACACACACACACACACACACACACACACACACACACACACACGATGATTTCCCATTTTACTGCATCTCATTTTTACCTGATGCTTAGAAACACACACTGATTGATCTTTTACAAGTTAAAATCCTAAAGAGAAAAAAAGGGAACCAACTAAATATTCTGGTGTCGATTCAAACATCCATCACAAATAAATTAAAAGCGTCACGTTCAGAGTTAATCAGGTTTTCATCAGGTTTCTGAATTGTTCCACTGCACTCAGCATCGGCATCATGCTCCAGCGTATGCTCCAATTTGTTCCAGGTATGTGGAGCACAAAATGTAAAATCTGTCTTTCTCAGGTCAGTGGTAACTCAGGGAAGCTGGAACAACAACATCCAGCGGTGCAGTCAATGAGCCGCATACAATGAGAGGAGGACGAGTGATTCATTAATAAACACAAACTAATGTTGATCTCTTCTGAAACAACTTCAGTCTGCTTTGTAATCCAAAATACATAAATACTTATAATACATAATATAACATACACAAAACCCATATGAGATCCAAGATAATAAAGTCACACTGCAGCTCATAGTGGTTTCAGAGGGGAAACGACAACATGTGTAGAGACCATAGACTGTAGTGGATGTAGTCACAGTGACGTCACCCGTTGGTTTGTGGACTGCTGTTTTGAAGCCTCGAGTTCGGCATTTTGGTCGTCGCCATCTTTTTTTTTTTTTCAACCAGAAGTGACACGAGAGGGTGAAGCTAGGTACAACCAAATGCTGAATAAGACATTTTTAGTCGACCAAAATGTTACAATTAACTTTCATGAACTGAAAATTCACTTTGATGTTTATGGAATATAAAAGTTGATGGAAATGGATGTGTATCACAGAAAGAGTAACTGACCATCCTGAATGTGTGTTTTATTGAGACTGTGAGAATACTGAAGTGAGTAATAAACTGTAATGAAAAGAACTGAAATGGAGATAACAGAAATATGCAGTGTTTAGGTCTACATGGTGTTGAGTTGTGTAGTAAAACAACCAGGGAAGCAATCTGGGAGGAAACGAGACGCACCGTGTCCTCATTGCTCCTGTTCTACCTGCTTAACACAGGTTACATTTCTGCTACGGTGATCCCCATCCCTGGGACCCGTAACAGTTGCCTTCCTCAGCCCTCCAGATGTGACGGTAAATCCATGCTAACCAAGTTTGATTAACCTGACATAAAAACTGCATCAGCCAGGCCCTTTGCAAAATCTGAAATGATTTACAAAATAGTCACTCCATTTTTGTTATAAAAGCACTGAACATATTTATTCTCTACTACTCTAACATTGAAATGAATCACAAACTCAATGTTCAAGGACATTTCTCTCTCTCTATTCCGGTAAATTTCCATTGCACCATTAGGGTTCATGTGTACAGCTAATGGCAGTGATGACATTTGGAAAGCTCACAGCATGGAATAATCTGTCCTTGATGACGTGTCACTGCATGTTAGGATGGTCGTCAACAACAACAACAACAACAACAACAACAACAACAACAACAACAACAAGCTATTAGGTACGGATGCTATCTATTACTTTATATCCTCTGTCCGTAATGGCATCAGATACTTTTAATATTGTTTGTGAACCAGGAGAAAATGTACATTCATCATGAAATTGAGGAGAGTGTCAGGCAAAGTTTGAGGATTTTACTTCTGCAAGGACAGCAGTCAAAGTCAGAATCCCGGCATCATAATGTAAAGGCAGACACCTGTTCATTTACATATTCATCACATCCAGTGTGCATCTTGCCAGAGGCCCTGCAACCCTGTGTGTAACTAATAATGTGGGGCACGCATATAAAATATCACTCAGGCACTATTGTGCAGAGCTTGAGTGGTAACCTGTAACATTTTCATGTGAATAAATGTGTGCTTAATAGCTAACTAATTAAACGGTGTCGCAATTCAATTTATGAAAGCTGTTTTTTTGCATTTCCTGTTCTTATCAGCGTCAGTTCTCACGCTATTATACAGTAAGCTGTGGTGCATACAGAGTGACTCAGCTTGCATGTCTAGCTGCAGAAAAAGTGAAATTATTTAGAATAAAAAGATGATTTAGCTCAGATTTGTTATGTCTTTTCTGTCATATATGATCTTTGATGAATGTAACATTGATTTTCAGAGCAATGCGCTCTGTATGTCGGCTTCAGCTTTAACCTTTTCCACTCCTTGAGGGCGGCCTGCAAAAACCTAAGGCAACCATTGGTACCAACCATGTCATGCTAGCATGTTGGGAGGGAGGCTAAATAGCGAAATAGTGATTTTCAAAGGGATCCCTTGACCTCTGACCCCAAGATATGAATGAGAATGGGTTCTATGGGTACCCACGAGTCTTCCCTTTACAGACATGCCCACTTCATGATAATCACAAGCAGTTTTGGGGCAAAGACCATGCAGTTTTTTGAATGCAGTATACATTATTATTGTTATTTTTGCCTACAGTATACTAAAAAGTGTGTTTGAATATTTGTGCATACTGGGGTCCCTAAACAGTCTTGGAATTACATAAATTGGGTATCATTGTTAAGCCGAGACTCTTGTGGATCCAATAAGCCCAACTGTATTCATGAGTGATGATGTTAATCCCCATAGTAGCCATTTCATTGTATTGAGACCATTTGTTTTTTTATTTGACCTCTCTGTATAAAATCAACTGTAGTGACCACTAGGATAATCACAGCCTCATGAATCTTTACAGCCACAAACTAGAGACCTAGAAAATTCAGAGGATGGATGGCTTTCCTACAGTAGGTAGATTGACAATAAGGGGGTTTCTGAGCAGTTTCCTCAACAGAAGTGCTCGCCATCCAATCGCCGAAAAATGCAATTCTTGCAGAAATCTCCACATGTCAAACGTTTTTGTACCCAAATCCCAGCATGGCTTTTTCTATGGTGTTCCTCAAGGTCTTGGTGTCTTAATATGGTATTTTGGAGGGATTATTGATCATTTTTATCAATTCTCGAGTTGCAAATAAACGGTTAAATTTAGCAACATATCTGTGTAACAAATGGTATCAACCCAAAAATTCCTGCGATAACTTATGAGACATAATAGAGCATGGGAATGAACATCATATACTTCTATCATAATGTTCTAAACCCCTATACACTTTCAAAATGTATTTTAATTAATTATTCTTTTTTTAAATTTCTGATTTATGACTAGAAGAACGAATGATGTACACCACTTCTATGTGACATCTACTGTTGACCTGCTGTCTCCCCGTAAAGACCCCCTGTACCCCCCTAAAACAAAAGACAAAAACGGGTCTATGAAAAAGAGGGCTTGAGCGAAAAAGGTTAAATACTTTCACTTTTTGACCTGGTATTTTATTAATTGTGTTTTCCCAAAGCTTTAACATGCTTTTTTTCTGGTCACAGTTGGAAATCTTTTCACAAGCGTATCTCTCTTTTTGTCTACAAATCCAATCAGACCGAGTCAAGGTTAGTCGCGTCACGGTGGGGCGAGTCCACCGGAGTTGAATAGAATCAAATCAAGCTCCCGTCTTTGATCAACTGATCGGTTTTATCGTCGTACAGTAGTTTCAGATAAATGTGGCTCGAATGTTCGTTAAGAGACTTCAAAGCGGCTCTTTGAAATGAGGCCATGGAAATGCCAGAGCACTGGTGGAGCGCGCGTCTGTCCTTTAAAGTTTGCTCTTGGCTTCCTGGCTGCGTGTTAATGATGAACAGATAAGATGTTCAGCCGAGTGGCATCGCTGTGTGCGTCTGTCTGCGTGCGCTCACCCCTTGGTGTGCCAGACATATGTGCGCACACACACGAAGCGCGAGGGTGTGCGTCCGTCTGTCCGCCCCGCCGTCATCGCGCCACGGAGCATAAATGTAACTGATTGTGCTATTTTTGTGTAAAAAGGGGCTGCGGATATGTGGTCTGCGGTTAGAGCGTGTCCGAGTGCGAGGCGGCAGGCAGTTAGTCTTATCTAAGAGACGGGAGAGTCGGGTTGTGTAATTATTTTCACTGGCTTTGATCCAGAGCAGCCTCTTCTAGACACCTGTTGGCCTCTGGCTCCGTCTGAGGCCCGATAATTAGACCCACAACCACGAGAGCAGGACACACACATACAGACGCATACATACATGCATATAAACAAGCAGTCATTTCCTATAATACTCCAGTAAAACCTACATCTGAAGGAGAAAAGTTGAACTTTCTGTGGGTGTCTCAGCAGTGTAAAGTGCAGCGTCACGCTGGCGAAGTGACAGCCGTCGTCAGTCAGACTGCCGACTGCATTTAATTTCTCTGTGTTCTTCGCTTCGGTGTCTCACTGAGAGCCTCGGAGCAGCTGCGTCCCCGCTGTCATTCAAACTGTGCACACTTTCAAATGACATTGACAGTCAAAGTCTCTCCTGCCGCGCAAATGACAGCAGCGATGTTGATTGTGCTTTCCTTTACAAGGAAACTTATTTCATTCAAATTTCATTCAATTCATGTGTGTGTTTTTTTTTTTATTTTATGTTGGACACAAAGAGACTCAACAAAAAAAGAGACCCAAAGGAAAAATGGTCAATAGGAGACATTGAAGTGAATTCTTAAAAAAAAAAAATAATAATTTAGAGAGAAAGTAATTTCCTGACATGCCTTGTCTTGTCCTTTCATTTCAGCACATTCCCAAGGCTGCCTATTATGTTTCAAAGAACTGTAGAGCCTTCCGCCAGGATGAACCCAAAAAATACAAAGAATCGGCCACGGCCGATATCTACAATCAACCACACAGAAATCCTTGTTTTCGGCGGCCGAGAACATAAGGTTCTTTGGCTATGAACATTTCTGCGTGTTGAAATTCAACTATGGTTTGTTGTCGACTCAAATTATACATTTGATCCAACTAAATAGCAACAGAAATGATCAGAACAACTTCAAGACTCTTCTCAACTCTCTTACCTTTCTGTAAGTGTTTTAATTGAGTCTGCGCCTTGTAAATGATTCTCTTGTGTGTATCTGTGACACTGTTTGTTCCTTTCAGAGTAGCTGTTAACAGGGCAGTGCTGTAAAGGCCCTGACACACCAAGAAGGTGGTCGGCTGTTGGACAGTTCGGGGCCGTCGGTGAGCGTCCATCAGTCTAGTTTTTACAGTGTGTCCCGCACCGTTGGCTCTAGTCTGCCCGTGTCAAAGTTTTTTCGTCCGATTCAGCACGTTGAATCGGCGGCGGCGCCCGTCGGTGAGAGAAATCCCTCTGATTGGTTGTTCAGCTTAAACAATCAGTGCACAAGAAGAGAAACGGAAGTAAGGAAAGCAAGCCAACGAGTAAAGTCAAGAGAAAAAACACAGAAGGCTCTTCTCACTTATCATCTTCATCTCATCTGATCGTTCCAATACACAGATATTATAGTAACGGCAGGCGCAACAGTAGGGCGACCTCCAAGGCACCTTGGATAAAAGGATAAAAGCGGCACGGCTGGCGCTTTCCACATGTTTTTTAGAGAGCGTGTTTGCTCAGCCATCATACCCTGCATTAACAAGGAAAGAATAAATGTTACATAGAGCATCTATGAAGTTGAATCACAGAATGCCTTATGATGGTTAAAGGTGCTGAATTCCAAATCCAGAGCATTTCTATTGCCTCCACACGGCTCTCAACATGGCAACGGCTATGCCGGCGGCTCGCAGCTAACGGTGCTAACAATGATAACAGTGAAAACAACGGCAACACTGCTGACAGAGCTAACGGTGTTTATTTCTGAGGGGAAATTGGAGGGTGGGTGCTACGCTTCCGCAACTGTCAACTACTACAACTTATCAACTGCCGTATGAGAGCACTGCAGCACGCTCACATTCACTAAAAGCATGCACGGCCTGCCCGGCTATGTCAAGAAAGCTCAGAGAAGTACGATTATAACAGACTTTACTCCTCTTTATTACACGGCTATGTTGAATACTCGAATCTGATTGGTCAATCACTGCGCTCTGCGGTCTGTAATTTCTGTATTACAGACCGTTGCTATGTATAACAGACCGTTGCTATGGGCGCAGTTCAGATGTCGGACTCTGGCGGACCGTTTTTGTGTCAAATTATTGATTTCTTCAGTAAGTAGCCGTGTAATAAGCGAGATAATGTTCATGATATTGTGAAAGAATCCCCTTCAGGACGATGCAGCATCGCCCTGAAGGGGATTCTTTCACAACAATGACCGGCTCGCTGTACATTGTCCCTTACATATCTTTACATAGCGAATAGTTTGTTGTTATATTAATGCTCTGGATATTGTATAGAGAACTTTGCAATATGTTGTAGGCCTGTTATTTATGTTGTTAAAGTAGAAAATATCTTGATAACCAATGACAGGCCTTTCTTTTGTTCTAATTGTATCCGTCTACAAGAAGTCTGATCCTTTAAGTCTTTGGGGTTTGCATTCTGTCTGAAGCTGTATTCATAGTCGACGCGAGGGGTTAATGGCATTCCCACATTAGATGCCTATGGTGTAGGTTTTGATTTACAGTTCGGCGGTTGATTTCACCCGCTGATTGAACCGCCGCAAAACTAGACACGGCCGAGGCCGTATCGTGCTTTAATTATGCTCCCCACAGTAACTGTGTTTGAACTCGTTTCACTTATACTTTGTAATATGGAGCGACGCTGTGCCACGCACACTCTTATAGAACTATAGAGTCACATTCTGGTAACTTCTATTTTGCCTCGTCTCATTGCTGAATAGGAGACCACAGCCTTGCAGACGCCATGTTTCTGTACATTCACTGTGATAGAGAGCGATGAGCACAGTGAGCAGAAGGTTTGCAGTGGAGGAAAAGTTCATCGTTTACTTTTGAGTTTGAGTTTTGGTCTCTATCAACTCCAGTGAAAAATATCTGGGTCTCCTAAACGCTACGCTATATTCTGTCTGCTATTTGGTGATGGGTTCATAAAAAAACAGGGTGAATGAGTGAAATGCTGGCCTTAAACCAAAACAATGAGCTAAAAAGACGCAAAAAGGGGGCAGAGAGGAACTGCAGAGTTGGACGGGTTTGTCACTACGACACCTTATATTGCATGTAGTCATCTGATGGACTCTGAGATTAGTAAAGTTTAGAGCGTAAGACAGAAACATTATGTTCTTTATCTAGCAGCTATCTCACCAGCAGCCTGCTTCTCTCTCTTCTCTGCAGCTGCTACCGAGCATGTTTCCCCCCCCCGAGTGAGTCGGTCATTAGCCCGCGCATACACTCCTCTAATTTTTGCCCTCTTAACCTTACAAGGGGATCTGCACTCGTACTGGAGTGTTGTAAGGAGATCCAGTCTCCACCACACCCTTGGGTCTTGTCTACAGTTTGCTCTGAAATGTCGTGGTTAAACCCAACACCTCTCCTGGGGTTTTATCAGGGTTCGGACATGTCCCGGTGTGTGTGTGTGTGTGTGTCATCTTTACTAACTGCTCTCAAAAAAACTCTCTGCCCTTCTGAAAAATGCATGAATAAGAGCTCTGCCATTTTGTCGTTATAGAAAGGTCACGTATACCTTTTAACCCACAGGTGCACTGCATCTAACTGAAGATGGTACTTTGTCATGTTCAAAGTGGTCAGTGTTATAAATCCTATTTCAAATCAATAGAGAAAAGAGAAAATGCAGAAGAAAAGGATAATGTAAAAAAAAAGGACAAAAAAAATTTGAATTACCACCTCGCGGTTGTATGCCTCCACACACCACAAACAGCTGCACACCACAAACAGCTCTACTCTGCACCTTTATAGACTTGTTTTACTGTATTCTACAAACAATGTACAGCTTTACTCTGCACTTTAGTCTATTTTATAAAAAAAACTCTCTACCTCAGTTCTTATCCCGCATTATATTCCATATTTGACATTTCTTTATTCCCCTGGTCTCTACTGTATATCTCCTATATTTTACTATCCAGCACTATATCACTTTTTGCACCATATTCACATTTTTAATAGACCCCTATCTCAGTTGTTACCCTGCACTATATTCATTTTTAACAGTTTTCTTCATCTCCTGGTATTTTTATATCTGGTATATTTGTTATACTTTGTACTACTAACTTGTGCCTTTTTACTAATATGTTTTGCACTATGGAACTGTGATGCTGGAAACTTGAATTTCCCTCGGGATCAATAAAGTTACTATCTATCTATCTATCTATCTATCTATCTATCTATCTATCTATCTATCTATCGACCAGTCAAGTTGCAGTTTACATCCATGTCTGTCCAAAATGTCATCACTACATCATTTTATCCTATTAGATAGCTCTGTGAAATTGTCAAAATTAGCATATGAATTCTTGAGTTATGGCCAAAAAGGTGTTTTGTGAGGTCACAGTGACCTTGACCTTTGACCACCAAAATTTAATCAGTTCATCTAGGGATGCACCGATCTGACTTTTTCAGTCCCGACACCGATAGCGATCCCTGGGCTTTGAGAAACGACCGATACCGAGTATCAATCCGATACCAGTGTTTAATTAATTAAGCTGTATTGGAATTCCACTGTGTGGAAGTGACTGAGATCATTCTTTTATATTATAAAAGATTAATAATTATATGTAAGGCAACATCAGGCTTGACTTAAACATCGCTTTCCTAACTTTGTAAAACAAAATGTAGCAAATAAATACATAGATATAAATTTAGTGAATTATTTTTTATTAAAATAATAAATTGTGCACCAGCAACTTGATAAAAAAAATCTTCAAAATTAACAGGAATTACAATTCAAGTATAAACCTTTTTAATGCAGCAACAAATTTCTCAAAACTTAAACAGGAATTAAAATTCCAGTATATGTATATGGTATATAAACATAGAATTGAATTCAACAGATCGGCCCCATTGTCATTAATACCCGATCCAGCTATTTGAGTCAGTATCGGCCCAATATCCGATCCGGTATTGGTATCGGTGCATCCCTAAGTTCATTATTGAGTCCAAGTGGACGTTTGTGCCAAATTTGAAGAAATTGGCTCCAGGAGACACCCTGAGAGATCACGTTCATGAGATTGGTCCAGACGGATGGACGGACAGACAACCCGAAAACATAATGGCTGTCGCCGCACGGAGACATAAAAGGAACAATCTGGAACTTCGCCACTGCTCTGATGCAGCGGCGAAATGCGGCCAAACTAAAAGTTGGGGATAGTTTAACTTTTAGCGGCAAAGTGCGGCCAGAGATTACCCGCAACCATCAGTAAACGGAGTCCTGTGACATGTTACAAAGAATTTCTTCCCGCCTGACACATGAACACCCTCCCGGCCGCAGAAAAACGTCATTATTGCGGCGAGCCACGCTGCCTGGTGTGTTTTCGTCGTTACATGTTGAGTTCCAGATGCTTCCATCTTGTCCTTTGTTCCTTCTGCTGTTGTTTTTTAAACGAACTACAACTCCGGATGTCATGTCATTGCGTCTTCTTTTCCCATGATTCATGGTGACAGTGTAGGAGGTATTGATGATGTATGTATTTGTTTGGACTACTGTCTGAAAAGCAAATTGCCCCTCGGAGACATTTCAGTTTTTGAATCTGAATCAGAAATCACATTAAAAAGACTTCATTCATCAGAAAGATGAACTGTCTTTCATAGTGGATTAGAACCCTGAGTATGTTAAGAGTTTACGATGTCCTTCATTGCACCTGAATACTGGAATTCAATGCACTTTTACAAATACAAGGACGTGAAACTTTGAAAAGCCCACTTTTTCAGCCAGTGCTATCAAAGCACCACACAATTTCCCTTTTAGCTTCTGCTCTGGTCTCTCTTATGTGCCGTCTATACAAATCCAACATCAAACCTTCACCTACAACACTGCAACAGAGCGCTTTATGTCTCATATGGTGACGTACGTACATGCATGTGCCGATAGGTGACCGAGAAGAAAGAGAGTAGAGAGAAACATCTAAGAAGCAAACAAGCCTGTATACGACCTAGAGTATCTGCACACAGACAAACACGTGACCAGCCTCTAAACTTTCCCTGGTGCATTTGACTGAGCAGTTTTACTCGACAAATAATCCCACTTAGAGAAAACACAACCTGGCATCAAACAACAGCGTGGTAGAAGGTGTGCAAATTAAGCTGCACAAGACAAAGCTCGACATGAGAGGGAATCTGCAGCGGCTCAGGGAAACTGCAGCTCTTGTTCTTTCAATTAATGGGGCGTTACACACACACACACACACACACACACACACACACACAAAAACACAAAGAGACCTCACCTCTCACCCTGATATGGTCTCGACCATACATCTTATGCAATCTCTTTGCGTGAATCAAGTCTGCTTCCGATATCGAGAAAGCCGAACTGAAGCGGGGTTCAAAGCAGGACAGGAAAATACTCTGCGGTGTGATGGGAACGAGAGCCTCCTGCTAACACCTGTGACAAATCCTGCTCAACTCAGGGTAACAGAAAGCCTCCGGATGGTGGGGAAGTATAGCAGAAGAAGAAGAAAAAGGGAAAATGGTGACAAAACAAACGCTTGACCTAAAAGGATAAAGAGGCCATTTCAAATCTTCTTTTTCTGTTCTGTTTATTCAGCGGTGAGGCCTCCTAAATGACAGCACTTTGCTTAAAGAAACAGTGTGTAACATTTATTCTATTGGCAGAAATGGAATATAATATTCATAACTATGTTTTCATTAGTGTATAATCACCTTAAACTAAGAATCATTGTGTTTTCGTTACCTTAGAATGAGCCCCTCATATCTACATAGGGAGCAGGCAAAGAGCATAGAAGCAAAGAGAAGAAACTCTGGTGGTTTTTTTGCAGCCGCTGCCGCCAATTTGGACTGAAAACGCTTGTTATATTTATAACATTTTCATTGTTCAACACAGGCCATTTCGGTAGAGACATCAAATATGACAATAGAATAGAAATAATTTTGTTTTACTTTTGTGTAGCACTTTGTAGGCGAACATTTTCCTGGCGTCCGGTAGTCGCTTTCAGTCCAAAATGGCGGAAGCATAGCTTTGCTGCTGGGGGCTGATGTTGCAATAGAACGAACAATTTGTTTTCACTTCTTGGCAATATAAGCTCTTTGGAGCGGGTCCTCTTCACAGAGTCCGCCATGTTGCTCCCAGAACGGACAAACCAAACACTGGCTCCAGAGACAGCCTTTAGCATGTTTACGTTACCTGAAGACCACCGTAGTTCTCCGACATGCGTGTTAAACTGCGGTAACGTGAGCTGCAGAGTGCAAAACCGTGGTACCGCCAGCCGCCGTCTGACTTCCGCTGCTCCTAAAGTAGTGTTATTATGGAAAGGATGACCTCTGAGTGAGGCGTACGGCGTTACCACGGTTTTGCACTTGGCGGCTCACGTTACCACAGTCTTGGAAAGGGAGGAGTGAGCGGAGGGATACTCAATTGGTTGCAATCTGCAAGAAACAATCCTCATGTGGGGTTTGTCCAGTCTTTATAGGTTTCAGCTAATCATCAGGCTTGTCTCAAGCTTTAGTGAGCTGTTCTCAACTGAGTGAGATGCTGCGAGACGGATTTTGTTACCGTTGAGCAGAGCCAGGTAGCTGTTCAGTCTCATTCAGTATTTGTGCTAAGCTGATGTGGCTTCATATTTACCGCACAGACACAAGAGTGGTATCAAGCTTCTCATCTATCTCGCAGTTTCTTTATACTGCAGCAATGATACGAGTTATAAATTAGGAGAAAAAGCTCTCACTTATTAAAGCTGCATGAACTCCTGAACTCTGTCTGACTTCAGAGCGGGCTGCACATCAGGGGGAAACAGGCCGGGGAGTGGCACGGCCTGCATGGGTGAACGCTTGTCATCATCTTCAGAGTGGTGGTGGTGGAGGAGGAGGAGGAGGAGGAGGCCGGAGTTTGGTCGTAACAGCCATTAATCCACTTGGACTGCTCTGAGGTGACAAACAACCCGTGCTGTGACACATCGGCGCGATTTTGACGGAGCAGATCAACAGACACAGCTATGTTTACAAATTGAAAGGGAGACGCAGGACGGCAAAAACAAGGAAATCATTCAGTGAGGGAGCGCGTGCACTTACCTCGTATAACACGGCTGCACAAATGAAAAGTAATGACAGTCACTACAGAGGTTGACAGGTAGGAAGCAGCGCGAGGGGATTGTGATGGATGATTGGAGGGCGGGGGGGGGGATGGAGCTTGGGGAAAAGGGACAGGTAGCGGTACAGCACCAACGAGAGGTGGGGGGTGTTGGTGGTGGCGGTGGTGGTTGTGGTGTGGAGGGCAAGAGGAGTGAGTGACAGGGTGACGCTGTCAGCTAGCTCCTCTGTGCCGCACTCTTCAGGGGAGCCCCGGAGCGTGTTCTGTTAAGTAAACAGCTGCAGCGACGAGAGCTCCTCAAATATTAATAGGGAGCGATCCCCTCCACTCGCCTTGTTCAGGCTGACATACCCTGAAGTGGACCGCGGAAGGGAGCAGACGTACCGGCCTCCTGTAACGCAGCGGAGAACATCGGGGCCGCTCGCAGCACCCATCAGACCCGACGGATCAACTCAGGGCCACCCAGCTGCAGAAAGCCCCCCCCCCCTATAGGCTGACACACAACCCCCATGTGGCTCATTACTATCTGTGCCGTCACGAGAAAACATTTCAGACTGCTTATGAAAACACACTAAAAACACAGTTCATACCCACCCTCTCCGGCCTCCATCTGTTTCCATCAGACGGAGATGAATTATGAATGAAAGGGTGCTCAATCTGAGAGGATCGATACTAACAAGGTCCGAGTTAGCCATGACAGTTCTTCCTCTGTGTTTTTACCTCCCATCTTCCCGCCACTCTCAGTTTGCCTCTCAGGAGGAGAAAAAAACCCGACAAAACCGACCTCTAGCCGAGCACTAAAAAGTGAAGCTAACAAGGCAGAATTAACTACTTTTACTGCCATTGATATAGAAGTTACTAAAAAAAGCGTATAAAGCTGATGAGGGAGCTCGTAAATGAACGAGACTCTACTCTATTCTACCTCCTTTGATCGACCCACCCCACCCCAACACCCACCCCATCACCTCACCACTGACAGGCGGACCGGGGGAATTTGCTGAGGAGGAGTAATGGAGCTTGTCGGAGAGCTCCCTGCTTCACACCACTTAGCCTCTCAGCCAGGGTGGTTGTAGATGTAGGGATGTAGGGGAGGTGGGGGGGGGGATGGAGAGGTGGACCACTGATGAGGCTCCGCCGGGACTCGGAGCAGACTCCTCACCACCCAAACATTTCTCCTCACATCAGTCACGCAGCGCGAGCAGAGAAGCGTGCAGCCGCTCCCTCCGCCGCCTCTTTGTCTTTCCTTCGTTAAGCTGTCCGGTCCTGGATCGCCCTTGGGCAGCGGTGCCCTCTTCACACGATCCTGCTGGGCGAACACGGTGTCCTGCTTCATCAATAAATCCTGGGTCAATCGCTTCAAATGTAGACTGGGCCGACACTTTCGGCTGCAGCCTGAACAATGACAGCGGCATTGTTTAAAGAAGAGGGTGTGAGAATATGACGACTACTGTTTTCAATCTGGAGAAACCGTGTGAGATCAAAGCGTGTGATAATGGGTTTAAAGTAGTATGACATTAGCCCCAAACCTTAGAACACACAGTGAAATCAAATAAAATACAATTTCCAAGTCCTAATCCTATGTCCCTGTGTTAATAAAAGGGCTGTCAATCGATTAAAATAGTTTCATTTTTAAATCTGTTCAAAATGTACCTTAAAGGGAGATTTGTCAAGTATTTAATACTCTTATCAACATGGGAGTGGGCAAATATGCTTGCTTTATGCAAATGTATGTATATATTTATCATTGAAAATCAATTAATAACACAAAACAATGATAAATATTGTCCAGAAACCCTTACAGGTACTGCATTTAGCATAAAAAATATGCTCAAATCAGAACATGGCAAACTGCAGCCCAACAGGCAACAACAGCTGTCAGTGTGTCAGTGTGCTGACTTGACTATAACTTGCCCCAAACTGCATGTGATTATCATAAAGTGGGCATGTCTGTAAAGGGGAGACTCGTGGGTACCCATAGAACCCATTTTCATTCACAAAGCTTGAGGTCGGAGGTCAAGAGACCCCTTTGAAAATGGCCATCACAGTTTTTTCCTCACCAAAATTTAGCGTAAGTTTGGAGCGTTATTTAGCCTCCTTTACATTTCATTCCTTAGGTTTTCTAGTTTCATATGATGCCAATATCTTCATTCTAACTTTAAAACTGAGCCCGCTAAAACGTCCGAAAGACCGATTGCGTTAAAGCGTTAAAAAAACGAGTGGCGTTAAAACGACTTTGCGTTAGTTAATGTTATTATCGAGTTAACTTTGACAGCCCTAAAAATAATACTTAATCTCTTGGTAGACCTATATGCCAAATATATGTTGAATATATTTGTTTTTACATCAAAATCATCTTTTTGATGACTCATGTTGTACACCAGGTCCTCTTCCAACAAGTCCTTTTATTTCAATAAAAAAATGAGGTCATTTGTCAGTGTCATCCAGAGTGAGTCATTATTAGTGTTTGTGATCCTGACGTCTAGCCGCCGTTCCATTAGCTTCTGTAGCCCAACAATCTCTCATTGAACATTTCTTTCAGTGGTCCTCTGAAGAAATGAAGGATTACTAACCGAGTATCTGCTTCAGCTGTTGTTATTAGAAGTTGAGACCTTTGTGATTTTAACACAATTTAACAACGACTCATTTATTAGCATTCTGTACAAAAGATGCTACAGCTTCTGTAAAAATGTACCAGTGTGACGGCGCAGATACGTCAGTGTAACTTGGCTTCTTCAGTATCTGTTATCTAAAGTCATTTTAAAACCTTTTACTTCTTTTAATGGACTCATCACATCAAGCTAATGATATCTAAAACCATGATGGTCTAGGGCTTATGGCAAATAGTATTTGTTAAATATGCTAAATACGTGATTGGGAGCATTTCTATTACCTCTCAACAGCCCTCAAAATGGCGACTGCGGTGGATCACAGCTAACGGTGCTAACGGCGCTAAACAGTGCAAACAAGGGTGAAAGTGCTGAGAGAGCTAACGGTGTTAACCTGGGAGGGAACCGGAGGGTGTGTGCTACGGCTTTATCAGCTGACATCGCCATATGAGAGCAGTGCACACACAGAGGGAGAGCGACTTCATTCTCTGCTCAGGTGGACATTACTCCTCTATATCTTTACATAGACAATAGTTGTTTGATGCTATATTAATGCTCTGGATATCGAATTAAGCAACTTTAAAGGCAGATAAAAACTACTTCACAAACAACAAATTTAGAGTTTTTTTTTTTTTTTTTTTTAAATGCACCATCCTTATCTAGACATATGGAGGGAACCACACGGCATACTGTTGAATAAGGTCACATCCCATGGCTGGACAGGTGATATTGCCATGAGCGTGGCTCATGGCAATATCACCTGGGTGGGCCACCACTTTGGTCCAGACGGAAATGTCTAACTCATGGTCTCACTCAGGATGAATTGTAATAACTTTGGGGATCTCATAACTTTTCATCAAGCACATTTTCATGTCATCATTTATTTTGTCCAATACTTTGGTTTATGACATATACCTTCAAAACTAAAAACAGCAGGGGATTCTAGTTTCACTGCAGCTCAACTATGTTTAAGGTCAGTTCAGGCAACTAAGACAAAGAAAAGTAGTGTTGGCTGTTGGTATGAGAACCACGGTCTTCCGCTCACACTACTAGAGAAGACAATAATAAGTCTCATGACAGCGAGAGGTCGCTGAGGTCAGAAAAGGATATGCACGGGTCATTTTAGGGAACAA
This sequence comes from Sebastolobus alascanus, assembly GCA_916701645.2. Taxonomy (NCBI): domain Eukaryota; kingdom Metazoa; phylum Chordata; class Actinopteri; order Perciformes; family Sebastidae; genus Sebastolobus; species Sebastolobus alascanus. The sequence goes on from CAKAOJ020000042.1 coordinate 975,844, forward strand.
ATGACAGTGGCCCTCTTTCAGAAGAAGTTAAATTTGGTTAATTGTTACATATTTATATTGTTGTAAATAAGCCATGAGATCTAAAAGAAGTGAGATCAGCCCCTCTGCCCTGCTCCACCCTGCCCTGACATGGTTGTTATGTCTGCATGGCTGAGCACATGTTGCGTAAGTGTTTCAATATTTCATAGAAAATGAAAAATGCATCTCTTTGAACTATAAGTGCATGGTTGGAGTATGAGAAAAAAGGGCAAGCCGGTGGGGTCGCGAGGTGAAGGAAGAACTGTGAGACAGTACATGAGCAGATATAAATGGGTCGCTTCTCAGCGCTGCGACAGAAGACAGAAACTCAGTGCTGATATTATGAAACTGCAAACCTGAATTAGCTTCAAACAGCTTAGACCTGCGAGTGAACCGTCTGCAGAGTGCACTTTTCCAAAGCGGAGGATGCTTTTCATAAACACGGAGACCTTGAAGATTAATTCTGGAGCAGGTGTCCCATGCCACAACCTGCCAAACGTTGTGCACAAAAAGAGAGATTGACAAGCGAACACCTTCAGGTCTTGCTGGGGCTGCCCCCACAGAGCTGAACTCAAATAACTTCAGATTGAGGAAGTGATAGCTTTGAGTAAAAGGGAAAGGGAACTTTTTGCAGCCGCAACACATCAGCTGCAGAGGCTTTAGATTTGTTCTGAATATGCCTGCCCCGGAATGAGGGTAAATATAAACAAAGTGACATCTAAGAATAGCCTGCATTTGGATTAGTATGAAGACAAACGTGTACGTTCTCAAACACGTCTTGTTAATAGATGTGGCTGTTCAAACGCGATCTTGCATTTGCATTGATTTCGCTCGCAGAAACGCTTTGATTAAATAGAACTGTGGGCATTTCTGAAAAGCAGATTTGTATCATCCATTAAGTGGAAAAAAGTCCCGCATGATGTATGGAGATGCTGGGTGATTCATTTAAAGGAGCTCATTAGCTCAGTGTGAGCCGTGTACATGTCAATATGCTGCTTTCACTCTTCACCCTGTCCTTCCTCTTTGTCTTCTTTCCTTTCCTTTAATGTCTTCTCTTCTCCTCTCCTTTCCTTTCCTTTCCACTCTTTTCATTTCCTTTACTCTTTTTATTCTGTTTCCTTTCCTGCCCCGTCCTTTCCTCTACCCTCCTTTCTTTTCCTTTCCTATCCTTTCCTATCCACTCTTCTCCCTTTCCTTTCCACTTTTTTCCTTCTGTTTCCTCTCCCCCTTTCATTTCCTCTCCTTTTCTTTCCTCTCCTCTCCTTTCCTCTCTCCTCTTCTTTCCTTTCCTCTCTCCTTCTCTACTTTTTCATTTCCTTTCCTATCCTTTTTTTTCTATCTCCTCTCCTGTTCTTTCATTTTCTTTCCTTTCCTCTCTCTTCCTCTACCCTCACTTCTCCTTTCATTTCCTCTCTTTCCTTTTCTTTCATTTCACTTCCTCTCCTCTCCTCTTCTCTCGTCTTGTTTCCTCTCCTCTACACTCATTTCCTATTTCCTTCTCTCCTCCCGTCTCCTCTCCCCTTCACTCCTCCTCTCTCCTCTCCTTCATTCTCCTCTCTAGTCATCCCCTTCTCTCTTCTCCCCTCGCTTACTCTCCTCCTCTACACTCCTCTCCTCTTTCCTTTCCTTTCCTCTCTTCTCATCTCTCCTCCTCTCCTTTCCTCCTCTCCCCTCTCCTCCACTCTCTCCTCCCCTCTCTCCTCCCCTCTTGTCTCCTCCACTCTCGTCTCCTCCACTCTCTCCTCCTCCCCTCTCCTCTCCTCCACTCTCTCCTTCTCTCCTCTCCTCTCTTCTCTTCTCCTCTCGTCTCTCTCCTCCTCTCCTCTCGTCTCTCCTGTCCTCCTATCCTCTCCACTCTTCTCCTCTCCTCTCGTCTCTCCTCTCCTCCTATCCTCTCCTCTCTTCTCCTCTCCTCTCGTCTCTCCTCTCCTCCTATCCTCTCCTCTCCTTTCCTCCACTCTCTCTCTCCTCTCCTCTCCTCCACTCTCTCCTTCTCTCCTCTCCTCACCTCTCCTCTCCTCTCCTCTCTTCTCCTCTCCTCTCCTCTCATCTCTCCTCTCCTTCTATACTATCCTCTCCTCCACTCTCTCTCCTCTCCTCCCCTCCTCCCCTCTCCTCTCCTCTCCTCCACTCTCTCTCCTCTCCTCTCCTCTCCTCTCCTCTCCTCTCCTCTCCTCTCCTCTCCTCCACTCTCTCTGTCCTCTCCTCTCCTCTCCTCTCCTCTCCTCTCCTCTCCACCCCGGCTGATGCACCAGTCATCTGGCGCTGAAAGAAACAAAGGCTCCTTCTCTCAGCTGGAGCAGGGAGGAGCTGTCAGTCCCTTCAGCTCTGTTTGATGATAGCATTTCAAATGACACTTTGATCCTCACTCCACACTGTTTGTTTTTCCTCTGTGATGAAATTCAGCTCGAGAGGCGTGCAACAGGGCACATCATTAAAACGTGGCTCAAACACCAAGAGCCACGCTCGTCCCTAGAAACCGCTCATGACCAGTTTTTGACACATCAGCGTAAAGAACACGACAGGCTAGGTGGCGAAGGAATTGTAGACAAGAGCAGAAATGGTGTGTTTTCCCTGCAGATAACGCTGCGCTGAGGTGACACCAAAGCTGAACCAAAACTCGGGTCTCTCTATAAAGGCTGAACGCGAATAACTGGATCTAATGAGGCAGATCTGTCAGAGCTAAGTATTGTCTCTGGTGGGAGAAGAGTAAAACACAAACTCCTGCCTTGAAGCTTAAGAAAATATGTGGGTGAGTAGGCTATATATGGAGATACATCTAGTACAAACTTCAGTTCAAATCTGTGAAAGGTTTTCTTTATCGATGACGACGTTGTAGTTCATTAGAAAACATTCAAGGACATGAGATAGAACAAGCGCTGATGCATTCACACATTTGTACGGTTATTTTCTTTTTAAAATCTTTTTTTCCTTCTCATTTCTAAAACAAGCTCAAAAGCAAAGCCAACCAATCCTCCTTTCTACAGGTCTTTTCAGAATGAATATAAACATAACACACTGACTCTGAATCTCACTGGAGAAATCAGCCTTTGTTTAAGAAGAATAATAGAAATGCGTAAGATGAACAGCCCCAAAGTGTAAGTCTGAAAGAGTTGCCTCTTTTCTTTCCGGAGTGATAATTCTGCTATTGAAGATTTCCAGAGCCGCCACAGCTGAAATCATATGCAAATATCCACCCCATGGGGCGCTGACTGGCTGAGACATTATCAGCAGAGAGACAGACGTCGCAATTTGGGGTTTTGAGTGTGGTCAAATCAAAAGACGGAGGCGCGATTAAAAAGGTGTACCGTGGAGCACGCGAGACAACGGGAGCACTTTAAACAGGATGCCAGCCCTGTTGGGGATACGATGCTGAGGCCTCCCGCGGAGACGGGAGCGCCTGGCAACCTACATAGAGCCCGCAGAGATGAGACAGGCAGTTTTGAAAAGCCGAACAATGAAAAATGAAAGCATGTAAAAATGAAAACCAAGGTTTATCTGGGTGAAGAAAATGTGAAATGATTCGCAGGCAGAGGTGATTTCAGGTTCGGTTCTTTTAACAGCTTCTCTGACTGCTCTGTGGGCTAAAGAAAGACAACTACAGTGATAATTACTCACCTCCTTTACTTTGGTTTCCCCAGGTGAATCAGCTCCTCACCCAAGTCCCAGGGATATTTCAGGTGAGAGTTTCTAAACCGTGATTCATGAGCCAGATACAGTATTTCTTCATATTCAAATGGCTCTAGGAAGATCTCTAAGACACAGTGAAATTCATTTGATTTCTAATAAAAACAGGTTTGAAATATATATGATTTAATATATTTGAATATTTCGCCATGCTCTTGACACCTGCTTATGAAACCCTTGTTTAAACAATCATTCCAAAGCCTTGTCTCAAAGCAAAATGAGTTTGTTTTTCAGTTATCATCGACTAACATACAACAGCTACCCGTGTCTTCTTTCAAACGCCACACATGGTGCTCCAGTCCAGCATGGGCCACCCACAGGTCTTTTTCATGGAGGACATGTTGACTCGTCACAGTCGGTAAAGCACAGCTGTAAACAATGAAATTAACGATGGCTAAATCCCATTCAGCTGCTTTGATTTCAGGTTCCTGGTATCGTGCATGCTGGTTACTGGCACTCTCACTGGAGCACTTGAGTAGAACAGAGCCATCGTCAGTGTTATTAGTAACTAGGGCTGTCAAAGTACAGCAAAATCGTTTTAACGCCACTAATTTCTTTAACGCATTAATGCAATCAATGTGTAATAGTGAAGGTACTGGCATTATATGAAACTAAAAAAATCTAAAGAATCCATTGGTACCAATCGTGTCATACTAGCTTGTCGCAAAGGAGGCTAAATAATGCTCCAAACATGCGCTAAATTTTGGCAAGAAAAAACTGAATGGCCATTTTCAAAGGGGTCCCTTAACTTCTGAGCTCAAGATATGTGAATGCCAAATGGTTTCTATGGGTACCCACGAGTCTCCCCTTTACAGACATGCCCACTTTATGATAATCACATGCAGTTTTGGGCAAGTCATAGTCAAGTCAGCACAATGACACACTGACAGCTGTTGTTGCCTGTTGGGCTTGAGTTTGCCATGTTATGATTTGAGCATATTTTGTATGCTTAATGCAGTACCTGTGAGGGTTTCTGGACAATATTTGTCATTGTTTTGTGTTGTTAATTGATATCCAATAATAAATATATACATACATTTGTATAAAGCAGCATATCTGTCCACTCCCATGTTGATAAGAGTATTAAATACTTGACAAATCTCCCTTTAAGGTACATTTTGATACATCTTGATGTACATTATTTGAAGTCAATTACCAACACAAAACAATGACACATATTGTCCATAAACTCTCAGGTACTGGTACTGCATTTAGCATAAAAAATATGCAACTGCAAACTCAAGCCCAACAGGCAACAACAGCTGTCAGTGTGTCAGAGACTCGTGGGTACCCATAGAACCCATTTTCATTCAGATACCTTGAGGTCAGAGGTCAAGGGACCCATTTGAAAATGGCCATGACAGTTTTTCCTCGCGAAAATTTTGTGTTATTTGGAGCGTTATATAACCTCCTTCACGACAAGCTAGTATGACATGGTTGGTACCAGTGGTTTTCTAGTTTCATATGATATCAGTATCTTCACTCTAGCTTAATAACTGAGCCTGTTACAACCTCAAAAATATCGGTTACGTTAATGCGTTAAAGAAATTAGTGGCGTTAAAACAAAGTTGCGTTAACGCGTTATTATTGTGTTAACTTTGACAGCCTTATGTTTTACACATTCACGTTGTCTGCTTTCAGTTATTCTAGTTCAAAAAACATGTGAAGCAGCAGGATTTATAAGTTTCTGTGTGGAGCTACATAGAGGCTCCTGCCTGACACCCATCAGATCCAAATACAGACCATATCATCTTAACTCAGCACCCAAACATCTAATTTGTATTTGTCTTCGGTGATTCACTGTTTCCTATTAGACTGTCTCCACAAGCAGCAGACTGGATAATGAGAGGAAATACTAAGAAGTTGCTGCATCACTGGTGCATTTTCTGTACCTGGATGTTTTGGTGCTTACAGTGTGTGTCTGTAGCTGCAGCTGATGTTTCTTCCTCAGGCTGACAAACACTAAAATAATCTCTCAGGCTGTTCACTGCAAACACTCTTTTCACACTTTTTCCTTTGTGGCTCCAGAGCTCCAAGAGAAACTCAGACAGACTGTGCATTTCTCAGTATTACACTGCTTTATTAAGTATCAATCCAGTTTGCCAGCCCAGCAGAGTGCTCAAAAAAGTCCCGAAAAACCTCATTACAAGCAAACCAAGAAGTGACGCATAATGATGAAACACGGCAATTAAGTTCAAATGAAATTACGAGTTGATAGAGGAAGATGTGGTAATGGGTGGTAAACCCCATCGTGTCTGGTAAACGATGCTCGAAGGAACCCATTGGACATAGCAAAACTGCCTCTCCCCATCATTAAGTTATTAGATTAGCCCGGGGCAGCGAGTAAACAACTCCAGACATCTCGCAGCAGGCATACGTCCCACCAGTCCTCGCTCTTATTGGATTACTCCGGGAAACTTCTCCAGAAGACAAAATGACTCCACGGAGAGAGCGCGAGGCAGGGGATGATTATTGGAAAGCAGATGATGGGAAGAACAGAGGAGAGGCCTGCTCGGGCCAGACGCCCGCAGCACTTTGGGATCGAGCGGACGGCTAACGAGCAGGAGACGGGGAATGGATGCGGAGGGCAGCGAGATCTGATTTTGATTATTGGCTGCTGGATGGAGAGGCAACTCTCGGGCCTGCCAGGTTCTGCATCATCCGCCTCCTGCCACATCTCGTTTGGGTTACTGCCACGGCGGATGTCCATTCAGCACTATCGGAGACAAATGAGGGCAAACGCCTCTCAAGGTCAACAACCACCTCCACCGGGGGGCCACGGGGGGTCTGCCATTCTAATTCCTTATACACTTAGAGTAATTAAAACCCGTCCAGAAGAAGCGGGGGAAGTCGATAGAATTTTTTTGAGACTGCTAATGAGATGCTAATTTGTTGGCCCGCGAGGAATGAGGTATGAGGAACTCAAGGACACAAAAAGCAGATTTATTCACACTTCTTTTTAGCAAACTTTTTCAAATATGGTGTGTGTTCGTCCTCGCGGATATTCGGCAAGTCTGTTGAGCAGCGCACACCGCGGGTTGCCCGTTGTCTTTATATCTGATAAAAAGATACGAGCATCCTTTCAAGCTCCTTCCAAACTCCCGCTCATTTACAGAGCGTGGCCCCTGTGAGTTCAGAGTAAAGTGGAGAAAGCTCCCCTGCCTCGCAGCGACGAGTGAAGCCACATACAGATCGCCCTCATGCTGCCTGAAAGTAGTCCAAGTCAGACCTGTTTTCGAACACCCCACTGAGCCAGCCTTCTATGGACTCATTGAGTCATTCCAGGAGCACCAGGCTGGCTGCCCCACTTTTTTTTTCAGCAGATATCACAGACTCTCTGATATCTGCGCACACACTCACGCTGCTCAACTTTCCTCCCCACATATTTGACTGTATAAGCAGTCAGGCCAGCCCTGTCCTCTCATGTTTATTAATTGGGTTTGCTCTTTGGACTCGAGTGTGACTCCCTTCGGGCTGCAGAGGAGCATGGAGCTGTGATGAAACTGAGCAGACAGCAGTGAGGTCTTGTTCTCTCTCCACCAGTGCTGCAGTCAGGAGAGGCTCATTTTCTGATGTGTCATTTTACACGAGCACTGCACAACAAAACGCACCCAGATCCTGCCTGCACTGCCACTTAGCAACGGAGGCTTTCAGCTCTTACACGATAATAACCTCAACAAATCATTTTTTAAAAAGTTAAATAAAAGCTTGTCTCGTTAAACAACAGAGGATAATCTTATTTCTAATCTGCAGGCTCAGGCTGAGCAGCAGCGGCGGCGGCGGCATCACTCTGAAGGACACATCGCCGGGGAAATAACAACAATTAGAGCTGCCAATCACCCAAAATGCCAGAAGATGGTTTTGGATGAGTTTCTGCTTCGTTGGGCAGTTATACAGAGAATACAGACAGAAGAGAGGGGTGAGGGAGAAGGGATGAAATCAATTGTACAGTATAATCACACCTCAAACATAAATCTGTGTTTAAGTCAGCTGCGTTTTGGACTTGTTGCAGCCTTGATGTAGAGCTGGGTGAGTTTACCTCAGACCTCCACACATACACTAGGGGTGGGAAAAAGAATGGATTCACCTATGTATCGCTTTTTTTCCGATTTTGAAATAGATTTTTTAATGCCAGAATCGATATATTTGCCTCATTTGAGTCTATGCGGAAGTAGAAGGAAGTTACTGCTTTTATTGTTGCAGTCTGAGTAACGTGACGTCATATCCGTTCCGTATCCTTCAACCAAAACAAACAGCAGCGAGACGAAACAAAAAAGCAGAAAACGGCGGAGGGTCGGCGTGGATACGACCTGCACCCTCACATGTTAAATCCAAAGTGGTAAACACTACACATACAGTAAAGTATGGAAACACTTTGGGTTTCACGCATTGCCAGGAAAAGCAGAGCTAGACATCATGGCTAAAGCTGCATACTAACTCTGTCATGGACAGGAAACGTTATCATATTGAGGTAACGTGCGGTCAAGCCAGCCGTCACTCTCATCTCTTTGGTCAAATCGGCCGACGCTACAACTGTAGAGCACCCATATACTGACATTTATGTTAAATGCATTCAAACGGCCCCAATGGAGCTGGCCATGGATGTATAAAGAGAACGGAGCTGACAGGAGAGCTAGCGACAGACTTGATGAAGTTAGCGGAAGTATACACGTGTGACTACGTCCGGTTTTCAAAATAAGGTGTTAACAAAGGGGACTGTATATACAAAATAGATATATGGAAATAAGATTGATGGATTATATTCACCAGAAGTATAAAGCATTACATGTCCCTTATAAATTAAAAAAGAAAATACCACTAATTTGTGAGGAAATGTCTTTATTCTTTGATTTTTGGGTTGCTGGAAAAAATTAAATAAGTAATTCTGACAATGACTGATATATGTGACTTCAGGACATCTCTGAAAATCAAACATTCTTATTGTATTAATTTAGATATTTTCCAAAGTAAAAGTCCTTAGAATTGTATGATTCAACGTTTTTCCATGGTCTAATGTTTAAAAAGTTAACAAAAATCCAAATCATAATGTTTGCAACTCCTTCTTCTAGAAACTACATTTATTTAATTATAATTTCGTACAACAAATACATTTTTATAACATTTTTTTATCAACATAATGAGGAAATGTTTTAAAGAAAGTATCAGCTAAATTGTAAAATGTTGATACTGGACATATTTGCACAAAGGTTCACTGACAGTGTACTTCATTTGTTTTCCTACAATATGTTATTTTACAATACAACATCCCCTGACAGCATCTACAGAATTATTATAATGGGTAGGTTTAGGCCCTCAAAGCACTTAGTTAGATGGTGGTCTTGGTCTCTGGTGTCAAAGCCCTGGGATTTGTACACCCACCATCCACTTAAACCACCTCCTCATAAATTGCAAGCGGTAGTAAATGTACCACTTCTCTGGAAATAATGCCGCCAGTGAATATAAGCCAGGTAGCAATTACATTTCTTTCGAAACGTTGTAGTGCCCAAACAAATACGTAGGATATAAATGTGATTTCTAGGACACAGGTATGCAATTTGAGGTTACAAGCTTACAGTAAATTCTAACCTTTGTGATGAGCATTTTTCACAATTTTTTTAACAGTGAGTTCAGGAGTTTATATGCAGACTAATATTCCACTATTATTCTGAATATGACGATATTCCAAATTTGATACAGATACTTATGGTGCCTTCAAATGAAACTCGTGAGCTCATATTTACAACATGGGAAGTCATGTACACAATATGCTTGGCTTGTTTCTCGACAAGCTAGTATGACATAGTGGGTACCAATGGATTCTTTAAGTTTTCTAGTCTCATTTGAAGGCAGTATCTTCACTCTAGCTTTACAACTGAGCCCGCTACAACCTCCGAAATATCGATTGTGTTAATGCGTTAAAGAAATTAGTGGTGTCAAAACGAATTTGCTTTAACGCTTTATTATCGTGTTAACTTTGACAGCACTAGTGATAATTTGAATGTCAACATTATGAATGAAGCTACAAAAACTATTCGGCAGCCCTACGAGCCACACAACACTATTTTGAATTTGACAAACGCGGAAATCGGACCGACCGATTATTTTACTTTTCAGACCGCTTCTTCATTTAACTTATTTTCAAGTTATGTCAAATCTAGCTAATATATGGCTATTTAAAACGTATGTCTGGTAGTTGTTATATATGGCCGGGTTTCTGGAATATTAGCAGCCCCATATTGGCTGTCAAAAAGCGTAAACCCTGCTCCCAACACTGGTAGTGCTCCCTGTGACAGGTAAACTGATCTTGATGTGTAAAATCAGCGTAGTGCACCTTTAAGTTATCTTATGTCGCCCTTACCACTGTCCTCTTTGCTCAGCGCTGACTAAAACTCCACGTATCAAGTCATCTCCAGGCTGCTCAATGACGTGCAGCATCACATACTAATACACTCCTCAGAAATATTGAACTCCATCGTTTATTTTCCAAATCAAATTCTGAGCATGCACAAGATCGGCTTCTCATTTTAAAAGATTAGATTTAAGGGTCGGCATCCTGCGCAGGTTTACAGATTCTCATTTTGAACTAAATTGACAACATCAGGCCATTGAGTGCGAGGCAATCACGGCACGCGGGGGAGGATGATGTTATGATCTCGCTAATGTGAATCAAAATGAAATCCAAGAGTCTGTCACATATCAGAGTGCATGCTGCAGTTTATCCATTACGTAGTGTTTCCCTGGTTTACTATAAAGAGATCAGCTCAGGCTCATTAGATTGGCAAATGGCATATGAGGCATTCTGCGCGAGAGCCACGCATCATTAGAAATTCCTAATGCCCTACCTATTTCCTGGTATTGATCTCGAAGAAGCCTTATGTTAAAGCAGCCTGTCATCTTACCGCTTAGAAGGCAAAGATAGAGAGAGCCATTGCTTTTTCTATTGTTTGGAGGAGTTGACTTCAAAAGGGTGGAAAACCTCTGGTGTAGTCTGAGGCTTGGGAAAGCGGAGCGGGGCAGGTGGAGCTGGAAGGAGAGGGGGATGCAGGGATAGAGAGAGAGATGGGAGATAGAGGAGTGGAGAGGGGAAGCCCTTTGATCTCTGGCAGGAGTGAGCGCACAAGAAAAGAGACAGAGAGCAGCAAAGAAGATTGCAAACAAGGCATGCACTCAATTCCCAATAGTAGCACGAACGCGAGCAGAAGAGACAGACGGAGGGAGAAAGAAAAGTCAAGTAGATTGAGCGAGACAGAGATGGAGAGAGAGGATGACAGGGTCAGAGAGAGAGAAGAAGAAAAGAGGAGAAAAGAAAGAGGATGAAAATGAAGTAAAGGGAAACAGATAAGACCAGGATGTTAAAAGGATTTCAGTCCGGGGGCTGTTTGGGGAGTTCTCTCAAGCCCTATGCTAAAGCAATTAGCATTGAACCCCTTCTAGGAAAGTGCAGCCAAACCACAGCAGCCGTCTCTAACATAGTTAGAGTGTAACAACCAAGTCAAGCAAACCCCACGGTCCCCATTAAACCTCAAGTTTTAATTGGCATGTCAGGATGGTGCTGCGTTTCACAACCCATGAGTGTGCGCTCTCAAAAAAAAAAGTCGGCCCAGTGAGTCTGCACATCCCACTTCAAGTAGAAACCCCGAGACAGTAAACAGAGCTGCTGCGCCGGATTGAAAAGGCCTGTGTAGCGTGATAACAAAAGCTCAACATTAAATGTGAAATTGATATTTCAAAACATCTGTTGCTAATATGGCGGCGCTGTGGAAGAAAAGTTGTGCACCCCTTTGTTGTCCAGGAGTTTACTTGAAACCAGTTCCTAAAGTTTACAACCGTCACTTCAAACTGAACTTTTGTTTAAAGTGGAAATGAAGCGTTCAACCAAGTTAAGCTGGTTTATTAAATGGATTTCCACTCTAATGAACTATTGTATAACAAACATGATAAATGTCAGCTTTTAAAAGCTAAAATAAGATCCATTTCATCTTTCGTGGCAAGTGCACCGCCATGTTGCAGCACTCTAGCCTGTGACGTCACGAGGCTGATCACCTGTCTCTCCTCCTGCTGTCTCATTCACACCGTTCAAAGACAGGGTCGCTAAGAAAATAAACGCCGAAAGCACTACTTTGTTCTGAAGCCCACGGTATAGCGTTTGTTTACGTAACTCGCAGGCTTCTACAAGCTAGCTACCGGCTGAACATTAGCATACCAAAACTACCGGCACAGTAAAACTTATCATCAAAGTAAACTAGGGACATTATCGGCCTAATGTTACCTGTGTTCTCCTTCAATTAGCTAAATAAATAAATAACTATCTAACTCGGTTATACTCCATAACAAGCCAATGCGCACACAGACCGACTCGGGTAGCCCCAGTCGTCGCACCGTGGTTCCTGTCAATCCGTTGATCATTGAATAGATATTTCGATCCGGATCGATGTATCATTACACCCCTAACGTTTATCCACTTTCTTGCAGAGAGTTACACGAGAAGATTGATACCACTTTTATGTCTCTACGGTATTATGAAGCCACCGCCAGCAGTTGGTTACGTTAGCTTAGCTTAGCTAAAAGACTGGAAACAGCTGGTCTAGCTCTGTCAAGAGAGCAATCTGTAAAGATTCCAAAGATGGCGTTAGAGGTGGGGTTTTCTAAGCTAAGCTAACTGTGAAGGTGAAGGTGCCAGCTAAGCTGTTGCCTGTATTTTCATATTTACAAACTTGAAGGTGGTACCAAGCTCCTCATCTCACTCTAACAAGAAAGGTAATAAGTGAAGCTCCCAAGATGTCGAGCTATTTCTTTAAAGGTGCAGTGTGTAGGATATGGCGGCATCTAGTGTTGAGGTTGCTGATTGCAACCAACTGGAACATTCTGTCCGTTCTGGGTTACATACTTATTAATATTATATTCCATTTCTGCCAATAGATCCCTCTAAATGTTACACACTCTAATAGAATTATCAGGCCTTATTAAAGGTCTTTGTTGCTGCTTGTTTGAAGGTTTTCTCAAACACTTGAGAAACTTTAGCCAAGAATAAGGAAAAAGAGAGGAGGTAGCTCACCGCAGTCTCAGTTCTATAAAGCAACAATTCAGCGAGGAAAAGCTGATTTAATGGTGTCACACAGTTCCTGCTGACTTTTATAATATATCTGCTTCCAGCATTGTTAGACCAGTTGTCATTTCACTGTTCAGTCATTCACTTTCAGCCGTCACCTGCCTCCCCGTGTTCTCGGCTGACAGCAGTTGAACCTCAACGTCTCCGGGTTTTGACGATTCCTACATTTTCCACATCACCGTAGCACTGAGCTGTTATTCTGCATACATCTGTTAGCTAGAAGCAGTCATGCCAGTCAGTCTCCTCTGACCCCTCTCATCTGTGAGTGCTTCCCAGGACCACTGCTGACTGGCGTTTTCCGCTCTGTGAATAACAGTCATCGCTGACTGCAGTGCGCCAAAATCTCAGGAGGCTGTCACTTTCTGGAACAACATGTCTGCCACCGACATCCACACTACATCTAAAGTCACTTTAACCACATGTCTCTGCCTTTCTAACATTTAGTTGAGCAGCAGCTGAGCGTCTCATCCCTGTCTGCGCACATTATGCTTCTGCTTTATTTTCATGTGACTCACCGTCTGGAGGAGTGAGCTGCTGACGCGAACAGGAATGCATAGCCAAGACAGTGACTGTGTGCATTTGAGGACGTCAATTGTCAGTTTGAAATTGCAATTATGATGTTTTTTCTCTGAGCTAGTTAAAAAAAACGTCTGTTCGAGACAAACTTTGCTCACTGCTTACCTTGGAATATGGCGGCGTTCTGGATGATGAGACGTTTGAGTTGAGCGCTGACAACCTGCAGACCCGACTCCATGTTGCTGCGTGCGGCCACCTGATACCGCTCCTCCATTTTCTTGGAACAGCAGGTCGGGCCTTTGGTTTGGCAAACCTGCAGATCCGCACCTGGCAGGAAATCAGGAGAGACAGGACAGGAGTCTGGATGAGCAGAGTGGAAGGAGCTGCGAAGCCACTTCTGTTTAATTTTCAGAAACCAGAAGCCCCCTTCCCTTCACACAAAAAGATTCAGCAGCATGCTCTGCATGCTAAACACAGGAAACACTATCTACGGCGGATTCTGCAGCCTTAATGAGTGTGTGATCATTATGTAGAGGCTGTGTTATGTAGCGGGCTGAAGTCAAAAATAAATTGCTGCTGAAAACATGAGTCATTTTGATGCACGCTCAAGCAATACGCCATAGCTGTGTTGTTCTCCTCAGAGATCAGTTTGGTCAACAGAAATTTTCCCACCACTCCAGGCTACACTTTTCACGCCGAGGATCAAAAAAAGTGTTTTCTGGGCACAAAGATGAGAGCCAAGAGCAGCTCAGCGTGCAGACAAACAAACCCAGGTTTCAGCAGGCTTTCTTCTATATATATTAGGGTTGTGGAATTAATTGAATTGAGTTTCGGCTTCCAATGATTATGGAAATAAGATAATCAACATAATAAACGATTATTGTGCCGCATTCCGTTTCGCATTCTCGTTTGGTCTTGTGTTATAAATCCAGCGCACCCCTTTCATTTACAGCGGTGTGTTTTCGCCCCGCTCGGTGGGTCAGGGACGGGCGCTCGGTGTGGGAGGATCCCCTCGTGGGAACTCTCCCCATACTTGCCAACTTTGAGACCTCAAAAATAGAGAGGATTTCAAAACCAAAGTGAGGGGTCTGGAGGTCCTCCTTCAGAAAAATTTGAGAGACTTTGTTTCCTGCATTCTGGTGACTTTTAAGAATGAAAATAACAAAATAATAACTACACTGCAATTGCATTTTTTGTACTGTGCCAGAAACAGGATGAAATAAGGAAAAGGAAAAACAAGGCGTGAAAGAATGCCATAAATTGGGAGAAATGCGGGAGAATTGTGACCCTGGGAGGAAACCACAAGAGGGCAATGAAAAACGGGAGTCTCCCGGGAAAATCGGGAGGGTTGGCAAGTATGACTCTCGCCGGGCGTATTTTCTCTGCAGCGATGTGCCACGACCAGCTCTAGGTCAGCTTGGAAAGGCCCGGGGTGAAGGTGGAGCTTTACAGCAGCCCACGCTTAGTGCTTGCTGTAGCCCTAATATATGCCATTAAAAAAACATGAGTAAGATTGAAGGCAATGAAACAACATTTCTGCACCTGGCCGTTGACATTACAGCTTGTTTACACGGATGAGAAATAATTGGATTCCAGGAGCTCCTTTGAAAGGTGCAGATGTAAGCCAGTGAAGGAAAAACTATGGTGACAAGGATGTTTAACTCCGATGTAGCCGTAAACAACCGGATCAAAGAACAAACGCCCTGAAGAAATTAATTAAATTTGAAAAAAAAAAACAGTGAGGAGGGAGATAAAGACTACGCGCTTAGAATTGAGTCTGATCAAGGATAGCGAAGGTGCCTCAGCTGCTGCAACCGGGCTGGTGAATGAACTGCAGTTTTGTGTGACGATCTACTGGAGGACATCTTTTACAAAGAACCAGTCTTTCTTATTTTATTACGAGGACATGCCTCTACTATCACAATGTTATAGCAACGCTGTGAGAAGTATTCTAAAAGATGGAAAAAATAAACTGTAAGTACTGTGGCTTTTAATGAAACTACTGAAATGTATGTTGCAGTTATCACAATTCTGTGTCAAAACACTTCTCCAGGGCATGGAGGCTGCTAAAGAAGGCATGCCCCAGTCCCTCACAGGAGGGGAATTTTTTTTTTATTAAATTAAAAAATACATACACCTATCTCCCGATTCGATATGTATTGCGATTTTTAAGTATTGCGATTCTACAAGTATTGCGTTTCAATATTACGATTTATTGCGCGATTTTTGTTGACTTTTTTAACACTAGACCGTGGGTAAAAGTTGAATCATACACTTCTAGGGACTTCTACTCTGAAAAATATCTAAATTGATACATTCAAATGTTTTATTTTCAGCATGTATAATCAGCGGTTTTTTTTCTTCCAGCAACCCAAAAATCTAAGAATAAAGACATTTCTCTCACAAATTAGTGGTACTTTCTTTTTAATTTATAAGGGACAGGTCATGTTTTATACTTCTGGTGAATAAAATCCAATCAATCTTATTTCCATATATGTATTTTGTATAGACAGTTCCCTTTGTTAACACCTTATTTTGAAAACAGGACGTAGTCACACATGTATATTCCCGCTAACTTCACCAAGTCCACCTCTAGCTCTCCTGTCAGCTCCGTTCTCTTTATACATCCATGGTCAGCTCCATCGGGGCCGTTTGAATGCATTTAACATAAATATCAGTATATGGGTGCTCTACAGTTGTAGCGTTGGCCGATTTGAGCACGGAGATGAAGGTGACTGCTGGCTTGATCGCACGTTACCGCAATACGATAACGTTTCCTGTCCATAACAGAGTTAGCATGCAGCTTTAGTCGTGATGTCTAGCTCTACTTTTCCTGCAATGTGTGAAACCCAAAGTGTTTCCATACTTTACTGGATGTGTAGTGTTTACCACTTTGGATTTAACATGTGAGGGTGCAGGTCGTATCCACGCAGACCCTCTGGCCTCTGCCGTTTTCTACTTTCTTGTTTCGGCTCACTGTGGTTTGTTTTGGTTGACGGATACAGAACGAATATGACGTCAAGTTAGTGTGACTCAGGGTCTGAAATTAGCACCCGCCACCCGCCAAATGCGGGTAAATTGTTGGCAGTGACAGGTAAAATCGTCAGGCCATCCGCCACTGTGGCAGACAGGGAAAACGCTGGGAAAAGAGAATCGGTTCCCGTTAAGAACGGGTTCTTACTTGTCCAATTCCTTGGAATCTCATGCCTCCGTGCCTATCGATTCCTCTTATTGATGCTTTCCCGCAGTTACGCATGCACACTGACGCATATGCACGCTGTATCATGTTTCAGTTTCTTTGGGACCGGAGCCACGGCGAAGAGAAAAAAAAGCGCTCAAAATCATGGCGCTACTAAACCTGAGGGGCGCACCGTATTTTTTTCCCTGATAATGCGACACTGAGAACAACAAATCTGTGTTGAAATCAGCAGGAGGATAGTTAGTAACGTTACCTGTTAGCAGCCGTCGGGCAGCACAGTCCTGATTGGTTAAATAACCATTGCCATTGAGTTATTATTATGAGGCGTTCAAGGTGCGAAGATAAATTACAACGTTATCATGATTTGTTCAAATGTAATCTCGTAAAATTAAGCTTTTCGGCGTAAAACTCGAATAAATCCATTTGTTTGATGGAGATGTTTTCACAGCAATATAAAATAGATATTAGAGAGAGAATTATGACCTGTTTAACTTCCTAACACTAGCTCTAAGCAGCTTGCTTTTTATCAAAGCAAATATTTAAATAATCATAATCATTTGAATTGTGTGTTTTTATGCAAACAACCACTATAGATGACAATAACTAAGTACAGTTCAGTACTGTGTACAGTACCATCCCACCCCTGAAAAATAGGGCTCTCCCGGAAGCCACGGTGTAATTCGAACACTGTAATTTACCATGTGCAGTATATAATGTTTTTTTATGTAAAATATATCGAACATTGAATGACAACAGATGTTAAATGTTATTCCTTCATTTAGCGCAGAGATTTCAAAAGTGGCAGTTAAAATTTCTGAGTGGCAGACAATCAACTTTTTTCACTGCCTGCCACTGAAAAAAGGTAATTTCAGACCCTGCTCTGACTACAACAATAAAAGCGGTAACTTTCTTCTACCTCCACATAGACTCAAATGAAACAAATATATCGATTCTGGTATTAAAAAAAACAATTTCAAGATTGCGATACATAGGTAAATCGATTTTTTTTCCCACCTGTACCTCCCACCCACACACCCCTTTTCTATTTATTTATTACGTTTTTTTTCTCTTTCTCTCTCTCTCTTTCTCTTGCCACCTTACCACAACTAATTCATCCTCTGCACTCACACACACACACATGCACACACACACACACCCACCACACACACAGTGGATACCACATAACAAACAGAAGTACATCTTCTCACCCACACACCCCCCAAATCAAAGGACCAACCCCAGATTATTACTTTGCTGTTACTGTTACCCGTCATGTTACCCAATGTACTGTCTGTTTTGTTGTCTTGTCTTGCCTCACCTGTTATGTCTCTTCGCACTAAATAAATAGAAAAAAAAAAGATTGCAAACACCTCTATTGAAAAAGAAAGGTCCAGTGGAATACACACTTTCTATACACAAGCTATAAATTTCCAGTTTATTCCCAAATCCCACCTCTAAAACGACGCACACACACACATCACACAGACATCACACAGACATAAATAGGGCACAACCATCTGATGTTTAAACACAAAGAGGAGCTCCCTCTCCTTAGTGCTTCCCCTCTCTCTCTCTGTCTCTCTGTCCCCGTGTGGCTGTTGAAAGCTTCAGTGGATGGCTGCCGTCGTAACGTGCCAAGCTGCGTCTAGGAGTTGTCTGCGGGATCTGCTGCCTGAGAGGCGTCAGTGACAAGGGCCTGATTGATGGCGTGGTAAACAAATGTCAGGGGAGCGTGCCAGCCTCGGCTGCCGCTGGTCGGGATGCGGAGGATGAGGAGGCGGGAGATTAATTTGTAGGGAGGGCTCGGATTGTGAACGTATATATATATATATCGGAAAAGTCTTGATAACGAGCGTGTCAAAAGACAGAAGAAAGGCTTTTGTGGAGATGGAGGGTTTATCTTACTGTATGAAAAGTGAATCTCTCTATTGGTTTGAGGATTTGCCTCTGTGAGATCTTCAAACAATGGATCCTCAGAAACAAAGCTCAGACTGTAACAAAGAAAACAGCAGGCATGGCGGGAAGTTAAACTAGCAGGAGATGCAACAGAGTGACAGTCTTGATAATTAATAAGTACTGGGGAGTCGAACAAGTGAACGGCTAAATCCCCGCTCACTCCCGACGCCCACCAGGGTTTAAGGTGTAGAGACTAATGAGTGAAACAGGCAATAAAACTGTCACACGGCACCTTTTGTATGCACACTGACAGGCTTAATATCTTAAATCAATACCGACAAAGGACTCCTGACAGATAAGATCAAGCTAATTTCAGGCTGCAGGGGCAAAATTATTAAGCTGTCAATAGCGCCATAGGTGAGGCGAGCGGGGCCGGTGCAAGAAAAGAGACAGGGATTTAGCAATTATCTCCGGAGAAACAGACATTTTGCAGATGATAAATGCGTTTCATTACAGAAGTTCCACTGCGGTGAGGAATAAGCGAAGGATTCGACAGGAAAATGATTCCCCGTGGAGTTTCGCAAATAATAAAATCACACCGTCTAAATAAAGCCTTCTTTTCTGACTGACAGATCACTTGGGAACACGCTTCCTGCTTTGCTTTAGGCTCAGCTCTCTTTCTCCCCCACCCCCCTCTCTCTCTTTTTTTATATTCCTTGTCATCCCCGCACAGTTTTGTTCTGAGCTTGTTTCACTTCACCTACCTTGAGCTTAATAGCTACCGGGCCCAGCGAGCACCTTCCCATCAGTCCGTTATTGGTTAATTAGTCGATTTTTGTGTCCTGATGGCCACTTCTCTCAAACAAAATGAAGAGAGACAAGGTAGCAAGGCCGGGAGCAATTTAGATGTAAATTTCCCCCACATACAATCTCGGTCCAAGGTGACGCCTTTAAATTATTACCTACTTTCAATCAATACTCTGAAATGGTGGGCCACACAATTCAACATGCAGAGCAGCTGCCGTTTTCATGAGTGTCAAGGTCTTTGAATGGCTTTTTAAAAACACATTGATCGCCCTTCGGTTTGTCACAGCCTTTTTTATCTGCCGATGCTGCCGCTTCTCTTGTAAAATAAAGTTTCTGTTGAAATGCCAAGGGTGAAAACTCCAGCAGGGGCTCAAACAGTCCTGTGTACACACACAGAGAGAGAGAGAGGAGTCCCTGCCTTCACATCTTTAACAAGCTCGGGGACTCCAAGCCAAGGGAACGGGGGCAGACACGAATACACTGTGTGTCTCTTGGTTTCCCAGCACCAATTAGAAAGCTATCACTATGCAAGTTTAATGATGGAGACCATGGGGGAAAAACAAGTTGTATTAAGATATAGAATATGTTAAAAGCCGTTCATTATGAGCATAAATTATACATCAACTACCAGTGTTGAGTCGAAGCATGCGGGACTCCTTGGCTTCCTCTCCGGGGCAAAATAAGCCAGTGTCACTTTGTAGAGACAATAAATGAAATGAAGATAGCGCCATTTACAACCAACCTAAGGAATAATAATATCATTAGCTACTGGGGATTACAATTGTTTTAAGTATTTTTAGTGCTTTGCTGACTGCTCTACTTTAACTCGTTTGATGAAGCAATAATTTGAAAGCTGGAAGCGTGAATGTGAAAGAGCCCGATCTCACACGAAACAATGAGGCAGCAAACACAAGTGCCCTTCATTAGAGACAGACGTTTCAAAGGAGAACGACTGGATAAACAAAACACAAATCGCTGCTTAATTAGACAAAATGACCTCTGGCTTCAGGTCAAACTGATCCACCTATTAGTCGCGTCCCCCGTCTTTTAAACAGCAGGAGCGTTTGTTCTTTGTTGTTCAGTTCTTCGTGATAAACAACAAGCCCAGGTGACCTGACCCTGCGGCTAATTACTGGAAGTCCACATCTCCTGGACCTTTTTTGGCATCATGCTCAGCAATATCAAACCACATGAAACTATAATTGGGAAAAAAAAAAGCACCGTCTTTGCAGGACCACTGTTCAGGATTTTGTGTTGAAATAAGTGGCAGCTGGAGGTAGCCGAGTGGTTACAAGCCACATTATTGCAACGTCCCTGGTTCGATTCCACAGCTGATTAGACTGTTATCAGGTCATTAAATGTGCGTTATCACTGATTATTACACGGCTTTGTTGAATACTCAACTCTGATTTGTCAATCACTGCATTCTACGGTCTGTTATTTCTTTATAGCAGACCATTGCTATGTATAACAGACCGTTGCAATGGATGCAGTTCTGATGTTGGACTCTGGCGGACCATTTTGGTGTCAAATTATTGATTTCTTAAGTAAGTAATTAACGTTTAGTTCATGTTGGCGTATTAGTGCCGTGTTATCAATACATAGTCGGACGACGAACGCTACAATCTGAAAGTGAAAGTGTCTGCTCCGTACGGAGTCTCAGCACAGAGGACGAGAGAGTTGACAGACAAGACGATGGCGGAGGATTTGATGTCAAAGCGAAAAGCAAAAGCACCTATTTGGCAATACTTTGGATTTAAACCCAATGCTATAAGGGAACCATAACGTTAATGAATCATAATGTTAATGAAGCAATCGCCGGGTGGAAACCTGCAGCCCCGCAGTGAAAGCTGGACCGGAGAGGCCAGACACACAGTCACCCGAAGGTAAAGATCAAAGTAAGTGCGCTGCATATATTGACCGTCATCTTTTCTTGTAAAATGTCCGGTGTAATCGGTAACAGCGCTGTTGTCACAAGTTTATTAACCGGTGGTAAGCCCTAGTAAGTAGCCATGTAATAAGTGGTATAATGTGCAGCAAGCCGGTCAATGTTATGTAATAATAATAATAATAATAATTTTATTTGTAGAGCACTTTTCAAGCACAAAGCACAAAGTGCTTTCCAAAGAAGTTCACATCAAAGACAGCAGAATACAATGATCCATAAATAATGAAATAAAAAACAGTAAAATAAAAAATAAAAAACAGTAAAAAATAAAAACAGTAAAAAATAGGTAAATAAAGAAATAAGCATATACATATTCATACAATTACATGTGCACATTCATACACATCAGCACACAAGCATACAAAGGACTAAAAAATTCAGCTGATTGGAAAAGCCATTTTATAAAAGTGAGTTTTAAGGCTGGATTTAAAAGCGGTGACAGAGTCAGCTGATCTGATGCTCAGTGGGAGACTATTCCAGAGTCGGGGTGCCAGTACTGCAAAGGCTCGATCACCCTTTGTTTTTAGCCTGGTCTTTGGAACCGTTAAAAGACCCAGACTGGCAGACCTGAGGGGCCTGTTCGGACAGTACCGTGTGAGGAGCTCAGTTATATACTCCGGTGCCAGGTCATTCAGAGCTTTATAAGTGATTAAAAGCACTTTAAAATCAATTCTAAAAGCTACTGGAAGCCAATGTAGTGAAGCCAGAACTGGTGTAATATGACAGAATCGCTTAGTTTTTGTCAGCAGTCTAGCTGCAGAGTTCAGAACTATTTGGAGCTGCTCTGTTGCTCGATTGTTTAAACAAGTGTACAAGGAATTACAATAATCGAGACGGGATGATATCAGAGCATGTATAATTTTCTCTGTGTTACCAAAAGAGAGAAGTGAACGGATTTTAGAGATGTTTCTCAGTTGATAATAAACCCCTTTCACAACAATGACCGGCTCGCTGCACATTATCCCTTACTTATAAGCCTCATAGATGTGGGTCAGTAGGACCCCGCTACACCCAATAGCATCCAATGGGTTTTGTCATCTATTCACATGGTCGATCACCGAAAGCAACCTCTAGCGACCTTAGGTAATTATGACAGGAGCGAAAGCGGAAGTGAGTCGCTGTTGTATAGACACGTGAAAGGGGTTATGGCTAGAAAGGATCCGTCTCGTGTAAAACTATCGCGAGAGTTTGTTTGTGTTCGTGAGAGTTAGTGTTCGTGTATTTACGTTCTGCAGGCATCCTGTATCTCTACACTTGTAGGAATGTTGTATTTGCAGTTCTGTGTGCCATTTTTACATGCTAATTTGAATGCAGTGTGTCATTTGTTTTAGATTAAGGTTTTAGTAATGTAATGAAGTCATGAATCAAGTTCAAGGTTATGTTTTATTATCTTCATTTTCATTTCATTTTGTGTTGATTTTGGTGGCCCCTACGGACAAAAGCGGTAGTGTTTCTGTGCACCAGAGTCCCTTTAGAAAACTCAAATGTTTTACTGCAGCAGGGTCTGACAGTCTGGGGCTGGGTCTGGTTCTCCCGTGCCTCCCTTCCCTCCAGTGGGCCCAGCTATACGGTTTGGGCCTCCAGCAGCATGGTGTCAGTGTTGCCTCCCACTGCTCTCTCTCTGAAATGATCTGTGATTGACCAAAGTCTCCCGTCACGGACTAGATTTTTTAAAGCCTGAAAACAGAGCCATGAGGAGGTGCAGAAGTCTAGTTTTCTCTCAGAACACTTGAATTACAATATGCTGAAAGGTTATTTTGAATTTTTGCCCAATGATGCCAAAAATATTCTGCCTACTGCAGGTTTAACGTCCTGATAACAGTTGAATCGGGACCTTTGTTGCATGTCGTAGCCTTCTCTCTCCCCCATTTCCAATCTCTACCTCTACACTGTCAAATAAAGGCAAAAAATGCCCAACAAAAAAATCTTTAAAAAATAAATAATAAGTGGCAGGTGTCAGCTCAGCCTCCAGCAAACTGGTACTATTCTTCCATTTAGGGAGAATCTGATGCTCCTCTCATGAATCAGGTCAGCTGCTGCTGTCAGAGATCCACCACATCCTCCGCTCAACACCGCCGCTGACACTGATGGAGCTGCTTTCACACTCATGTCCCGGGGTAAGTGCTCGGCGCTGCTCGAGCGCCTCTCGAACATACATGACTACGCGATGGAGTGAACTGACACCCAGCCTCCATTTCACCTTCAGACACTACAACCACCCACAGCAACAGCCACAACAAAGACATGAGTGGTGCTCCTGCAGCACAGTTTGTTTTTTTCACATCTCCACTTGTGATGTTGTTTCTCTGCGCTCTCTTCTTTTGAATCATGTTGGCGAAAAGAAAAAGTTAAGCTTTTGTATTTTGGTGTTTTGCCCCCTGGCGCCATGCAGCATTATTAGAATTCTGCTCTGCCTTCCTGCGGACATCTCTCTGAATCAGCCACCTCCCCCACATGATACACACCATATCAATACAGGCTACTTCACAGCTCCCCACCATCTCACACACACACACACACACACACACACACACACACACACACACACACACACACACACACACACACACACACACACACACACAGAAAGTGATACTTCCCTCAGTCAAATCACAGCCATCCTCAACATTTAAGTTCATCAATCTTTCATTAGCTCTATGCCTCAATGAAGAACTTGTGTTGCATTAGGCTGCACAGCAAGCCCCCTTGTTTCGCATGTACTCGCCAAATCTTTAGCAAGCCCAAAGTTCAGCAGATGCAACCGTGACTGAAATCCTTCCAACTTATTCTGTATAAATTAATGACAAGGATGTATTATGGATGACCCAAAAAAATTGCACCAAAAATGTACTAAATATATGAGAAGTGACTGCATATTTCATGCTTTTATCAAATGTAAAACAAAAGCTCATTAAGGCGAAAGTGGAAGAGCTGGGATTTATGGAAATCCGACCTAAAGTACAAGCCTGGCGCCATAATAACGCTGTCTCATTCCGGATATTACTTTTTAAATTTTCATGCATTGCTTAAATATTGTCTAGAATGATGAAAGACATTTCAATGTCATCACAGGATAAAAAGGACATAAATACTGGGAACATGCCTGGGAAGTTTAATACTGTATGTGTCACATCTTTTTTAAAACAAAGCACATTTTTCCAGTGAAAAAAACTAGAACATAATTTATTTAAGAATAGGACGTGACTTTACACGTCTTTTGAGAATAATGAAACATTTTGCAACAGTTACTTGTATATGTGGATCTACACACAGAAATCCTCCACAAAAACTGAATATATTAATGTTTGTAAGAGTGGGTGAAAACAGAGAATGTGATCATTGTTGATGATGTAATGTTTGGTAATGCAACTATTTCTGAACGCACACTGAAAAACAATAAATCAATATAACATTATTCCAGTGGTTTCCAACCTAGGGTTCGGGACCCCCACACACAGTCGCAAGAGAAATCTGAAGGGTCCCAAGATGATTAATAACCTTTGATTATTTTCTTGTGAATTACTGGATAACTTTACCCGTGAAAATTATCCATTTAATCCCACAAAAAAACACTATTTGGTTAAACAGGTCTCAACCGGTGGAAATATGCAACCACTGAAAATGGGTTGCAAGTTGTCATCAAGCCACCAAGGTTGGCAATCACTATTATTCCAAATTATTCCATCAACCACATTTTACAAGGTTAACATCACCTCTCTCTGGATTCTCCTTATTGTTACAAAAATATTGGTGCCCAAGTGAAGAGACTTCACTAATTTACTGTATGAAAGACTTCCTGTGGCTCAGCCAAGGCCATGCTATGTCCTCACTGCTGCAGACCTTGATAAATGTGTGGTTTGGATATAGTTTTTTTTAAGAAAAGTCTCTAAAGCAGAAATTAACTTTTTTCCTCAATGTCCCGCAACTGCCCCTAAATATAATTTCCACTGACCCAGACTTAACAACCAGTGTCCCAAACATAATAAATATTGTTTTATTATAAACTATTTATTAGAACTATGTGAGTTAACTCGCATCACTTCATTGACTTACTCTGGTCCGCCATCGTAGTTTTGCTAGTTGTTCCCAGCACTTATATCTGAATAATAAATGTAAACCACCCGAGATGTTTGGCCACAATCAGTTTTCATTATTCGTTTAGTCATCGGTTGAGTTACTGTTTCTTGTTTATTCCTAACTGATCAATAAATGCACCACTGCAAGATGCAGTGCAAAAATGCAAACCTGTTTCTGATATACACTGGTACAGACGGGTTTCTTGTATACAAAAATTACTGGGTGCGTGCGCATTCAGGGGGCAAAACCACCGTCACCACCATTGTAATCAACGTAGATTTCACATTGTTTGTACATTCTTGTTGACTATACTAGAACACTGCAGAGTCCGACCACCAGATACCATTATCATATGACGTATTAGTATGAGATTTGTTTATTATTATCACCTGTTATGAAATGGGTAACGTTAGATCAGACATAAGTGTGATTTGACTTTGGGGACCAGGGTCTGCTTGGTTTACACTCCGGTTGGAGTTCAAGTTCCGTGAGTTCCTCTTGATGGCCGCTGACACTTTTTCCTCAGCGATTCCTCAACAGGTATAATGTTAATATAAAACTGGAGACTTGGATTTTGGTCTTGTAATTAGTACAACCAGTCACACAGCAGCTCTTTGTATGTCGGGCAGGTGAACATTAACATTAGACTCCTGACGGCTCTCTATGAAATAAGAGTGTTGCTGTTTGCTAGCTAACGTTAGCGGTTAGCCCTCAGTCGGAAACGTAACGCCAAAACTCAATACAATATTGCTGATACTGTCTGATTCAAATTCAAACGAACGTTAGCTAACGTTAGCTTCCACGGCTGCTTGTCGTTGTGACTGCGGGGGAGGAGGAGCGGCTGCCCGGTAGACTACCAGATGTCTTCCCAAGGGAAGACATCTGGTACATCTGGTACATCTCTTACAATCTTTCACACAGCTCCTCTGTTTCCTCGTCTCACTAGCCATGGCTTCACTCTATGGGTTTTTCCCGCTCGTCTACCTGTCTGAGCGCTGACCATTGATGTATAAAGAGAGCTGGATACAGCGTTGGAGGCGGCGCCTGTCCATTCCTATGAGAGTTGCTCAGTGGCACATGAAGCCAAAATGGCTTGACTGCCGAGTGATACAGTTCCCGGATCATCCAGCGATCTTCCGCATCCATTGGGCCTATAGAGCATGCGCAGTAGCGTTTCCTTTAACCCCGCCTCCCAGCCTTAGTTCCAGCCTCACATGAACGGAGGAAAAATTGAAAAAATTTGAGTTTCAGCGACTTTTTTCCTGCATTCTGGGGACTTTTAAAGAATGCAAATGACAAAATAATAACTACACCGCAACAACATTTTTGTTAAATATGCCTACTTTTAATTTTACTTTTAATTCTCGGGAAAGAAAACTGAATAATTCACCACTCTGGCGTGAAAGGGAAACAAAAGGTGTGAACAAATTGACATAAATCGTGACAAATACGGGAGAATTGTGACCCCGGGAGGAAGCCGAGAGAGGGCAATGAAAAACGTGAGTCTCCCGGGAAAATTGGGAGGGTTGGCAAGTATGGTTACAGACGTTTCTTTACCAATATAAGTCTATGGGAAAAAGTCTTTTTGGGCCCAATGGCATCTCGTGACGGACAAGGAAGTTGTAGTACCACTGTTTGGCCACTACGAAAATTTGCTTCACAGCCTGGCGCTCGTCCTGAAGGCTTAGGGCTGCCCACAAATTGGTAACAACCATGACGCATAAACGTCATGAAACGTCATACATTTAATTTGTAATTATACGTTCCTCTACTGTCCTAGACTTGTCCCAGACACCAGCTACTGAAATCACATCTCATTATATTTTCACTAGCCTTAGCTCCCAAAGTGAAGTCCTGAGATCACTCTGGGACTGTGAGGGTTTAGGAGCTCTGTAGAATATCAGGAATTGTTTTATGTCTGCATTATGTCATTCCAAGTGCTACCAGTTAGCACATGTTGGGGAATGTAAGGGAAAGGCATTTTCCTCCAGTCTCCCTGTTCCTGACACTTGTACAGTTATGTCCTTCTATATCAATCATGCTGTACCTAGGCTAACTACAGAACTTTGTAATGTCGGTCTAATATGGCATCTGATAATAGCCCCTGTGTTTTGTTGACATTGGCTTTACTTCCTCGTTGTTGCTCTGCTGTTTGTGTAACAACACTCTAAATTTTTTGCAAAATCAACCATTTTTTTCCATTTCTTCTGACATGATCAAAACCCAGTATGTAGAAATGTACCGCAGCAGTAACCCCTCTCTTTGTCACAAACTCATTTGATGAATATGGCAAAATACAGAAATGATAATAAAACATTTTTATTACGCCAAATAAGGAAATGTTTAATGTTTTATATTTTATATAGGCTGTGCATGAACAAATCATTTTGTTTGCCAAAAAAAGTCATATTTAGGGTCAATTAGAACCCAAAGGGTTTTCATCAGTTGTTTGGTCTATAAAATGTCAGAAAATTGTGAAAAATGTCGATCAGTGTTTCCCAAAGAACAAGACGACATCCTCAAATGTCTTGTTTAGTCCACAACACAAAGATATTCAGTTTACTGTCACAGAGGAGTAAAGAAACCAGAAAATATTCACATTTAAGAAGCTGGAATCAGAGAATTTTGACTTTTAAAAAAATAAATAAATAAATACTCAAACTGATTAAAAGCTTATCAAATAGAAGGCGATTAATTTAATAGTTGACAACTAATCGATTAATTGTTGCAGCTCTGATGAAAAATCTTTGTATTTCACCAGGTTTAACATCTCGGGGGGGCTGTGAGATCCTAAACAGAAGTAATGCATCATTTTCTTTAACAGACTTAACATGTCATCATTTCAAAATCGTGTTTATAAGCCATTCATAAAATTTGGAATTTGTATCAAGATGGTAAAACAAAGATTATGTATGTTTTTTGAGCTGTCCCCACCCTCCAGGACCTGAAGCAGAACATTATAGCCAATCCGTGTTCTACATTAGTCTGGAAATGTAGCATTTACTGTACATGTAATTTGGTGCTTTACCATCAGTCCCTTGATAAAGCGCTGTACTACCAGCTCACTTAATAAAACCAGCAATTAATCTGCAACGGAGCACCCGTGGGCATCATGGGAACGTGTAAACCAAACTACCTCTTAACTGGCCAGGATGAATTCTCTGGCTGACTGGTGGATTGATTTCCAGTCTAAGTAATGGTTTGGAGCTGCCTGGTGTGCAGGGCGTCCAGCTCCGGCTGAGTCCTCGGTGGAGGAGGTGCACAGCTGGGCTGCTCTGCCTCAGATTTGGAGGAGGGTGGGGGGGGGTTAAATATTTCTCTTGGCCTGCTATGATGATTCAGGCAGATAAAATGCTTGATGGCCTCGGTGGAGGGTGTGATTAAAGATTTATGCACGGAGAGAGATGTAGGGCTCAGTGGTCGGGGATGCATGCACCCATAGATAGGAGATTAATACAGGATATGTCTTTCCTGCTGTTTGATATGAATCATTTTGTGATTCATTACACTCTTCCACGTACACGGAACATTTAGCATTATTTGGTAAACCAGTTTGAGTCTGGTGGGAGTGAGGTGTGTGAGGATTGCATGCTGAGAATGGATGGAAAACTGTTTACCTGGAGCACTTCCCCGTGCTGACATGACACTTATAGTACCCAATTAACATTTGCAGCTGGCTGTGATTCAGCCACATGAGAGGGATCTGCATTTACATACTGAATCAGAATGCACGCAACAGGCTCCAGCCAGCAGTGCACAAACATGCTGTGATTCTGCAAAATAGGATTGTTCCTCTATCCCACAAAACAGCTGAAATCCTCACATCTCAAAAGTCCATGCAGTCACTTTTCTCTAGACGCGTTCCTCCCTAATCCGAGGCAGAATCACTGACATTTAATTATCCCCGTGGATAATTGCACCTTTTACAGATTTGTTTCCAGGGTGCTCACAATTCATATCACACCACTAATCTATATTCTGTGACAATGTGGCCGAGGAAAAGCTGCCAAGAGACCAGCTTGAACATGACTATTAATCAACACTCATAAAGGAAGAGTGCTGATATTTTTCTTTGTGTACAAAACCCAGGGCCGGCTTAAGGCATAGGCCATATAGGCAGTCGCCTATATATACATATATATATATGTATATATATATATTTTTTTTTTTTTTTTTTTTTTCTTTAAATGCCGGTGGGCGCCCTTCCTCATTTTCTGCATCAAGGTAACAAATGAACAAATAAATACATAAAGAAAGATATACACTTTTCACCCCTGTAACTCTCATAGTGAAACTGACTAAACACTTTTAAGCCAACAATATCAGGAAACAATTGTTTATTTATATCATAATTAGGGCTGTCAATTGATTAAAATCCCAAAAACCCGGGGCCAGTTTAAGGCATAGGCAATATAGGCGGTCGCCTAGGGCGCCACCTTCTGGGGTGCACTGGTCGCCCTCTAAAAAAAAGGGCGACCAGTATATATATATATTTTTTATTTCTTTTTTTTTTTAAATGCCGGTGGGCGCCCTTCCTCATTTTCTGCATCAAGGTAACAGATGAACAAATAAAGATAGAAAGAAAGAAATACACTTTCCATCCCAGTAACTCTCTTTCTCACTTTTTCATCGGCCCGGTCGCACTTATTTGTTAATAAAAGTGTAAATTGTAGTGAAACTGACTAAACACTTGTAATAAATACAGTTATTTATGAAAATAAAAATCTTAATTTTTGTCTTAAAACCATTAGTTTAGTGTTGCGGTTTACGGGGCTATGGTTAGGGTTCTGGGGGGTTGAACCCATAGGCGCAGTTTGAACTTTAAGGTTGGGGGTTCACACAAAAAATCTAGAAGGAGAGGAGAGGTCTAATGTATTAGGATGTGTGTAGCCTACATATTATACCCTCCAAACAGAATGCTACGCGAGCAAGCGTCAGTGACAAAATCAGTTTGATTGTCAGACGGTCTGTTTCTATTTATTCCTTATTCTAACGGATGAGAAACGGCTGATTGGTGAAGTTGAAATGAGGAGTAATCTGATACGAGACTACAAACAACTAAATAAGGTGACAGCTGGCTGGAGGGAGATCACCAGGAGCCTGAAAGTTTACATGGTTACTGTTGGCTGCATTGTACGGCATTTTTAGTAAATATCGCAGTATAAAACCTGTGTTTTCTGTTTAAAAAACACAAACGTCAGAAGAGAGCAAGTACTACTCACCCATCTTTTAAGTAGTTACGTCTCTAGTCTGATCTTGACCGCACATCTGATAGTGGTTTGTGTACATGGCGTGACAGAATATTTAACGGTGTGTGGACAGAGTGTCCGATGTTATTTGGCTATAAGTAAATAAAAATACTACAAATCTATCTTCTTATCTTGTTGGTTTCTTTTTCTTTCAACATGAACAAGAATGAACATGACACAACAAGGTCAATATTATTCATCATTACAATAAATTATTAGTTCTACGTCATTGGAAAAAAAACATAGATGCATTTCTAGGGGGTTCAGTGAGCACCCTGAACCAACGCAAACTGCGGCTGTGGTTGAACCCTAAGGGGCTCCATATCCAAATTTCACCTCGGGCACCAAAAGGGCCAGAGCCGGCCCTGACAAAACCCCTCAAACTCAACCCACATAAGGAATACCTGCTGCTAAAATCTGCTTCCAATCTCCAGAAGCACTGACCATGTCAAAGTTGGGTTACTTGGCTTGAATCAATACTGGAGCCGATCGATTCTGTAAGCTTGTTATTTAACAGTTAACTGGTGGCTTATATAACTCAACCTGCATTTTTAACAAGATACTTAACTGGCCAATAGATTTTTTTTTTGTTCAGGGCAGGTTGGTAAATGTGCAGCCAGAGAGATGGAGAGTGTGTGTGTGGGTTGGCTCTCACTGCTGAGAGTAAAAAAGGCTGGATGACGTTAGAGAACTGTTATAATGGTGATGTCCTCTGAAACTGAACAGTGGAATTGAATTTGAGTGTTTACAGTCAGAGCTGGAATTGTAGAAATCTATTATAAACAAATGTCTGCGTAAAACCAATGGAGCTAAACAGTACATGCACAAGCTTGAAGCTGATGACAGTTACCTGACACCGGGGTTTCGGGGACCCACTTGGAGCCCGGATGCAGAGACTGAAACACCGTGCGCACCTCCTGGCAGGTCGGCACCTGTCCGCCGGGCAGCGAGAACAGCTGGAGGAAGGCGCACAGAAAGAGCGCACCGTGGACTGACGGACCAAGCATGGCAGGCGAGCAGCACTTAGAGCCAAAACCGGGCAGAATAGAGCCGACAATCAAGCGGAGATCAACTTCAACACATTAAAAGTTACAGGAGCATCCCATGTTTGCGCTGCTGCTGGTGATGGTGATGATGAGGTGAAGCTGCAGCTTCGGGCTCCGCATCCTCTCGCTTCTTCTCGGTCCGTCCGCCTGGAGAGCTGCTCGGGTTGAGCCCCTTGGCGAAGCTACTGCGATGCTGAGAACTTCTGAGTCCCTCTTCACTTGCGGCTCTGACTCTCAGCTCGCTGGTTGCACACACAGCTGAACGTGCATGTGCGCGCTCCCCTCCAAAAAAAAAAGCGCGCGCCGCAGCGTGAACCTGCGCGTATAGAGATCTCCCCTCTCCTCTCTGGTGTGATAGTAGAGATGTGAGCTGATCTCTGCAGGAGTGGAGATAGTAGGAGGGGAGGAATGCGGTGCACGAGCTGTTGTCGTGTTAGATGAATGTGTTATGGGATGCAATTAGAGCACAGTACCTGAAGCCAGGGGATGCACATATATTACAATTAAAATGACACGGATAAGATCTGAAAATGAGCTTTTTATTATTCAACCAGGTGGAGAAAGTGTACAGAAAACAAGTGGAACAAAAAGTGAACATTAACAGCCTCATATTATCTTTAATAAATACATAAATCTAATTCAATAACATTACCTAAAGACTTTTTATTTATACTCTCTGATTAGTCCATCTTCTCATCTTGAGTGGACAGCTCCTCTACTTCCACTCAGCTCCAAAGAGCCAATAAAAGTTTAAATGGTGCCACCTAGTGGTCAGTCTGAGACACCAGAGAGGCAACATTTGTAACTTTTTCTTTTTTGTAATAGATAGATAGATAGATAGATATAGACAGGTAGATATAAAGTATTATAGATTAAAAAAAATATTATTATTTAAAAAAATAATAAGTATTTTATTGATTTTTTGATTATTGATTTTTTTGTTTTACATGAACACTGTCACATTTTGGTCAACAAATCAAATGACTTCTATATGTAAAATAATAATAATAATAATAATGATATAAAATATCTACAAAATCATAATAAATACAAAAAGAAAAGAATCCAATAGATATTCTTAAAAAAGTTATTTTTATAAAACGGTCACTACATCCTGACATTAGTGCATGAGACAGGTAATCTGAAAAAAATCATGTGCCTCTGTGTCCTCCGGTGCTCCTAATGGCATCTGCCGACTCCGATCAAATGGTCATACTAGGCAGCGCTGATCAAATATGAATAAATATTCTGTTACTGTAATGCCTATTTCTCACAACAAATGTTTTCAGAACTATCTTGTAGTGTACTGTTTAGCTGTAAAATGAGAAAGTTTGTGACCTGGCAGCCATGTTGAGATCTCTTGAGGAAATATCAAGCACTGCTCACCAGCTGGAGCACAGCCAATAGGAACACTCTCTCTGAAATGACCTGTGATTGGCCAAAGTCTCCCTTCACGGGCTAGATTTTTTAAACCCTGAAAACAAAGCCATGAGGAGGTGCAGAAGTCTAGTTATCTCTCAGAGCACTTGAATTACAATATGCTGAAAGGTTATTATGGAATTTTTGCCTATTGACGCCCAAAAAATGTTGCCTACTGAAGCTTTAACAATGTATTCCAAGTAGTCTCCCAACTTCGCAACATATTTCTCAGTCCTGTGCTTCAAGTTGAAAGAAATTTGTTTGTATGATGCCACTTTTGCCAACTCTGTGAACCACTCCTGAAAAGAGGGTTCACCTGGAGTCCTCCAGTTTCTAAAAAAAATTTGCTTTTCCTACTATTATAGTGGTCTGAATAAAGTCTGTGGCTCCACAGTGAGATGTCATTTGTGGATCAGTGAGAACATTTAGCCTCGGGCAGAGCTCAAAGTTGGTAATGTTTTTTATACGTTCATGAACTTTTAACAAGTAGTTCTGAATCATGGGTCACATCTATAGTAACAACTTGTACACAAATTAGTAGATAAACGTGTAGCTGTTCACATCTGGCGGATTGCAGATGGATACTGTGCAATTTCTTTTATTATGTCTAGTATTGAAATTGTGAAGTCATCCACCTGAAAACAGCGAGACAAGCAGCGGTGTCAAAGACCCTTAATGTTAAGATGCCTGTAGAGTCTAACATGACTGCAACAAGAGAGGCAAAAAAATAATAATAATAATAACAGTTGCTCTCTTGTGCCTGCGGTGAATACGATTTTTTAGTCTTTCAAGTGTTCATCAAAGCTTGGAACAACAGAAAACCCCCAAAAAACAAAAAAAACGTATCTCTTCCTTTGGCTGCGCGTCTGAGAAACAGAGAGCTTTGCATGGATTTGCACAGCAGAGACTGGCAGAAGAGCTGACAGCAAACCAACAAAACTCGCTGTAAACCCACATGAGTTCCACCTTCAAGTGTAAACAGGCTGCCTGGCGCATGAGGGAAGGTGACCGGCAATACCTGAAGTGCACAAACTGCAGTAGATCAGTGTGTACTACCTGCACTGTGAGCACTTTGGAACTGCAAAGTCGACAACATGTTCAGCACAAGAGTCAGAAAGTCAATGAAGATGTCTGAGGGAGCGAGCCGTACACAAACACACTGATAAATGGGATATTTCACACACTTTATTTTCTTATTCTTTAAGATTTTAAAAACAAATCTGCTCTTTCTGTCAGTCTATTATCAGTGAAGGTTTCTATGGGTTAAAACTGCAAACATGTTGGCTCTAGCTGTTAGGAACAAGTCGACCTTACAGATCTAAAAGGGAAGACAGGAGGCATTTCATCCAAGAAATACAGTTGTTTTCAGGGCAAATGTCGTGAAAAATATTGGAGATCCTGAAAAAGAACAAGCCCTCCAGCCAGAAGGAGCAACTAGGGCAGTAGATACTGAACTACTTCACTAACTACACTAGATGCACCTTAGCTGGAGGACCATACAGAGGCAGGGGGAGTCAGAGGACTGATGCACTGGATGAATTCCAACTCCTCCAGGCAATACGCTTCCAGTCTGGACCATCTGAAACAGAACAAAATCAAATGATAGTGATGTAGACAGATATTTAAACCGATCCTAGAACTCATTATTGGAGAATGAATACATGCCATGTGAAGGGGTTTGCCTTTTTTAAAACCTGTACAAGCAGGGATGTATTAGAAACCTTGAAAATTCTTCCAAAAAAAAACTTTCGAAAAGCAGAATAATTATATAATAACTTGCAGTGATCAGAGACCACATCATTACATCATTGCAAACAAAGACATCAAAATCTTTTGACTTCAAGGTTATTATAAATTAAACGACACATCACCCTCTAAATTGAATTTGAAAGGGCACACGTTTTGGGTAGTCTAATTTAGCTGTTTAATTTGTTTAATGGTCTTAATCTGTTAAATAACCAGTAGGCCTAAGTACAAGTACCTGAAATTTGTACTTAAACCTGCAGTAGGCAGAATGTTTTTGGCATCATTGGGCAAAAATACCAGAATAACCTTTCAACATATTGTAATTCAAGTGTACTGAGAGAAAACTAGACTTCTGCACCTCCTCATGGCTCTGTTTTCAGGCTTTAAAAAATCTAGCCTGTGACGGGAGACAGGTCATTTCAGAGAGAGAGCGTTCCTATTGGCTGTTTATTTAACAGAGGCAGCTGTCAATCACTCGCGAATGAGAAAGTTTGCTCTGGCTGGTGGGCGGTGCTTGGTATTTCCACAACTGATCTCAACATGGCTGCCGGGTCACAATCTTTCTCATTTTAATAGCTAACCAGTACACTACAAGATGTATCTGAGAACATTTGAGGAGAGAAATAGGCATTATAGTAACAGAATATTAATTCATATTTGATCAGTGGTGCCTAGTTTGACCGTTTGATTGGAGTCAGGATATAGTGACCGTTTTATAAAAATAACTTTTTTTAAATCATGTTTGCTCCAATTTTACCTACTGCTGCTTTACGGCCTTGAGTAAGTAAATGTAGCCTTTCAACCACTGAAAGCATAGCCTATGTTATTTGTGTCCAAAGACTATATTTAGGATGACAAAGAAAAATGCCACATTTGTTCTGATTATTCAAAAGTCTTGAAATTTGGTACAGACTTTGAGCAAGTACCTAATTTTTTAATTTTTAGATCACATGAAAAAATCGCACTTTTATCGATAGTCATATTCAGGATTTTTGAAAAATTAGGAAAAATGCTAACATTGTGTTTATTAAATATTTTCCATATGATTTTTTTGTGTGCATATATTTGATATTCAACCTTGAACAACTAGTTGATTGTGCTCCTTGCAGTTTCTGAGATACAGCCATTTAAAAAAACAAAAATCATACTATATCTAGTATTTGGGCACATGACTACACTTTTTTTTCCCCCTAAAAATAATACATTCAAGTTATAATCCTTGATATTTTCATGAAATCATCCCCATTTTTGATTCTGCATATTTTCTGCAATAGTCATTCAATGTATTAAAATTCAACCATTACCTCTGTATAGAGCAGTTCTTATTGGTGGTGGCGGAGTCCGCCATTCTCGTGCTGGATTCAGATTACGTACATAAGCATGAGGGGTTCACAGGAAATGTAATATTTTAATATTTATCATTGTTTTGTGTTGTTAATTGATTTCCAAATAATACATATATAAACACATTTGCATAAAGCAGCATATTTGTCCACTCCCATGTTGATAATAGTATTAAATACTTGACAAATCTCCCTTTAAGGTACATTTTGAACATATAAAGAATGTGCAATTAATTTGCAATTAAATCGCGATTAACTATGGACAATCATGCGATTAATCGCGATGAAATATTTTAATCGATTGCCAGCCCTACCTAAAATATAATGAAATATAGAAAAAAACAGTAGTCTCATCATGTGCCCAAATACTAGATATAGTATGGTAAAAAAAAAACAACTCACTTTTCAACCAAACGGTTTGACTGGTTTTGAAAATGTCTTCACATTTGTGCTTAGGCAAGCCCAGAGAACACTTCCAAAGGAAATTAATCATTTCAGCTGTGGGCACAAATAAATAAATAAATAAAATATTGAAACATTGTTGGAAAATATAATTCCCTTAAAACTCATCAATCAATTCTAATTATATTATATTGTATTACAGGTTTCACTGGCTGTTTGGGATGAAACCACTGACTTCCTGCAAAGCACACACGTGGGGGGAGTTTAAACTTCAAAAATAGGAGCACAGAAAGTTACAATACACATTTTATTCTCTGAGCTATTACTATCTTAAAGTGTAGACTATATATGACTGAGCTATAATGAGTGTATAGATGTGGAGGAGCGCTCTGTGTGCAGCTTTCACAAAGTGGCGCCAACAGCGTTTTGTGATGCCATAATGATGATGATGATGATGATGATGATGATGATGAGCGTGTCAGCTCAATTAAAGAATGATCTCAATCACATCCGCGTTTATTCAGTTACGTAACTAATACAAAACAGCAGCTGGTAAGCAGCGGGTGGACGGATTTGTAACTTTTTGCGGATTATTAAAATAGATCCTGGATGAGCGCAATGTGCCTGCACACCTAAACAAAGAGTTGCGCAAATCAACTTTTAGTAAACAAAAGTTACTGTGAGTCCTGAAGAAGAAAATACACATTAAATTTGAGCATTTAAATTATCTTAAAACATGCATTATTTACATTAAGTTTGGTGCGCACGTCGTGTTAAACATGCTCCTATGTTTCTATAAGGAAACTGCAGTCCAATTATGAGAAAATCAAAACACTTTTCAGATCATTCAAACTTTTTTTTAAAACGAAAACACACTCCTGACGCACCACAATGACCACGTGCGTAAATCTGTGTCGGAATAAAGAGGAAACGGCTGCAGACATCCTACCTTTCCTTTCCTTTGCTTTGCGTTGAGGTTTATATTCTACTGAGTGAATATTGCTCCCCATCCTGCAGAAAACTCCCAATATTGTTCCGCACCTTACGCACGCAGATGTTGCACCCTTCGCAGCCCTCTTTGCGCAAACAAAAAGTTCTGTCATGCGTGAAATTGTGAGAGCATCTTTTTTGTTGTTTTTCTCTTTGTGGGGGTGGGGAGAGGAGAGGAGAGGAGAGGAGCGCAGGCGGGCGGCGCACTCTTTGCGGATGTCGTCCTTAAATCCGCTCACAAACATGGGATTCTTCGGGCTTTTTACGCATCAAATGGAGACTTTTCCTCCGGTCTTCTGGTGCGCCAAACTTTTCCCGCGAACTCACAGTATTGCGCACTAGCCTGCGGAGAGTTTTATGAACCCATCTCGCTCATCCATTGCGCGCTTTGCTGGTCAAAGGAACCCAGGAGGCTTGTGACCTATAACCCCTGTAAACCCTGCCCCCACACAGGCTCTTCTTCTGCTCTGTCTGCAGGAGCAACGTCCCCCCCCCCCACCATCCCGCCTCAAGTGCACACAAATAATCACTCAATTTCAATGTTTTTGCACAAGTTTACTGAGATGCTAAAGAACAACGTTGAAAGATGCCTTTCTAAAGCATGGTGGGCTCTTCCTCCACTGTGGGAACCAACGGGCTGAAGCAGCTTTGCCTCACTTGCCTTCTTCCCCGGGTGAACTTTAACCTACTTCCCCATACTGCATTCTCTCTCAGCCTCTATAGGCTGCAGTTTGAGGGAAAGAAAAATAAATTGCAGCTGCCCCATTTTGACTTTATTCTTTCACCCAGCGTGTCTGATCTCGTGAAGCCTGCCAGTGATAGAGGAGGAAGGTTAATTATGGTCACATTTGGAACAGAAAACTAGGGGTTAGTTCATTAAAGATAATGTTGCATTTATGTTAATTTTTTTTTAAAAGCTGGTTCCGCTGGAGGAATAATATTTTTTGGTTAGAGTAAGTTTGCAGTACTTATATTGACCCCCACACAGACAATAGCCTGGCAGCCTATTGAGCCTCATGTTGGATACCTCCTGGTAGGATGGAATGTGTCCCAGTGTTTTGAACTGGGCTTACTACTGGGAGGAGGGGTTATTTATAGCTATATTCATTTGCATCACTGGATAAATATGTTTGACAAGATGCAAGCGGTGGCTGACTGTCCAGAATAAATATTCTGGAGATAAATCTGCATTTCAGTGTATACAAATTAGGGCTATCAATCAATTAAAATATTTAAATTGTGATTTGTTTTGAAACATTTTTTATCTGTTCAAAATGTACCTTAAAGGGAGATTTGCCAAGTATTTAACACTCTTATCAACATGGGAGTGGACAAATATGCTTGCTTTATGCAAATTAATGTATATATTTATTATTGGAAACCAATTAACAACACAAAACAATGACACATATTGTCCAGAAACCCTCACAGGTACTGCATTTAGCATAAAAAATATGCTCAAATCATAACATGGCAAACTGCAGCCCAACAGGCAACAACAGCTGTCAGTGTGTCAGTGTGCTGACTTGACTATTACTTGCCCCAAACTGCATGTGATTATCATAAAGTGGTCATGTCTGTAAAGGGGAGACTCGTGGGTACCCATAGAACCCATTTTCATTCACATATCTTGAGGTCAGAGGTCAAGGGACCCCTTTGAAAATGACCATGATAGAATTTCCTAGCCAAAATTTAGCGTAACTTCGTAGCATTATTTAGCATTCTTCCTGACAAGCTAGCATGACATGGTTGGTTCTAATGGACTCCTTAGGCTTTCTACTTTTACATGATATCAGTATCTCCGAAGACAGAATAGTGGCCAGGCCCGCCGGAAGAGTTTTAAGGGGGGCTAGTATTTGATTCATCATTTGAGTTTATCAAATTTGCAAAAAAAAGTGGCCACCAGAATTTCCCAGATGATGTCTTTACATTTTTTTATTCAACTAACCCAAAAGTGTTCATTAAGGGGACCTTTAAGACTATTTAGCTACATTTACTGTTCCCAAAGGTCAAGAATGACCTTCCATGCTCAACAATAAAAAAGTTTTTTCTTTGCTTTATAATTTACTTTCACGATAAATTGATATAGAAAATTGTTATCCTGTTGATCCACTAATCGTTTCAGTACTAGGCCATAGTTAGCTCCTACAGCTGCGTCATAGAGAGCATCTTGACCAGCTGCATCACGGTGTGGTTAATGGAAACAGCACCGCCATGAGCTGCAGACGCCTGCAGAGAGTGGTAAGGACAGATAATCAGGGCGCCCCTACCATCTCTGCAGGACATCTACAACCACAGAAGAGTCTGCAACATAATCTAGATAACAAATAAGAAATAAATATAAAAAATAATTATGATATAATAATAATAATAATAATAATAATAATAATAAGTATATATATAATAATACAAATTCCACCCACCCCCAACACAGGTTTTTCACACTCATGCCCTCTGGCAGGACGTACAGAAGTGTGAAATGCAGGACCACCAGATTTAGCAGATATTTTTCTATTATTCTGTATAATGTATTTTGTACATAGTATTCTTTCTTTAACTATTGGCTTGTCTTTATTTCCTATACCTTGTGTTTCCTTTTAAACGGCATTCAGAGTGGAAGGCAGAGGAAGAATTTTATTGTACACGGTAACTTGTTTTCAACTGTGCATATAACAATAAATGCTTTGACTTAAACCTGCAGTGGGCAGAATGTTTTTGGCATCATTGGGAAAAAATTCCATAATAACCTTTCAGCATATTGTAATTCAAGTGTTCTGAGAGAAAACTAGACTTCTGCACCTCCTCATGGCTCTGTTTTCAGGCATTAGAAAATCTAGCCCGTGATGGGAGACTTTGGCCAATCACAGGTTATTTCAGAGAGAGAGCGTTCCTATTGGCTGTTCATTCAACGGAGGCAGCTGTCCATCACTCGTGAACTCCGATCAAACGGTCAAACTAGGCAGCGCTGATCAAACATAAATTAATATTCTGTTACTGTAATGCCTATTTCTCTCCTCAAATTTTTTCAGAAACATCTTGTAGTGTACTGTTTAGCTGTAAAACGAGAACGTTTGCTCCAGTTGGTGGGCGGTGCTTGGTATTTCCTCAAATGATCTCAACATGGCTGCTGGGTCACAAACTTTCTCATTTCACAGCCAAACAGTACACTACAAGATGTTTCTGACAACATTTGAGGAGAGAAATAGACATTACAGTAACAGAATATTGATTCATATTTTCATTATCTGATGAAGCTGCAGCAGGTACAGCAGGTCTTTCTCTGAAGAACTGAACGAAGGGAAATTGTTTTCTCAGAAACTAAACTTCTATTATAATCTGGTTTCTTCAGTTCACACCAAACCTAAATGGGTGATCTCTTAAAATCAATTAAAAATAGACTTCTTATGTTACAAATGTATACATTTGTATAGATAAACTATACAAATAAACTAATAAAGTGAATCCCTGGCTATGCCCAGGGAATACACGCCAACAGAGGTGTTTTCACCTGGCTGGTTGGACCTCGGATCAGGTAGGTGTTGGGTGGAGCTATGCAGATAATTATGTGAGGTCATCGAACTACATGTACCAATTAGAATGTCTCGCCCTAACAGATGTAACTCAGTCTGTACACACCCGCACAGTAATGAAAAGGTCTAATCAAGTACATTAAGTGAAAACACCCCTGGGTGGACCTGACTGCGCCGCTCACGATGGGCAGTGTGTCCACTAAACTGTAACAGCCACACATAAAAAAATGAATTGCCGTAAAGTTTTATTTTCATGAATGCTTTCACACTTTTATAAAGTTATGTACACATAATTCGCTCCCATGGTAAATAAGGAAAATATCCAGAGTGTGGAAAGAGAAGGAAAAAGAAAAGAAGGCAACAGAGTAAAAGAAAAAAAAAAAGTAAAGCACAACAAATATTGAAACAGAAAACTCTAAATCATGAAATATATATAGTATTGAT
This sequence comes from Sebastolobus alascanus, assembly GCA_916701645.2. Taxonomy (NCBI): domain Eukaryota; kingdom Metazoa; phylum Chordata; class Actinopteri; order Perciformes; family Sebastidae; genus Sebastolobus; species Sebastolobus alascanus. The sequence goes on from CAKAOJ020000042.1 coordinate 1,017,270, forward strand.
CTTAAGGAATTTGTGTTGACGTCTACATAATATTGCCAGTGATTTATATACTCATAATTAGAGGTAGGGTTATAGAAACACGAAATGCTTTGTTTGTACAACTAATACATATTGGGCCAATTGTTGCCAACAGCTCCCCCTGGTGGGAGGACGGTGTACAGCATGTCCTTCCCAAAGTGCTCGTCACCATTGGACTTTTAAGAAAGACACCCAATTAAAAAAAATATTCTGGATCTTTTCTTTTCAAAATTGTTATTTTTGTTTTTACACAACAGTCAGATAATCTTATTGCAGCAACAGTTTGTCAGCAAGCTGTAAGTTTGTGCTCATGGATATTAATAATGACTTGAGTGTGTATGTGGGTAAGTCCAACGCATTAACATAGTTTCGAAAAATTGTGTTTCACATTAAATAATCACAAAGGAGTTGAAAAGTTGTTATTTTTTAAGCAACTCATGAACTGGTGACATGACGGTGCACCGTGTGCAGGACTTCAGTCTATTTGTGCGTTATGTTCCACATTCACAGCAGAGTTCCCAAATTATTCTATGGATCCATAAAGGCCTGATGGTAACCTTGTGACTATCTGGTGCAGTCTACCAAATAGTGAAAAAAAAGCCACAACTTAACCACAACTGAAAAACTCGTCTGAGTGTAGTCTATTAAAATATATATTTACACTCACATTAGAGCATAATGCAGTTGGTGATAACGCTTCACTACACTAGATGTGGATCTGAGAGTTCAACTAGTAACGCATTTGGGACTTGAAATGTACATTTTTACCCTTTCCATATCAACTTTGGTTTAAAAAGGTCTGGAATTTTACATAATCATTACGATCCATTAAATGTCTTTAAATAAGGCAACGTTCATTACAAGGTACCACACTGCAATTCAGTATGAATTAACGTTGGTGTGGCACCACCCAATGAAATATTTAAGTTTAAAAATCTGGTTTTCCATTGTGAAAACCAGGTCGCAGTCCCTGTTCAAGTGTGGACATATATATCAAGTTCAGGCATGCATACAAACCACTGTTGAGTATTTTAAACTGTCAAATAAAACACCTTGTCTAGGAAGGAAAGGAAAGAGAACACAGCATTTGCAAACTCAAATCCCATGAGGTATATACTAGCAGACTGTGTGCAGACAACGGATTTCTTGAAATCCCTAATATGCCATTTTAGGGACAACGGCCCAAGTAAGGCAACTGTTTCAACAGAAGTCTTTTTTAAGAAATAGAACTAATCAGTGATGCACGCGAGGAACTCAACAAACTCAGTGCTCGTCATCCAAAACAAACTTGTTTTCAAAGTGCATGTGGTTGTTTTGACAATGTGTTGACATCTGATAGGACGCGCTTTCTGATGCATCGCAGGCATGTTACAGCGTATTCTATTAAAATGGATTATTATAATCAGATCAGAAAAGAAGACATGACATTTAAGGTCCTGTGTCTTAGCATCTGCCTTGTATCCTTTGGTGTTAAAGTAACTAACTGTCTGGATGAGAGATGTTGACATGAGATTAAAGGGATAGTTCAGGTGTTTCGAAGTGAGGCTGTCAGTACTTTGGTGAATTCAAACTAACCAAAGTCACACAATAACACATACAAAGTAACAGGAGTTACCGCACGGGAGCAAAGCAATGTACTGCTGTGGACGGCGCCGGCAGCAAAACGTGTTTAAGACACCTAAATGAAAGACTCACCTAAAAAAAATGTATAGCAGTTACTATCAAGTACACGCTATACCAGACTCCATTGAAAAAAAACTGTAATTTTTACTAACACGGGGGGTTGCTAGTCGACCGCTGCCTCCATCGGTAAGTTTGTTTATGTTATTGTGTGACTTTGGTGAATCCAAACACACCAAAGTCACACAATAACATAAACAAACTAACCGATCGAGGCAGCGGTAGACCAGCATCTCCTGTGGTCTGCGTAAAGTAAAATTACAGGTTATTTCGAGAACATAGATAACTGCTCCAGTTTCCAGTCGGAAACATAACATAGACCGTATAGCTGTCTCACGGAAAGATAAACCGGCAAAAATATTCTAAATATAGCGTACACTTAAACTGTTATTGATTTTTTTAGGTGGGCCTTTCTTTTAGGAGGCTAAAATACGTTTTGCTGTCGGCCCCGTCCACAGCAGTACATTGCTTTGCTTCCGGGTGACAACTCTGTCCGTCTGTTTCTCCAAACTGGGGTCATGCCAACTGTCATCTACTGTACTGACTATGGATAAGTACCTCATACAACCCCACTTGAAAACATCCAAACTATCCCTTTAAAGTGATCTAGTTCGTTATAGCAAAGTATTCCAGTCAAATAAAAAGTCTGCCAAATTCTTAAATCCAGTGTAGCAGATGTTCAATAAGTGTCAAATGAAAACAAAATGAGGGAACTTATTTGGGAAAATTGCTGATTAAAGTTAGTGCGAAGTCTCTTCAGCATGTCCACTAGCTTTAAATAACACATCGTGCTTTCATATGAATAGATTTACAGTGTAACATACTTATGATGCATCTTCATGGGCAACACCTCCTTGTAAACTGCAATATTATTTCTTGTGTTATGCAGTGTGTATGCTGTAAAGGAGAAATGCCTAATATGGCATACATCAAGTAGTTTTAAAACCCCATGAATCATTGTTTTAAATGAATCGTTTCTATCTGTGCTCAGTACACGAGGATGAGATGGAGTGCTCCCAGTGAGATCAATTGGTATATCCTGGCTGTCCATGTTAGCGTTGGAATGGATGGCTGCTACCCTGCAGCATTATCTGATGCCTTGTTTCTATTTCAGTCATGTAAGCCTCGCTGAGCGCAGCCTACAAAAAAAAAAAAATCACAGCACAATTAATTGATTCCTCTATGGTTTTGATTTCCTCTTCCTGTGCCAGCTAATGCATTGGCGAGTACAGCGCTGCAGGATCATTTGTGACCTCTGTAAGGTCACACATGCAACCAAAGGCCACATTAATCACCAAAAATGACTATGTGCTGACCTGGCCAATATTGGTGCCTTCAAATGGGGTCGTGTTTACCGTGTTCACTAGAAGAGTCCATATGAACGCCTCCCCCCCCTCTTGTGGTATTCACCACCTCGTAAGTGGAAAGTTTCTGAAAGGTCCGAGTTCACGAGGTGTGACGTGTTTGTTGACGTTGTCAGGAATGGCGGAGGCCATGGAAGTTCATTTTTCGGTAGATAATCAGTGAATATATTGTAATTTTAGTCGTATATTGTTTTCCTTCGTAATTTTATAATATGTCTGTTGATATATATGTTGATATTCCCAACGGCCTCATCTTTGTCCTCTGTCATTATGCCTTTGCATTTCCTGCATTATGTTACCCGCTTGCTAGCTTGCTAAATTGTTAGACAGTAACGTTAATGTTGCCGTTGCTTAGCAGCGGTGTTCCCACAATTTAACCACGTGTACACAACCTTCCCATGTTGTAAATACGAGCTCACGAGTTTCATTTGAAGGCACCATATGATCCACGTGTCTCTCTGCCAAAGCCGTATTTCTAAAGCGCATCTAAATCCCTGTACAACACAACAGCTCACAATAAGGCAATAAACCAAACCTATGCAATTAGTTAGACTAAACAATGTTCAGAGAGAGGGGTTACTGTGTGTTTTAAGCTGTTTACCATGAAGATACATTAGAAAAATAATATTTTTTTTTACTTCTCCTCAGCTTCTCAAGCTCTGAAATATAGACACGTTTCTGAGAGAGACTTTCAAGAACACACGCTGGCTGTGAATGGGGTGACATTGCTGTCGTTCTAAGGTCTCTGCCAGCAACAATGTGTGTGGAAGGGTAACAGTTTAAGGTCCAACATTACAAGAACGGACTAAATGCATTTCGTTATCACTAAAGAAGAAGCACTAGAGTTTAAATAACAGTTCTTGGCCCACTCAGGTTGCTGGATGGAAATCACCTCCACATCCACACTAAAAAAAAAAAAAAAAAAAAAGAAAGTGAAGGAAGTACTTTTTTTCCTATATTTTGTGGTTAATATTAAATTTTAATGAAGCATGTCTTTTAGACTCTCTCTCTTAGCCCTCTGCAGCTCCAGCCACCACCTGTACATCTACCACCTGATGGAGCAGTCATCCCTGCCGCCTCAAACTTCCTCCGCTGCCGTGGGCCTCTTCAGGTCCCGGATCTGCTTAATCAGATAGTTCTTCTCGTCGCAGAACTGCTCGTCCTCTGCTCTGTCGGTCTGGAAGTGGCTCAGGAACTCCACCAGTTTGGCCTGGTTCTTCAGCAGGATGTCCAGCACGGGCTGAGTCTTGTTGGGGTTTGCAACAAATACCTTTTAAAAGAGGAGAGAGATGATTGACAATTTGAAAATGTTCATCCTAAAATGAGATGCGAACTTCTCTTAAAACCCCTTAATTCTCCGCCGGCCTGGACGCCATTCTGTGTTTCGGAGATTGTAGCGGGCTCAGTTTGCAAGGTAGGGGGGGGATAACTGCCAATACACATGATATCAACTAGAAAACCTAAGGAACCTATTGGTACCAACCATGTCATGCTAGCATGTCGGAAAGAATGCTAAATAATTCTACGAAGTTACATTAAATTTTGACGAGGAAAAAACTAGCATGCTGATTTTCAAAAGGGGTCCCTTGACCTCTGACCTCAAGATATGTGAATGAAAATGGGTTCTCTGGGTACCCACGAGTCTCCCCTTTACAGACATGCCCACTTTATGATAATCACATGAAGTTTGGGGCAAAGACAATGCAGTTTCTTGCATGCAGTAAAAATTATTTTCCCCTATACTAAAATGGTGTATTAGAATATATCTGCATACTGGGGTCCCTAAACAGTCTTGGAATTACATAAAGTTGGTATCGCTGTAAAGCTGAGACTCTTGTGGGTCCAATGATGTTAGTCCCTATAGTAGCCATTTCATTTATTGAGACCATTTTTTAAAAATTTGACCTCTCTGTATAAAATGACCTGTGGTGACCTCTAGGATAATCACAGCCTCATGAAACTTTACAGCCACAAACTAGAGACCTAGAGCATTCAGAGGATGGATGGCCTTCCTAGGTAGATTGACAATAAGGGATTTTCTGAGCAGTTTCCAGAACAGAATCGCTAAACATCCAATCGCAGAAAAATGCAATTCTTGCAGAAATCTCAAAATGTCAAAAGTTTTTGATTCCAAATGACAGCATGGCTTTTTGTATGGTGTTCCTCAAGGTCTTGGTGAATTAATGTGTTGTTTTGGAGGGACTACTGATCATTTTTATCAATTCTTGAGGGGTAAAAAATGGTTAAATTTAGCACCAAATCTGTGTAAAAATTGGCATCAACCCCAAAAATTGCTGCAACAAGTTATGACACATAACAGAGCATGTGAATGACCAACATATACTTCTATTATAATGTTCTAAACCCTTATACACCTTCACTTTTATTTTAATTAATTAATTTCTATTTCTTATTAATGACTAGAAAAACTTGACACACAGTGCTGAGCTGCACCTCAAATTCATCTCCAGGTTCCCAGCTTTCAGATGATGTACAGCACTATGTGGCATCTACTGTTGACTATGTTACCATTTACCCCTGAACATCCCCTGTCCCCCACCCCTACCCCTCTAAAAAAAGAGGTCAGAAAACACCACTTTCAATATTTTCCCAACTAATGTCAGCAGTATTTTTCTTCCAAAAAGATATGTAGCATTTCACAGTACAAGTAGATTATTAAACAGTAAAACTGTTGCACTGGTGATACATGTTTTATGTGCACACCTTGAACACATGGAACGCTTCGAACTGGATGTTTCGGCTGTTGTCTCTTAGCAAGTTCATCATCAGCTTCAAGTTCTCCGCCCGACTGATGTATTTTGTCATGACAGTGAAGTTGTGTCTATCCAGAAGAAGTTCCCCAAGGAGCTGAAAAGTAGTATGCAAATACAACAATGTAGTAAGATCTCGTTAAAGTCAGCAAGTAAGTGAGCATGCCAGCAACACTTGAATCTGAAGCTCAAAAGTTTAATTTTGATTTGACGGAGCAGTGGAGCAATTACCTTCAAAGACTGCCGTTTGGTGACGTAGTTTTCAGAGTGCAGAAGCTTCTCGTATTCTGTAAACACCTGGAGGACATTTTACAAGTATATTAATAGGCACAGCGTGGGCATTCTTTTGATTAAAGATCAAAATCAACACTAGAAAGCTCACCCTGTCATAATTGTTCTCCAGGAAATCTGCACACATAAGCTTGTGTCTTGTGAGGAGATCCTGAGAGGGAACGGGAGAGAAAAAGATATTAGATAAGAACTGTTGGTATGAGGATGCAGGAAACAGAAACAAAATGCGGCAGCGCACCTTGAATGAGGCGAAAGCGTCTGAGGCAATGTCAAAGGTTGAGAGCTCCACATAACGGAAGAAGCAGTAGAAGTCTTCAGAAAAGAGCACCGTCCGTGCCAAGGGCTCGTGACGCAGGCATTCTCTCAGCATCATTCCACAGTTCAGAGCCACTTCTGCACTCTCATATCTGTACAAGTTAATACACGTCAGGCCCGGGTCAAGTCATTTGACTCATCAGAATTCAATATAGGCCAGTTACACAACAAACACTGTAGATGTAACACAAACAAAACAGCAAATAATCAAAGTCAATCCATCCTAAACACTTTCAACACTGTTAATGCGGCATTGATCTTGTATTTGTACTGATGAACATTACACTTCTAGGCCTTATTTGCCATGGTGAGGTGTTTTTGATGTGCCTGAAGATAGCTGGCCAAATAGAGTGCTACAGGAATGAGTCCTAAAACCTGGAAATGAGTTAGCATTTTAGCACTGCCTTTTCCCTCCTCTGGAAGTCAATGGGTTTTTAGTTAGATGCCTGAAATAAGGTCCGTGGTTAACGCAAGCTGAAGAGATCGCATTGGTGAATTTTGAAGCGGTTATGCGTCTTAAAAAAGGCGGTTGCTAACAAGTGGCTAAATGAGACTGCTTAACATCATCACGTCGACTCGTCCTTCACAGCCTTGTTGTGTATATTCACGCTTGTGCGAGCGTGGTGTAGTTCATTTATAGCCTAACGTTAGCTTTGTACTTCTGCTGATTGCATTCACGCTTCAAAAATCATAAAAGTGGTGTTCATTTATGAAGATTAGCTTGCTGAACAAAACGTGTATGTATCATAAATGTGTGTTTGCCACAGAGCTTATTTTCTGCAATAATCCAAAACCCAATGGAAAAATCCCATTGGGTTTTTGTTGAAGGAACCCAGGGCGATGCTAACTTCCTGGTTGGCCTACAAAAATATGTCATAGACGATTCACCATGCAGCTAAAGGGAATCTATTAGCAGAAGAACCATCTTACACATCAGTGTTAAATGTCAGGTTTTGATGTCCATCTCTGACAACCTAACTAGATGGTCCTATTTAGAGAAGAGACATTTGGAACAAAGTTAAAAAAGAAGTGGCAAAGACACCATTTGGTCCACTAACAGCAGCCTCAATCGTCCATAATGCAATGCAGCCGCAAGACACGTCGCTCTTCGAGTAGACAGGATGACTCAGTTTTTTCTTTTTTTTTTTAGAGCTGTAAAACCAGCACTGCTATCACTCTCTTCATCAACATGAGTTACCCACAGGTGAATGCAACAAGTTCGCGCTCGTTCCTCTGGGAGTTGTTGAAACACATACTGGGTAATGTAGAAAAATCACGAGGCATGTTGGAGTAAAGTGATTTTACCAATAACGTTTTAAAAAGAAACAAAACAATTTGGTTACAGTTTAAAAGTATCTGTGGTTGGACTTGCTTTTAATATATGTACTGTACATATAAAGCACTCACATGAGTTCCTGTAGCCTGAAAAGATGAACTTACCCTTTCAGAAGCATGAAGAGGATCTGTTGTTGCGTAGAGATGTATTCTACCGTGGGTGTACGGGTGCCAATCTGACGTCTCACTATATTGCTGAACAAATGAACCACATCCTTCTTCCCCTGTAAAAAAAACCCAACCAAAAGCACAAGAATGGCTGACTGGGTGCTGATGATATGCAAAGACATTTTTGCTTTGGGCATCGCTGTTCAAATCAGGCAAACCGTGGGAGCGTCGTTGTTGGCACACAGGGATCAATACTTTTTACACAGTCGTTGCAGAAGTAAAGTAAAAGTAAAGTACATTTCCCCCCACCTCAAAATCAATCCTCTGCAGGTTTGCAATGAGAGCAATGAGGAGGTTGGTGTTGTACAGCTCCTGTGCGAGCTGAGCCACTGCTTCGGTTTGAGGCTCCTTGTCACCTGTTCCACTGAGTACCTCCTTCAGTGAAGCCAGGTTTTTGGACACCTCCTCTGCGACCTTAATTGTGGAAAATAGTTAATGACTAAGACTATCAGTCGGTGTTAAGAATAAGAGACAAAATTTCAAATGTGAGACAGACCTTTTCACACTTTTTGCTGTCTCCAGCATCCATCTTCTCCATGTATGCCACATTCTCCTTCAAACTCCTCACTATATCAGCTGGACTCTTCTGAGACTTCCCAAAAGGAAAAGGCATGACTGGAGGAGACTGATAATCCAAAGCCCAATTATCTGATGAAATAAAACACCGTTTTCAAATAACTATGATTAAAGCAATTCAACTTCCTGTACCTCTTGGCATCAGGAAATGGCTGAAAAGCTCTCACCTGGAGGAAAGCAGCAATAATACAGCTAAGTTACTGAAAATCGACACTGAAAAGTAAAACTACTGAGTTACAGTGTTAAAGACCATGGCAGCACACACAGCTAGCTAACATGGCTAACCTTACATTAGTTTTCAAAGACAATGCGGATACATTAGCGCTAAAGTAACACTTCCACGACGCGTTTTCTCTTCGTTATTTAGTTTCTCCAAGTTTAACAGCCGAGTAACACTTGAACTTTCTCACCTAAACGAGGATAAAACAGTTAACAAGGCGGCAACAATGTCAACGTTACAGCACAGTTCAGCAGCAAAGTGGAGCTAGCTTTGTGACCTAATTAGCTGTAGCAAGAAAACAAGCAAACTAGCGTCAGTCGGTACGTGGACACCGTGGAAAACACACAACACACTGCTGAAATATTCAGTTCATGCTGTCAGGACTCACCGAGGTGAAGTGTAGCTGTGAAGCTGAAGGAGGCTCGGTGGCTAAAGGTTAGCTAGCAGGCTAGCAAGTTGTCCCCACTTTCTTTCTTTTTTCTACTTTTGAACTGTCTGTAACGTTATCTGAGATCTGTGGCTGTGGCTATCTAACGTGTAACTAATTGTAGCTACGAGTTGAGCTCGAACAGACGACCTTCATAGCTGTGATATTTCATATAAATGTCTCTACTCGTGACCGTCTGTCACCTAACTCGCTAGCTGCCTAGTCGTGGAGAGAGAGAGTTGCTGGGCTAGCCTGTCTGACAACTTCATTTCCCTGTTCTCTTCTCTTCTGCTGAAACTCTCGTCCTCTCCTCATCCCGGGGACACTGGGCGGATATGTTTTGCTTTACAGAGTGACTGACACTTATGTTGGCCAATCGCTTTCGCAGAGGCGCCCTCTCCCGCTGTAGGTGCGCATGTTTCAGGCCTCGCAAATTTCGTGTGGGCGGACAGATTGAAAGAATACACTGGAAGCCCCTCCTGCCGGACCGCCCTGTAGCAGTAATCAAGTGCACCTGAATTCTCGAGAAAATATAAGGAAATTTAGTTTAGAAATATTTAGGCTTTGAGACAGCCCTTTTCATCTTGTGTGTGCATGGAATTTAACTTTTATAAAACAATTGTAGAATAAAAAATTAGTTTAATAAAATAATAATTAATAATAAAATTAATAAAAAAAGGATTATCACTTGTAAAACACTGGAGAATATTTATACCTATTAGCATTAGGTTTATTAGTAGTCATTTTCTTTATCAAGTCCTCAACATCAATTCAGCATATTTTGGTATTTGCAATGAAGAAAACATGATTTGCTAATTCACAGAAGTCACAAGAATATTCAATATCCAATACATCCCTCTCTGACATGCATTTAACCATATTTGATGAAAACATAAAATGTTTATCAACGTTTTATCCAGCAGTAGGCAGAATATTTTTGGCATCATTCGGCAAAAATTCCATAATAACCCTTTCAGCATATTTTAATTCAAGTGTTCTGAGAGAAAACTAAACTTCTGCACCTCCTCATGGCTCTGTTTTCAGGCTTTAAAAAATCTAGCCTGTTACGGGAGACTTTGGCCAATCACAGGTCATTTCAGAGAAAGAACGTTCCTATTGGCTGTTCATTCAACGGAGCCGGCTGTCAATCACTCGCGAACTCCGATCAAAACGGTCAAACTAGCCAGCGCTGATCAAATATGAATCACTATTCTGTTACTGTAATGCCTATTTCTCACCTCAAAATGTTTTCAGAAACATCTTACAGTGTACTGTTTAGCTGTAAAATGAGAAAGTTTGCTCTGGCTGGTGGGCGGTGCTTGGTATTTCCTCAACTGATCTCAACATGACTGCCTTGTCACAAACTTTCTCATTTTACAGCTAACAGTACACTACAAGATGTTTCTGAAAACATTTTACGTGAGAAATGGCATTGCAGTAACAAAATATTGATTCATATTTGATCATCGCTGCCTAGTTTGACCGTTTGATCGGAGTTCACGAGTAACTGATAGCTGCCTCCGTTGAATGAACAGCCAATAGGAACGCTCTGTCTCCGAACTGACCTGTGATTGGCCAAAGTCTCCCGTCACGGATTAGATTGTTTAAATCCTGAAAACAGAGCCGCGAGGAGGAGCAGAAGTATAGTTTTCTCTCAGAACACTTGAATGACAATATGCTGAAAGGTTATTATGCGATTTTTGCCCAATGATGCCAAAAATATTCTGCCCACTACAGGTTTAAAGCTGCAGTATGCAATATTGGCGCAAATATGATTTAATAAAGTTATTTTTAGAAAACGGCCGCTATATCGTGACAGTAGTACATGAAACAGGTAACCTGAAAAAAAACCATGTTCCACTGAGTCCCACTGTGTCCTCCGGTGCTCCTAACGGCATCTGAAGGATTTCACTTACCGGAGGAAAACAAGGTACGCTGCCAGCTGCCGTCTATGAGAGCCGGCTGTCAATCACTCGCGAATTCCGACCAAACGGTCAAACTAGGCAGCGCTGATCAAATATGAATCAATATTATGTTACGTTAATGCCTATTTCTCACCTCAATGTTTTCAGAATCATCTTGTAGTGTACTGTTTAGCTGTAAAATGAGAAAGTTTGTGAGGCAGCCGCCATTATAAAATCTGTTGAAGGAAGCCAAGTTCTGGTCAAATGACCGGAGCACAGCCAATAGGAACGCTCTCTCTCTCTGAAATGACCTGTGATTAGTCAAAATCTGCTGTCAAGGGGTAGATTTTTCTAAAGCCTGAAAACAGAGCCATGAGGAGGAGCAGAAGTATAGTTTTCTCTCAGAACACTTGAATTACAATATGCTGAAAGGTTATTATGGAATTTTTGCCCAATGATGCCAAAAATATTCTGCCTACTGCAGGTTTAAGCCAGCATGAAACATGGCCCGACCTTAGGCAATAGGCTATCTGCTTTTAGGGTTATTGATACTTCAAAATTAAAAATAATTTTCACAAGATATTCTTGTAAAGCACTTTCGTTTCCTCTATACTCAGTCCTCCTGCATATTTTCAGGTTTGAAACATTGCAACACACGCTCGTCGTGCAAGACTTTTATTTCGAAAGTCATACCCGGAAGTCCTGCCGTCCGGAGCGCTGCAGCTCGCTTGATGCTAGTGTGAATAGCTCACGATCACTTCTGAAGGACGGGAAAGAAACACAGTCACCGCTCGGATCACTTTCCCATCTTCTCCCACCGTCTCCCAGCGCCATACATTGATCTCAGCAGGTAAGATGTGAGCTGTGAGTCCTCGGCTGGATGCTGCCCGCTGTGTTTGTGTGGCCTATTGTGGTTTCAGGGCCGTATTGCTGTGCGTACAAGCCGAAGCTGCTCTCTCTTTTCTCGGGGATGCATCACGTATGGCGCTCTTTACTTCGAAACGATTTGCGAAGACCCGCCGCGCCTGTCATGATCATTTCACACATTTAAAGGGAAATAATCCCAGTTTTTCGGCTTCCAGCACAAAACATAGTGTCCCAAGTGTCATATTTTCCTACTCCCGACCTTTATTTCCCTGCATGAAAAGGCCTTGGGGGAGATTTCGGGGCGTTGAGATGTCCACAGTGTGATTTAGTTCTCAGTTATAGCTAGTTTGGTGGAGAAAGAGACACACACCCCCTTTAATTCAAAACTTTGGAGGAGAAATTTTGAGGCGCTTTTTTGTGATTTGCTTGTTCTTGTCGCAAATCGACCACAATATCCCCATCTAGTACAGGATTGTGATATGAGAGCGTTTTAACGAAGAGAAGAGGTTGAAATAAAAGATATTTGTTATTTATAAGAGCAGTATTGTGTGTTTGCGCGCTGCTGTGGCCGCCGCAGTGAAATCCTGGCCCTGCTATCATGGCTGTAATGGCTCTATCAAGGCGTCGCAGCACACTGCTATTGAGATTTTTTTTTAAAAAACACCCTCTTTCGTTTTCTGGACCATAAAGGATGATCTTTTTTTACTCCTCATATTTAATATATCTGTGGCGCATTGTGGACACCATCAAACACAGGCTGCAAATGACAGCACACATTTGGAGGTTTGACCCACTCCTCTGCTTTTAAAGATGGATTTGCATCCAATCTATCTTGCATGATTTTCAAGATCAAATGTGGATTAATATACAATACAGAGGTTTAATAAAAAATGCAGCTTAAAATGATACAATAATCAAATCACCCCCAGCTCCTGGTAATGTGTGTGTGTCTTCACTGCTTATCACAATGCAGTCTAAAATTACATATTTCCACTGATTAATATGTCTTTAGACAATAGGCTTCAGGTTGGAGCAGACTGTATGCAAATGGAAACATGTTGCATCATTTGCAGGAAAAAACTACTCATGGGGGGGTTTGTCTGTAATACGAAGTAGCCCCCTGTGTGTAAGGTAAACTGGGTCTTCCTATTTCCTGTTCAATCTGATTCATACCTGGGATGACTGTCGGTCATTGCCGGCCTGTGTTGTGTTGTGACGATTTTGTCTGTAACTGACACCTCTTAAGACAAAACATGAGCAACATTATTGATTGTCCTCCTCAAACATAAGCAGGATCTCACAAAATTCTGATATTGGTCAGCAGTTTTAGCCGACACTTGTCCTGTGGATTTTTTAGTATTCTCACACTACAGGCCATCAGAAACTCTGATCAACCAAAATGAACTAGGTTGAGATTGAAGTTGAGAAAGTGTCGAGCTGTAGTCCTGCAACAAATGTGTGATCTTAACAGTGTTTGTAGGACACAGGGCCGCTCTGTGGTGACTGAAGTTGGAGGGCCTTGGAGTAGTAGTTGAGTCAAAGTTTTGTTTCCAGCTGTTTCTGGGAAAGAGTTTCTAATGGCTCCCTTCCAAAGGCTTTTTATTATTTCACAATACTCATATTTAGTTGGTGAAAGAACTTGATTTCCAGAGTTTCAATAACTCCAACTGTGAGGGATGTTTAGCAATGTTTTTACACATGTTTAGCCTATCCCTAGTTATCAACACATTAATAACCCAATACCCTGTTATGATATTACCCTACTGTTTGTTTCTTCTTCTTTCTTAATATGTGACCAATGACTCTGACTTGGCATTAAGGCTGTCCCGAATACCATTTTTTGGGCTTCGAAGCTTCGGTGAGAAATATTCGAAGGTATTCGAAACTTCGAGACAGTGTCGCTGCTGCGCTTCTGTACACACACGCACCTCTACACATAACAAACAGCGATATCTGACTGAGAATAAGTAATAATAATGAATGTTGAATATGAATAATGAATAATGTTGTGGGATTATTCCTTATTTCATAGGCTATTTGGGGATTTATACATTATTATTACATACTTTTATGTAAAAACAAACCAAAAATAAAGCATTCGAATACTGATTTGGAGGTCGATTACCATGGCAACGGTTGAAGCTTCGAAGCATTCGGGTCGGCCCTACTGGGCATCACTAATGTATTGTATAATTTCAAAGTCTCATGGCATCCAGTTTGAATCAGATATGAGCTGTGATTATGAGTAAGATGTATGACGAATAGGGCTGTGTATTGGCAAGAATCTGGCGATAAGATACGTATCATGATACAGGGGTTACCCTTCAATATATTGCGATACTGTAAGTAAAGCGATATATTGCGATTTTTTTTTTTTTTTTTTTTTTTTCTAATTTTAGGAAAACTGTCAGTATTAAGAACACAGCACCATATGCATAAAATCTGAGTAAAAAAAGTTTATTTTTTTTTTGCAGTCAGAACAGTTGGATCTACATTTGCATTTATCACAGTCCCTGCAACATCCAACATCATAGCTCTACTTTGAGAGGGCACATCTCTCTACCAATGAAATACAGTATTGACTGAGTTCATCTTTGCACGTAACTATTAATTACAAATTGTTACAGTGTTTTTGAGAACCGATACAGTATCACAAAACATAATATCGCGATATTCGATTTTTTTCTATATTTTTTTTACACCCATAATGACGAATGCATCAGTGTGTATGAAAGCTGTTATAATGATGTTGTAGAGGACATGGCAAGGCAGTGTTACCGGATGATTGAGTGAAGTGGACATTTGTTTTCATAACTGCATAGATAATATCTATTTAGAAGGATCTCCTAGCCTGTGTAAAGTTATCTTGTAGTTCTCACCTTCACATTTGTGTTGTTGTTTTTTTTCATTAGAGACTTGGTCAAACAGAAAAGCCTTTGGTCATGTCAGGACAGAGGAAAGGAGCTGCGGCGCGGCTGCTCAAATGTGCCTTCTGCAGAACCAACCGGGACAAGGAGTGCGGCCAGCTGCTACTGTCTGACAGCCAGAAGGTGGCAGCCCACCATAAGTGCATGGTGAGGAGAGCACACTGTTCTCACCCTTTTTAGCCTGCGATCCTTCAGCACTATGTCATGCTTACTTGCAACCCTTGTCACATATTATGCAGAATAGGGAGCAATTCAGCCAAAAAACTGGGGATTTTGTGTTTTTCATGTTGTTTCATTTGTTTATAAGCCTACAACAAGTCAGCATTTCATGAAGCAAAAAAGAGAAACTATTTGTAAAACCCCAACAAAATTAGTTTAGCAGAAAGAAGTGATTTATCTCCCATAAATTATCATGAAAGGCTCCAATTTGTCTTTTGTCCCTTGGGTGATCCTGACCTCCAGGTTGAGAAAACACTGCTCCACAGCCTCCTACATGCCATTTAAAAAATGTGGCAAATGCAGTATTTTCTAAGTAAATCGCTGTGAAATCAGCTCTGATGCTAGTAAACACATGACATCTGTGTTAAGTAGTGTGAAAAATGGCGCAGCAGCAGTAGTACATATCATAATCATCATATCAAAAGACTGTACAAACCAAGTTACATTTTTTTTATAAATGTCCCATGCAGCTTTTCTCCTCTGCCCTGGTCACATCTCACTCAGACAGCGAAAACATTGGAGGATTTTCCATTGAGGATGTGAAAAAGGAGATCAAGAGGGGAAATAAACTGGTAAGTACCCGCCGGCCCTCTCAGTGAACCATTAATGACAGAACAGAGGAGTGGAGACGGAGAGTGTTATAAGGCCACGAGGTTGAACTTTGCTACTGTATTCCTATAAGAGTTTATCAAGTGGAAACTATAAATGTATTTAAATTGAAATGTATACTACTTGTTGATGTTAACAGTACCACACATCCAAACACTGTGCATATATGAGAATATGCAGAAGCTGCTTTATTCAACTAATAATAACTAATGATGATGCATGCATGTTTTTATACACTGCTGTTTACTTGAGCATATGGTACCGTAAATGGGGACACCTGTCCTTCTTGTGCACACATGGTGTATATGGATGTATGCAGAATAACTATGTATGTTTTCTACGGAGGAGGTGTCGATACTAGCAGCATTACAGCCAGCCCCTCTCATGTCTTATCTCACGTTTAATTTGGGCAATGTCAGCTTTTTCCATCTAAAAAGATCTAGATTATACGTTTTGAATGAGGTTGAGGCTCATTCCTCAATCTGACAAACTGTTGAATAAGAAGGTAGACAGCTGCACTTGAATGTGTTTTTTCATGTATGTGAGTCTGACGCTGAAATGCAATTTAATCTAATTAGCAGCGTGTCTAGTTTAATTTGCACAACGTGTCTATTGCTGTAAGTTAATATCAGTTTCACACATTTTATTTTAGCTTCTTTATTATAAGGGTTCTGGCACTAGCTCATGCCATGATGTTATATGAAACTATTCTGTGAAAGATCACCCATATATATTTAAAGGTACAGGGTGTATTTATATACATATCTCTAAGCCTTATGTTTACTTTAATATATATTTATTTTTACTTTCATCCACTTCAACCTACATATATACGTGTTTTTATTGTAAAGTCTATATAGTGTTTTTTTAGATGCAAAAAATGATAAATAATAAAAAATAAAAACAATATAAATAATAAAAAATGATGAAATGAATATAAATACATTTTAAAAAATGAATATTGGTAATGGTAAATGGCAATTTTAAAAATTCCTGATTTTATTTTACAGTAAATTAAAATTACTTTTCTCTGGTGTTTGTATAATCTTGTTGTGTGCTTCTATGCTCTCATTTCATGATATTTACATATATGGCCTTTCAGACAGTTGTGTCTGTCAGGGTCACGTGATCTTTGGAGAGAAATTATTATTCACACCCACGTCGTAAAATCAGATTTCACATTATTAATTAACCATATTATTAGTTGTCCACTATTTTGAATGAATATCAAAGGTTGTGGAAGTGCATGTGCTTGGGCGTTTTCCTTGAAGATGTCGGTGTGTTTCCTTCCCCGTCAGATGTGTTCTTCATGTCACCGGCCGGGCGCTACGATCGGCTGTGATGTGAAGACGTGCCGGAGGACGTATCACTATTACTGCGCTCTGAAGGACAAAGCTCAGATCAAAGAGAATACCTCACAAGGGATTTACCTGTAAGTCACTTTGCCTTTTGGACTCGTCTGCGCACAAATCTACAAACAAACAAAGATACTATTAATTCATGTTGTATTAAAATATATTTATTTTTTTCTCTTGAACGTAGTGTTTACTGTCGCAAACACCGGGATGCCTCTCAGGATGGCATTCAAGGTGAAGTATGCTTTAACATCTGTTGTATCACTCGGTTGCATGGATGATTGGATTTACAGCTGGGTGCCTGTTTTCCCTTTCAGTTGCAACACAAACACCCGCATGAATTTGAGTTGTTTGTAATGATGATTGTCTATTTCTATATCATTGTATATCAGATTCTTACAGCAATCGCCCCAGTTATCTGTTTTGTGCTTAACATTTAGTCTGATGAAGTTCTTAATGTGATTTGTGTCTCTAAACTGTCGGTTCTTTGCTTGGATATATCTTTTATGATGAGAATAGTTTGTCCTAATCATAATTGCTGGTTTGTCATTAGATGAAGAGGAAGCTGTGGCCAATGATTCAGACTCATCGCCTCCACAAAGTAGGGGCAGAGGAAGGTTTGAGAAGGGGAGGGCCAAGGCGGGATCTCGTGGCCAATCGGAAGACGCCCGCTCCACTTCCTCGCAGGCTGCAGACGAGGAGAGTTCCTCCCATGTAAGGCAAAACCATAGACTGTATATATAGATGGACGACGCGTCTCCACTTCCTCCCACTGTACAGAAGTGAAGCCAAAATATCCCGGATACGGGAGCTGCCATCTTGAGATTTTGACGTAATTTGGAACGGAGTCTGCGCGGTGGTGATCGGGCGGTGGAGCCGCGGTGTCGAGGTCCCGCCCACACACCTGCCTGAACCGATCGCGAGTCGACCAGGCCGCAGCTTGTCAGCAAGAGAGACTCACAGCTGCCAATCATGACGTCTCACCCCCTTTTTATAGCATCAAATAACTCATTAAAACCAAACTTATCAGAAAAACGAACACTTGAACATACATCAGCGTGATAAGAACTACATAAAATGACAGACATCATCTGTGAGAAAAATGTATTTGACATGTACTAAATTTTTAGTTTGGCCGAAGTCCCATCTCTAGCATGGAGGAGGCGGGACTTGCGACCTATACTGCAACCAGCCACCAGGGAGCGATCAAGATGTTTTGGCTTCACTTTTGAGGAGCTATCATGTCGTCCATCTTTCTAAACAGTCTACGGGCAACACGTCTGTTCACGAATGCAATCTGTGCAATTTCATTGAATGATATGATCGCTGTATTCGGCCTCCGTTTTTTGAGTGTCGTTTCCGTGTGTTCTAGCGGGACAGGTCACCTCTTCGGGCCAGCCCGGGAGATGGCGGCCAGCGCTGTGGCTTCTGTCACGCTGGCGATGAAGAGAACGAAACGAGGGGCATGCTTCATACCGACAACTCCAAAAAAGTGGCGGCACACTACAAGTGCATGGTAAGATTGTTGTGTTTGGGGATGTCCGTTTGTGCAACGTGTTGCAGAACACTTTATGCTGTAAATGTGCAATTACAGCGCTGCCACTTTTATCTCTCTGTAATCTATGATCCCTTCCAGCTTTTTTCATCGGGGACGGTGCAGCTGACCACCTCGTCACGGGCTGAATTTGGAAACTTTGAAGTGAAAACAGTCATCCAGGAAATCAAAAGAGGGAAAAGAATGGTGGGAAGATTTGTTTCACTTCTAAACCGTTGTGAAAGAGTTTTTAAAAACTGCGTATAGTTTTCGACAAAGAAAATGTGTTGTTTTTCCAGAAATGCACACTGTGCACTCAGTTGGGCGCTACCATCGGGTGTGAAATCAAGGCATGTGTGAAGACCTACCACTATCACTGCGGCCTGCAGGACAAAGCCAAGTACATTGAAAACATGGCCCGTGGCATCTACAAGTGAGCTCAACTACAGATAAAAACATTTTCAGTTAAAAATAAAGTGCTTTCGCTTCACAATCACATTTACACAACATCATTTGACTGTATGATTGAATTACGTATTTTGTACATGGAGATTTTCTCTTTATGTTTACAGTAATTGTTGCCACAAGATCATCTGCTAAGTTTTACATATGGTCATCAGGTCGCAATTATTCATAGAACGCCATTATTGTAAAGGTTGTTCACCAACTGCTGTCTTTATTCTGATAAGCTCTTAATTATATGATAGATGTTTAACTTGCACACCTGAAGAAAACCATAGACATGGTCATCCTAGGCTGAATCACAAAGCTAATTAATGCCATTCAGAGACTGCTTTTGTCAGAACTAGGGCTGTCAATCGATTAAAATAGTTAATCACGATTAATCACACATTTTTTATCTTTTCAAAATGTACCTTAAAGGGACATTTGTCAAGTATTTATTACTCTTACCAACATGGGAGTGGGCAAATATGCTTCCTTTATGCAAATATATGTATATAATTATTACTTGAAATCATTTAACAACACAAGACAATGACAAATATTGTCCAGAAACCCTCACAGGTACTGCATTTAGCATAAAAAATATGCATAACATGGCAAGCTGCAGCCCAATAGGCAACAACAGCTGTCAGTGTGCTGACTTGACAATAACTTGCCCCAAACTGCATGTGATTATCATAAAGTGGGCATGTCTGTAAAGGGGAGACTCGTGGGTACCCATAGAACTCATTTTTAGGTCAAGGGACCACTTTGAAAATAACCATGACAGTTTTTCCTCGCCATAATTTAGCGCAGGTTCGGAGCGTTATTTAGCAAAAGGTTATGCCTTCTATAACGAAAACATATGTGTGTGGATGTAGCCTGATATTAAAGGTGCCCTAAGGAGTTTTCTTGTAAATAAATTTCCATTTAGATTCAGTGTTTCGCGAAAAAATGCACTGCGTGTATACTTGGGGCCTGACAAACATGTTGGATGTTTTTCCTTCCTCCATAAAACATTTGCAAAGCCAATTTCTTATTCATATTGTAGATTGTGCATGGTTTATATCCACATTAGCTAACTTGCAGTCTTCCTCTTCCCTGCCTTTTATTACGTCTACGTTTCTTGTGTGTTACCGCCGCCGGCTGTTTGTCAACGGAATAGCCCGAAACTAGCAGCATCAATGTGTGTATTGCATTGGCTGCGAAAAACTCCATAGGGCACCTTTAACTCTACGTCTTTACACCTTGACTGAACCACATCAGTGATCACTGGTTTGCATTAAACTAATAATGGCTTGGCTATTACAGTATTTTATTACTTACAAGCCCTCCTGTGTTTGTGTGTGTGTGTGTGTGTGTTTTTTAAAGACTATATTGTAAGAACCACAGTGGCAACGAGGAGAGGGATGAAGAAGATGAGGAACGAGAGAATCGCAGTAGACAGAAGGCAGCAAACAACCACGGAGGAACACCGTCAACGCAAGTGAATGGCAACTAGGTATGTTATACTGTATTAGTGGTGGTTGCACACAAAAACTCTTGTTAAAACATACAAAGTGATCACATTAAATGTCAAACATGAGGTTTCAGTGTTTTCCTATTCACTTTATGTAACGCAGCACATTTGTTTTCACTTCCGGTTTGAAGGCAGTTGTGTTAGTTCTTCCGGTTTAGTGCCAGCAGTGCTATTAAGCAGCTACACTGCGGCGATCGGATGGTTTTACCAGAGTCGATTTTACAATACCCTATCCATCAACCATCATTGACTGGGAGGACGACATACGAAAATGGCCTGAAATCACATAAGAGGACATTTGTAGTGTCTCATTGTTTATTTTGTCTACAAAAGTACCGAAGCATATCAGTACACCGGCCGGTCAGCATACAAAAGCACGATGTTGTGTCTACAGTGTTTCTGTAAACCCTCACTGCAAGGTAGATGCCGGGTAGACAAAGGTCCGCACTACAGAGTTGAAATCTATAAAGAGTTGTCACTGCAGGCCACAACAATGCTCAAGCCGAAGCACCTGTTTCCCTCTATCTAGCTAGCTAGCAGATAGCTTGCGTTAGGTAGCTAAAACTGGGTAGCTAGCTAGTTATCTATTGCCAAATTGCTAGTTATAAATAGCTATGGCTAGCGCTAGCAAACTGCTAGCTATCTGTCGCCAAATTGGTGGTTCTTGATTTAATATCACCTAATTATTCTTGTTTTTAGTACCCAGTGGTTAAACCTGCAGTGCGGACCTGTGTCTACCCCTTCTAGCAGTGAGAGTAATTACAAAAACACTGTTGACAGACCGGTTGGTCTTACACAGCCAGCAGCTCCGAAAACATCGGTGCAAATTTCCAAATTTATTTGGTTAAATTGATCACATATTGGAAATCTAAATGGTTACTTTCTCACCTGAAAAACATCAAAACTTAATAACAGCTTTTCTAAGGCTTATAAACCGCTTTTTGGCAAGTAAAGGATGATAAACATGGGTGTATTAACACTGGCGATGGGCGACACTATGCAAAACAATGTCACTTCTGCTCTAAAGGGAAGTGAGAACACCACATGATGCAGTGCGGAAGCACCCTAGTTCAGGCAAAGAATAAGGTGAATAGCAGCAGTGGATTTGCAATAAACAGATTTTTAAAGTTTCCTGTCATTTTATTGATGCCGTTCTTACAGGTTTGCCTGATGGATGCGACATGGGGTGAAAACAGAAGAACTCAAAGATGAAGGCGGGATATTTTTTAATACTGAATCTTAGCCCACTCACAAAGTCGTGGTGTACAAGCTCCCACGAGTCCTTCACACGGTTTCCTCCAGTAAATGGACATGATGTCCCAACGTGCACCAGATGTCTTCTACATGTGACACCCTGTTTTGAGTTGACTGGATGAGCTTTTCACAGACTGGTGGTACTCTGCAGAGCGCCGGACTGCTGCGGGATCATGAAAAGCCATGGCTAATCTTTCCCAAGAGCCAGTGATGGGCTCATATTCAAATACATGTATTCTTTCCGTGAATAAGAGCTGATGGACTGATCTTCTGATTGTCACTCACTGCCCATGTCCCCACAGATTACTCTCGCTCTTCCTTCGCTTCTAAAGGACTCACTTTTAAGAGGGGTCTGTTTGTTACTAGTCTCTCTATCAAGTTGTGCAGTTTGATTACCTTATTTCTGTAATCACGTCTTAAGAATACTCTTTTCATGTTAGCTTTTCTTTCTTGATATGTAATATTTTGCTACTGTATTATCATCATGAGTCATTTTGAATATCTGGATTTCAGACAGTCGCATTTACAAGTTTCGCCAGCATGCACTTGGATTCTCCCACTGTTCAAGGTGGCATTTTTTTATTTAGCTACTAAAGGGCAAAGTAGAGCTCTTTACAGGAGTTGGCTTGACTTTGTTTGATGTACTGTTACTTGTATCTCTACAAATGTATCCATGAATGATTGGAAATAGAACATATTTTATTTTACACATTTACGGAGTGAATTGAGTCTTTCATTTGAAAGCGTGTGCTCAAAACACAGAGCAGCACTCATGGCTGGTTACAGGGTGTTAAAGGTGAAGACTTCTGGTGAGGTTTGAAGTGAGGAATGTCGCACTGCTGCAGTGTCATAAAGTCAAACCTCTCCATTCACAGCAAGGCCTAACATGCTCCCATCAAGCCACAGAATTAACTCTCTAACACTACTACTTTCAATTGTCCCAGACTTGACAAAATGGTCCCAAATTGAAGCTATTTTGTAAAATTATACATAATAAATATAGTTTTATTTTAAACTAGTTATTATAAATTATGCAATGTAAAGCTGCAGTGGGTAGAATTGGAGCAAATATGAAAAGTTATTTTTATAAAACACTATATCCTGAGAGTAGTGCATGAGACAGGTAATCTGAAAAAAATCACGTGCCTCTGTGTCTTCCGGTGCTCCTAATGGTATCTGCAAGATTTCACAGACCGGAGGAAAACAACCAATCAGAGCCGAGCTGGAGTCTTACCGTCTCTGAGCAGCTGTCAATCACTCGCGAACTCCGATCAAACGGTAAAACTAGGCAGCGCTGATCAAATATGAATCAATATTCTGTTACTGTAATACCAATTTCTCACCTCAAATGTTTTCAGAAACATCTTGTAGTGTACTGTTTAGCTGTAAACTGAGAAAGTTTGCGACCCGGCAGCCATGTTGAGATCTCTTGAGGAAATACCAAGCACCGCCCACCAGCCGGAGCAAACTTTCTCATTTTACAGCTAAACAGTACACTACAAGATGTTTCTGAAAACATTTGAGGTGAGAAATAGGCATTACAGTAACAGAATATTAATTCATACTTGATCAGCGCTGCCTAGTTTGACCGTTTGATCGGAGTTCGCGAGTGATTGAGAGCTGCCTCCGTTGAATGAACAGCCAATAGGAACGCTCTCTCTCTGAAATGACCTTTGATTGGCCAAAGTCTCCCGTCTCGGGCTAGATATTTTAAAGCCTAAAACCAGCCACGAGGAGGTGCAGAAGTCTAGTTTTCTCTCAGAACACTTGAATTACAATATGCTGAAAGGTTATTATGGAATTTTTGCCAAATGATGCCAAAAATATTCTGCCTACTGCAGGTTTAACTTGAATAATTGCATTGAGTCTGAATAGCAACATTTGAAATTGGATTTATTAGCTATGTATCATTATGAAATTGAATTCAGTTGCATTTGTATCCTCACTGAAAAATCAACTATTTATACTTCACAATTCAATATCAGTTTACTGAGACATGCATCCGGGTCGTTGACGAAGAGCAATCAAGTGCAGATTCATCTAATTCTGGCCCGTGTACGTTTTGATCCAAAGTGGCAGAAACGAGAGTCTAAAGCCTGGTTTAACTTGTGTAACAGCAGCAAAAGAAAGCCGTTACACAGGTTAGACCAAGTTTGCTCATATCAGCAAACTTTCTGTCTAGCTCCGGGGTTCACAGGGCTGCAGTAGCAGCGCTGGGTCCGGGACTAATCAAATCAAATCAAATCAATTTTATTTGTATAGCCCAAAATCACAAATCACAAATTTGCCTCTGAGGGCTTTACAATCTGTACAGGATACAACACCCTCTGTCCTTGACAGTGCAACCCTCACTTCGGCTAAGGAAAAACTTAACCACAAAAAAACCCTTTTAACAGGGAGAAAAAATGGAAGAAACCTCAGGAAGAGCGACAGAGGAGGGATCCCCCTTCCAGGATGGACAGATGTGCAATAGATGTCGTGTGTACAGAGTAGCAACATAATGAAAATACAACATAGACAATTCATGACAAAAATGAATACATATAATGTGAATATATGTGAGAAGGTGGATCCAGGAGGATGTCAAGCAGCTTCCAGGCGACGCCAAACAAATAGAGCCAGAGCAACATGACCTCCTCTCGACGTCAAAACCGGTAGAGCCAGAGCAGCACGACCTCCTCTCCACGCCAAACAGATAGAGCCTTAGTTACATAACCATCTCTCCACGGCATATAGGTAGAACCTGAGCAACACGACCTCCTCTCCACGCCAAACAGATAGAGCCATAGTTACATAACCTCCTCTCCACGCCATATAGGTAGAACCTGAGCAACACGACCTCCTCTCCACGCCAAACAGATAGAGCCTTAGTTACATAACCACCTGTCCACACCATATAGGTAGAACCTGAGCAACACGAACTCCTCTCCATGCCAGATCGATAGAGCCAGAGCAACACGACCTCCTCTCCACATCAAGATAGATAGAGCCCGTGCAACACGACCTCCTCTCCACCATGAACTTAGAGAGAGGGCCATATATTTTAGTTTTTAATTGACAGTTGCTTAGTAATATAAATGTATGTTACCCATGCCTGAAATTACTAGGAACTTCTTGGTGGAAACCCGGCTATAATGTCAGTTTCCATTTATAAACAGAAGACACCCAGATCAATCCAAGCTGTGACCCTGCAAACAACTATCAGAACACTGTCTACCTGCTGAACTAAGCATTCTCCCTGGTTGGCCGGTTCGCCGTAACATATGTGTACCACTGAAACCTGTCCGGCGGAAGTTGTGCTCACGGCCTTAACACAAAAGAAATGGCGAGCGGTATCGGCAGTGAGTAATATTTCCCAGCTCTTTCTCCATTTTCTTCCTGATTTTCATAGCAAAAAACTATCAGTAAACAAACTTACAAACATTGCGGTTCATTTAGCTCGGTTGAACCCGGTAGCGTTGTGTCTTGTTATAACGTTACACCGTGTAGATGTGTGTCTCTCGTGAATGTGTCCCCCGTAATCAACAATGAGAAGCTAACGTTACTGATTAAGTTTGAGCAAACGCTACGTGTGTATTATTGTCTGCAGAACCCTGGCTTCTAACTATTGTTAATTAGTTGTATGTGTTGCTCCACCACTTGTAAGAAAAAGACGAAGCATCCTCTAAACACGATACAAGCTAGAGAATTAGTATCAACAGCCTAGCTAACAGTAGCTAGCTGGCTAACTGTGATAAACAATAAACCTTCGAGTCAGTTTAACAGCGCGGCTGTGGGCTTTCATACTTTCTATGTTAACATCAGTAATACATCACAGACCGTGTGGTTTATATGGGTTGTAAGGGGGACAAGGCGGTCATTTAGAGCAGTGGTTTTCCAAGTGGGATCAGGGGACCCCCAGGGTGCTTGAGGGGGTTCCAGGGGGTCCCCAGCAAACAGGGAATACTTTATTTCCACTATAATTACATCCATAAGCAATGACAGGATGTATGACTATTTTTGTCATGGGTTTCATATACTAAAACCTCTACAAGCAGCAGTCCTATCAGATGGGGCATCCTGGGACAAAATCTTTTCAAATGAGGGTCTAATTTGTGTCAGTTTAGAGGTCCTTGATGTGAAAAAGTTTGGGAACCATTTAGCTAGAGTAACTGTTAAGTTATTTATTTATTTATTTATTTATTAATTAGTTTATTTGACAGGGACAATACATAGGCATTGTTACACTTAATTAAAGTGCAACCGATGCAACGTATATAGGACTTCCAGCCATAGCTAATTTGCAGACCTTGTCCCTGGTTAGGCTTTTAAGAAAAAGAAGATAAATAAAAAAGAAAATACAGAATAGCACGTCATACATAAAATCACATAATACAACATCGTACATTACAATCAATATACATATGTATGTTCCCAATAAATAATCAGTGATCGCAGGTTTTTGTTTAGTTTCAGCCAGTGTTTCACCTTTTCATTGAATGTTTTCAGGTCAGGTTGTGTTTTTATTTCCGTTGGTAGAGCGTTCCAGAAATGTACTCCCTTTACTGAAAAAGATGACTGACAGAAGGTTGTTTTACGCTGTGCCACTCTGCAGTTACCATTTGTTGATCCCCTGGTGGCTATTCTATTGGTATTCATTTTTGTGACATATGGACAGAGCACAGCTGGAGCGAGATTGTTCACACATTTAAAAATCAGTTTGATAAAAGAAAGTTTGATAAAACTATCAAAACTGAGCAGCTTATACTTTTTCAGAATAATACAGTGGTGCCATTTCATTTGTTTTTGTTACCACAAACAAATTGCTCCGGAAAAAAACAAAACACATAAGGTTACTCATCCTGAGGTGACAGTTGGTTGATCTAAAAACTGACATTAAAGACAGATTGATTCATCAACTCTGACAGAGGACACTATCTCATTACAATGTCTTGTTTTTCTGTGTTAACGTTATGTGTTTTGTGCACAATTGGATGAGTATGTTATGTGTATATTGTTTGATGACAGAACAAAACCGAACTGAGCGTTTGAAGGGCTCTACCGAAAATACAGTGACTTCTCAGTGGTTTAGCAAAATGGGCCAAATATATTTGTTCTGGTATTGAGGTTTTCCGTTATCGTTTGTGGACTTTAGTTGCTCATTGTGCCCTGAAACAAAGCATTTCAGTTAGCTAGTAACAAGCCTGCCAAGAATACCTGGACACGTTATGATTTCACTGTACTTGTTTTCACAGAACACAAGATACTGAATGTGGGGCCAACAGAGCCCTGGTCAGTCAGGGAGAAACTGTGCCTGGCCTCCTCTGTTATGAGGAGTGGTGACCAAAACTGGTAAGAAGAAAACCTGCTCAACTATTTACTCAACTGTTTTTGTCATTCACAAAGGGGGCGCCACAGTACCTCAGAAAACAGGGATATTTCTGTCTGCTGCATTAGAACAGTAGCTCAGTCCGTGGGGACTTGGCTTGGGAATCGGCGGGTCGCAGGTTCAAGTCGCAGTCCCCGCACGGACCAAGTACGGACTGGTAGCTGGAGAGGTGCCAGTTTGCCTCCTGGGCACTGCCAAGGTGCCCTTGAGCAAGGCACCGACCCCCAAAAACTGCTCCCTGGGTTAAATGCAGTAGCTGAATTTCACTGTGAGCTGTGCTGTGCTATGTACAATGTGTGACAAATACAATTGGATTTACATTAACATCCACATGTTGGGCAGCTAGAGCAGAAGTACAGTAAAAGAAGAAGAGAAGACATATGAGAGAGTTTTGTGTAAACGCTACATGCATTTAAATGGGATAGAAAATCATCCCAAATCCAAGGGTCTACTATCTTCATCATATGAAAAAAGGAAAAGTATCTAAGTATGCAATAAAGTATATAAAACATGCTGTCTACACAAACTACTTACTGCAATCAAACCAGTCCAAGTATCTTTGACCTCTCAACAACAGTGATCTATCCACATTAAAAGCTAAATAGCTGTCAATACACACTTGTATTTACTTCATTTAAGAGGCAAACGGAAAGCTTTTGTCTTTAAAAATGAGCATATTAGCTCACATACATTTATGGCTGGGCGATATGGCCCAAATCTTCCATCCCAATATTGGTAATTTCATATCTCGATAACAAAATATATCACGATATAGCATGTTTTCTGGTAATACAATAACTAAATAAATAAATAGTGTATATGAAATAACCACATGGTAAATACCATCCTGTGTGAATTAAACACTTGACAAATGAAAAGTACTGAGTATTTTCTCATTTAATTAAGAAATTTAGTGCCCAATGAACATAACAGTTTCAAGTGAAATCATAGAGAGAGAAAAATTAATAATATTTCCAGCTATACACTAACTATGCTTACATGCATGCACACAAACACAGAGTAATCAGATTAAGACAGTAGTTTGATTTAACTACACTGGGGTATTCCCATAAGCAGAATTCAAGATATTTGAGTTAATATGTGCTTGTTATTATCAATTTAGACTTCGTAGTTGTGTATCATGATATCTTGATATATGATTCCATCACGTTATGATTCCGTTGAAAGACAATAAATTATCATATTGAATTAACATCTAGACCTACATAGACTATCTGGTTATGTCCATCCTTTAGGACATGGGGTAAAAATACTACAGTAGTATGTGTCCTGTTAAATTTGTTAGTCTCAATTCTCACCACTAGAGGTCAGACTAGGGCAACTTATGCGGTCTGAATGGTGACAGCTAGAATCTCACTCAGTGGTGGTACATGTCTTTGACAATCAATAGCAGTTTGTAAGAGAAGACCAATATCAACAAAACAATATATCAGCTGAACCCTCTAAAAAATGAATTGCAGACTTTTTTGACAGCTGTTGTGGCAGAATACTGTCCAGCATTTTATATTTTCAGTAAACTGTGTCATGTGATCATGACTTTTTCACAATACTCTGGACCTCACTTTCACTTGTCTTCATTTATTCCAAATTTGAGTTAATTTCTTCAGTTAACACATGCATTTATGTTCAGATTGTTTTCTCAACGTGTGTGTTTATTCTGAGGGATTTCTCTCTGTCTCCCCAGGGTGTCTGTAAGTAGAGCCATCAAGCCTTTCTCAGAGCCTGGCCGTCCACCTGACTGGTTCTCACAGAAGGTGACAAACCTATTAAACATTTTCTCCATCTGTCTTTTGAGCAGATAACTGTGCTGAGCTCTACTCAGGCCGTGACCAAAATCTGCCTCAGGATAACACATTTTCTCTCTGTTTCTCAGCACTGCGCCTCACAATACTCCGAGCTGCTGGAGGCCACAGAAGCACCGAAGTCAGTATTATAATACAGACACAGACACACACCTATGTGCAGAATTATTGCCACTTTTGTTTGTTATCGTGAGTTAAATATTTTGTGAGTTGACTCATAAAGTGTTTATGCCTTTCTTTGCTCCAGGCGTAAGCGTGGTGAGAAGGGCGAGGTGGTCGAAACCATTGAAGATGTCATCGTCCGTAGGCTAACCACGGAGAGGATAGAAGAGCTGAAAAAACTACTGCGAGACTCACAAGAGCAGTACAGGTACATAACACACTTCACTCGAAAGACATTTGAGGAGTGCGAGACGTGACCGTTAACCCTCCCGTGCTTTGTGTCCTGACAGGAAGTTGAAGAAGGAGGTGGATCTGATACAGACGGGTCACATGGACTCCCAGCTGAAGGAGCTGTGGGCAGAGATCACACTGTAAGACTCTTCTCAGTTCTTCTGTTTGATGCTAAACAGCTGGTTCTGTAATTCAAACATGCAGCCTTTCAGCCACAATCCTACCTTTGTCCTTTTTGCCATTATACCCCCCCCCCCCCCTACAACCCCATACCATCTTCTCAATTTGTTAAACTGTGTGATTTTCCAACCCTAGAAAGAAGAAGCAGGCTGAGGAGGAAGCAGAACAGAAGAGGAAAGCCACAGAAACAGCGTACCTAGGTATGTTCGGTCTGCACACTGTTAAGGCCCTCCGTTGAACTGTCATTTCAGTGCAGGAAATGTGAATATCTTGGATCCTGTGGATATTTGTTGTTACCTTATTACTTACCTCTATGACAGGTGTTGCCATTGTGTTATTTTCCACATTGATTTTGAAGTTGCATCAAAATATAATACATTTCACTAGATATCTGTCAGCATGTCCTTTTGTCAAATACATCCGTTTTTCAAGGTGGGAGAGCTTTACTAATAGAGTATCTGCTATTTACCAAGGTAACCATTTCATAAAACTTCATAGCAAGTGCAGTGTTGTATGCTTTTATGACAACACTGATGTAAAATTGCAGACACAGTGCTCACAATCTTAATGATTAACAGCATTCTATATATAACATTTCTGAAATGGTATGTTTAAGATGCTATTGATACATCGATAACATTCAGCCACAAGATGTCGCATTCCCCCTCCCCCGTTCCATTGCATTTACTTCACAACAAGTCGTTGCCAGCCACTTACTCTAAATCTCAGCCATTATGCTTTTTTCCACACTAACTGACAACCTATCAATAAGACCTTTACATTTATATTCCAGTGAGGACTTTCCCAGTCTAAATGCAACAAATCTGCAACTACTTTGCCCTGCCCTCTTCTTGGAATATTTTTTTAAGACAAGGGATTGTTTCTCTGATGTGCTGTGGCTTGAATGCCATTGCTATCACATGATGCTTTGCTCCTGATTTCTGTGCTGCAGTTTTTTTTTTCTGTTTCCTTGAACAAAGTTCACTTAAAAAACAGGTTGATTTATTCCCGCTCTCCGTTGCAGCTCGTCAGGCGTTGAAAAACACACCTAAGCGTCTCACCAGTGTAACTGTAAGGTCTCCTCTGGGTGCTAGCCCCCCCGCCGTGGACTCTCAGGCCGACTCTTCGGTCCCCGCGCCGCCCATGGATACAGGAGTTGTTGCCTCTGATGACACCACCCCCACCTCCACCCACTCAGTTGTAAGAACATGCTCATATAGAACAGTGTTTACCTTATATACTCATTTAGCACTGATGAGATACCTCATGAATACCGCCAATACTGAGAGATAAAAAATTTAAATATGGTTTTCTTTATCTAGCAAAAGTACCTTCTCTACTCTCTCTTACTGTGGTACAAGTACAATTCAGGCTTCACTGTGATAGATTTATGGGCTGTCACATACACTGTAATTCAACACCAAGACATCTGGTCAAATTAAAGTCCTTGGTGTGTCTGTTTACAATAATATCTTGAGATTGAAATCAGCACTTTGGACTCCACAAAAGTGCCCTTTCTGTACCTCCAGCTTGTTTTTTTGTCTCATTATGAGTCAATGGAAAAATGTAATCTCACATTATGGTGTTTTTGGCAATGCCAGCTCTTTCTGGAGGGAAATAGTTGAGATATTGCAGCTCACTGTGCCAACCGCTCTCACTGATTGTGTGCTGCCTCTGCCAGGCCCAGGGGGTCGGAGTGTTTCTACCAGCGACCGATGCTCCAGGCCCGGGGCCCAAAGATGGAGGCCTGGCCGCTCTAGTAGATGACTCACCACAAAAGAGGCTCCTGACCCAGAAGTCCACGCCGCCGCCCTCACCTCTCCTGTCGGAACTGCTGAAGAAAGGCAACCTCATCTCGGCCAGCCCCCGCCTGGTGAGAGCCAGCTTAAATCACAACATTCAAAACTACAAGAATACCAGGGAATGAGAATTATGTAAAATCATATGACGCAACAAACAAGACTCAGTTGTATACACCTCAAAGATTTATGCAGCTTTTTAAGACTTATTATTTTTCATCTCACAGTCTTATGGATATCGCCACAAGTTCTAATATCCACTTTCTCAGAGTTTATATATTTATTATATAATTACGTGCATGCATTCATTCATTACTTTGGTGACTTTCATTTAAAGCAGTAATGATTCACAGACAGCAGATCTTACTGTAATATTCTTTTTGAATATTGCTTTTTATTGTTTCCTTAAAGAAAAATAACTAACAACCTAAAACATAACAAATAAAGTAATATGGACATACAGTATAATAACAGATAGTAACTGTAAATCGAAAAAACAAAGTATTCAAAAACACGGAAGGATAAAAATAATAAAAAAAATAATAATAAAAATATAGAAAAATAAAAATCTAAATTTTTTTAAATACAAAGAAAACAATAAAGTATTGTCATTAAATACATATAATAAATAAATGAATAAAATAAATCCACACACCAGATTCCCAGGACCTACTTATATCCCTGTTGTCTTACTGCAATATTCTAATTTAATGTCAATGAATATTATTTTCAGCTTATCTCCCACAGTGGGTCTAAAGCAATTCTGGATTAAAACCTCACTGTTGTGTTATTCTTGTATTCATTGATGTCAGGTTGGGGAGGGAGACTCTACTGGAAGCCTCACCAACGGAGTACAGACCGCCACCGCAGCCACTGCCTTACCACCTGGTCATGAGGTCATCACAGGTAAATAGACTTTGCATATCTCTTCGCTCATTGCACATGAATACACACACTCTCTGTTTCCTACTGCGAGCGCCTTACCTGACTCACAGGAAGGAGTCTGCCTTCTGTAGCTCAGTGCACAAGTGGCTTTCATCGCCTCATGCATTCATGGTTCTGTGACATAGACATAGATAAAAGATATGTTGGCCTGCACACTTCATACAGGAGATAATCATACTAATAATTACTAACAACCTGGCAGGTTTTAATTGTGTTCTTATTTACTCCTGTGTGTGTGTGTGTGTGTGTGTGTGTGTGTGTGTGTGTGTGTGTGTGTGTGTGTGTGTGTGTGTGTGTGTGTGTGTTTGCAGAGGGAGAAGCTGCAGTGAAGGCCGAGCTCGTTGAGGAGACGGGGTTGGTAGAAGAGGACCTTGTAGCTGTGTCTTACATGGGAGACGAATTGGACCTGGCGACAGTAGGAGACATCATTGCCATCATAGAGGAGAAGGTACATACTGTGTTTATTTGTTAAAGGCTCCACAAGAGTTTGTCTCAGTCACCATGACTGAAGTGTGTAACTGGTTTAAGATGAAAAAACACATTACTGCACCAGTATGTAGAGGAGTAATGTATTACGTGAAGGAGTAAAACACATTTAAGCACCAGACTTTTAAATTTGTGTTCTTATACTGGACACCAAAGAGAGATTTGCTGCAGTTCATTACAGCAACACTCATTTTAAATCAGGAGAGACAAGTGAATGAAGAAAAAGATTGTTTTATGACAGATGATGTATGATAAAGTCTTGACAGAAAGTCTTTGGCGCTTAGACTCTACAGGGAGGGTTGTAAATCGAAGGGCATCTGTCCTGAGCAGCAGCGAGATAAATCCCCCCCCCCCGTGGAGTCCAGACACTGTTGGTGGTGATGAGGAGTCTGCTGAGACTGGTAGGCTGAGGAGGCTGATGAAGCTGGGCGGTGGTGGGGAGGTGGAGGGGTGCGTGTAACAGCGGCATGAACGTACTAAAGGCAGAGAGAGATTCTGATTTAAAAGGAGACCACGGCAAGGTGATAGGCTAACCATGTCGGTGTGTCACAGTGCTATTGGATGGATGTGACAGATGCTGACTGACAATCCCAAACAATGACCCGCAAGGAAATTTTGAGTGGGCATGCGTGAGAGGAGCGATTGGCAGGATGTATGAGAAATAAGCTGCAGGCCTAAGCATGCACCTAGAGCTTTATTTGTTTAATAGTCACTCCCTATTTGTGACCTTTGGAGTGTTTTATTCCTTGTTTACATGCTGTAGAGAATTATGAAATATTAGTTTGGTAGTTTTGAAGTGGGGTTGTATGAGGTACTTATCCATAGTCAGTGGATTACCTACAGTAGATGGCGGTCGGCACGCCCCCAGTTTGGAGAAACAGACAGGAGTTCCGGCACGGGAGCAAAGCAATGAACTGCTGTGGACGGGGCCGGCAGCAAAACGTATTTCAGCCACCTAAAAGAAAGGCTCACAATATTTACAATATTTTCGTCGGTTTACCTCGCCGTCAGACAGCCCTCTCCGACAGGGAACTGAAGCTGTCGTATCCATCTATGCTCTCGCCAAAGCCACCAGACTCCATTGAAAAAAACCTATAATTTTACCTCGCAGAACACAGGGGTTGCTGGTCCACTGCTACCTCGATCAGTTAGTTTGTGTGTGCTATTATGCCTGACTGCTTTGGCGAGAGCGTAGATAACAGCTTCAGTTTTTTTCGGTGAGCCTTTTTTTTAGGTGGCTAAAATACGTTTTTCTGACGGCCCCGTCCACAGCAATACATTGCTTTGCTTCTGTGTGGTAACTCCTGTCTGTTTCTACAAACTGGGGACGTGCCGACCATCATCTACTGTAGGTAATACACCGACTATGGATAAGTACCTCATACAACCCCACTTCAAAACTACCAAACTATCCCTTTAAGATCATATTGGCTATGTACTAGCTCAGTCTATTTTTCTGTCCTCCCCTCCTCCTTCCCAGGTCGATGACTCCGTGGAGGTCTTGGATGCAGCAGCAGTGGAAGCAGCTCTCTCTCTGTGCGAAGAGGCCGTCTCAGAAGGACACACCCTCCCCGGCCCCTGGGAGACCCAGGAGCTGAAGGCGTCAGACCCGGCACCCGCCGTCCCAGACTCCGATGCCCCCACACAGGAACCTCAGGATGTGGCCGCCATGTCGGCCCTGATTCCTGCCGGCGTAGAGACCCCGAATCAACCCGAAACTAAAAGAGAACAACAGCTCAAGGGAACATGCGAGGGACCGGAGGTAACAGGAAGTGATGTCACCTCTTCTGTCACCTCTGACGACTGCGCAACGGGAAGCGAGGTTACGGAGGAGGGGGCGGCGGCGAAGGAGGCCACTGAGGTGACGGTGAAGAGTGAAGTAGAGGAGTGGAGCCAGCCGGAGCCCAACCCCCCTTGCCTAGGTGGGTGCTGTCACACGCACACGCACACGCACACGCACACGCACACGTACACAAACACAAAAAGCATGCTTATATGTTTATTAGGGCTGGGACGATACACCTATCTCTCAATTTGATACTATCATGATACTTGGGTGCCAATTCGATATGTATTGCGATTTTTAAGTATTGCGATATTTGATATTATGATTTATCGAGATTTTTGTTAACTTTTTTAACACTAGACCATGGGAAAAAGTTGAATCTTACACTTCTAGGGACTTTTACTTTGGAAAATATCTAAATTAATACAGTAAAAATGTTTGATTTTCAGCATGTATGTAGTCAGAGATGTCCTGAAGTCAAATATATCAGTCATTATCAGGAATTATTTATTTAAATATTACCAGTAACCCAAAAAAGCAAAGAATAAAGACATTTCCCTCACAAATTAGTGGTATTTTCTTTTTAATTTATAAGGGATGTGTAATGTTTTATTCTTCTGGTGAATATAATCCAATCAATCTTATTTCTATATATGTATTTTGTATATACAGTTCCCTTTGTTAACACCTTATTTTGAAAACCAGACGTAGTCACACGTGTATACTTCCGCTAACTTCGCCAAGTCCGTCGCTAGCTCTCCCGTCAGCTCCGTTCTCTTTATACATCCATGGTCAGCTCCATCGGGGCCGTTTGAATGCATTTAGAATAAATGTCAGTATATGGGTGCTCTACAGTTGTAGCGTCGGCCGATTTGACCAAGGAGATGAGAGTGACGGCTGGCCTGACCGCACGTTACCGCAATACGATAACGTTTCCTGTCCGACAGAGTTAGCATGCAGCTTTAGCCGTGATGTCTAGCTCTGCTTTTCCTGGCAAAGTGTGAAACCCAAAGTGTTTCCATACTTTACTGTATGTGTAGTGTTTACCACTTTGGATTTAACATGTGAGGGTGCAGGTCGTATCCACGCAGACCCTCCACTGTTTGCTGCTTTCTCGTTTCTGCTAGCTGGCGTTGGTTTTTGACGGCTATAGAACGGATATGACGTCACGTTAACTCAGACTACAACAATAAAAGTTGTAACTTCCTCCTTCCTCCGCATAGACTCGAATGAAGCAAATATATCGATTCTGGCATTAAAAAATCTATTTCAGAATCGTGAAAAAAAAATCACGATACATAGGTGAATCGATTTTTTTTTCCCCCCACCCCTAATGTTTATGTTTTTCTAATCCCCCTTCTCATTTCTGACCCACAGACTCTGAGGACAGCTCCGTGTCCGGGAAAGAGACCAAGGTAACACACTAATGCACAGTTTTACACATGCACAACCTTTAAAAACACAGTCATTCGACTCAACATGTGTGTGTTCTCGACTCCAGGAGGTGAAGGAGGAGGAGGCAGGCAGTGAGGGCGACCCAGAAGAAGGGATGGAGCTGAAGGAGGAGTGCGGGGAGGGGGAGGGTCCCTATCTGTCGGAGGTGGAGCGGGCAGCCAGCGAGAGTGAGGACGGCTACGGCCCGCCCTCCCAACGCTACACGGCGGATTCACTGGCCAGCAGCCCGGCCTCTTCTTCCCAGCTGTAGGTGTCCACATGTGTTCATGGTTGCAGGAAGGACTGTGATGATTGTGTCATTGAGTAATATCCGTTTGTATCTATTAGGTAATCCAGGGCCATGTCCTAAGGTAACCCCTGGTTTACCGCAACCAAGCATTTTAGCAGAAATGCTGCTTTAAAACTAGATAAATCTTAGCTGGCATTTGTCATCATGAGTATTCATGTCATGACCTCTGAATCAGATTAGGGCTCCATTTCTCTGAGCTAAGCAGTCT
Source organism: Sebastolobus alascanus (assembly GCA_916701645.2). Taxonomy (NCBI): domain Eukaryota; kingdom Metazoa; phylum Chordata; class Actinopteri; order Perciformes; family Sebastidae; genus Sebastolobus; species Sebastolobus alascanus. The sequence continues at coordinate 1,053,799 of CAKAOJ020000042.1, forward strand.
TTGGCTGCTGACATCAAAATTCTAACAGTGTGTGCTTTTGTCTCCACGAGACTCACTGGTGATTTCTCTTCTGCTTCTTGTTTCTATTCACCGTGCACTTCACAATCCTCTCTTCATCCCCCCTCTGTCTTCACTTCCTCTCTCTCTCCCTCCATCAGATCTACGTGTGGGGAGGACCAGGAGGCGGTGCAGGCCCAGAAGATCTGGAAGAAAGCCATCATGCTGGTGTGGAGAGCCGCAGCCAACCACAGGTGGAGCTTCTTGGAATTCCTCAACCTCAAATCAATCAAAGTCTTTGTTGGGCAAAATTCTTTAGCAATATCTCCCAGAGAATCTCGGAAAGTTTTTAGCGCATCACTTTTTAACACAACGGTCCTGATTGTTATGAGCTGTTGCATGTCATCACATAGCAGGCGACTTCTTGTCTAACAGAGGATGATCAGTATTAAAGGGGAACACCACCTAAGTTAAGAATTCCCATGTGATATTTCCATGTCCAAGGAAAGTAACGTAAAGTAAAGAAACCAGAGAAGTAAGTCTCAAACTTGTGATGTTATAGGCTATAAAGTCTAGAGCTGCTCCATAGACAATGAATGGGACCCGCAGAATATTTGTTTTCTTTTTTATACCCAAATGAGCTATATTCTGTTGTAGTGTTGTCAGTTGTGAAACAGAAAACGTTCCCATATACTCAGAACATTCCCCTGAGTGGTCTCAGTATCATCTAGAACATCTCTCCCATTCATTGTCTATGGAGCAGCTCCACACTTTATACCCTATAACATCACAAGTTTGAGTTCTAGCGCTCTAGTTTTTGGATTTGGGAGAGAGTTGTTCATGTTTACTGATATTTTTTGGACTGTCGTAGACCATAGGAATAATATGGATTTTGAAAATGGGCATAGTTCCCCTTTAATGGATATCGATCATATTAGATCAATTCATGCTGCAGTACGTTATAATAATAACATACAGTGCCGTACCCAGGATTTAAAAAAAATACTGAGGTCATGAATGCTATGCCCACACCACCACCTCAACACCCCTAAAACATTTTGATGAGGCACCAAAAAAGATTTATTTTTTCCACATTTATTAATTCAGCCGATTAGTTGTGTTTTCTATAAATGTTATCTCCCGATATGATGGCACTAAATCAATCTGTTTTTTTAATTTATTGAACGCATTCATATATTTTTGCCTAAAAACGGTTAAGTTGTACACACAAGTTTAGTGTAAAATCCCACAAAAGTCTTAAACTCCCACATTCCCAGAAACAATACCTAGAACATAACCACTGTGTCCTCTCTGGTAGCTACAGCCCTGATACCATAAACAGATTTTCTGTATCTTTTCAGATGTTTATTGATTGTCTTCCCCGTAAGCACAAACGGAAGAGGAGACAAAAATATGTTTGAGCTAATATAGCAGCCAAAGATTTGTGAAACAAGCACATAAATGAGCGGGACACTCTAATTAGCCCAAATCTGGACTAAACTCCGTAGTCTACTAGTTGTTTAATCAGCATTTTGTTGCTTTGTGTGCCCTTTGGCTAACTTAAAATAGCGAGATTTGGGGCGAAATAGCATTAGTTTTAAAAGATTCTTGCTCACTGTTGCAAAAATTAGATGGTAGTTTCCACTTTTTCTTCTCAACAAACTTTTTTTTGGGGGAAATAAAATGCATGCAGAGTTTAAGGAAAGGCAGGGTCTGATCTGGAATAAAAGCACTGCAGGAAAAGCATCTCCCCTCAGCAGTTAAAGGGAAACTGATGTTTTACAGCAGGCAGTTCTCAACCGTTTTGGTGTCAAGGACCCCTAAATTGATACACATTATGTCACAGACCCCCATTTGATAAGATTTTGCTTCAGGGACCTCCATCTGAAAAGATTTTGGTTGTTAGATAGATCAGAATTCTATAGTTATCAACTACAGTTGAGGAGATAACTGCGGAAGAAGTGAAACCTATGATCAGAGTTGTCACTTTTCTGACTTTTGGCTCACTTCTATCGTGAATTAAATAGTGAACCACTGATTTACAGTTTGATGAATTCATGTTTCCCTCAGGTATGCCAGTGTCTTCCTGCAGCCTGTGTCAGACGACATCGCGCCTGGTTACCACAGCATCGTACACAGGTAAGAACACACACGTGCACTCACTTGCTGTTGTAGTCAAATTACATCTCACATGCACACAATTATTATATGAACAATAGATTGTGACATAAAGTGCGTTTAGTGCCTTCATGCCGCACCAATTCTCCTTTGCAGCATCCAGTAATGAACTTTTGTTAAACGTAATAACAGTAACAGTAAATAGTGATGATTGTTGGTAGTTTACTAAACGCCTCTCCCTCTCCCCTGCTGCTCCCACCATCCTCCCCCCCGCTCCAGACCCATGGACCTGTCCGCCATTAAGAAGAACATCGAGTCCGGCGTGATCCGCACGACGGCCGAGTTCCAGCGCGACATCATGCTGATGTTTCAGAACGCCGTCATGTACAACTCGTCGGACCACGACGTGTACCACATGGCGCTGGAGATGCAGCGCGACGTCCTGGAGCACGTGCAGCAGTTCCTGGCCACCCAGCTCATCATGCAGACCTCGGAGAGCGCCATCTCCGCCAAGAGCCTCCGCGGCAGGGAGGGGAACCGTAAGCCAGGAGAGCCGGCTGAGAAGGTGGGTCGGGGGTCAAACTAGGATTCCCTTAAAAGTCTGTCAAAAGTGTGATTTTGATAAAGCGCTCTGCAAACCTCCAAATCCAAAAATTTCACTGTTAATGTTCGAAAACTCGACTGTGAGTGGCAAAATATCAACAGTGAGCCAGGAAGAAATTTTGGGATACGGGGGAGGATACTGTATCAAAATCATGGAGTCAGTCTTGGTCCACTCACTCAGGTGCTTTCACTTACTTTGTGAGAATAAACCTCTTCCCAGGATTTAACACTTTGTATAGTTTATGGAGTGATCTTAGTAGACTCTGTGCGTACAGTAGTTCCACCCAACTAAAACCAGAGAAGAGGTCTGATCAGAGGAACTGAAAACACCTGTATGGGTGTGCAGGGCTTTAACTAATGTGATTATTTACAGGTGGTGAAATGTCTCAGAGACGGACAGTTATCTGTAAAAAAAAGATCAATGTGGTTGACTTGATACTTCCCATTTATATAGCTCTGAAGGTTTTATATCGAAATAGTAATGTTTTGTCAAGCTTTTGAACATTTATTATTGTTCAGCTGTAGAACTTAATGACTCTATTTTCCTACTACTGTTGGCAGACGTCATGTAAATTATTTATGAAGATACATACAGTATGAAATAGGGGTGTAAGAAAATATAAAAACAAATCTAATATTATATTTTGTGATACTGTATCGTTTCTCAAAAACACTATTGATCTTGAATCAATAGTTTACATGCAGAGATTAACTCAGTCAATACTTTATTTCATTTGCAAATAGATGTGCCCTCTCAAAGTGGTGCTATGATGTTGGATGTAACAGGGACTTTGATAAATGCAAACTTTTCTACTCAGATTTTATGCGGATGGCGGTGTGTTATTTATACCATGACAGTTTTCCTAAAATTAGATTAAAAGATCACAATAAATCGCCTTACTTACAGTATCGCAAGTCACTGTTAAAGATGGGGTCTGCGATTTATCCAGTATACACTTTTTGTTATATTGGTTGAAATGGTCTTTACACCCCGACAGCAATCCGTTTCTTATGAGCACTGAAAAAAGACCGGAAAAGATCCGTCATCTGTAGCTGCTGTAATCCTGTAAAAACGTCTACCAGTCAGTAAAAATGGTCCCGGTTGTAAGGAACCAATCAGAAGCCTCCCTGCCTCCCTGCTCGTACTCTAGCCTCAGCGTGCACCAGCGTGAACTCAAAGCGCGTCTCCACCGCACGTTCACTGGAGAGTGGAAGAGAAAACTCAGCTCTTAAAACACCGGACAACGAGAACGAACTCGTACCACTATTACCATATTATCGAAAAATACAACTTTGATTTAGTTGTTTATGTTCTGTTAGTTTACTTTATAAAATACTGCAGATTTAAACTATTTATTCTAACAGCTCAAAGTGAAGTCAGACAAACAGGATTATCAACGAGGGGAGACGGCGGATAGAAAACATTGCCGAACAAAATTTACGTTACTCAAACTGCTTTTTCAGTTACAGAAACAAACGAGTGGACTGATCGCCCTCCAGATATTAGAGTAATGTTAAAAAGGGTCGTGTTGTCTCAGCAGGTATCTCTCTCTGTCCCTCCCCTCTCTGCTGCTCTGTGGCCGGCTCTCCAGCGAGCTGCTGCCCCCCCCCCTCCGTCAACAAGGAAATAAAGCCCCTCGTCTACGAGACCGGTCTCTTGAGAGAGCTCCAGCTCATAGCGGGGTCTGTGTGAGTGAATGCCCGGGTGGAGAGGTGGCGATCCCGGCAGGAGCTAGCTAGCTGTGCCGGCAGTTTGTGGAGCTTCTAAACTCCGACAACAGTTGAGAAAACGTTTGATTCGCCATCTAACATCGTAAAACTGTCAATATTCTAAATCTACACCGTTGATTTCTCGCCTCAACATTTTTCAGAAGTGAATTTAGTGATGAAATAGCTACGAAAAATGTGAAGTAGTTAAGATGCGGCGGTGCTCGTGCATGTGTGTGGGGGGCGTTGCCTTATAAGGAGTTTCGAGGGGAGGGGGGGGTTTAGACGGAGCTCCTGAGGCGATGCGACTTTCAAATTATGCTAGTTTTCCAAGATCGCAGACCCCAGCTTTAATAGAGCAACATATTGCCACAGTCACACATTTGTTGAATTGACCATACAGTCAGTGTGGTTCTCTTATTTTTTATCAATAGTAGCTGACTAATGCTCTACATGTCTGGATTGACTGACATTTATGTCCTTTAAACTATTTTAATGGATTATGAGCACCATCGTATTACAAATGCAGCGCCTTTGGATTGACTGGTCTGTGTTTAAACACTATTTCTCACATACAGATTGTATACTTAGATCCTTGGACACTATTGATCACCACTGATAAAGTATGTGTGTTGTTTCCTTCCGTCAATATGAGACTATTTCCAATGTGAATAAATCTAACATGAACTGCTTCAGATTATAGGAGCAACAGTTTTGCCCTCTTCTGCAAAGTATTTGACATTTTACTCGACATGACATCACATTGAACAATATACCTTAGTACATCACGTCTGTTCAATCCATGCTACTTGTATATATACTGTATATATATATACGAATTTAAAGAACCTCTATACAACTTTTTAGAACCCAAGTCTTTATTTTGGCTTTAATTTTGGCTGATTCTACGAGGCTACTACACACCGAAACACGCTTCAGTAATTTGTTAATGTAGCCTGCTGTCACTCAGCGTAATGCAAGTGTGACTTAGCTGAGCCAGTCTCTCAAAAGCTTGACAACTTCAACTGATAACATGTAATATATTTGCATTCACGTCAGCAACATTCAAGTCAGAAGTCAGACATGCACACATTGCCGAGAACACGGGACACTTGAGACATCTGATGGACTCGGCGCGGTTGTCCGTCTCCTCTCGGCTCGCTACGATGTGCTTCAGTGGAATAATTCCTGGTGTCGACTTCCCTGCTGATTCACGTCCTGCATGCTGGCTGCTTCTCTCCTCACTAACTTCTGTCTGTCTCAAATGTCTGTCTGTCTGCCTGTCTGTCTGCTATTGTCTCTCATGAATGTTTATATTTGCTGTGTGAGAGTATTAGTTTCTCTTAAAGAGTCTTGAGTGTGTGTCTAACAGGGTTCCTGTTGGTCATGGCATTTTTGAAGTATCATGGAATTTACAAATGTCAGTTCCAGACAGGGAATATCTGGGAATTTGCAACATTTTCTCGGGAAGTCCAGAAGTATGGGGGGGGAATTTTGAAGATTTTCCACAAATTTATTAAATGTTAAAATCTTTTGTTTGGCTGTTTCTCTACAGTAAACTGGAGTTGAAATAAGACGGTCACATCCTTTTTAGAACTTGAATTAGCTGAACATTATGAAAGATTAGCATCCGTAGTTCATGGAAATGCTACGACTGAATGAAAGTCCCGATATATTTCATAGGGGCCACGATGGGAGCTGTGGTATGTTGTCTTAAAGACGTGTTTGTGTGTATGGGAGTGTGCTTGCCTGCTCATGTACGTGATTGTCTCAGTTGTGTTTATCTACGTCTGTGTATCTATCTGTAATCTCACTATCTGCTTACAAGAGGTGTGTGTGTGTCTGTGTGTGTGTGTCTGTCTTTTTGACGTTGTGTGAATACGTGCGTGTCTGTGTGTATGTGCCGTGCAGCGGTCGAACGGACGCCCGTCCCTCGGCGTGCTTCCCTGTTTGACGCAGACTTGTATGAAACTTGCTTTCTCACGCACATGTGTGTGTTTTTCTCTCTCTTTCTCACTCCGATGTTTGTCCTCCTACAGGACAGTGTCCCAATGGCCTCTCCTGCTTTCCTTCTCTCTCTTTTTGTAAGTATTCAGGTTCTCCCTCAGATTTCACCAGAACCGGGCCGCGCTCCGCACACGCTTGTCTCAACGCAGACACACACACGTACACAATGTAACACGCTCTGTACACATCTGTCTCTACCGCTCATCTCTTTTCTTTCCCTTGATTCAGTTCAGTTTTAGTTGCATTAAAGGAAGCAGAGCAGCTCTAGAAATAAAACTAGCAAGTGTTTAAGTCATTATTAGAGCCATTAAAAACTCACCACTATTATTGGTGTTCATCAATAATAATGCAACTGCAAATATTCAGTAACAATTCAACAGTTCCTTTTCAGGTCATTTCAATTTTTTTTTTTTACTTAATTGTAAGCTCAATCCTGATTGGTGCACAGAAGTACGTGACATCTACTTTTCGAACTGAGCCAAGGTCACCTCGAACCAGTGAGAAGAACTCAGACAAAAATATACACAAATACAGAAATCTTTCATTTGAAATAACTTTGTAGGGCCCCGTCCCTCACAGTGAGCAGCTGAGAAAACAGGTTTTCATGCCTTTTGAAAAAAAAAAAGAGAGATGTTTTTTTGTTTTTTGATTTCCTTTCAGTCAAACATGATGCAGGTCTTTGACCTGAGACGTGTCAGACTTCTTTGTTCTTTGTTTTTCCTCTTCCTGGAAAGTAATTATCTTGTTGGTCAGGTTTTTACAACAGTTGTGATGTCAAGATGAAAACGGTGTTGCTCCAACCATTAAAGGGACTATTTGTAACTTATCACGCGCATAAATCTTAACGGGTCGGTATCTCATGCGCGCTCGCGTGTGGGTACGCGAGCGCGCAGCAGCTCTGCTCCTGCTGTCTGCTCCTGTCTGTTTGCACACCGCGCTCGTTCTCCCCCGCTCGGCTCGCTCCACCTCCACGTGAACGCGCGCACACTACACACTGCAGAAGAGTTAGTTTAGCTCTGAGAATATCTGGTGAATGTGCAGTGGACGTTTTTGCAGAAATAACTGCTGCAGCTCCTCCAGACCAACAGAGGTTTCCCGTGTCTTGTGAAGTGACGGGGCTCCGCAGCGAGTTACGTTATCGTCCCGACCGGGTGTCGGTGTCTCCCACCCCCCCCCCGTCTCTCCCCCCGTCTCCCCCCCCCCCCCCCCGTTCCCCCCGTTCCCTCCGGATCGGGAGGAAAAGCCAACACTAGGATCAGCATTGATTCATGGAGAGACCTTCCTCTGGTCAGCTAACATTACTGCCAAGCAGGTGAAATATAGAGTGATATTGTGTTTTAGCTGACGTGTGTCGCCTCACTGTTTAGACCGGTGCTCGTTCATGTCAATGTAGCGCGAGCAACAGGACGCTGACTTTCGTTGACATTGCGGCCACAGGTGTCGCTGTGAACAAGCAATTTCTGATTCTTACATATAGCCCCTTTAAGGTACTAAACTTTACTATCAAATACTCGGTAGTACTGAAGAAAAAACCCAGCCATACGCCGCTGTATATGATGTGTGGTATAGATGCAAATTAAAAGGCCTCTTTGTCTCTCACTCTTCCTCTCTCACTTCACTCACACACACACATCTCTGTTCACACTGTCCATGTCACCCTCATAAACTTTAAGTTATGTTTTGACACAATATCCTCACCACACACGCACACACACACACACAAACACACACAGGCCCCAGTAACCTTTCATCATCCAAGCTTCCGTCGACCTTCGGTTAATGACCCCATGCCGGTTTCCTGTGTTTTTCTGTTTCCGTGCGATTGTCCGTGTGTCTGCATGTTTTCTAATTTCTTTTCTCCTTCTTTTCTTTTGAAATCTTCCTTTTTTTTGATCATCATTGTTTTCTTTTCTGTTCTTCATTTGGGGAGGAAGCCTTCCGAGGTGGACTGTGCTGTGTTTTTTTTTTGTGCGGAGCTCAGACGCGTGAGGAGGCCTGCCGCAGGGCCTCCCTTCATGCTGTGCAACTGACCTTTGACCTTACCTTTACATCCTTATGTGAATTTTGTTTTCTGGCTCTCTCTCTCTCTCTCTCTCTCTCTCTCTCTCTCTCTCTCTGTCTTTTTCCCCGTTTCTCCTCGTCTGTCTCTCTGCTGCAGGACGGAGGCACCAGGGGTCGCCGTAGCGCCATGGAGGCCGACCTCAAAATGAAGAAATAGACTGAGATTTCAGAGAAGGAGACACTTTACAGAGACAAAGAGTCTCTCAGAGAAGGTGGAGCTGAACACTTACTAGTCACTTTGGTTGTTTTCTGAAGAGGACTCTCTGTGTGCCTGGTGTATGTGTGCGTATACAGTATATACACACTTATACTTGGCGTAGACGAGGGTATATGTGGATGTCTGTCAGTGTGTCTGAGAGAGCTGCACAGAGCTTCTTCATCTCCGGTTCATATGACTGATTTGTGTGCAGCGCCGTGGGGATTTCACTCCACTTTCCCCGAGTATCATTTCACCAGCAAAGGTAGTAGTTCACCATTTCCCTCTGCTGAGATGGAAACGCAAAGAACTTTGGAAGGAAAAACAGAACATTTTCACCAGCAAAAGTTTGTTTGGGATCAAATGATGATGGGCAGAATGAGCTCTACTCACCAGGTTTGATCACGTTGAATCGTGGATGCATTAATACTAGTTGACTGACTAACCGATCTGTTCAGTGAGTGCACTGCACCAAACTGTGCCGGACCACTAGACAGCAACAACAACCACAACTCATAATGTACAGTTCCACAAATTCAAAACTACTGCTAGTAGTGCTTGTTGGTCTGTGACCACTGCTAAAACGTTACAGTGAGATCCACTTCAAATGTATTACAAATCTTTACAATCTTTTCAGCCTTTTTCATCAATGGAACTAGTTTCTTATTGGAGAAAGTCTGATGATGTCACTGAACAGGTGGTTTATGTCTGCTTTGTTTAGTAAGGGATCAGGTGGCCAAAACATATACCAGTGGTTTTGCTTGTTTTGGCCCATTAACTGCAAATGACTTTACATTTTCGCTGACCTTTTTAAGTTTCACTACCTACCCTCATGCAGGCCTGAGCTTCCATTAAATTCAGGAGACAATGTAATTCATCTTCATAAATCAACCTCTTGGGGGGGGGGGGGGGGGGGGGGGGGGATAACTTTAGATTTTGAAAGAACATTTAAGAGACAAAAGTCTCTCAGAGAAGGTGGAGCTGAACACTTACTAGTCACTTTGGTTGTTTTCTGAAGAGGACTCTCTGTGTGCCTGGTGTATGTGTGCGTATACAGTATATACACACTTATACTTGGCGTAGACGAGGGTATATGTGGATGTCTGTCAGTGTGTCTGAGAGAGCTGCACAGAGTCTTCATCTCGGTTCATATGACTGATTTGTGAAACAAAACTTGAAGAAAACAACATTTTCACCAGCAAAAGTTTGTTTGGGATCAAATGATGATGGGCAGAATGAGCTCTACTCACCAGGTTTGATCACGTTGAATCGTGGATGCATTAATACTAGTTGACTGACTAACCGATCTGTTCAGTGAGTGCACTGGTCAACCGAACCAAACTGGTTCGGTTGACCAGTTTGGTTCGGTCAACCGAACCAAACTCTTTGGACTCCGTTCCAGCTCCGCTGTAACTATTATTTATTTTTTTAATTTAACCTTTATTTAACAAGGAGTAAAAACTCATTGAGATTAAAAATTTCTTTTTCAAGAGTGTCCTGGCCAAGATAGGCAGCAGCACAGTTACACGGTTGCAGACATAAAAAAAACATGACAATTACTAGTTGCTAACTCTGTTTGAGGGTGCGCCAAACTAGCCGTTATCAAATGTGTTACTTTGTGACATCACCATGTTAGGAAAGAAAAGGAGGGACTTCAAGAGAGGCGTTTCAGGCAGTTCAGGAGCAGTGTTTCTGTGGGGGAGAGGAACTCCCTTTGGTGTGGACTTTACAGACCTTTTACATGCACAAAAAAACTATATAACGCACTAAAGGAACGGGGAAAATGCACAAAAGCATAACAGGTCCTCTTTAACATCGACTGTGCGTGGTACTGCCGTTGCCAGTTTCAATGTCTTTGCATTAGTTCACCCATGCATCTGAAAATTGACAAAGTATGTTTTCAAAGTCCAGAATGCAAGCTAGCTATCATGGATGTGGTGAAATGCAATTTTTTTTCAGACTTTATAATCTCAGATGTCGTAGTGTCCCCGAAGGCACCGACAGTTTTCAAAAACAGTAAAACAGTTCCTGCTCGGAACTCTGTCAGAGTTAGATTGTTGTCAACAAACCGCAAGTAAACAAGTTGTTCACACGTTTAATTATCTTAACCTCAAATAAATGCCACAGCTCTTTTTTAGGCTGTAGTGAAATGAATGGAAACCAACAGCTGCCTTTGAAGGTAGAGAATCAGAATAACCATCTAAAAACGAAACAATATATTCTTTGTAAACTAGTTGTAATGTAAAATGCAGGTGTTTCATTGAGTGTGTTAATGGGCTGAAATGTAGGACGTGGAGTTTGTTGTTGCTGAAATAGTATTGATGCATCCTTGCTCGTCACTTAGGATGTAGCTAGAGTGTGCTATGTAGATAGCATAGGAAACGTGTGTGTAAAGTGTGTTAGATGAGAGTACAAAAACAAGTTGTGTACCTGTGAGATGGATCATGTTAAGTTTTGTGTTTGGGTAGCTGATACATGTGTCATGTTCTGTTGTACATTTGTTAAATAAAAAGATTATTTGATCTAAACTTAAATCACATCAGAGTTGTGTATTTGCTGTAGATGCTGTAGATTCAAGACTTGCAACATGACTTCCAGCATTAGCTTTCTTGGAAATCTGCTGCCACCAGCTGCATTCAGCGTCTTAAATGATCTGGCACACTAAACATTATGTAATAATTTTCACTGACTCATAAACAAGTTGTGTAAACAAGTCAAAGTATCAGCCACATAATGGTTGGCAGCTGGTGTTCTGAATATGTATGGAGGACTGAACCTGCGAAAATCAAAAATAAATGAATAAATATATAAATGACTCTAAACCAGCCAAGTTAGTAGCCGTGTAATAAGCGCGATAATGTACAGCGCGATGGTCATTGTGAAATAAACCCCATCAGGGGTTGTTTTGACAGTTTCCAGTTCATTACAGAGTGTGCATAGTCCAGTAGGGTGCTTGCCTATAGCACATAAGAGTAAAAAAAAAAAAAAATTATAAAAAGAATGATTTGATGAATAATTACCACTGCACAAGAGGTTGCAGAGGTAGGTGTGTGTGTGTGTGTGTGTGTGTGTGTGTGTGTGTGTGTGTGTGTGTGTGTGTGTGTGTGTGTGTGTGTGTGTGTGTGTGTGTGTGTGTGTGTGTGTGTGTGTGTGTGTGTGTGTGTGTGTGTGTGTGTGTGTGTGTGTGTGTGTGTGTGTGTGCGCAGGAAAAGTTAAGAGTTTGGTTTGTCCGTTCTGGGCTACTGTTGAAACATGGCAGTGCAACATGTATAGATCTACTTGTACATCTACATCTCCCAATGAAGATAAACGGCTCATTCTAAGGTAACAAAAACACAGCCACTTTTTTTCAAGTGATTATACACTAAAGAAAACATAATTATATTCCATTTCTGCCAATAGATCCCCCTAATTGTTACACACTGGCCCTTAAATCGCAGGATGAATGCCACAATATGAAACATATGAAAGCCAGAATGCCCTCAGAGGGTCATAAACCTTTAAGAAAGAAGGGGGCATAACTTGAAGTGGGTGCAGATGGACACTAAAATTAAAAACTATGATCACATGCCGGTTCGGCCTGGAATGAATCGGCCGTTAAGGATTCTTCCTGAACTTCCCGATGGCCAGTCCGCCCCTATGAATATGTGTGCTGGGAAAAAGTTTTACAGTATGCACAAGTATATAAAAGTACACTTAAAAGCAATCACAGGACCAAGAAATTGTAGTGCGAAACATTTATTTAACAATTGCATAAATAACAAAAGTACAACACACTTCAGGAGTGAGACCCGCCCAGTCCTGGAACTTTAATGTTTACAGTGTACACATTTAACATTCAACAAGTCTGTGCAAAAATACTGTATCCATATAGAACAAGCAGTTTGACCTCCTGCTCTAGGTTAGACATTCATACGTGAACAAAGAACAATCCACATCCTTAAGAGCTAAAATATAACACAGCCAAACTCCAGCATTTTCCAGTGCAGCGTTAGCCAGACTTTTAAGAAAAATTGAGAATAACATTCACAAAAAAAAAAAAGAGGTAAACAGTGAATCAGGGGTTTACATTCTTAACATGCCCCCTAAATGAAATCATGAATGACAGGGCTGGCTGAGGAGTAGAGCTTCCTCTTCACCAGCCTGTACTCGGGTCTCAGCTTCAACACTTTGTTGGTATCAAAGATGTGCTTGAGCGGCGGCCAGCCGTTGTCCTTGTCCGCCTTGAAGATCACAGACAGTTCAAATGTCGGGGTGACACTTGGGTCGAGGAAGATGCTCCCCACAGACATCAGGCCGTCTTTGCCCTCCACGTAGACCGCGATGGAGGCGCCTCGGAGCCCGCAGGGCTCGTCGGTAGAGGAGCGCACCACGTCCTGGCCGACCCTGGCGGTCATCTGGCGAGGCAGCAGCAGCATCTGGCAGTGGAGGGTGGAAGCTTTGGCCTCTGTCAGACAGCGCTCGATCTGCCGGGTCACATCCTGCTGCAGGAGCCGCTCTTCGTGCTCCAAACCAGCGTCCATGTTGGCAACTGGAGAAAGAGACCAGGAGTGTTGTTAGAATATGTGGCATTAGGTCACAGTCCATTTAGTTATGCTGATATCTAATTGGCCGTTTGGCAGCTACTGAAAATCAAATGCAATTGCAGTGAATCACAAGTAAAGCAAGAGTTTGATCCTTGCTTTATCATTTCACTTTTATCATGTGATAAATGTCTTGCAATACTGGACTAAAATACAGTACAGTCATAGGAATAAAGGCTTTGCATCAGCATCTGAGAGCTGAAGCAGTGTGAACAGCTCAGCTGTCATCAGCTGATCCAAGACCTGCATCAGTTGCATCAGAAACATCCCCACCAGGAAGATCAGCTAATTGATTTGTTCTTCCGCGATATTATATAGTTCTAGGTCCTTTGTGACTTTTTTGGTTACTTTAACGTTAGTGCATTAATATTAAATTATGACTCGGCCAATAAAACTGAGTTTTAATTATAATTATAATTGTCTATCATGAGTAAAAACTTTTTTAAACAACTTACTAGACGACTGAGTTTTAATTATAAAAACTGGGTTTTAATTATAATGATAATTGTCTATCATTAAAAAAAAAATTAAAAACAACTTACTAGGCGAGTTGTTGTCGCTCTCTTCGCAGCTGTCGACGCTCCCCCGCCGGACTGAGCTGGTCTCTCTGCCCGGGGCAGTGAGCTGGTGGAAATACTTTCCTATCATCTCTACCACACTGTGTTCCTCCGGTAGAGCGGGCACTCCGGGTCCGTAGAGCAGAGCCGCCGTATACACCATCCCGATTCCTGTTTGTGAAGCTCCGGTTTCTCCTCCGAACGTTTAGTCTGTGTTTGATCCATGTATTATCTTTGTTGAGCTGAGCGTCTCTGAGCGGTGAGCGCGGAGCTTTTATACCGGAGAGGAGCAGCCGGTTGCATCAGCTGAGCTCCCTCACGCGAGGTGGGCGGGGCCGACCGGCTCCATCGAGAAGGTTCCAGGATGTGATGTGACCTGATGTGATGTGACTCACGCAACATGTCCGGACATTGCACTGCAGAAACACAGACACAGCTGAGACCTGTAGAGGGTTAACAGACGAGTTAGTTAAAGTAAATTAAGAGTAGGGGGAACTATAACATGACTCTCATAACTTTTATACTTTTTAATCACATTTTTTTTCCTATCATTTGACATATTAGGCTTTAAAGTGGCAGTCGGCAACAATTTTTTGGCATAATTTGGCAAAAATTCCATAATAACCTTTCAGCATATTGTAATTCAAGTTGTCTGAGAGAAAACTAGACTTCTGCTCCTCATCATGGCTCTGTTTTCAGGCTTTAGAAAAATCTAGCCCATGACGGCAGATTTTGACCAATCACAGGTCATTTCAGAGAGAGAGAGCGTTCCTATTGGCTGTGCTCCGGTCATGTGACCAGAACTTGGCTTCCTTCAACAGATTTTACAATGGCGGCTGCATCACAAACTTTCTCATTTTACAGCTAAACAGTACACTACAAGATGATTCTGAGATGATTTGAGGCGAGAAATAGGCATTACAGTAACAGAATATAGATTCATATTTGATCAGCGCAGCCTAGTTTGACCGTTTGGTCGGCGTTCGCGAGTGATTGACAGCCGACTCTCATAGAAGGCAGCTGGGCAGCGGACCTTGTTTTCCTCCGGTAAGGGAAATCCTTCAGATGCCGTTAGGAGCACCGGAGGACACAGTAGGACACAGAGGAACATGATTTTTTTTCAGGTTACCTGTTTCATGTACTACTGTCACGATATAGCGGCCGTTTTCTAAAAATAACTTTTTTAAATCATATTTGCGCCAATATCGCATACTGCAGCTTTAAATTACAGGCTATAATTATATGATGTAGGCCTAATATATTACCCATATTACACCTGGACTGACTACCTGTCAATAGCATTAAAACAAATTCTTATTCTATAACTAATAACTAACTTACTCACAATAAATAATATTGATAATATGTGGCAAGGAGGGCATTTACTCAAGTATTGTAGGCCTACATATATCCAGTTTGAGGTAGATCTACTTGTACTTTACTTTATTTATGCTACTTTCTTTTTCTTTATTCCACACACATTTTAGAGGCCATTTTACTCCACTACATTTATCCAAAAGTCGTTACTAGTTACTTTACAGATTTACAGATTCATGATTTCAAAGAAGTTGAATTGAAAGAGTTATGTTTGGTAGGTTAATTATAGGAAAGAAAATAGACTTTGTTTTCAATTGGTAGTTCCTCTACCGACAAGCATTCAATTCAACATATAGGCTTACAGAAATTGAAGTTTACAGTAGGCTAAAGAATAAATAATGAATTATTATTTACTTGGGTTAAAATGGAGTTTTTATTTCAAGGAAATTAATATTTTCCCCATTATTAGCACCAAATGACAGAGTTCTAATCTCAACCAGCAACATTAATTGCTGCTCACACATTAAATGCACCTGTTATAATGATCCAATAACATAATATAGACCTAGGCCTATAATTGTATAACACTCAAAGGCGCATTTCTTCTGCATAGTGAGTATTTTTACTTTTGATACTTAAAAGTTAATTCTATTGATAATACATCTGTGCTTTCACTTTTATGAGATATGTGATGCAGGAGGTTTACTTATCAGAGTACTTCTTCCATCACTGTTAATAATTAAAAATGTTCAGGGCATAAAGGCTGCAATGGAAATCTACCAGCCTCTGACTAATATATAGGTCATAAATAATGTGGTCTGACTAAAAATAAATTATATACTGTGTGGGCATTGATAAACTTAAACTTCAAGCTACTGCTGGATAATACATTTACAATAAATCAGTAATTCATATTATTTATAAGTGCCTTATAAAAACACATTTAAAGTGAAACACAAATAACAGAAATAAAACTTAATGTATTCTGTTATTAACTTATGTCAGTGCAACAGCAAGTATCCAGCAAGGAGGAAGTATGGGCACACAAATAGAATAAAAAGTTAAAATAGTAGAAATTATTAGCTATCAGAGTCTAAAATCTAGCATGAGCAAATCAACACACAGTTACAGCTGTTTCTTACAGTAAGTATGAAGTTCCATTTAGGGGATTTTTAATGTGGTTGGTTCAAGTTCCTCCAATGTTGTCCAGTCTGGGGACATTCATGGAAAAGTGCGATCTCTTTAAATCTTAAACCCAGACTACGGGACAGTCAGAAGTGTCCCACCTGATGTCTTTTATTTGACAAAAGCTTGACTGCAACAGGAGGGAGAGCTTCTCTTCCAGTCCTCCAAAACACAAAACCAAACCCCCCGACAACCATGCAGGGATGATATAGGAATTATGTTTACTATTGCTGAATGTATCTTAATATTGCTGTACGATAAAAGTGCTTATTTCATGTGTTAATTCATCAGGTTCTTAGTTCATGGACAGGTAAGGTCTTAATTTAATAAAATGTCAAAAATATGTCTAAAATAGGGCTGCTGCCTCTTCAAATGTAGCCTATTTCTGGTGTGAAGGAAAATAATGGAAAAAATACTGAAGCTGTAGGTAATCTTCCACAGGTCGGAAAAACAATTTAACCCCTGACCTGCCATAAATGTTGAGTAACTAAGATAAATTGCACAGAAACTTATTTATTGGATGAAATAAACAAAAGTTTATACAGTTTGACATACAATAATTGTGTTGACATCCACTAAAATAGTGCAGACTTTGATCAGTTATTAATATATCGTTGACATATTGTTATGGAATTTGCAGTGAAACAAAAACCTGTACATATATCAGACTTTGCCAAGGATTTCATTGAGAAATAAATTACTACTTCCATCAAATTATCTTCCTGGTTGGATTATAAAAAGCCACATTAGTTAGTCTTTATGTAATTCACCACCAAATATAACCTTCATATCTGCTTTAGGTGTATGCACATAAAATTCCTGTTAGTGTGTGTTTGTGTGTGTGAGCACGTCAGGTCTAGACACGGTGGCATGAACCCTGCCTTACTCACAGGTGACACACACACACCTGGTGGAAAATCTGAAGTGTATCCACTAAACACTTATGAACAAAACAAAAAATCTATGCTTAAGATTTATTTGACCCCTACCACCACATAAATATTAACCTAAATTAGATCCACAGTTGGTGAAAAAACATTAAAAAAAATACTGTAGTTCTTCATCGTATTACTGAGGACCAAAAGACTCAAAGAAGTTGTGTGTATAGATCAAGGAAATGTTAACTGTCACACTGGTTTTAGCGGCCTTTCACTGACTGGTACTCATAGTCAGTGTATTACCTACAGTAGATGACGGTCAGCACGCCTCCAGCTTGGAGAATCAGACAGGAGTTACTGTACAGAAGCAAAGTAATGTAGTGCTGTGGGCGAGCACGGCAGCAAAGTGTATTTTAGCCACCTAAAAGAAAGGCCCACCTAAAAAAATCAATATAATTTTAGGTGTACGCTAGAATATTTTCACCAGTTTACCTTGACTTCAGACAGCCCTTTCTGACGAAGCTGCTGTATCCATCTGTGCTCTTACCAAAGCCACCAGACTCCCTTGAAAACAACTGTAATTTTACAGTTGTGGGACTTTGGTGAATCCGAACTAACCAAAGCCACACAATAACACAAACAAACTAACCAATCAAGGCAGCGGTAGACCAGCAACTCCTGTGTTCTGTGAGGTAAAATTACCCTTTTTTTCAATGGAGTCTGGTTGCTTTGGCGAGAGCGTAGATAATGGCTTCAGTTCCCTGTCAGAAACATAAACTGTATAGCTGTCTTACGGCAAGGTTAAAAAAGGCTAAAACTACAATGTAAACCCATCCGCCGCAACAATAAACGCTCAGAGAAAGTGCGCCGGGAGTGTGGTGACGTAGTTTAAAGAGCGAAAAGACACACACCACCGGGCAGGTGGGAGGGGAGGTGGATGAGTCCAACAAACACAAGTCTTTCACCCAGGAGACCGCTGTTTGTGTCCTGTGCGTCACGTTACAATCAGCTGTTCGTTCATGTCCCATGTTCACAACGTTCAGTGTCATTTTCACTGTACAAATGCAGTTCTTTCCTAAATCTATCTATAGTGGTTTTGTTGCCTAAAGCTAAAGTGAAGCCAAGGGCGTAACAAAGCGGCAGTATGTGTTGAGTTGGGATGAGAACGTGCTGGTAAAGCGGTGAAAATATTCTAAATATAGCGTACACATAAACTGATATTGATTTGTTTATGTTGCTCCCATGCCGGTACTCAGGTCTGTTTCTCCAAACTGGGGGCGTGTTGACCGTCATCTACTGCAGGTAATACACTGACTATGGATAAGTACCTCATACAACCCCACTTCAAAACACCCGAACTATCCCTTTAAAATGTTATTGAAAACTTTAAGGAGCTATTTTTTTTTTTTGCCAGCTATTTTATAGTAAAACACTTTTGTTAGAGTGTGTTATATGCATTAGGCCACATAGTTTAATTGAGAACATTTTGCCCTAGTGATTAATCTGGGACATTTTAGAACATAATATTTGTTCCATGCATAGAAACATAACTATTTGTGCTGTAGATTAATGGAGGGGCAGAGCGGAAACTACAGTGGAAATAGTCTCATTAACATTCTCTTCAGTTGTCTGGCTGTCAGAGTTAATAGTAAAACCGTTTGTTCACCTTGGGAACACAATTCAAACAGCGCACACACACACACACACACACACACACACACACACACACACACACACACACACACACACACACATAGAGATTGCTGAAAGTCCACCTCACTGGCCTGACGTGAGAGCAGATTCTGAGGAGGAAGGTAATTTATTTCACAGTTTAACCTCTTAAGCCTGACTCACCTTCTTGGTAAATCTCGCTGCTATGACATCACAGCTGCAAACCAATCAGGTTCAGATTAGAAGCTGTCGTCAGAAAGACTCACCACCAAGAAGGAAGTGTCTTTGTCAGGAACTGCAGGGGAACTACAGTGTGGTCACGGTGGTGACAGTATGTGCTCACTACCTAACCAGTATTGCCTTGTGTCTTTCACTCTGTGCTTGTAAGACAGTATCTGAAACACAAGTCAGATAAATATTTAAAATATAACAAAACTGTCCTCTCCACATCTGTTAGTTCCAAATGAAAGGTTACTTCCATGTATAAAAACTAGGATTTTTCACCTTTACATGAACAATCATTACAAACTCTGAGTAATGGTGATCACCAGTTCAATGTTTTATGAAGTCATGGCTAACTAAAGGAACAATGAGTCACATTTACTGTTAAAATGTAAACTCGGTCACAATAACAGTCAGTGTTATCCATCCATCAACATCAGCTGATGTAGTGTTTTTGGTGAAGAACAGGTCAGACCTGTTTCTGGTAGTCACTGTGGCCACGACTAAAACTCACGTGTCTGCAGCCGAGAGTGAGTGTTGTTTTTTAAAAATCCTTGTTTAACAAAGAAGGAACATGGTTAAAACACAAATCCATATCAGTATCCTGATGAAATAACTACCTGGAGAGGACAGGTTACTGACAGACAAACTCGTGCTGCTTGCTAAAACAAAAACCTTGCTCATATTACACTATAGTCCACTACTTGTTGTAGGGCTAAACCTAATGATTCTTTACACTACATAGGGATTTTTTTTCTATTAATAG
Organism: Sebastolobus alascanus; assembly: GCA_916701645.2. Taxonomy (NCBI): domain Eukaryota; kingdom Metazoa; phylum Chordata; class Actinopteri; order Perciformes; family Sebastidae; genus Sebastolobus; species Sebastolobus alascanus. Next base: position 1,073,667 of record CAKAOJ020000042.1, read on the forward strand.
ATCAATTGTTTACTGTATAAACTGCTGAGTATCATACATGTATGATGCAAGTTGTATCCATCTATGCTTTTGCCAAAATTCAACAGACCTGTACATTTACAGTTGTGTGACTGTAGTGAATCCGAACTAACCAAAGTCACACAATAACACAGCCAACGACCAACAAACACAAGACTTTCATCCACAAGACTGCTGTTCATGTCCAGTGCGTGACGTTACAATCAGCTGTTCGTTCCACGTTCGGTGTCATCTTCACTGTACAAACATAGTTTTAATTCCAACCATGTAGTTCTTTGTAGTTCTTTCCTAAACCAAAGTGGTTTTGTTGCCTAATCCTAAAGTTATGCCAAGGGGCGTGACAAAGCGACGGTATGTGACAAGTTGGGATGAAAACGTGTTGGAAAAGTGGTGAAAATATTCTAAATATAATGTACACTTGAACTGATATTGTTTTTTTTTTTAGGTGGGCCTCTATAAACCGCTGAGTATCATGCATTGTTGTGATGTTTTGATTGATTTACATGCCAGTGCAAAAACAATCCACTCATCACTTTTTTTACTGCCACTTAGTAAGATTTTAAGATGCATAATTGTTGTGTATGGTGTGTGTTGTCTTATATGCCAGTGCCAAAGACAAATTTCCATTTTATGCAAATCTAATGGACAATAAAGTAATCAGAATCTGAAATATTAAAATCATTATTAGATAGTACTCATTACAAGTTTAGATAATAAAAAATATACGTCTTCAAATTAGTTTTTCTGGCAAATAGTCAATTAGCCAAAAGAATTAGCAATGATACCAAATGGGAAGAAAAGGTACATCACATATCACTCTTGAGAAACAACAGTGGTTTGTTTTATTTTGTTTTTTTTCTTGACAATTATTAAAATATGTCAAAATGATATGTTTATGGACTAATTGATTTATTGACTAATCATCTTGACATATATTTGGAAAGAAAACTCGCCAAGTTTCACGGTGACAGGTCCCTGATGACTCTCTTCTAAAAATCTTATATAGAATCTATTTTATCTTTTTCATTCATCTGTTGGTATATGGCGGTCTAAATATTAAATCCAAAAATGCACAGGGTAAAATAGTAAATACAAGCAGCAAAATTACAGGTGTCCAGCAGAGTAGCCTGACTGTTCTTTATAACAGTCAGGTGGTGAAGAGGGCAAAATCCATCCTGTCTGACCACATCCAACCTCTTCATCAGGAGTCTCAATCCCTACTTTCTGGCACCCGCTTTTTCAATTTCATTATTATTTGTATTCCCCTCAGTCAAGACAAACTGATAAAAACACTCATTCATCCCCTCAGCCTTTACCGTGCTCAATGCTTGTTGTGTTGTTGTCGCTGGACAATTTAGTTTGCTTGTTGGGTGTCTGATTAGAATGCTGTGCTGGTCATATTTAGTAGGGGGATGACAGGCAGTCATCATTGTACTGTTTTGTTTTCTATCGCTGTTTTGATGATTATGCTTGTTCATTGATGCAGTGCTGTTGAGTCTGCTGCTCAGACTGTGCTATTTTTACTGTGTGATTTCATGTTGTCTTTATGTTTTATGTCGCACTTTATGCTGCAAAACCAATTGCCCTGTGGGGACAAATAAAATTGAACTTGACTTGACTTGACATGTATTTGGTGTGGCAACATTATCCCAACAAGACCGAGCGTCTACAGTCACGCTAGAAGCGCTGTAATGCTAAGCAGGTATAATATTTACTATGGTTACCATCTAAGATGGTAACCATAGCAAATGGTAACCATAGCAAATGTTAGCATGCTATAGCATGCTAACATTTGCTTATTAGAGTGCCACTTTGCATTGTGCATGATTCATCATTCATCATTTAGCCTTTGTATTCCTTGCGGAACATAGGCCATTGATGAATAGTTTCCACCCTTGTCTGTCTTGGGCCATCTTCTCCAGCTGTTTCCACGTCAGTCCCTTCTTTTTGAACTCTTGTTCCGTGCTCCTTCTCCAGGTGTTTCTGGATCTTCCTCTCCCCAGTTTACCTTGTGGGTTCCATGTCAGTGCCTGCTTGGATATTGTCGTTTTGCTTCTTGGAGTGTGTCCAATCCAGCTCCACTTTCTCCTTTTTAGCTGTACTTTTACTGTCTCTTGTTTGGTCCGTTCCCACAGGTTGATGTTGCTGATGGTGTTTGGCCAGTAGATCCCAAAGATGCGTCTTAGACAGTGATTAGTGAATGTCTGCAGCTTGTTGATGATGTTGGTGGTGGTCTTCCAGGTTTCTGATCCATACAGCAGTACTGTTTTAACGTTGGAGTTGAAGATTTTGAGCTTGGTCTTTAGTGAAATGTTTTTGAATTTCCAGATTTTGTTCAGTATGTTAAATGCAGTTCTTGCTTTTCCGATTCTTGATTTTATGTCCTCCTCTGTTCCACCATCCACAGCTAGAACACTTCCTAGATATGTGAATTTGTCGACCTCTTCCAGTGGCTGGTCCCCGACTGTTATAGGAGTCATGCTTTTGTTGTTGATCCGCATGATTTTGGTTTTTGAAAAAGTGTGAAAGTCAATTGTTCGTTTCATTGCAACATCAGCGCCCAGCAGCAAAGCTACGCTTCCGCCATTTTGGACTGAAAGCGACTACCGGACGCCAGTAAAACGTCCGCCTACAGAAGTAAAACAAAATCATACCTGTTCTAATGTCGCATTCTACCAACCATCCTTAGTGTTATTAGTAACACCTGTACTTTTCCTACTATATCAAGCCAAAATATCTGCTGTGAGAAAGGCCTGTTGTCCTAGGGTTCCCTAAGACACATATTGATTGGTGGATGGCTTTAAATGAAGGCTTTTTGCTGCACTCCACAGCTGCTTGAAAGAAGCTGTTTCAGAAAGCAAAATCCTGTGTAGTTTAATTCATTTATTCAGATTGTGCTATGAGGTGTTAAACTGGTGACCCAGGCTAGTAGACTGTATTAAGTCCATATGTGTGACTTATCACAGCTTCTGTAGTCTGGAGCAAGACAGGTGAACTGATGAATATTGAATATCTATTGAATTCCCATATAGTGCAGCACATTTTTGACTTGTGACCACTTAAACCTGCAGTAGGCAGAATATTTTTGGCATCATTGGGCAAAAATTGATATTGTAATTCAAGTGTTCTGAGAGAAAGCTAGACTTCTGAACCTCCTCATGGCTCTGTTTTCAGGCTTTAGAAAATCTAACCCGTGACGGGAGACTTTGGCCAATCACAGGTCATTTCAGAGAGAGCGTTCCTATTGAGCGTTCCTATTGGCTGTGCTCCAGCTGGTGGGCGGTGCTTGGTATTTCCTCAACTGATCTCAACATGGCTGCCGGGTCACAAACTTTCTCATTTTACACCGAAACAGTACACTACAAGATGTTTCTGAAAACATTTGAGGCGAGAAATACAGTAGGCATTACAGTAACAGAGACTCAGAGACGGCAGCTTGACGGCAGACTCAAGCTCGGCTCTGATTGGTTGTTTTCCTCCGGTCTGTAAAATCTTGCAGATACCATTAAGAGACACGGGAGGACACCGGAGGACACAGAGGCACATGATTTTTTTCAGATTACCTGTCTCATGCACTACTGTCAGGATATAGTGACCGTTTTATAAAAATAACTTTTTTTTACTCATATTTGCTCCAATTCTACCCACTGCTGTTTTAAAACCATACATCCATGCTTAAAACAAAGTCTACAAGGTCAGCTTGTGACCCCTTATCACAGGTCATGGCCTGTGTGGATATGAGTCATCAGCAGTTCTACCAAAGAGTGATATTCCTCCTTGTCAGATTATTTAATTTGAAGGATTTTTAGAGGTCTGGCAAGTAGAGGTATCCAGTATTTCTCAAGAAAGAGCAAATATTTGAGAAAAGCAGGAGAAATAAACTAAATGTAATGTCGAGAGCTTCATATTGACCTGTCAATGCTGCTTCAGGCACAGTGCAGCTGAGGTTAAAACAGTGCTCCATTGTTTGATCTCTATTTTGTCTGTAATTGTACATGCTGCTCCATTTGCACGTTATAAATCATTGGTTTGGATCAGATCCCACCGTCCCTCCTCTCACCCCGGCCCTGTCGAGAAGACAGACAGGCTGTAAACACATCTGATGCAACTTCACCGAGCAGTTTCAGCTGCAGCGCTGCTGTAAGGAGGTGTGTGTGTATGTGTGTGTGTGTGTGTGTGTGTGTTCATGTGAGACGCTGATAAGCAGATGCGGTGTCAGGTGTCTTGTGACCGTTTCTCTTGTTTATACAGTCATAAAACGTACTAATACATCTTGTACATCTTTCTCTTCCTCCCCCCTCTCTCTCTCTAACACCATGTCTCTCTGTGCTTTTACTACATGCTGTTTGTTGTTTCAACTCATTTATTGTCTTTGCCGATTTTGTGGCAAAATTTGCATGAATTAAAACATTTCTTGTAAGCAAAACGTTTGCATTTTAACCATCCCATTGGGGTTATATTAAAGGTGAACTGCAGAGAGCATTTGATAGCTAAATGCTGTCATATTGAATGAACTGTAAGCAACAACAGGACTAGTTGACACCTTTGCTCTACTCTAGACTCATTTGCATATTGGCAGAAGATGATGTCCTGTTCTCGTAAGCAGGAAGTAAGATAACAAACTCTCCTCTAAACAACACATTCAGGGTACACTTTCTGTACAGTCTGTCCCGGATATTTTCACTGCACACACACTGTTTGAATCTCAATGCTGTGGCCTGATCTATTTATCAGTTAACACCCAGAGTTATTTCTAAAGATAAGTCAGGAAATATTACATAATACATAATTGCTATGATGTTGATCACAACGATAATAAATTGTACGTACCTCCTGTTACTGTCAGGTCAGGCAGCAACTGTCACTCACCAAACCAGTAATTATAGAAAGGGTTGAATAAAACTAATCTCTTCTTCTAGGCCAGGGGTTCTCAAACGTTTTGGGGCCAGGGACCCCTTACAGGGGAGACCCCCTCTTAATCATAACACCGATTAAGCATAATGCTTAATACCATTTGTACTCTTGGATGCCAATGGAACTATTTGTATTCTAAAACTCTTCATCCTAAACACTTCAGGCCTGTTTCATAGTGATAAACAGAAACACATTTCAATTTGAATCATGTTAAGGTAAGATGAGATAATCCTTTATTAGTCCCACAGCAGGGAAAATTGTGAGTTATTCAATGTTAATACCACTTATATACCTTTAAACAGCAGGTGATTTTATTAACATTTTTCATTTGGACTCAACTTTAAAGGATTTATAGCCTTCATTTCATTTCAAAATGTATTTCGAACATGTAAAATAAAAACAAATAATAAATAAAAAAAAGAGAATGATCATGCAAACAAGTGGACAGTCAGAAAAAAGTAGTATTTACATACAATGAAAAGCATAAGTAAAAGAAATTGTCAAACACTTGATGCCTTGGTTTACATATTCAAAAAGGAGTGAGAAGAAGTAAAACTTATTTAATCCCACCCCTTCTCCATAAGTTATTCATTGATAATTAACCAGTTTCCTTATTGAGCTATACATATACTCTAATTAATTTTCCTAAACTTGTCTAACTACAATTATTACCTTTTATCTCTGTCATACAGAAATATAAATGAATTACTGATATAATTATCCTTATCAAACATAAGTTCATTATCAATCCAGAATACAAAACCTTGCGTGACTTTAAAAACAGATCATGCGTCATCAACGTGTCATCAGCTACACTGCACGTGTGTTATACCCCGTGGTCTTAATGCTCAGCCTGATCGGAATCCTTAAAAATAATATAATAATATTAAATATATTCATGATCCGGATCGGCACCAAAATCGAATGGATTGTTCATTGTACCACACCCCACCACTCCAAAAACTTTCATTCAAATCCATCGCAGACTTTTGGGGTTATCCTGCTAACAGACAAACAAACAAACAAACAAACAAACCAACAAACAAACAAACAAACCAACGCCGGTGAAAACATAACCTCCTTCCTAGGCCTTCGGCCCTGGCAGAGGTAATAAATCCAGATATTTAAACTTACCAGTCTAAAGCTGACTTTCAGTAAGTGCTTCAACTTCAAAATAATGGACTTATTGCTGTGTGTCACAATCATATCAGAGTTTCTATTAGTCCAAAGCTTACATGGCTGGAAGTAATGGACACAATATGCTTGTTTTATTGGCGCAAATGGTCCATCTGAAGATTTGCACTTTTTAATGATAAGGCACAATTTTATAATTTATAGAAAATAATTTCGCGAGAATCAATCTTCTAGGCAAATGTTTGCATTTATTTCATATCTATGAATGTTGCTCCTATATAGTCTGTAGATTAATCCTTTAAAGGAACAGTTCGTAACATTTAGGGGGATCTATTGGCAGAAATGGAATATAATATTAATAAGTTTGTTTTCTTTAGTGTATTCTGAAAATAAGAATAGTTGTGTTTTCGTTCCCTTAGAATGAGCCGTTTATATCTACATAGGGAGCGGGTCCTGTTCAAGGAGTCAGTCGTCATGCTTCTACAGTAGCCCAGAACGGACATCCTACATGCTTGGCACACGGGAGAAGTTTCAGCTGGTTGCAATCTGCAACCTCAGCCCTAGATGCTGCTAAATCCTACACAGTGCACCTTTAAGAAGTTCACATATCAGAAAATGTCAAGAGGTGTACTACATTTTTTTTAATTGCTAATCTGTCATCTTGGTATATTACAAGAATATGAAATAACAGTGTGTGTGTGTGTGTGTGTGTGTGTGTGTGTGTGTGTGTGTGTTTGTGTGTGTGTGTGTGTATTTATATTCCTGAGCATGTGTTCTCAACAGGTTCCTTCAGAGGCTGAGGTTTCTCCAGGCTAAACATGAGCGTAGGCTCCCTGCTCATTGGCTCAGGGTGATGCCAGTCACCGTTCATATGCGGAGTATTTGGCGGGGCCCTCGCGAACGGGTCCACCATCTCCTGGTGAGGGGGAGGGGTGAGGCAGTACTCCTCTTTCTCCTGCTGCTGCAGGTGTCTGAGGATAGCTTTGGACAGGAAGTGAGGGTCGTCCTCGTGCTCATCTAGAAGAACAAGAAGACATGTTAGAGCATCCTGCCTCGAATCATTTTCATTGTTTTAGCTCACTCCTTTTCAAAAGTTCATGTTAAGACAGTAACAATCTAATGGTTTGGTTAAAATCACATGGTGAAAAGTTCCCAACACTGATGCTCTGACCTTTAGTTACACCCGGTGCAGCATAGGGCGCCTGTGTATCAACAAAACCTTTTTTTAAAAAAACACATAAATTGCAAAAGAATCCATAAATACACAAATCCTGATTGTCAATCCTTGTGTGGAAGCGGATCAGCTAAAAGCTGAAATCCCCCTAAAAGCAGTCTGTCTCATGCTGCCAGGTGTCTATAAAGTTTACTCACACAAACACACACACAGACACACACTTTGTGTGTCTTCCTACCATTAAGCAGGATGAGTGTGTAGCGGTTGCGACACTCCAGTGAGTGCTCCAGGATGTCCTGCAGGGTCCTGTAGAAGAGCAGCACCTGCTGTCTGCGCTCCGGCTCCCCGAAACCAGCGCTGCTCTCCTGGGACATGCTGTACAGAGTCAGCAGAGGCGTCGCATACTCCACCACGCACTCATGGCCCTATTAACACAAACACATACACACACATTAACAACAGACAGTCAGAGACAGATACATTACATGGACAAATAATCCTTTAAAAGCTTGTGGAGCTCTGGCACCAGAAATGTTTGGTTACCATGTTTTACATGTAGATGGTGCTGTTACTGAGCTTTACTACATTAGTCCCCCACTGGTGAACTCTCAGGTTTAACCAGCAGGTGGTACTCATGCTGTGCTATGGAAGGGAAACAGCATGCTGGAGGTGACAGACTAATCATCTGTGTTGAAAAGGAAGCATCAGTCTTTTATATTCTCAAAATATGTCTAAGGCAAGATGACAAAAGCAGTGTTGGAAAGTAACTAAGTACATTTACTCAAGCACTTAAGTACAATTTTGTACTTTACTTGAGTATTTCCATTTTATGCTACCTTATACATTTACTCCACTACATCTCAGAGGGAAGTATTGTACTTTTTACTTCACTACATTTATTTTACAGCTGTAGTTACTTTTTACTTTGATTTTACAAACAAAACATAACAAAACTTTGACTTGTAACAGAGTATTTTTACAGCGTGGTATTTAATTGGCAACTATTTTGACAATTGATTGTAATTTTTCAATCAAAAACTCTGAATGTTTTCTCGTTGCAGCTTCTCCAATGCAACGTCTCCAAAGCTTTTCTGTGTTTTATATCATTGTAAAATAAATGTCTTTGAGCCTCAAAATGATGGTCGGACAAAACGTGACATGAAGATGACCTTGGACTGTGGGACACTGTGACGGACATTTATAGACTAAGTCATTATTTGAATAATTTAAGTGTTGTCATGGTCTTGGGTTTTGTTTGTAGTTTGTTTCCTGTTCTATTTTGTAGGTTTCCTCCTCCTGCGTTTCCCTGTCTTTGAGATTGTCTGCCCCGCCCTGATCAGTTTCACCTGTAATTAGTTCTGCACTCACCTCACCTGTTCTCACTTCCCCAGTTATTCAGTCACTATTTATACCACCACAGTTTCTTTGTTGGTTTTTTTTGACAGTTTCCTGTGTGCTGTTGCCTCCATTTCAGGTTCAGGTAAGCATTTTGTTTTTGCATCAGTCAGTCTGCTGTTGTCTGCGTTTGGGTCCTCCCTGCTTGTCAAATAGTAAATGGACGTGCATTTATACAGCGCTTTTCTAGTCTTCTGACCACTCAAAGCGTTTACACTACATGTCAGCATGTAGTGTATCAGGATCATCAATCAGATCAATCTAAATACTCATTCACTCATTCGGGAGCACATTGGGGTTAAGTGTCTTGCTCAAGGACACATCGACATGTGACCTGTGACCGGGGATCGAACCACGACCTTCCGATTGGTGGACGACCTGCTCTACCCTCTGAGCCACAGCCGCTCTCCGAATTGTAACACTGTTACCATAGTTGTCAGATAACTGTAGTGAAGTAAAATGTACAATATTTCCCTCTGAGATGTAGTGGAGTAGAAGTATAAAGTACCATTAAATGGAAATACTCAAGTAAAATACAAGTACCTCAAAATTGTACTTAAAGCAGCAATGGGTAGAATTGGAGCAAATATGATTAAAAAAGTTATTTTTATAAAACGGTCATGTGCCTCTGTGTCCTCCGGTGCTCCTAATGGCATCTGCAAGATTTCACAGACTGGAGGAAAACAACCAATCAGAGCCGAGCTGGAGCCTTGCCGTCTCTGAGCAGCTGTCAATCACTCGCGAACTCCGATCAAACGGTCAAACTAAGCAGCGCTGAACAAATATGAATCAATATTCTGTTACTGTAATGCCTATTTCTCACCTTAAATGTTCTCAGAAACATCTTGTAGTGTACTGATTAACTGTAAAATGAGAAAGTTTGTGACCCGGCAGCCATGTTGAGATCAGTTGAGGAAATACCAAGCATCGCCCAGCAGCCGGAGCAAACTTTCTCATTTTACAGCTAAACAGTACACTACAAGATGTTTCTGAAAACATTTGAGGTGAGAAATAGGCATTACAGAAGTCTCGTTATCTATCAGAACACTTGAATTACAATATGCTGAAAGGTTATTATGGAATTTTTCCAGAAATATTCTGCCTACTGCAGCTTATAGTATAGTATAGTACTGTTTACTGGAGTAAATGTCAAAAGTCAAACATTCATCGTTACCTTACTCTGTGTGATGACTGCAACTGTAAAATAACATCATTCACTTTGATAGAACTGGTGGCTATTTCTGGCCTCACATAAGACTCAGACTGCTTTCATGCATCCCAAACTTCCTTTCCCTCGACTAAACTATGGAGGTGGTTTTGAGTACAATCACTGTTAGATTTGCTACATCAAACGTATTGAATATGGAGCACATTGACGTGCCATCATGAAATATTGAAGAAAATATACAGAAGCATCCCCTCGAGTCTGTCACTTTACCGCGACTCTCTCTCTCTCTCTCTCTGTCGCGTTTTAGCTGCGCAGTCTTTACAAATCTGATCAAAGGAGAAAATGTCAGCACACTAAGTCTTTCAACTCACACTGGCAATAAGGAGACAGACACTGAGTTGAATTACAGCACGAGTAGCTCTGTGGCATTCACACTGCAGGTTCTCTGATTACCTTATTTAATGTTGACTGCACCTGAGAGACATTTCTGACTATAATCTGCTACAGATTGTGAATCAGTGTATGTGTTGTCAAAAGTATGGTATGATCTACATCTACCTGCATTATAATCTGTAACTCTTGTTTTACAGCCCCGCCTACCTTCCCATGCTCGTCCAATACTCTGTAGACGCTGTGCTTGTAGACCCGCCCCCGGACTCCGGCCCTGTCTATCTCATTGTTGGGCAGGTTGTCATAGAAATGGATGTTGTCGTCCTCGTCCTCCAGCTTGTGAGAAATGTTGGCGTTGAGAGGTACGAGGATGAAGAGCTTCCTGGAGCCACGACCCCAGAAGGAGCTGCTGGCCTGATGGGTGGCACGAAATGCTGCGATGGAGTCCTCCAAACCTGAACGGACACACACACACACACACACAAACAATCACACATTCGTTATATTGTACAAGTAAAGCCCACACACGATTCGAATGATCGTATGTAATCTGAAATATAAAGAGGTGTGTGTTTTGATGTTACTGACGTGGCAGCACCAGTCGCAGGTAGCCCAGGTAGAAGGACCAGGCCAGGCCGTGGGCCACGTTCATCTTCCTCCCCTCGCAGATGTCTGACACCTCCACCTCCGACGGACCCTGCACACCCACCACAGACACAGAAGGATGTCACAACACCTCACCTCTGCTCAAGAGCTGCCTAACACCTATATGGGAAGCTCAGGATGTGATCGACATCTGAGATGAGGTGTTGTATAAACACTGGTCTCTCATTTCTGACTGTGTGACAGTATCGAACGTTCACCTTCTCAAAACTTCCTTTGATTATTTTTTTTTTTTTTTTTTTCAAAGCCACATCAGCACCATTTTTCTGGGCCGGTGACAGGCAGTGAAGCAGAAACTGACTCTGCTAAATTAGTTATATAGAGTATTTTATGAAACATAGTCCTAAAATTGGTTTCTAGTAGCTGCTAAAGTATAAACAAAGCTGAGATGCCCCAGATGTCCACGCCTTAGCGACATTTTGCCTGTCATGTAGTCCTGTACTTACCAGGGATAATGGCAGATTTACATTCAGAGACGTATACATGCTAATTTAAAGGTTCTCTATATGATATGCAGAGCATAATATAGCATGAGAGCCATGCGGCGCCAATAGAAATGCTCCCAATCTCGCATTTAGCACATCTAAAGGGCTGTACCGGTGTTTTTGTAGCCTATGTTGTAGCCATTACTTTCCTATACATCAGACCAGCAATACGTCAATCCAGAGTAGACATTAGACATGTGTATAAAACAAACGTTTGTTTAACAAGAAATGAACGCACCTTGAGATTTCGCTGTATTTTAAAGTGTGCTATATAACTTAAATTCATTATTATTATTGACATATGAACTCGAAAAATACAATCCTAACATGCGTCAAATTGCATTGAAGTCTATGGGATCTTCAGGGTGTTTTTCCTCAAAAGGGGGCGCTGCCTTGTCTTTTTGCAAAGGACCCGAATATGCCGGTCTGATGTATGAATTACCAAAGCATGCTGTTGTGTTTTAGATCTTTCAGTGTTTTCTATGACTGCCAAATGTTTACATTAATTTTTATAAGAATGGAAACTAGTGGCAGCCTGGAAGGACTATACAGTATAAAGTATATATAGTAATATATCTGGGCATGCCATGGTCCTTCAAGAAGGAACACATACTTTTTTGGTGTTTGTACTGCAGTGGAAGAGAAAGACAGAGACCCCAGAAAAACAAAGTCAGTGGTGTTTGTGTGTCTGGTGTGGACCTCACCAGGACTCCCAGGCTTTTCAACAGTGCGTAAAGGGCCGAGGCCAGGAAGAGGAGTTTCCAGCATTGGGCTTCGTGTGGTAGAGGATGTCCGGCCAGGTAGAGCAGGAGGCCTGCCAGCCCCGCGGCCAGCAGGGTCTTTCCCCCCAAACCACAGGCTGGCAGCACGTGGCTCAGCAGCCCTCGGCCTCGATACCTGGTAAAAACAGAGAGGATACACTGTACTGTGTGTAATCACCTGAAACTAAGAATCGTGTTTTCATTAGCTTAGAATGAGCCCGTCATATCTACATAGATGCTCAAACCATCTCTAGAGAGAGCTTTTCAAGTTTTTACGTTACCTGCGGTAATGTGAGCCGCAGGTAGAGTGCAAAACCGTGGTACCGCCAGCCGCCGTCTGACTTCCGTTGCTCCTAAAGTAGTGTAATTATGGTAAGGATGGCGTTAATACGGTTTTACACTCGGCGGCTCATGTTACCGCAGTCTTCGAGTACTATCCAAGTCAGATCAGACCGCAAGGATTCAAATTAAAAACAATTTCTTTTCTATACAGACACACTCTCAACTACTCTGTCTCTCCTCGTACTCCAACCACACCGTTTCTCTCACCTCGTATTTGAATGGTGAAGCATCTCCTCTGCTAGCAGACAGAGCCCGTGTAGCAGAGGACCAAGGGTCAGGATGAGAATTACCATGGCAACCCATCCAAATAGCCTTTCAGGATACAAGAACACGACGCCTCCTATTGTTATGGCAGCCAGCGCCGCGGCACACACCTTCGGCAACATCCCGCGAGGCCGAGGGATTAGAGCGTCCTGATCTCGGAGGTACTGCATCTGTCAGGGGGACAGTCATACACCAGTGTATAAAGTGTATCAAACCAGATGGATGTTCTCTCTCTCTGTGTGTGTGTGTGTGTGTGTGTGTGTGTGTGTGTAATGTTTAATGTTTAATGTTTCCTGTTTCCTGTAAACCTAATTTTGGACATTGGACACACGAGTTTATATCTAGCGACGAAATATGTTCACCACAATCAATAAATAGAAACAAATCAAGCTAAAAGTGTGGGATCAGAACTTCTCTGAGGAGGCTTAGTCTTTAAAGTGTACATTTATTCTGAATTGCACGACTACAGTCTCTCTGTGGGCTGAAACTGGTGTTGTGAAACACGTTGCACACCTGGCTTAGTCACAGCAAGTGTTTTTTTCCATCATCTCCTAATAGACACACAGGTGCTGTGTACACGACAAACAGGGGAGTGGCCTGTGGACATTGAACATGCTGGAAAATTTCAGTGTACAGATATTCACTTTGATTTACCTTCGAAAGGCTTCCAATGATTTTTAGATGTTACAGGGAAACCAACCGTCTAGAGCGGTAGTGTCTAGAAGGGAACCCGCAAATTGGAGAAACTCTTGCGAGATGGTTAAGGTTAGGATAGGTCATCGATCAGTTTTTTTAGTTTAGTCTTAGTTTTCCAGTAGTTTTAGTTTTTTTTTTTTAGGTCCAGGTATAATATACAAAATACTTGGTTGGAGAACTGTGTAGGAATGACCATAATGTTTAATGTTTAATCTTTGTGCTACTTTAGTGTCCGATGTGAAGCAATTGCATCATAGCGCCATCTCCTAAAAGGTCAAGTCCCTTCAATTTCTGTGGTTTAATGTCACAAGAGTTGATGGAAATTCATCTTGTCTCAGTAGGGATATATTATAGTTAAAAAACTAAAATGGAAATTTATTAACATTCATTCTTATTTTCTTTGTATTCTTTTCTTTCTTTTCTTTTTTTACCAGGAAATATAGTTTCAGTTTAGTTTTTGTATAATTTATTTCTCACTGCTTACTTTGGTTTTAGTTTCGGTTTACTATAATAACCCTGCTCCCACACAATTAAATCCATTCAAAGTGCATTCCAATGTAACCACAATGCAATGGAGCCAAGATGAGGTAAATGTACCGTACACTAGTTGACAGAAACTATATTTGAAATAGACAGTTTAATATGAAGCTGTGAGGTTTCAAGAAAGTTCCTTTCAACCACAAACACACATCTTTGCATTATCAAACTAGACAAAAGGAATAAATGTATGGAGGGACTCACCTCGGTGTGTTTGCTGTGATCCAGACTAGAACGATTTCCTTTGTCTTCTGCCTCTCCTCTCCTCTCTCTCTGCCTCTTCAGTCATCATCCAACACTTTCACTTTCGACTGCCGATAAATCTACTCCCCCCTGTTTCCAGAGGATCACGGTAAAGAGAGGGAGAGGGAGGGCACAGAGATTAAGTAAAGGCTCATGAAAGAGGAACTTCTCACTATAACTATTATATATATATTTTTGTAAGGACAACAGATTTTTGTGTCAAGTTGGCTTCCTGTTGTCAATTATTTCACAATAGATTCAGAAATGTTGCCGTGGTCATCTTGTGCCCCCTTTTGTTGAGTCATTTGGATGTGAAAAACTGCAATACAGAAGGGGATAAATAAGTTAAAACCAACAAAGTATGTGGGCCAACATGAGCCTTCTGCTCTTTGTCAAAGTCTCTGGAACCCTATTGGAGGAAACATCACTCCTCTAAAATAACATTCCCTCTGTTGTTGTTGTAATGATGATAGTGGTGAAGGGCACTGCGTAACACATTGGTCCAAAATCTCCCGTGGGTGTTCAACTGGGTTGAGATCTAGTGACTGCGAAGGCGATAGCATATAATTTAAATCATTTTGTTAGTCAAAGTTATTTTTGCTTGTCTTTATTTGGCTGCTGACAGTAGAATACATGAATTGAAAAGTTGTTGTTGTTGTGATTAAATGGTATGTGTCTTAGACCAGTGGTTCCCACCCTTTCTGTCTGACATACCCCCCACAGCCCAAGAAGTAACTCAAGTACACCTTCAGGGACTACAGTACAGAGCCCAGGAGTGGCCATAGAGAGAAATAAATAAATAAATCGAGGCCACGATTTATTAATTTGGGCGCACAAGATGTAATTCATGGCCTCAATTTAATTAAGTTTTTAGCTATTACATTTATTTATTGTTTTTTATTCATTATTTATTATTATTATTAGTAGTAGTATTGTATGGTACACGTATGAATGAATGTGTGGAGGTTGTGTTTTTAACTTACGGCACCTTACAGGGGTAGCACTCCAATTTTTTTTGTATGGTTTTTAACAATACAATGACAATAAAGGCATTGTATTAAAACGTTCCTATGTTTTGGTAAATTTGTGCGCATGATAAGTGTGTGTATACAGAGAGCCAGCCCATCACACCAGACCAGCCTTTCTCCCTGAAGCATGAAGTGCAGTGCACCTGCTTCAACATCCACTGGTAACCATGAAGTTTTCCAGGGCCTTCCAATTGACCAACTATAAAGTTGATAGCATCCTCCAAGTCAGCATATTACTGACGATATCAACAAACTCTCAATATCTTCATTAATTGCCTTTTACTCACAATAATCCCTTGCAAAGCAAGTGTTGTCAACATGTGTTAATAACTCATATAACGCTTAATTAAAGAGTCTATCCATGGCTATCTATAACCAAAGACAAGTGGCAGCTGAATGAATGAAGTGGCCATGTGCACGGCCAAAATTATTTAATTATTTACTTTGTGCCAACAAACTAATCAAAATGTGGAAACGTTTTAATTAAATTGAGGTCACAAATTATAACTTTTGAGCACAAATTAATCAAAACGTGGGAACGATTTAATTAAATTGAGGTAAGAATTATAACTTTTGAGCACAAATTAATCAAAACGTGGGAACGATTTAATGAATTGAGGTAAGAATTATAACTCTATCTCTGTATCTCCTTTTCTCTCTCTCTATGGCCACTCCTGGGCTCCGTAATGGAGAGCACCTGCCATGTTCCAAAAGTCACTGAATTTATTTTGAACTGTATATTGTTTAACACTGTTAATTACATAAAAGTATTTATCGTTACAATATTTTTTATACAATTCAACTAGCCTTCTGTTTAGGTCGGTTTGCTTGGTCATGCATTTGCATTTCTACTGCTGCTACCACAGGAGAAGGATATTTCAACCGCTTATCCATCACTTTTAGCTAATGCTAACTAGCATGCTCTATTTCACTATTTATCCATCTCTTTTTACTAGCACACTAGCCAACTATTTAAACAGTTTAAACATTAAAGCTGCAGTATGCGAGATTGGTGCAAATATGATTTAAAAAAGTTATTTTTAGAAAACAGCCGCTATATCGTGACAGTAGTACATGAAACAGGTAACCTGAAAAAAATCATGTTCCTCTGTGTCCTACTGTGTCCTCCGGTGCTCCTAACGGCATCTGAAGGATTTCACTTACCGGAGGAAAACAAGGTCTGCTGTCCAGCTGCCGTCTTTGAGAGCCGGCTGTCAATCACTCGCGAACTCCGACCAAACCAAAGTCAGCGCTGATCAAATATGAATCAATATTCAACGCTCTCTCTCTCTGAAATGACCTGTGATTGGTCAAAATCTGCCGTCACGGGCTAGATTTTTCTAAAGTCTGAAAACAGAGCAATGAGGAGGAGCAGAAGTCTAGTTATCTCTCAGACCACTTGAATTACAATATGCTGAAAGGTTATTATGGAATTTTTGCCAAATTAAGCCAAAAAATTGTTGCCTACTGCCACTTTAACTAGTCTACTTTAAGATAATTTGAACTGTTTTGACATTGTTACGTTTTAGCAAGCTAACGCTAACTAACATGCTCTATTTCAACTGTTTACCCCTGTCTTTTAGCTGCCTATTTTCACCATTTATCTACTACTTTTTGCTAACCCATTGCTTTTTAGCTAACTGTTTAAATAGTCTATCCATCAACTAGTGTGGTGGAAAACCGCTACAGGGCTATGGTAATCATTGTAAAGATACATATATAAATACAGTACAATATGCTGGCATAGAAGGGTTAATGTCGAACCATTCTGACCGTGACAGTGACCTGGCCTCTAGAAAGTGCAGGAATAATCATCGTGACATTAGACTTTGATCCAGACATATCTTGTTGTATTAGACCAGAGCAGGCCAGCTTGGGGATTTACGGGAAAAAACTGTCAGAAGGGGATTAATCATTACCTTAAGTAAGGGAGGGTGTGTGTTATGTTGTTTTGATATACTGATGTACTCGAAAATACGAATCAGTTTTGTGTTGACTGCAGAGACGCAAGGCTCAGATCTTTTATGCAAATAAAGGGTCTTTTGCATCTTCACCAACTTTTCTCTCCTGAATCTGATTTTTCACCTACACTAGCCTACTTTAAGATAATTTGAACTGTTTTGACATTAAGTTACTTTTTAGCAAGCTAATGCTAACTGTTTCAGCTTCTCTGTATGGTACCTTGCTAACTAGGTTAACATCAGTTTTGATGTGCTCTTAATTGCGAACACATGGTGTGGAGGTGTTATAGCTGACTCCATATAGGCCTGATTGACATTTCTTTTTATCCATTTAATTAAGCCGCTCCACTATCTTTCCACTTACACCTCTGGCAACTGCAGTAGTCCTCCCCTATGTACAAGTACCCCTGGTTGACCACTAGGCAGGGCCATGATGACTACCACCACTGAGGAGACTGAGGTCATGTCCTTGGTAGTGCTGGCACAGCGCTGTGGAGATAGATAGGTCTCTGGCTGCTCCGGCTATGTGAGACTGTCCTTGGTAATATAGCCTATTTGGGGGTTTGATAATGATTAATAATAAGAGAAGTTTACATTATAGTATTACACACATATTACACAACTGGGGTTTCTGAAAGCTGATTCGAATGTTTTAGTCTAAATTTGAGTGGTTAAAATCAAATAGGCCTGTATTTAAATAAAATAAGATGAATTTTGTATTCTTCACCAGAATTTACATACCAGTAGGGAGATACAATTTACAGAAAATATAATTAATAACTGAATAAAATGTGAACTTTTGTAATTATTTAATATGTCCTCATTTTTTTTATTTAATTTTTTTTTTTTACAGATTTTGGTTGGAATTTCTTAGGTGCATTGGGTTATTCTGGGGGATTTTCATCTTAAAACCTGTGTTTAAAAAATCCTTCCTGCTACTAGGCTACAGTGACACCCTTAATTCCGCTTTCATACTTATGCCCTTATGCTCTGGATTGAATTTATTCAGATATTTTCTGTCACTCATCTGTAAATGTTACACAATATATGTCACGTTAGCTCAGTTTCACCTTACTGAAACTACATACATAATGAAAGAGAAAGTTAGTCCCTCTCACCAGTGGCTCTTCCGGATCTTCTGGTATCTTTTCAGTATATCAAGTCCGAGCTGGGGGTCGGGACCCACACAAGGGGGTCAAATGAATTAAAGGAGTCACAAGAGGATTTCCTAGGTAGGAAATAAAAGAAACTAAATTCTGCTACACAAGATTATCCTTCTTATTCTCTGTGATTTGGCAACTATATAACCTGTGTAACAGGTCCATTCTTGATGAAGCATTCCTTGCTATCATCAGGGCGGTTCTTTTGTATTTTCATTTGTGTGCGTGTGTGTTCATGCTCAGCGGTATACGAAATAAAGGCTCGGTATGCATACCAAAGGTTCATGCATATTTTATTCAAGAGTAAAAAAGTGGATCGTCCCATGGGGCATGCTTACAGTGTTAGTGACTGGGGAGTCAAAACAGAAAGAGAGCAGAGAGAGAGAGAGAGAGAGAGAGAGAGAGAGAGAGAGAGAGAGAGACAGAGCAGAGAGAGAGAGAGAGATTGAGAAACAGCGAGAAAGAGAGAGAGAAAGAAAGTAAGAACCGTGACACAATTTCTATGGCACAGGGTCTCCCAGGGGGGTTCACCTCTCCCAAAGAAGCACAACAAGATCAACCAAGGAGCAACGCAACATGAAGAGTAACCAGCAGAGAGAGAGAGCTTAAATATTAAGAATAATGTCCATAATAAATAGAATCATAATAATCATAGAATCATAAATATCATCAAATAACAAGAGGAATCATCAAGAATTATGATCTGAAATTTTTTCCTTTAAATTGTGACGGCTACACACCGGCTCTTCTGTTAAAATGTGTCTTGCTGCTTTTTGCTTGAAACAGCGCAAATTTTAACCATGCAATCATGCTTTTGGCTGCCTGAATGCCTGTGCCTCTGTATATAGTATGGTCATTCATCAATGCTAGTTTAATATTTGTTTATCGTTATTCATATTTATTGTTTAAAAACAACTCCTGTACACCGACAAAGAAGAGAGGAGAGAACGTGGACTTGACACTTTGAATAGAAGCGTACCGTCATTCTGTACAGCGTTGAAAGAAACCGGATACACAGGTTGTGAAAAAGAGAGAAAGAAAATGTGAAAAAAATATAACACAAAATGATACAAAAAATAAATTAAATTAACATTATGTACAAAATAAATTATTCATTATTCCTCAGTTCATTTATATTAGCCAGAAAAAAACAAAAAGAAAAAAAAATCCTACCATAGTGAAACACAGAGCACAAATATAATCTTCACATTATTATCAAAGAACTTAACTCTGCATGCATTGATGCGTTAATATATAAATGCTTTACAAAGACCTTTTCTTCTGACTTCTTCTTGTTGTTTTGGCATCTGCCTTAACCAGAAGAGTCTGTTTCCTCTGTGAAATATTATTTCCTGCTTTTTAGGCCGGAGACTTCCGGCCATCACTGCTGTTTGGTAGCAGACAGCAACACGGGAAGAAAGGAGGATGTAGATAGAGAATGAATAGAGTATGACTTCACATTTCAACTCCCCCCCCCGGCTCCCTACAGCATCCAACGTCCGCTATACTGCATCTTGCATCTTGTGACCGTATGCATCACGTGTGCCATAAAACCTCTCTATGTAACCTATTTACACAACAGGTGGGGAGAAACACTCAAATCTGATCCAGGCCCAGTTTCAAGCCTTTCCCGAGAGCTAACTGGCCTGGGACCAGAGTTTTGGGGGAGGGGGTAGGGGACCTCCACTTGACTTCAAGTGTAGTGCTACAAAAGCAAACGGGAATCTCCTCCCGAGAAGTAAAAGAACAGCGAGGGCTCAGATTAGACTGCAGCTGAGATTATCTCCGTACATCTTTCGGCAACAGGTACCACACCACACATCAAGAATTTTCTCGCTGTTGCCTGGCTGATGGCGAGATCAGCTCGTGTTTGCAAACGAAAACACATTTTCAAATAGAAGCGCACAGACATTTACATGTTTAAGCATGTGTGCACGCACGCAGGCAGGCATTTCCACAACTCCATAAACTCAACCTATCGCAAGTTTGGTTCCACTTCCTGTTTTAGGATGCTAACAGGAAAAAGAAGCATACATGTCTTTAAAATGCCCCCGCCCCTGATTGCCACCCCCCACCGTACAAACACTTGACCCCGCCCGACACAACACACCACTGCCACAGCCACGTCATGCTGACAATGTCAACCCACGTCATGCTGACACTGCCAACCCACTGGTGATCCCCAACATACACGGTGAACAGCAGCTCCTCCTGTTTTGCTTGGGGAGAGTTTTTGTAGTTTCTTTCCTGTCGCTGTGCAGGTACATGGGAGTTGTAGTTCTTTAAATAGTGCCGATTCAGTTCAGTGAAGAGACTCAGCCTTTGGTGGTAAAGTCCGGGTACGCTCATGCCTTTACATACAGCTGAGGGCAACGGGAATGGGGTAGGTAATCATGTGTGTGTGTGTGTGTGATGTTGTCTGTAGCCTATTCAGTGAATGTAATACTGTGTTTGTGTGTGTGGTGCAATTTTCTTGTGAGTATATGCCTATGTACACGTATCTATAAATTCGGTACCACGTCAGAGTTGTTGTAACTGCAGGTATGTGTCTGGGCATGTGGGAGTGTATGTCCATCACTGTATATTGCTGTTGCTGTCGGCCCCATTGGGCTCTCCCATGTTCATGCGGCCCATTGACAGGCCCACGCTGTTGACGCCGTCGCGTCGCGGAGGCATCCTCTCGTTGATCCGGTCCAGACCTTTGGCCTCCTCGAAACTGCTGATCCGATGCTGCGGAGAGAAGCCTCGGATGGCTGCGGAGAAAGGCAGGCAAACACCCACCCACACACACACAGACACACACAAACATACATACATGCACACAGAGTTAATATTTAACTAGACATTAAGTAGAATCTTGTGTATCAAAACCCCTGGGAGCTTTGAAGGATATATTCAGGGCGCCGAAATGGACTGAAGATTCCAAACCCCATTTTATTCATTTATGAAATGTGAACATTTCCAAAGCATTCAGTCTGTTTTAATTCTGCTTTTAAATGCTTTCAATTGAGCACACCAGCAAGGACATTTCAATAGTTTTAGGCCTGATTGTGCTCCTTTAGCAGAGGGACATTTGGGGTTTGGATGAACAAGGTTCTGTCATAAATGCACATCTACAGGGTTCTAACACCAACATCACATCAGTAAGTGCTCATCTGTTGTCTGAATGTTGAGCTCAGATTAGTTTGACCTTGTGGCTCACAGTGAACGTGACAGTCAGTGCGACCTAGCCATTGATCCTAGATCAGTAGTCTGAGATACCTTCTTAAAACATGCGTCTCTTCTGTGAAGAGGTTTTGACGGGCAGCCGTTTGTTTTGGAGGTTAGCACTTTCCCATTATATTTTGTAACCTATAAGTAAAAATTTAAGGTAAAGACAAAAGTTAGTTGTCAGGTTTTCCATATCTGTCAGGTTGATTCTTTTGACCTTAATATCTAAATTGGCCATATTTTTGGTTTGGATAGATTTTAGCAAATTTATCATTTTTTGTGATAATGAACTTCAGCTTTGTCTCAGTTTCTCTTCCTCAGCAAGTTTAATGAATAACGTGCTGGAGCACTCAAATTATTTCTTAAAGGGCCACTCTGCCGGTTCTACACATGCAGGCCAGCTTATGATGTCATCAAGGTTAGTTTGTTAGTTTGGACACTACAAAAGGTTAAAGGAATAGCTCAGCATTTTAGGAAATACGCTTATTTGCAGGGAGTTAGATGATAGTTTGATGATAAGAGTAATAAGTAAGCGCCAGCAGGCCGTTATCTTCACTTAGGATCTTTTTAGAGCTGGACGCAAACTAGGGATTAAAAATCAGGATATGGCCGGCTCTATTGCTTCAGTTTTAACTATTTAACAATTTTTAATCTGTCTCTTTTTAGACTGTTATCAGGCCATTAAATAGGCATTATCGGTGGTTATAAGCCCCATAGATGTGGATCAGTAGGGCCCTGCTACACCCAGTATTAGGTTTTATCTTCTTTTCACATGGCCGATCACCAAAAGAAGGTATAATCCATATGAAGTGGAGGTCGGGGGCCAGGGACACAGAACAAAGGGCTTTCACCCAGGAGACCGGGGTTTGCAACCTATGTGAAACCAACAATATGTAGTTGTTTTTGTGTGCACAAGCGTTTCACTTTCACTTATGAAATGTAGTTATTTTAAGCCAAAACTCAATGTTTTTCCTTAAACTTAACTAAGTGGTTTTGTTGCCTAAACCTAAAGAAGCTGTTTTGTTTGTGTTAAAAACGTAACGTTTCATTCACTTTTACAACGCAGTAGGCGAAGTAGGCCCCTAATGACCCACATCTATGGTGCTTATAGTGAGCGATAACGGCTATTTAATGGCCTGATAACAGTTGAATCGGGTGCCAAATTTATGGAGGGGCAATAATAAATTGTTGGACTCAAAGTGGACAAAATAAAAGCAAATACAGAACAACTTGGGTTACCACTTACTGTGTTTGTCATCAAAATGAATTTCACCAAAATTAATAAAACGAGAGGCTTTGAGATTAGCTGAACTGCAGCCTCTGTGTCGACAGATGCTCCTATATTGATAAGGTCTGTCTGGAGAGATCGCTTCCAATTTTGAACAACAGCTACCGTCATATTACCTGCGCACACATAAACTACTACTCACAAATATACCACTGTGCTACACAGCAGACACCTTACTCCTAGCTACAAATCATAACAGAAAAACATAACACAAAAGATACCCATAATTTATTTGTTTAAACAAATTATGGACTGTAGTCCAGGACAGTACTAAAATTACAAACACAAAAGACTACAGTTAACAAAAGCGTGCAAAGTAATAACAAAGCTTGTGTACACAGTCTATATAACACACTAAACACAAATACCATGATCCCAATCTGTTCAGTAGCATAGAAGAACCTGGCAGACCTGTTCTGGCATCAGTCAGAAGTGTCATCACAGGAGCTGAGTACAGAACCTGAAGTTCTCTACTTAGGTCATGTGATCATTTGCTGAAGAAGGCCATGGGTTATGGTTGAAAGCCCAGGGAAAAGCTGAGTTTTACACCACAGATGAAGTTCAAAGGGTTGGTTTGTAAATGTAATGGGAATATTCCACCAACACTTTGCATTCATTTATTTTCATCACAGGGGACTCTGGTTCTGCTTGTAGAGAAACAGATTGTTTGCATGTTTATCTTCTATAGAACTACAGCATCTATGAAATATAAAGACTGTAACACACTGCAGACTACAAGAGGTCTGAGTGACCCTGCTCACCTTCACAACACCCACTCCCACCCACAGCTCCACTCTTCTTGTGTGTTCGTGTAAGAAAAAGTTGGGTGTGATGTGTGGTGTGTGTTGATCTGAATAGGATACACATAAATGTTTGTGTGTTGGGAGAGAAGGTGTAGTGGTGTTTCCTGTTTCCCAAGAGAAGGAAAGAGAAAAGTGTGTTGAGTGTTTTAATGCGGTGGTTTCAGCGTGCAACGCTTTGAGGCTTTGTTGTGAGCGCTGATGTGGTTAGAAGAGCTCAGGGTATCGTGGGTAAAGAAAATCTATGACCTTATGAACATGGGTGGCTGAGAGCGCAGCCATGCTGAACACACGCACACGCGCACGCATGTGCGCACACACAGCACACAAACATACACACACACACACACACACACACACACACACACACACAGTGAAATGTGTGGGATTTTACCTTCAGCGTCCTTAACTGTCTCGATGGCTTCAATGGCCTCAATGGTAGCTGAAGGATGGGCAAGAAGAAAAGAAGACGAGAAAGGAAGAGGACAGAGAGAAGATGAGAGAGTCAAGAGAGAAGGTGAAGTACAAAGAAAGGAAGAGGAGAAAGAGAAGAAAGGAAGTGAAGGCTGAAACATGGTTCTGTGCAGTTGCGCATAATTTTAAATGCAATCCTAACACGAGGGCGACCGTGGCTCACAGAGGAGCCGTCTAAATCTCTTTTAAATGGCTACTCGGATTGGTCCAGCAACAAACAAGAAATTAAAAAAAAAATTTAACCACATAAGAACTCAGACAGAAAATGAAGCACAGGGGAGAAATATCGATAAAAATATTTGTATGATAAGGGATGTCATGATGGCATAAGGGCTAAGATGCTTGAACTTCTCCAGTTTGAGACCGGGGACCTTTGTTGCATTTGTACGCATGACTCAGAGACATGTTTCAGGTTTTAGTCATATGAGGCCCTCAGAGCAGCACTGAGACCACGGCAGCTTCCGAGGGCACCTGGTGTGTTAGCAGTAGCTGGTGTTAGCTCACACACACACTTTCCTTACTTTCTGTCATGTCATTCTCTAACTCTCTTTCTATCTCGCACACACTCTCACATACACACACAACCAGCAGGCTGTTAGTATCCTCAGCGCCGGTGAGGTGAGGTGGAGAGAGTGAGCGAGTCAGTGAGGTAGAAGGATGAGAGGAGAACAGCAGAGGAGGAGAAGAGGAGAGAGGGTAGGAGGAGGGAACCGGAGGACGGTCCAAAGAAGATATTCAAACTGTGTCTGTGTGTACTCGTGTGTGTTTTAGTTCTGTTTTTGAAGGTGTGTCCGGGGTTACGTTTGAGAGAGTGTTTCGTCTGTTAAACACTCACCGCTCTGCAAGGTCTGTTTGCCCCCAGAGAGCACTCCGCTGGGCAGCATGCCTGTAGGTGTCAGTCCCTTCAGGGTCAACACGTTCTCACTCTCCTCCCTTAGAGACAGACAGAGACAGTGTGTGTGTATGTGTTTGTGTGACAGGTGTGTGTGGGGATAAAAAGAGAAAATTACAGAGAATTACGCACTTTCCCTCATTGTGCACCTGCAAACACACAAAAACATGCTTGTGGGTTAAAACACTGAATGCTAAAAGTGACAATATGGTGACTTCTGATTAATTTCTGCAAAGGTTAAAGGAAATGCAGCATTTATAGGAATACTGTGCACATGACAGACTGTATATATAGATGGACGACGCATCTCCACTTCCTCCCACTGTACCAAAGTGAAGCTAAAATATTCCGGATACGGGAGCCTGCCACAGACTGCGCAGTAGCGATCGGGGGGCTGGAGCCGCGGTATCGAGATCCCGCCCACACACCCGCCCGAGCCAATCACTAGCCGAGCACGGCCGCAGCTTGCTAGCGTGAGCCACCTAGCAGCAACGTTAGCACCACGGTAGCTGTTTGGCTAGAAAGACACAACAACTAACCGTAATATCTCTATAACTACATTTATGATCAAATTGACACATGTTCTACTACACAGACTGGTGACGGTTATGGAAAGTTAAAGTTACATCTCCTCTCTCGTACAATTCCCGAACCTCCGGCTGCGACTACTTCACTCTGAGCAGCTGTCAATCATGATGTCTCACCCCTTTTTATAGCATCAAATAACTCATTAAAACCAAACTTATCAGAAAAATGAACACTTGAACAGACATCAGCATGATAAGAACTACCTAAAATGACAGAAATCTTTGGAAAAAATTTATTTGACGTGTACTTTGACTTTTTAATTTGGCCCATGTCCCATACGCTAACATGGAGGGGGTGGGACTTATGACCTACACTGCAGCCAGCCACCAGGGGGCGATCAAGATGTTTTGGCTTCACTTTTGAAGAGCTGTCATGTCGTCCATCTTTATATACAGTCTATGGCACACACACACACACACACACACACACACACACACACACACACACACACACACATATACAGTATGTACAACCAGAACTCAACCCACCGTAGAACAGAGAACATTTTCGCCATCTTCCCGATGGCTCGGATCTTGTTTTTAATCACCTCTTTCCTGGCTGCTGCTGCACTGGCTGGAAAAGAGACAAACACAAACTCAATGTGATTTCTTGTCATCATAAAAAAATAAATTGCCAAAATATATTTGTAATTACTGACATATATTTCAGTTATAAGTTTGAATCACATTGCTTTAATGTCAGTGTTAAGTGTTTCTTACCATCGAAGATCTCCTCTCCGTCGTTCATGAGTTCGTCGTCAGAGCAGATACTCAGGACATTGACCAGCATCTCAGTCACTGCAGGACACACAGACAGAAACACACACACACTTAGTCAGGGACATAGTTGCACCCTGGTGGCGTAGGGATTAAGACACCAACCATTAACCTCCAGTTCAGGCCCAGCTGGGGACGCTTGTTGCATGTCATTAACCATCACTCTCTCTGTCCCCTCATTTCCTGTCATCTCTGTGCTGCTGTTGTCCAAAAAAGGCATAAAATGCCTCAAATCGGACTAAACTCTGGTTACCCACGAGTCCCTAATCCTGTAAGTAGGGGTTGTACACCTTTTTAAGATGATATAATTGCTATTATAGGCTAGAACCATGTAAAGTACATAAAAATGATCTTACTTTAAAACTGAGAGTTTATAGAGATTATCCCTGGTACTGTGTTTACTTTAACTGCTGATTGGTGAGAGCCAGCAGGCACATAGACATGTTGTTATTGCATGCGTTTTCATTGCTGTACAGATGGTGTCATAGCTAGAATTCAAGACTGTTTACGTTGTGCCTGAGTGTGCAGCACAAACTGAACTCTTCTGTCCAGTTAAGGAAGTGTTAAAGGTTCATGACAGGACAAAGGTGGAAAGGATCACAGGCTATCAAGTTCTGTCAGTCTAGGACCATTCACATCTTTGTCACAAGAATACAGTTGCACTGTTTGCCCCCCTGTTTTATTTTGAAAGAGGGGCCATAAGCCAAATTTGACATTTTTTTTACATGAATATAATTTGCAAAGATTATTTAGATTTTTGCATAAAACTTCTTTGTCTTAAAAAAACAGTGTGTAGAATTTCGGGGGATCTATTAGCAGAAATGGAATATAACATTTGTGATGGAATTTTCTACTATTCCTCTCTCCTTGTTAGAGAGGTCAGGGTGTCCCTCTGTTGACGTTATTGGAGTGGAGTCCTATCTAGGAGCTCCACCATTATCTGTACAGCTGTGTCTGTAGTAGGGACCATGGAGCCAGTCTTTGTGGCATCCAGGGTCAGAGATG
The DNA here is from genome assembly GCA_916701645.2 of Sebastolobus alascanus. NCBI lineage: Eukaryota > Metazoa > Chordata > Actinopteri > Perciformes > Sebastidae > Sebastolobus > Sebastolobus alascanus. Next base: position 1,101,033 of record CAKAOJ020000042.1, read on the forward strand.
CCAGAGGAACCAAGTAAGTCAAAACATGATAAGGGGGTAAAACACTGAGCACCAGGGGGAAAGGGCAGAGTTGTGAGACCTTCACGCAGAGAGCACATCAATGGTGGAGACCTGACAATTGCTCCTTGATCAAGCTTCAATAAACCTTCTTTGTAAGACATCAGCAGCTTCGGGGCCTCTTCCTTCCTATTGACTGAGTTAACCTGAGTATTCAGAAATTCCACAACAAAGTGGCGTCACGAACAGGATCTCAAAACAACAACAGAAATGGTAAGTGCAAATTATCAGTTTTGCCTTACCATGTCTGTGTTTGACGAGATCAAAAAAGAATCTGCAAATTTGAAAATGTAGCTTCAAAATAACGCTCCATTCTTAAGGGAGTAAAATAATAACAAGGTTGAGTAATTTCTGAAATTTGGAACATTTTGGAACAAACAGGAAAATTGTTAATGAATAACCGGGGAATGAAAATAAGGTTTACCACTATGTTTATGGTAAAATGGTAATATTAAGAAGGTAATATTACACTTCCAGCAGGGTGGGTGGGTTTGAAGATAAAAATCTGTGAGTTGCGGTCAATTGGGACTACCACAGTACCACCAACAGGGGTGGTTGAGTTTCCGGGTCAAGCTTCGGGCAAGACTCAACCAGGGGTGAGACTCCCATGAGGTCTGGTTCTAGGGGGAAAGACGTTTCCGGGGTAGTATTAGTAGGACTACCTCGGCCAGACCAAGATTGGCGACTATCTCCCTCTGTGTCCTGGGGGAAACAGGGAAGCTCCGGGGGAGACCCCGGGAGCCTAGGTGCCGATATTGTTTGTGTACACGAGGCGTAGGGCTTGCGGAGCCCCGTCTTAAAAGAGTTCCGAACCAACACCGCTGCTGGAAGGGAAGGGAAGGGATAAAAGGAGGAGAAGCTGTTGATGCTGATAAGTGTTATTGATGTGCATGCGCCCTTTTTGTATGTCAATGCTGTTGAATATTTGCTGCTACTTGTTTACTGAGGTGCAACTGCTTTGCTGGCTTATGCTGCTGAATTTTGCTGAATAACTGTATTAGAATAAGTGCTGAATAAAATGGGTGCCCAAAAGTCCAAAGCAGCAAAGGAACCAGAAAATTTAAACATAAGACCGACTTTAAAACAGCAAAGGTTTGAGAGGTCAAACCAGTCAAATGACCGAGAGAGTAAAAAAGCAGTAGAAAGAAGACAACCTGTCTTTGATAAACGCCATACTAACACCAAATCTCACATAACGCCAGAAAAAACCTTCAACCACATTTTTTTGAAAAGATGTATATGCCCTCTGGACCCGCTGGGATAGTGGGCAGACAGGCCGGATGGAAGTATGTAGCTCCGTTCACGGCATTGATGTGTGATTGGACGGATGGTGCATGGCCGCATGGAGGCTCACATGAGGCGGAGAAATTGCAGCTGGCTGAGATAAATGGCCATGGCGACATTGGAAATCCAGAATGGGATTTTTCATACATGAGAAAGTGTGTGACGGTGTGAGAAAAAGTCGCTGCTCTGCAGAGCCGTGGTGGGAAAGTGAGTGAGAATGGCTATGAATGGGGTTTGGATGCATTCAGGAAAATGGTGGATGAATGCGTACCAATTATTGCAACATGTCACATGCCTCTGTTAGAGCTCATATTGCAGACCAAAGCGACTGAGATAGTGAGAATCAGACAGTGAAAAAATGTGCAAAGGCGATGGGTACGATAGGATTAAACGCCAAGGTAAAACTCCGTCCCCTCAGTGTTTGTTGTCTGTTGACGGAAACTAAAATCCCACTTTAAGAGCAATTGAATTGAATTTAACAAATTCACTGTTTCACTTTACCCCAAGATAACAATAAGGCAGAAGCTTCAGAGGCAGAGTTAGTAAGAAAGCAGACAGAAGAGTTGATGTATTTCGATCACTGCTGCAGTTGAAAGGGAGATACACGGAGAGGAGCAGAAGTGGCCGCCCTGCAAAGAGTTAGCAGAGCATCTGGCTCAGAATTCATTGATGATCCACCCAGAGGGGCGGGGCCAAGAAACACACCAAGACACTGACACAGACACACACAGCTACAGGCTGCAGGGTTTGTGTCCAGAGTAAGGGGGAGAGGCTGAAGGACGGCTAATTCAGCTAACTCATTTACTAATTTTGATGGGCCAATGGGTTATTAGGCGAAGGTGAATTATAATGTTATCATGAAGTGTTCAAATGTAATCTTGTAGAATGTAGTTTTGGTGAAGAGACTTGAATAAATTCAGTTGTTTGAATGAGATGTGTTCACAGCAATATAAAATAGATAGTAGAAAGGTTTGTTTAACAGTAGCTCTAAGCAGCTTATAATACATACTTCAAATTACGAATGCCAAGATCCTGTAGAAAGCAACCAGAGATGGTAATTGTTGCAAGACTGACCAAGACAGTTTTGATGAATTTTTTATATGTTTTCTGTCAGTTTGAAAAAGTGCGTTTATAATGATCAGTGGGTAAAATTACTCTTTCTGTCAATAGTCTGGTGGCTTTGAGGAGAGCATATTAATTGGATGTTTCGTATATCTATGAATTATAACAATTGTGCAACTCCCTGTTGATTTTATTTATTTTTTGACCATAACCTGATGTTAAATCATAGGCCTACTTAATAATACATGTAGCTAAGTGTTGATTTATATAACCTTAACTTGATATAGGCTACAACAAGTTTTACAACAATTTAGAAATTGGCTAGATTTGTCAGAAGATCCCACGCTATCAATTTAAGTAAATGGTAACACTGTTGAAGGCTCAGATGAATTGCCCTCATTTTTGATCTCTGAAAAATGTCCGATTAATTTGATGGGGAGAGATTTGCTTTGTAAACTTCATGCATCTATTCATTGCAGAGAGGGATGGATTATATTTAACTATTCCAGAGGACAACGCCGTGCAGGCAATGCAGTTTTTACAATCAACAGTTGATCAATTGTACTGCTGGACATTGCCAAATTTTCAGATGAGGGACACATTCACTGTGTCTAACTTTCAGAAAATCGCAAAGATATCACCAACTTGCGCTACATTGATGTCTGCTATGAGGTCTCTCTTACGTTGTGAATGCACAGCTGCCTTTAACCCTTCAGAAGAATTAATTCAATTGGCTGGTACCCATTTAGACAAAAAAGAAAAATTAGAATGCGATCAAATTTTGTTTGTAGGCCCAGAGGGGAGCACTCTTCCAATGCTGTTGACAGAGAAACAAAGTGAATTATTTGATGATAACGATTCTTGTCCTCACATTGCAGTGGCAGTCACACCTGGACATGAGGCTAGGGAACTTGGGAAAATGGTGGCTCGATGCCAGACATTGAGAGCCAGTAATGAGGGCTCTCCATCCCAAATGGTAACTACATTAGGCTATGATTTGTATATGATCAACATGCCAGCACGCATTGAGTTACCGGAAAGCACCTTTATCGTGCAGCAGCCTCCCCTGGCGACAGAATAAGGACCTCCGTCAGAACTCGCTGAGGTTCCAGCTATTTTATGGGCTAGACATAAAAATCATGTGGGTTTTGTAAATTCGGCTCCGCCTCACCGAGTGACGCTTAAGGCTAATGCTAAGCTACCTATGATTCGCCAGTACAGCCTCCCCCCCCCCCCCCCCCAAAGCAATTGCAGGAATTGAAAGAGTGATCCAGTCTCTGTTGGATCAGGGCGTGCTTGTTTACACAAACAGCCCCTGCAACACACCCATTTTGCCAATTCCTAAGCCTGGTAGACCAGACGAATGGCGCTTCGTGCAAGATTTGCAAGCAATTAACAACATTGTGGTTCCAATGACTCCATTAGTCCCTGACACCAACTCCATCTTAGCTTCATTACCAGCCAACTCAACGCACTACACAGTCATTGATCTATGTTCAGCTTTCTTTTCCATTCCACTGCATCCAGACAGCCAGTATCTGTTTGCGTTTACTTTTAAAGGTCGACAGCTGACCTGGCGAAGACTAGTCCAGGGGTACTCCCAATCCCCGAGCGTGTACGCAGCAGCGGTGAAACGCGATCTGGAAGATCTCGATCCGCCAGGAGGATCAAGCCTCCTTCAATATGCGGATGACCTTTTGGTGGCATCCCCATCATTAGGCGCGTGTCGCTCCGACTCCATCTTGTTGCTCAAAAGACTGGCGGAGTGTGGCCACAGGGCGTCACTCACCAAACTGCAGTTCTGCCTGCCTGAGGTCACGTATCTGGGACATGTGTTGAAGAACGGCCAGCGGCTGTTATCGCCAGAAAGAGTGAGACTGTTGGTGGACATGCCTCCTCCGAGGACTAAGAAAGAAATGAATTCATTCATTGGGATGGCTAATTATTGCAGGCACTGGGTTTTTGAGTATGCAGCATTGGACTCTGTTTTGCGAGCCACTACATCGGCTCCATCCATTGTGGAATGGACTGAAGCTATGTTAAAAGCTTTCCAGGATCTGAAACACGCGTTGTTACAGGCCCCAGCATTGGGCCTGCCGGACTACAGCTTGCCGTTCCATCTACACGTGCATGAAAAGGAGGGTTTTACTACCGGTATCCTGGTACAGAAACATGGTTCGCATTACCGTCCTGTTGCGTACTATTCGGCTCGATTGGGACCCGTGGTGTTAGGCATGCCAGGTTGTTTGAGAGCTGTGGCCTCTGTAGCTATGATGATTGACAAATCAGCCCCCATAGTACTGGCTCATGACTGTGTAGTCCACGTTCCACATGCAGTTTTACACATTTTGAACACCGCATCAACACAACACATGACAGCAGCGCGTCGCTCAGGTTATGAGGCTATCATTTTGTCCAGCCCACACATTACACTAAAACGCTCAGCACCGCTAAATCCAGCCACTCTCCTTCCACTGATCGAAACTGATGATGATCATGATTGCGATACCGTTATTGCAACATGTTCCTCTCCAAGGCCAGACCTCCAGCAGACACCAATCCCAAATTCAGATGAAAATTTTTACACTGATGGTTCCGCTAGCAGACCATCTGACGTTACACGGTTGGTTGGCTATGCCATACTTAAATATTGATTTACTGAAATATAATGATCATACAAAAACGATAGAATTTGTTAATGTTATGTTTAGCTTGAGTTCCTATCCGTCCATTTTTAAAGCCAAGTAGAATAACAAAGGATAGTTTAACATTGATTGATAATATTTTCATTAAAGTAATTGATGGGGAGATAATTAGTGGACTGTTAGTGACTGATTTAAGTGATTATTTGCCTGTTTTTACAGTATTGGAGATTAACAATAAGAAACAGAACAATTTGATTAGAATAAAATCACCAGAGGTAATTATAGCTTTTAAGACAGAACTCTTGAATTATGAATGGCAAGAAGTTTATGTAGATTATATTAATGAATCATATGAAGCATTTTTTTAGAGACATTCTTGACAATTTATGACTGACATTGTCCATTGAAAGAGTATATCAAACAAAATTCCTGGGAGTGATTATAGATCAGAAACTTTGTTGGAATCCACATATAGAATTGTGGATAGGTTGTGTATTTTTGAAACAGATAAAGTGAGAAACAATGTTAAATATAGTCTCAGTTTTTGAGAGTTAAATTATGGAACAGGCTTAGTGATGAGTTGACATTTTGTAGCTCTCTGTTGAGCTTCAAAAAAGCCTTAAAATGTGAAATAAGTAAGGATTACAATTTAGAGTAAATTTGATTTTTTCTTTCCTTTGTAATGCTGATATTCTGGTTAATTTATTGATTGTATAGGAGAGGCAACAATAAGCCTTGGGGCTTCAGCCTATTCCTTTTTCGGTCTTTGAGTATATGAACGTTGTTGTGTGAAATGGATACAGTGTTGGTTTATATTCACTATTAATTAATTCATTCATTCATTCATTCATAGTGAATGACTGAGACGTGATTAATAAAAACATATTGATTTCTGTTAAGAACAGAGTTTCTGAGCCACTTATTAAAATTACCATGAAAGCCATATCTGTCCTCGTTCTCTCCTACATGGGCTAGCACATGTGGCACATGGACCTGCACATGTAGGAAGAGGGGGGATGAATGAGGTAATTTGTTCACAATGGTTTGCGCCAGGCATCACACAGGTCTCACAAACACTTGGAGAAAGGTGCACGACATGCCAACAAACCAGGAGAAAGAACAGTTCGATAAAACATGACCATCCACCGCCACAATCGGGCGCTTTTGTAAATATACAGATCGATTTTGTACATATGCCAAATTCAAAAGTTTTCAAATACTTGTTGACAACAACAGGTCTGAAATGGACTGACGAACTATGTTGTACTCCATTCGCAGTACACCAAGTGCTACGACAGGGCTAAGCCCACACGAGGTGCTCATGGGAAGATCAATGTCAACAGGGTCAAGTCCCCCGTTGACACCAAATAAAACTTCGCTGCTTTGGACTGAGGAATCCCTGGTTGATTATGTTAAAGCACTAACCAAAGTTTTAAGAAGGTATCAATTACAGGTGGCAGAACAACTCCCAAAACCCTCGGACGAGAGAAATGTACCCTTTTCAAAGTTGGTGATAAAGTACTAATTAAGTCTTTGGACAAGGTGTGTTCTCTGTTTGTCTCCCAGTTGGAAAAGCCCATACCAGGTGCTGTTGGTGACCAGAACAGCAGTAAAGGTCGAAGGCAGAGCGGAATGGGTGCATGCTACAAGGTGCAGAGCAGCACCTCCGGCTGCTGCAGAGGCAATGCAGGGAGATGGCACGTGACAAGACGGTCACTCCTTCTCCTCTTACTGCTGAGTGGGCTCGGTCAGGGGACCGAGCAACCTAGTCTGAGGACATCGGAGCATGGGGGACCCCATGTTCCAGGCGCCGAGCGGAGCTTTGAGCTCGGTAGAACAACAAGCAATCCAGTGCTTGCAACCGTTGTGAGTATGGCTGAGCCACCACCCAACATTTTGTTACACACCAGAGTGGTGGACGAAAAGGAGGGGAGCGATACAGAGAAACTGAATAAACACAAACTCATTGCTCTTCCCCGACAGAAAAGAAACAGAGCATCGATCACCTTTGACTGTCCAAGCGACAGATGTGAACCAGGTGACTGTTTTTTGGCCCACCCCCAGAGTTATACAGGAGGTAAATGGTGGTGGGCGACGGAGGATGGGCGACAGGTGGAGACAGAGAGGGGGAGCCCAGGACGGTCACGAGTAAAGTACACCCCTCTCTCCCCTGGGTCCAGGCCTCTTGAATTGTGGTGTTTTACAAAACAACAGCTCAAGCTCCACCCAGTTTGTTATGACTGGGACGCGAGCTATCAAGAGGTCAAAGGTCACGTAGAGGGCTGTTACCTCACTGTTCTGAGAGAAGATATACGAGACTATCTCTTCCAACCAACAGGTTTTGAATCCACTAACAACATAGGTGAACGAGAAGAACTAATTACAGGAAAAACGTCACTTAGAGACCAGAGACCCCTCCAACAGGAAACAAACACGGCCATTAGCTTAATGATTGATTACGCAAGAGAGAGAAATCTTAGTAACTGCTGGTTGTGTCAAAATATGCCTTCTTCCATGCATGCTCCAATGTTTAATCCAATCCCATTTACAAAAGCTGGTTATAAGGTGCTTAATTGGAATGATTTAGCATCCAGGATGGAAAAAAGAAGCAGACTCCTGTTACACTCCAACTTATCCAATGGAGCCCGCTCAGTCACCACTCAACAAAAATCTCGCTGATTATGTCACCAACCTAGTAAATGAAAAATATCTACCAATTGGATTTAATTAATGGGTTCCGTTCCATATTGCACACATTGAGGCGTACATAAAAGTCAGCTTTGAGTACAGAGTCCAAATTATTCTTGTCCAAACTAATTGTTCAAACCCTCCAGGAGGTCAGGTGTGTGTACCTCAGCCACACACCGCCAGTGCTTTAGTCGAAGCATCAGTGTACATACAACCATGGTTTGGCACGAGAAACGTAGGATCAATTAAGATAAGAACACGCGAGTGCAACACACCGTTACAGGAACAACCAACACCCCTACGAGATTGCTCAACATATCTGCCCCCAGTGGCCATCCATGAGTTACAGAATGTTTCTCTTTGCTTCCGAGGAGTAGGAACAGGTCATGATGAGCTAGGAGACAGTAGTTGTCATAATGTGGTGAACGTCACTCTAAAAGAATCTGCGCTACCTGAGAGAGTGTTTCTAGTGTGTGCTGACAGAGCCTACCGCTGCGTACCAGAAGAGGGCCCCCATGGAGTCTGCTACTTAGCATATTTGATTCCCCTAATTCGAGAAGTAGAGTCCAAGGAAATAGCTTCTTTGTACACCCCATTACATAGGCATAAACGAGGAATTTCCACCGGTCAGAAAATAGCCAGCATCTTCCTACCCTGGTATGGTATTTATGTCAGCCAGCAGGAGCTTGCCTCCTTGTCAAAAGTCTTAGAGAGCCACCTCAACGCTTCCAGTAGGGCAATGTTGGCCGAACACAAAGAACTACAAGAGGTCAAGACGGTGGCTTTACAGAACCGCATGGCACTTGATATGCTACTAGCAGCTCAAGGTGGAACATGTAAGCTCATAGGCACCGAGTGTTGTTCCTACATTTCTGACGCCACCACCGATGTAATGAATATGGCACATGACACCGCCTTAGGTATCAAAGAATTACATCTTGAACACGGTTTTAATATTGGAGATTTTTCAGGGCTGTTTGGTTCCTGGGGTTCAGGGCCGGTCAGATTCCTAGCTACTCTGGTGGCGACCATTATCCTTCTCCTCCTCCTCTTCACATGTTTAGGGGCAATAATCAGAGTTGTTGTCCAGAAAACTGCTAGAACCGTGGTACAAGCCCCCCAGGTCCGTATAAGTGTGGGAGGCCAAGCTCTCCATCATGTAGAGACCGTGCATTATGATAATGAGGAGGAGTTTGAAGATTGGGTTCAGCGTTTGGGGTTAGAAGACCTTAGTCTGGAGGAGGAGGGAGAAGAGGAGGGGGAAACAGAGGATCTGTAATCTCACATTTCTCCAACTGTGATCAGGCAGTCAGATAAGCTGCCGTCTGTTTTTATTTTTCATGATTGTGTTTAAATTGATACTTGATTTTGCCAGCAAGGAAGACACCCACGTCACTGTGCATCGTATGTCTTGAGACCTCTCCACAGTGATGGCTCTGTGGTGCGCAAAGCACCTGAGCTGAAGAAGAAGACTTAATCAGTTAGAAATAATCATTTAAAAGAAAAAAGATGTGTGTTAATCTAATATAATCAACCTTATTCATTATTTGACAAGTGGTATTGATTCCTATGATTCTGTGTTTTTAAATCAAAGCAATATTACAACATATTATTATGTCATGAAACACACACACATACAGTACTTATCTTGCAGTACTAAAACATACATGTCACATTAGCTCACACATCTCAGTACACACTCACAACACTTTCTATAAAGACACTGCATACACATTACACTCATCACATGGATGACAGTAAACACGGAGAATGAGTGGGATCTGTTACTCTCTCAAGGGTTAATTGTTTAATGTTTTCAATTTTTCAGGTAGTGAATTTTATAATAATCAAGATATTCTAATTCAAAGGTTGTAGGGATTAGTAGTAAAAGTGTTTACTCTTTAAGATGAACTTGGATCCTACATGAGTGATTTAGAAAACTGAAGGATTTGGGGAGGGGGTGTCCGGGCTGCATTGATGGTGTCCGAAAGGAGGGTGAAATTGCATCCTGCTTCCGGGTACCTCTGTGGGTAAGGACATCCCCATCTCAAAGAAAAAAAATGATTTATGATTTATGATTTATGATTTACTTCTTTACTTAAATTTTGTTCCATTTATTTCTTGTTCTATTATCTATCTTGTTTAAAGAATGAAGATTGACTTTATATTAAGTTTAAAATTTAGTGTGTGATGTCATTTAATCAAGTGTGTTGGATTATATTTGAAACTTAATCAGGTAAATCACCCTACATCACCCTGAAGAGAATCGGGTTAACGGATCGGACAATGTGGGTTTTCCCTCTTTTGTCATCTGAGGTTTTACCTTTGTCCTGTCCAGATAGAGTAGTTAGCGCATCTGGTCTTTTTGCTCTATCTCCTGTAAAACGGAGGCAGAGTTTTTGGCCTTTTGTCAGTAGAGGCATGTGACCTGCGACCTCTGTCAAAGCTCTATAAACCTTTACAGGGTTTTGGAGGTCTACAGGTAATTTTCCTGAGTAGGCCTTAATGGGCTTGAGGATGGAACTCATAGGTCATTGCTAGAGGTTAAGGGTGAACCTTTTGATAATTATGTATGATTCATGTTTTATTATCTTCATTATATGCAACTAAAATAATACTTAACAAATGCCTAAAGGGAAGGGTTTTCAATTTGAATTAAATTCATCATATGTTTGTATGGTATTCCACTTGTTCCATCTGACATTTAGCATAAATATCATGTTATGTTACGGTTTTGGATTTTGACTGTAAAATTGGGCATTACTGCGTGAAGTGGATCAACCGTGACAATGCTCTGGTGCTCAATTGTCAAATTAATAGGACACACTGGGGGGGTAATTAGTGTTGATCTGTCGATCAAAAAGGAGGGGTTGTGATGGAATTTTCTACTATTCCTCTCTCCTTGTTAGAGAGGTCAGGGTGTCCCTCTGTTGACGTTATTGGAGTGGAGTCCTATCTAGGAGCTCCACCATTATCTGTACAGCTGTGTCTGTAGTAGGGACCATGGAGCCAGTCTTTGTGGCATCCAGGGTCAGAGATGCCAGAGGAACCAAGTAAGTCAAAACATGATAAGGGGGTAAAACACTGAGCACCAGGGGGAAAGGGCAGAGTTGTGAGACCTTCACGCAGAGAGCACATCAATGGTGGAGACCTGACAATTGCTCCTTGATCAAGCTTCAATAAACCTTCTTTGTAAGACATCAGCAGCTTCGGGGCCTCTTCCTTCCTATTGACTGAGTTAACCTGAGTATTCAGAAATTCCACAACAACATTCATAACTATGTTTTCATTAGTGTATAATCACCTGAAACTAAGAATCGTTGTGTTTTTGTTAGCTTAGAATGAGCCCTTCATATCTACGTAGGGAGCGGTTCTTCTTCATGGAGTCCACCATGTTTCTACAGTAGCCCAGAATGGAAAACCAAACATTGGCTCTAGAGAGAGCCTTTTGTATTTTTTGGGCTACCTGAAGGCCACCGTAGTTCTTCGACACGCTTGTGAAACTGCGGTAACGTGAGCCGCAGAGTGCAAAACCGTGTTACAGCCAGCCGCCGTCTGACTTCCGTTGCTCTTAAAGTAGTGTTATTATGGTAAGGATGGCCTCTGAGCGAGGCGAACGGCGTTACCACGGTTTTGCACTCGGTGGCTCACATTACCGCAGTCTTGGAAAGAGAGGAGTGAGTGGAGGGGTACTCAGTTGGTTGCAATCTGCAACCACACCACTAGATGCCGCCAAATCCTACACACTGTACCTTTAATTTATTGTACATTTGTTAAGTGATCCATGACAGCTGCTATTTTATAGTACTTTATATGAGATGTATGCCTCCAAATGAAAATAATGGTGATCTGTCTGAATTAGAGCACAAAGTCTACCAAACCCCAAATAGTTAAGATTTAAATCAGGTTTAGAATCAGTGATAACATAATTTAGCCTGAAGTAGGTTTGCGTTGATCAGCATATCAACAAGTCTAGTACTGGAGTATTTATTTAATTATTACAACATCACTGAAGACACCCTGACATTATGATGTTTTGATTATAATGCACTGTATGTGGAAGAGTCTAAATAAAGGATATGTGATACCCTTTTCTCCCACGAAAGGCAGCGACCAAGTGAAGACGTCCATGAAGTTGGGCAGCCAGTAGGGGTGAGGAGAGCAGTTGAACTGACGGATGTTCATCACGTTGTTCTCATACTTCAGCACCGCCGCTGGACACACATACACGCACACGTACACATATTCATTATAGCCTTTTCCAATTTGGTCAGACAGTAGACAATACTATTCCTTAAATATTACACAGCTTTGTTGAATACTCGATTCCGATTGGTCAATCACGGCGTTCTACGGTCTGTTATTTCTTTATAGCAGACCGTTGCTATGTATAACAGACCGTTGCTATGGGCGCAGTTCTAATCTCGGACACTGGCGGACCATTTTTGTGTCAAATTATTGACTTCTTAAGAAAGTAGCCGTGTAATAAGTGGGATAATGTACAGCTAGCGGGTCATTGTTGTGAAATAAACCCCTTCAGGGCAATGCTAGATCCCTCCTCTTCGCCGCATCGCCCTGTCAGGGTTTTTTCACAACAATGACTGGCTCGCTGTACATTATCCCTTACATATTAATCATAAAATATGTTAAACATACAGTTATACTAAGACAAAGAACATTATTCAGTTTAAAAATGTTCACTACTTGAAGAATGATGATGAAGAATGACATACTGTTGAATTTAAAACAATTGCACTACAGTGCTCACACTTGAGCTTTTGTGTGTGTGTGTGTGTGTGTGTGTGTGTGTGTGTGTGTGTGTGTGTGTTTGTGTGTGTGTGTGTGTGTGTGCGTGCACCTAAGAGTATATGTGTTAGTCAGACCTTTGTTGTTGTAGACGTCCAGGTAGTTTGGAGCAGAGAAGATTGTGATGAGAGAAGGGAAACCTGTAGTCTGACTCTTCCTGTACATACGATACCTTAGGAAAGAGAGACAAACAAAACCACCCACGTTACAGCTACTCAGATAAAATAAAAAAACATGTTGTGGATGAAATCTGAGGATTCGCTTCAAAGGTCTTTAAAACCAGACAGAGACTGTGTTGCAGGCGAGACAGCCACGCATTTAAAAACAAATGAAGAAGGAATCTGTGTGGGCAAAATGAGGGTACTGACAGCCCCCAGTGTTTGAGTGAAGCTGCCAGCACAAAGCTAACATTTTGAATTAGGGCCCAGATCTGGTGAGTGACTTAGTCACAACAATAACAAGTGTGGGTGCAATTAGTTTCATGCATGCAAAGAACCTACCGAGATTAGACATGATAATGAACACAACGCATATTTCATTTGTACCAACAAACAAGGCAAAAAAGCAGCCTCTACTAGCTGGGTCCCTTGAGGATAGACTAATTACCAAACTCATCAGTAATCAAGGATTTGGGTTATTTATTATAAACAAATATAACCTAGGTGAGCAGCAGAATTAGTTTTCTTATTAGAGTGATTTTTAATATTGTCTGTTATTATGGTGTTCCAGTGTCCTGTGTAGCTTTGTCAACGACGTTATTCTCTCTAGGAACCTGTGTATAACCGATATACAATTAATGTCATCAGTACAATGCGGATCTTGTTTTGCTCTTAACCTTTTTACAAACTTTGTCCACAGAAGGCCACCGTATCCTGTGTCTGACCATAAACCATTCAAATCAAGGCAAAGTAGTGGCTCTGTATCAAACAGGCTCCTGATTGGCTGCCTGTTACACTGCTCTACTACAATGGCACAGACATTTCTCTCTGTGACCCAGTGTGTACGATGTACTAATGTTGACAGTATACTGTTTTTGCAGGTAGTCTGCAATAAATCAACCTATTTCACAGTTTTTTTAATTATACAATATTACAATAATCAAACTGCAACTTTAAAATGTCACAGGCAATTAAACTAAAATTAAATAGTTATTTTGGGGTTTTCTGGGGTGTTCCTGGAGCCGTTTCACCACCATTAATTAGTAAATTAATTTGTTTTTTCAGCAGTGAGCAGATCCCTCATTTCCTTTGTGCATTGCATTGTGGGAGAAGATCAAGAGCTTTTTAGTATGCATACTGATTGTTGTGAGTATACTTTATTTTTGTCACTTTTTCGGTGTGAACACATAACATATTTGAAACCTGTTTGGAATTAGTTCTATCTCAACACTGCTGCTTATTTTATTGTATGAAGTCACTTGATTATGCATTGTCTTTAAAGTCCGGGTAAAGCAAAAATACAGTGTTCTGAATTTGTCACACCACAGAAAAATGCGTAATTAACCACCCAGCCAAATTTAAATGATTAAAAAGAAATCACCAAGTATATAAAATTAGGTTTCAAATTCATGAAAAAATAAGCATTATTCTCTGCTCTGAAACGCTGGGGCTGTGTCCGCTGAATTCTCTGAAACCACGGCCAAATGTGGGCGAGGGTTGATTACATATGCACATTTACAGTATATATGACATTCCTTGTTGTGCGTCCCCCTGCTGCGCGCTACTTTTGCAGAATGATAACGAGATAGAGAGAGAGAGAGAGAGAGAGCAAGGGCACCAGAGACTTCAGCCAGCCAAGCCGGCTAACTTCGGGTTTAGACTTTCCAAATGTTATCGGACCGAATCGATCACAGCTGTTCTTACTATTTGCCTTTACCCACTTAGTCATTATATCCACATCACTGATGATTATTTATCAAATATCTCATTGTGTAAATATTTTGTGAAAGCACCAATAGCAAACCCAACAATATTGTCACAAAATATTGATATCTAGGTATTTGGTCAAAAATATTGTGATATTTGATTTTCTCCATATCGCTCAGCCCTACTATGACGTAAGCACAAGTTTTAACTAACTTGGCTGTGATTGGCCAGTGAGCCCAGTCCTTAAACACGCACCCAGCATGTTCTCATGCGCACCCCGAATGACAGGCACACAGAGAGGGCCGGTGAGAAACAGACGGGGCCAGCCGGTAGAAACTTTATGGATTATTTGACGGCCCACTGGGATTTGTCGCGGTCTGCCAGACGGCCACTACACCACTGCTAGCAAACGGTAGGCTGTGGTAATGAAGTGCTGTAACTCACGATTGAGCGGGAGAACCACTGATGCTATGTGCTCTAGTTTTTATATAGTGTTTGGGGAGGGGTTATGCTAAGGATGGCTCCAGTGCGTCATTGAGACATGATTTCAGGCCCGCCCAAATAAATCTAAACACAAAATGGAGAAAAACAGGTCTAACTCCACAATTCAGGACTATATAGTTCACATTCTTTTCACAAGTTTTTTTTCCTACATGTATAATGTGTTTAGAAACAAACCACTGATTTTACTTTAGCCGCACTTTAAAGTGGCAGTAGGCAGTATATTTTTGGCATCATTGGGCAAAAATTCCATAATAACCTTTCAGCATTTTGTAATTCAAGTGTTCTGAGAGATAACTGGACTTCTGCACCTCCTCTTGGCTCTGTTTTCAGGCTTTAAACAATCTAGCCCGTGACGGGAGACTTTGACCAATCACAGGTCATTTCATTGAGAGAGCGTTCCTATTGGTTGTGCTCCGGTCATGTGACCGGAACTTGGCGTTCCTTCACCAGATTTCACAATGGCGGCAGCGTCACAGACTTTCAATATGAACAATATGAATGAACAGGTGCTGGTGACGTTCTACCGCTCTTCCATCGAGAGTGTCCTGGTGTACTGCATTACAGTCTGGTACACCGGCTGTTCAGCAGCGGACAAGAAGGCTCTGCAGAGGGTAATAAACACAGCTCAAAAAGTCATCGGCTGTCCTCTCCCCTCCCTGGAAGAGATTTCTAACACCCGCTACCTCAGCAGAGCGTCAACCATCATCAGAGACTGTACTCACCCAGGACACCATCTTTTTGACTTGTTGCCCTCTGGGAAACGCTACAGATCACTCAAATCCCGGACTAACAGACTCAATCACAGCTTTTTCCCTACAGCAATACGCATCTTGAACGGACCCAAATATACACAATGAATGTTTCTTTTTATATGTGCAATAATCTCAACATGCATCTCTCACAGCAGTTTTTAGCTACTACATTTATTTATTGTTTTTTTATTCATTATTTATTATTACTATTGTATGGTACATGTATGAATGATGTGTGGTTGTGTTTTTATCTTACGGCACCTTACAGGAGCAGCACTCCAAATTTCGTTGTATGGTTTTGAACAATACAATGACAATAAAGGCATTCTATCTATTCTATCTATTTCTCATTTTACAGCTAAACAGTACACTACAAGATGATTCTGAAAACATTTGAGGCGAGAAATAGGCATTTAATAGGCTGCCTAGTTTGACCGTTTGGTCGGAGTTCGCGAGTGATTGAGAGCCGGCTCTCATAGACAGCAGACCTCAGATCAGCTCTGACTGGTTGTTTTCCTCCGGTCTGTGAAATCCTGCAGATGCTGTTAGGAGCACCGGAGGACACTGGACGACACAGAGGCACATTCTTTTTTTCAGGTTACCTGTTTCATGTACTACTGTCACGATATAGTGACCGTTTTATAAAAATAACTTTTTTAAATTATATTTGCTCCAATCTCGCCTACTTCAGCTTTAAAGTGTCAGCAGTTTTAAATGAACACACACTATTTCATCTATATATTAGGTACTATTTAGAAGTATAAACTGGTTGGTGCACTTATGCAAGTGCGATTACCTGCCCAGCTGCATGACAGATAAAACACTGCTAATGGGTTCGCCCCAAACAACAGCGAAGGCACAACTCATAATGCCGCAATTAAGGCAGCACTATTATATTTAGAGGATTTACACTAAGATAACAGATGCCAGGAGTGGATTTGTGGGTCAGAAAATTGTGTTTGTTGCCCTCGCTGCTTTATTTAGACTAGTGATGCTAACCTCACATGGCTCTTTGCCTTCCCGTTCTGTTTTCAGGAGATGAGTTAGTTGACCTGAATGTTGTTCAGGCTGTTGTTGCTCTCCGTCAGACAAACTCTAACAATGCTAATAACACAGTTTAAGGGTGACAGAGGGAAAATTGTGGAACCTCTTTCGTCCCGTAATGTGCCAGTTCACTGACAAAGAAAAATAAGGGCTCGGAACATGAAATGTCAAGGTAAGCCATTAAATTAAATGGTGCTCTCTTTTTAAGCCGAGGGAAAGGACTGAGCCGCGACAGTCAGTCAGCTTACCCAGCATCCTGTGCTTCATGCGCTCTGATGATTGACAGCAGGTTGTTGGTCTGTAGGAACTCGCACACTGCCGGGTAACTGTGGACGGAGAGAGAGACACGGGGAGTCAGAGCGAGTATCTGAAGTGAAGCAATGGAAAATATGAACACAGTAGAAACCACTTTAAACATGTCAGATGTTATTATATCAAGACTG
This sequence comes from Sebastolobus alascanus, assembly GCA_916701645.2. NCBI lineage: Eukaryota > Metazoa > Chordata > Actinopteri > Perciformes > Sebastidae > Sebastolobus > Sebastolobus alascanus. The sequence goes on from CAKAOJ020000042.1 coordinate 1,118,183, forward strand.
TTGAAAACCATAAAACAGATGGAAGTATTTAAAGTGTAGCAGTGGGAGATGAGTGGGCCTCTGGTTTTCTAAGGTCTAACTGAGACCAACAGGGGGCATCAGCGAGCACAAGGCAGGCCAGAGCAGGGCTTATGGCCTCCTCAGTGCTGAGGGGGCCGAGTGTACACTAACTGGTCGATTGATGCTGTGTCTGCTGAACATAGAAAATCACTGTGTTCTCCACAGACAACATGTCATAACACTGACTTCTACACTCTCTCGACGTGCAGCCACGACCGCGCCGACGCTCCACCATGCCTTTCAGCTCCTCGTCTTTACATTCCTCCATTTTTATATTTCCATCTTTCATCTTCTACCCCACCACCCTCCTCCCATGTTGCTCTCCCTCTTTCTCTCACTGTATCTTAATATCACTCCATATCTGGCAGGAGTAGCCAGTCGTCATAGCAACAGAACCGTGCAGTCTCCCTGGGGATTGTGGGATATCGTTTCATGCTGAAACGGAACTGTGTGTGCGTGCGTTTGTGAATGCGCCGTGTTTATGTGTTTGCCCGTACGCTGGATGTGTGAGTGTGTAAACTGGCCAAGATTTTCTGTCTCTCGTACAAATCCCAGTGATTCTTATTGGATCTTGGATGTGGTGTAACCGTGCAGGAAGCATCCTTCTCTTTTCTCATCACCAGCATCCCAAACCAATAGACTGAAGTCCACCAAACTTATTAGATTCCACATTTGTAGATGAAAGTAAGTCACATCTCGCTAACGGTGGGCGATCACAAGGCGCCCAGATCATTAAAAGACGTCGAATGAAGGAACGGGAACACATTTGAGGATCAGACTTATTTCTGTCTGCATGTTTCAGCTGCTAATTTCAAAGAATATTGTTCCTAGTGTGTATTTTTTTTTATCTCTGAATATTGCATTCATTCTGGCTTGTTTGGATATCAGGTTAGTTCATATCTCTGAGCTTCATAAGCACGGGGATCAGCGATACCAGACTATATTCACTCACACTCAAATTGATCAGAACTCTTATGTAATATTTATTTTTGTTGGTCCTTGTGAGGAGTCATTTTGTCCTGTACCTGTAGAAATAGGAGCAGCCTCTGACTGTGTTGTGGCCAAAGTACTCCTGGGTCTTCTCGTTGCCAAAGTCTTCCAGGGGGTCGGCCCACAGCAGGTCGCACATGGGCCCAAACGCTGGGGGCTCCTTGAACCGGTCCAACTAGGACATACACACACACACACACAGAGACACAAACAGTCACACGTAGAAATAAATAGACACACATAAACCCTCACACAAAAACATATCAGATACCTAACATTTAAAAAAAAAAAAAAAAAAAAGATATGTAAACCATTTGCACACACAAAATGTACCAGCACATATAGGATAAATCAAAAGAGAAAGAAAAGCAAACACACACAAACATATACTGTCAGAGCAGAGCATCTCCATGGTAACCCTCACCACACAGGAGGGAGAAGATGTCACACCAGCAGATTCACCATGGAAACCCTGCCATTAGATGAGGAAGTGTGTGTCCTCATGTCTCTTCTGTGTTCATGTGTGAGCCTTTGTGTTCTGTATCACTGTGAACTGTATACATGCAGCTTGTGTGTGTGTCTCTTTTACTGCTGTACTGTATTCACTGGTTTCTTATGGATTCTCTGCATTGACTGTACATGTGGGTATTAAGGCATAAATAAGAGTTGGTGTGTGTTTATGTCAGCGCTCGCAGGTGCACATAAGTCGGTGACATGCTACATTAACATTTTTCGTAGTGATTAACAGAATAATAAATGTTGCTACTATGGATAAAGCAGTAAATATAGAGGCAGTGAAGTTGAGAAAAATGGGTTTTCAGGCTGGCAGGCAAACTGTGTAACAGTAAGAACGGTTGTAATGCCTTCAATTAATGTCTTATGGAAAAAGGAAAATATATCTATCTACCAATATAAATGTGTTCTTTCAGCTTTCTTGTCCATTTTAACTAGTTTGTTTAAACCCAATTTGTGTCTGCAACTGAAATGTTTAATTTCCTTTGGTGGAAGTGTTCTCTGTGCTTGCCTAAGCACAAATCTGAAGACATTTTCTAAATCTATTTTAGGAAAAAATGGTAGTCCCATGTGCCCAAAGACTAAATATAGTATGGTAAGAAAATGGCTATATCTCAGAAACTACAAGGAGCATAATTTGGTATCCATGATCTCATAACAGGTTGAAAACATTTTTTATATCGATGATATTCAATAACATAATGTTTTCGAATATTGTTTTTATTGTTGTTATTATTATTTAATTAATTAATTGATTAATTGACCTATTCATTTATTGTATTGTTTCTTGTCTTCTTATTAAAAATTAATTAATTAATTAATTAAATTTGTCTCCTTTCTTGGGGGGTTGGGGGGTGGACGGTGGGAGAGAAGTGATGGCTGATGCTGTTTGTATTGATTGTATTGTATCTCTTGTTGTGAAAAATGGAAAATCTCAATAAACATTTTGTTTAAAAAAATAAAATAAACATCATGTTAGTGTTTTTCCTAATTTTTCAAAATAAGTAGCCTAAATTTGGTTGCTTTAAGGCTAACCATGGCTATCTCACCATCTATCTTAACATTAACATCTCTAACTTTAGCTGTCTGGGTTGCTGTTTCTCTGTATCAGAGTGAGCAGTAAGTGAGACGGAGGCTTCTAGATTAACAAACCTGAGTGAAGTTACAGTAGTTTAGCTCTGTTTTTAGCTCTGTTTTGAAACTATACTGTATTGTAAATTTACAAAGCTGTTTTCTCAGAAATTATACATTTCAATCACATAATATGTAGCCTACATGTAGCCTACTGTATGTAATAACACAGATGTCAAAGAGCCAGATTCAGGTCTTAACTCATTTTGAACAAACATGTTACTGTGTTTTGCCGTCGTAGGGCAGTATTATTATTCAAAATTGTATGTGTGTGTGCCTCTTTTCATACCTTCTTGATGTCGTCCAGCGTGTGGATCTCTGGTGAAAGCCCCCCATGCACACACAGGAACTGCTGGTTCATTAGGGCTGCCAGGGGCAGGCAATCAAACGCCTCCATGCAGGAGTCATACACCTGCTCCGAGTACTTGATCTTACCTGGAGGTGGTTAGAGGAGCGGAGAGATATTTCAAGGCTTGAGACAAAGAAGCGCCTGAATGTGTTTTGACATGCTTTGAACAGCCACCATCCCCACAAAACGTAGTCAGTCCCTGTTACATATTGCACACAAACACACTGTAACAAGGAGCGCAGAGAACAAACAAACATGGAGCTTTGACATGGACGGCTCTAAAGAACTCAGCCGTCTAAAGGCTTCAGACAGTTCCACTAAAAACATAAGTCAGTTCACTTGGGTGTAAAGGCGGTATAACATGTAGGATTCTCACATTAATTTATGCAGCCATCTCCTCTCCAGCACTCCCATATGACCTGTTTCTCTCCTCTCTGATGATTTAGAAATGCTACTTCCCAGAGAAGAAATGTACATTGGTGGAAAAAATGCTCCATATTGCAATATTATTACAGACAACATATGGTTGCAAACACTCCAATTCTGATTCCAGTGAACAAAATCTGACCCAAATATAAGCATGAAGCAGTGTAGAGGCGTCACTGTGAGGCTGATTTTTTGCTTTATGAAAAACTCCTTTGATTTGGCAGCGATATCAATAAAGACATCCAACACGCAGCATCTTTAAAGTACATTTCACACATGGGTGTAACGATACATCTGACACAAAACAATATCACAGGATTAAAATAGCTGAAAGGAGATCGGAGGAGAGCGATAGAAGGGGAAGAAACAAGGGTGGATTTTGGATGAGAGCGAGCAGGGAGGAGGGAGGAGAGAAAAGGAGAATGATAATTTCATAAAGAGAGAAGGAGAGAGATTGATGGGAGGAGACAGGAGGAGGAGGAGAGGTTAAGAAGGAAGAGAGGAAGGAGAGGAGACGGCGAGGGGGGAGGAAAGAGAGATGGGAAGGAGAGTGTGAAGACATGAGAGCGACACGTACATACACAAATCAAAGCCAGTATTGTAGAGTACCAGTGTACAGTAGCCAGCATTTGTGTGTGTGTGTGTGTGTGTGTGTGTGTGTGTGTGTGTGTGTGTGTGTGTGTGTGTGTTTGTGTGTGTGTGAGACAGCGAAAAGTGTATTTTGTCAAGCTCTCCATCTGCCTTGTGTAGAGCAAGGGCTCATTATTGCTAGTCCACCAGTTTTCAGCTCCTTCCACACACAGACGCTTAAACATTTATGAAGACGCTCTTGCACACGCATGCAGTCACAGTACATGTTCTTGTGGTGCACACACACACACACACACACACACGTACACACTCCCACACACACAGCAGATGGTAATTTAGGGCGACCACTATTCGCCAGGAGCACCAGGGGAAATTAGCTTCCTTGTCCCTTGGCCAATCAGACACAGAGGAGCAAGTCCCTGAGCCAATCATTAAGGGCCAAATTAATTTGCTGCTAATCACCCACTCTCGGACAGGACGCGAGGAGAGTCAGAGAGACAGTAGAGAGAGAGAGAGAGAGAGGGAGGAAAAGATAGAGGATGGACGGAGAGGAAGAGATATAAGAAATAAGGAGGGAGAGGAGAGGAGGGATGGATGGGAGTTTGGGAAAGGAGGGTGGATACAACTTGGATGGATGGACGGGGGAGGGAGAGAGGAGATCCTACAGAAAATACAGAACTTTCAAACAATCAGTCTATGATGTATCTGTTAGTTGTATGACAGAAAATTAATCTGCAACAAGTGATTGTTCGCTAAACCCCTCCCCCAAGCAGCAAATTGTCCAATCCTAGTTTAGCAACTGTAACTAGGCATGGCAGGCTAGCTTTGGATTTCTCCTCATGTTGAAGGGTGGTGTCTAGAAGGTAACCCCCAAGCTTGCGAAGCTCTCCACAGATGGTTAAGGTTAGGCACTGACCTCGAATGGTTAGGGTTAGGATAGGTCGTCGGGCAGCCAGGTAAATCTGCTTGCTTTATGCAAATGTATGTATATATGTATTATTAGAAATTCATTTTCAACACAAAACAATAACAAATATCATTTGAAAAATCATAACATGGCAAACTCAAGCCCAACAGGCATCACAGCTGTCAGTGTGTCAGTGTGCTGACTTGACTAGACTTGCCCCAAATTGCATGTGATTATCATAAAGTGGGCATGCCTGTAAAGGGGAGACTCATGGGTATCCATAGAAGCCATTTTCATTCACATATCTTGAGGTCAGAAGTCAAGGGACCCCTTTAAAAATGGCCATTCCAGTTTTTCCTTGCCAAAATTTAGCGTAAGTTTAGAGCGTTATTTAACCTCCTCCTTTAACCTCCGAGCGATTTAATCAATTAATTAAAAAATAATCTGCAGATGAATCAATACTGAAAATAACTGTTAGCTACAGCCCTACTTAGCGTTATAATAACTTTAACAGATAGAATGGATATAATTTTAAGGAGTAGGATGGGATGAGGTTAAAGAGGGAAGAACAACAAAATGTGAGGGCTGAGAGAGAGAGAGAGAGAGAGAGTGAGAGAGAGAGAGAGAGAGAGAGAGAGAGAGAAGGAGCACATTATATTAGGAGGAAACAAAAGAGTTACTCACATTCTTGTTTGAAGGTGAAATATTCTGTCAGATGTCTACATTCATGGTTTCCCCGTAGAAGAAAGAGCGTCTTTGGGTAGAGGATTTTCAGTGACCACAGGTATAACACACACTAAAGATTCACCAGGGAAGAGAACACATAAGAACTGGTTAGAGAAAAGCAGCTGTACATTAACAAGAGCGTCGGCCGTGTGCTAGCCAGTGCATTAAAAGCACACGAGGTGGGCCCGAAAACAAGGAGAAGCTTGGATTACAACACACAAAGTGGGAGAGTGACTTCATTCTCTGCTCAGGTAGACATTACTCTTCTATATCTTTACATAGCAAATAGTTGTTTGATGCTATTAATGCTCTGAATATCGTATCTATGTTAAATATGAAGATGGAGCCAGGAGACGGTTAGTTTAGCTTAGCAAAAAGACTGGGGGAAACAACTAGCCTAGCTTCATTTTTAACTTTTGGGTGAAGCTAGGCTAGTTGTTTCCCTCCGTCAGCTAAACTAACCATTTCCTGGCTCCATCTTCATATTTAACAGACAGAAGTGAGAGTGTTATCATTTTTCTGATCGAACTCTAAACAAGAAGGCAAATAAGCGTACTTCCCAAAAAAGGCAAACTATTCCTTTAAACCACACACTACAGTGAAAACAACTCTCTCTTTAGCACATCATTGCTAGTAAGTAATTGTATGAGGCAGAGTTGGAGTCATTTCACTTTCACTTCTCCTCATTAAATTCAAACTGGAAATTCAAAGTGAGATACAGAGAATCACGATGGAGGCGTTACTAGGAATTCCGTCTCTGAATGAAACATGCACTGCCCAAATTAATTGAGCTGAAAGCGAATTGATCCTCACCCCGGTCTAAAGATAGACATAAACAGGGTTTTGACAAGAATCATCCCAAATAAGAGCTGGCTGATCGAGTTAACAGGAAAAAACAAATTGAAAACAGCCGTGTCTGTGTCCAACGTCTTTTAGAATAAACAATCATCCAAAGTGTTATCACTTTGTTAATACTACAAATAGCTCAGAGGGTGTTCTCTCACCTTTACACAGTATCATTCATGCTCTTCATTAAGTCCCCTGTCTATGTGTGTCCTTGAAGTGTGTTAGGAAGGTGGCCTAAATATTGCTCCCTCCCCTCCAAACTCACTCCATGTCAATGATACATCCCTCATGCCATGGTGGCTTGCACCATGTGCTTGTATTATTATTATGGATTCAAGTCACACTCCTGATCTGTGGCGCTTTTCTGCCAAACAAAGTCACAAAAATACTTTATTGCACTCACGTCTATTTTACAGAATGTCCAAACAGCCCGCTGGATTTACTATCTCCGCTCAGTTTCCATACATATTTCAGTAAGCAGCATATTATACTCTTGTTGGTGAAAACTGACCTTGAATCATCCATGAATTTTAAATCACTTTGACCTATGTGCATTTTCAGACGCACATTATGGTGTGTCAATGCTAATCTCAAGTACCTTTTGTACATTTATAATACATACAGCACAGTGTTGTAACTGTATACCTCCATAGTGAAATAAACCTCACCACTAGAAGCTGTATAATACACTTCAGGGTAATATACACTATATTGGATATTTATTTAGTTGTAAGCTTATTGTATACACAATACAACGAGCTTACAGCATTTTTGAGTGAACAAACACCCAGTAAAATAAACATGTTCAGATATATGCCACAGTGAAGTGTGTGCAGTGCTAGATCAAGTGTCCATCCTCACCTCGATACTGAAGTAGCCCCTGTCCACATAGTCCCCTAGGAAGAGGTAGCGCGTGTTGGCCGGAGAACCTCCCACTTCAAACAGCTTCATCAGGTCGAAGAACTGGCCGTGGATATCTCCACACACTGAGGAAACAGCACACGGCTATGTTAGGATCCTAAAAACGGGAGTTTTCAGCTGCCACATGTTACGTTTCTACAATCTTTGCTCCAGTGGCTCCATATGGCCTGATTTGCATCTGCAGAGGTATATCTGTCCTGCCTGCTGGTCTAGAAACATCATTCACCTGCCTAATGAAAAAAGAAAACAGAAAACAAGTGATAAAAATATCCTCCTGAAAGAATCTACTGCAATCATTTTGAGGCCTCTGTTTAAATACTGCCTGTCAGTAAAGGAACGCACCCTGCTGGGATCTCACGTCTAATATCTATATTGATTTTCTCTGTCAAAATGTCTAATAATAATATTAGAAGAAATTATCTCTATGCTTATATACTATTTAGAGCTGAAACACAGTTGATCAACTGATTAGTTGAAACTACCATGGAGGAAGGATCAGTCATTTAAGTCACTTTTCAAGCAAAAAAGTTCCAGATGTTGCTGCTATTTGTTGTCCTATATGATATTATACTAAATATCTTTGGACTGTTATTTGGATAAAATAAGCAATTTGAATATGACACCTTGGGCTCTGGGACATTGTGACATTTTACAACATTTAATATCCAAAACAATTATCAAGGCACTTTAATTAATAATGAAAGATTGTATTATTACTTACTGTTGTGCTATAGATCATGTTCATTTTAAAGGAACAGTGTGTAGTATTTAGGGAGATGAAGATCTGATCTTAGAGATCTGCAACCACACCACTAAATGCTGCCAAATCCTACACACTGTACCTTTAAGATAACAGCAACCTACACTAGCAACCTGCACTACATTAAGTGACATTTGTTCTAAATCATGATAAAGAAAACTTACCTTTATGACTAACTTCACATCTATAAGATTTTTGACATCTAGTTTTCTTAATAGAGCCTCATACAATCTGATCCTATACATATTTCAATGGGGGTGTTTCCTTTTTTTTCCCCTCAGATTTGCTCCAAGTCATCCAGGAGTATTGGATCTAATTCATATCAGGCTTCACATTCTGAACACTTTACATTTTGAAAGACTTCAGGACTGTCTGTCTGTGTGATCTGCCAGCATACATCTTCCCATCCGCCTCCCTCGCCATCTGCCTGGCCTCTCCTTTCACTTTTAGTTGATGTCATAGTTCCCCCTCTGCAGCCATTTTACGATGGCCATCTTGCATCTGCCTGGCCGGCTACGTCTGCCTGTCTCTCCATCTGCTTGCCATGTTACTGTCTGGTTTTGTGTCTACTCCTAAGCATTCGCTTTAATTTGAGCTGGGAATTGGGAATGCAAAATGGCATGAGTGAAATTGAGCCGTACCTGTCTGCCTCCTCAGACCTGCGTCGGTATTCTCCCAGAAGCCTCCATGTGACTCCCTAAAAGCCTGTCAGTTCAGATTTGAGCCATCCACCTGCCTGTCTGTTCACTAGTCCATCTATCTGAGAGCATTTCCAGAGAGACTCCATCAAAGTGCTAAACTGTTCTGAATATCTCCTCAACATTAAAGCCCCTCTCGACCAGAACCTGCACTATTTTTCTGTAGTGTTATCTCCGAAATCTATATGTTGTTTCCAATCATAGCCAACTCAGACAAAAATCCTCTCAGGTGGGTGTTTCTGGGTCAGAATCTGCAGAAGTGGAGAAACTTGGAAACTTAATCAATATGTTGCTCATTGGGAATGAGCAGGTTTGAGAACCTCTGCACTAAGCAGCTTATGATCGACTCTCTCTCCATCTGCCCGTCTATCTGTCCTCGTCCCCGGGGATCTGTACCTGTGAAAGCCGAGCGATGTTCCCACACTGCGTGGGCACGACGTCCCACACAGAATTATCTCACCGCTCGCATTTGCATAAACGCACACACACACACACACAGAGATACACAGGTACATTAACCAAGCGGTGTCAATGGGTTGCGAGTGTCTGAGTCTGCCTGTCTGTCTTCTGTGTCATCGTCACAGAAACTTGTTTTCCATTTTGTTCTTCATCGATTTCAATCTCCCCCTCCTCCTCCTCCTCTTCCCTTCCACATTCTCCACGGTTCATACCATTTCCCTGGCAAGGGAATACATGCAGATATTACCGAAGCTAGCGCCCGCTATTGTGAGGTTCACAAGTGCCAATTGGTTCCCTCAGTGAAGTGCGACCGAACAACAGTTCATATTAAAAGGGTGGCAGATACATGTGGCAGATTAATGAATGAATCTTTCTGCTCCATTCCTCTGTCTCTCTGTTTGACTGTAGCTATCTGTGCTCTCACTGTTAGTGTGTGATCTGTTCGCTTGTTACTCATGGACACATATAAACACACTTCTAGCTTTTTTGTGTGTGTAGTCCCAATGGGAGCTTTGCAAACTGATTTAAATGAATAGTTTGACATTTAGAGAAAACCCCTTCACTTTCTTGACGAGAGTTAGATGACAGGATCAATACCACTCTCCTGTCTGTAAGATAAGTATGAAGCTATAGCCAGCAGCTGGTGAGCTTAGCTTAGCATAAAGACTGAAACCAGGGGGGAAACAGTTAGACTGGCTCAGTCCAACATTTAACATGTTAAATCTTGTTTATTAATCTGTACAAAAATGGAAATGTAAAAACAAGAATTCGTAGTTTTACGTGGGTTATGTACGGGACTATTTCTTGGCCAGGAGTAGTTATCAGGCAACTAGTTAAGACTCCAGGAAGTTATCGCTCCCGGAACAATTAATAGTCAAGAAAATAGCCATTGCCAAAGTGATGTTTTTACACTTTGTTTTTTATACAGATTGAACAAATGAGAAATGTAAGGGATAATGCCCGACGAGGTGTCCATTAGGCCTATCAGAAATGAATGGACGACGTGCGCGGAGGGTGATTGCCTCCGCAAAGTCCATTAATTCCTGATTATGGACACCTCGAAGGGCATTATCCCGCTTATACCATGGTCACTTGCCAAGGTAGTCCGCTCAGCTCATTGAACCTCAGTTATGAGCCAGAAAGCTAACGTAATGCTAGCAAGATTCAACGTCAATAACAGTAAATATAATTTGACAGTATGTTAAACAACAAGATTATCCATTCAGGGTAATCATTATCAGGAATTAATGGACACCCTGCAGCCAATCAGAATCGAGTGTTCATCCAGACCATTTTAGAATACACTTTAATTAGTGAGCTAGCTGTTTCCCCTGTTTTCAGTCTTTGTGCTAAACTAAGCTAAGCTAACTGGCTGCTGGTTGTGGCGTCAGTCTATGTAACTTGGCAAGAAAGCGAATAGGCATATTTCCCAAAATGTCGAACAACTCCTTTAACTGAACCAGGTTTAGCTTTCCTACTAACTGCACTGTCATTTTTATTTTTTTAAAGATTTTTTTTTGACATTTCAAGCCTTTATTGACAGGACAGTGGACAGTCTAGAAAGGGGGAGATAGAGGAGGCGACATGCGGAAATGGCCGCAGGTCGGATTTGAACCGTGGTTTGGACTCAGCCTTGTTATCTGGGCGCCCGCTCTACCAACTGAGCTATCGGGACGCCCGCACTGTCATTTTTCAAATTACAGACTAATTCACACTGCATTCCTCTATTCTTCATCACAATGGCATACCCGTGACTGGCGCCTCAATGTCCAACATAGTCCGCTCCTGCCGCAGGATGGCGGCGCCCTCATCGATGATGCGCAGGGCCACGGCCTCCTCCAGTCGGCCCTCCTTGGTGAGGTGAGCTTTGAGCAGGTCCACCCGCGGCCGGCCCTCGGCGTCAAACACCTCCTTCATGGTGAGCCGGTGGGCCAGGGGGAAGGGGACCGCTGGAGAGGGAGATTGGGAGGGATGGAAAGGATGGGGAGGAGATGGAAGTGAGAAGAGGAGAGGAAATTCAAGGATGCAGGAAGGAAGGGGGATGATGCAGAAGAAAAGAGAAGAACGCTTATTATAATGCAGAACATGATTTATTGCTAGTTCCTGTATTCTTCATCAAGCTTGCCCACAAACATCAGAGGCTCTCAGTCCTCACCATTATCCTGATCACACCTCTGCTGCAGGCTTTGACAATGTGTGTGTGTGTGTGTGTGTGTGTGTGTGTGTGTGTGTGTGTGTGTGTGTGTGTGTTATTATGGAGGCCTAAGCGGGTTGTATTGAAGCAGGGGCTGCCAGAGTTATCAGGGTTGCCTGCCTCTGTTCTGCAGTAATGTCTCTCTGCCTCTCTGCCTCTGTTCTGCAGTAATGTCTTTCTTACATAATGAAGGCCCCCAGGGCGCTGCTGGAGAGGGGGGTTGACTGACGACGGGGGTGATACAGCAGGAGCGCACAGCTGCACGTGAGGAGTCACATACACACATACAAAGACACACTCGACAAAACGCAGACACACACACGAGCGGTCTTAACGAACAGGCACAAACTCAGCGGCAAGAAACAAAAGGCAAGAGGCGCAGGGGCGCATGCGTACATCATGTATGGCAACAATAGCGTTAACACGCATGATCGCATACAGTATGTGTGTGTTTGAGCCTACAGTGGTACATACACACATATACAAGCTCATAAAAGGTATTGTTATGCAGGATCCACAGAGCCTGTTGGAGCCCCACCAGTGCTAACACAGATAATGGCCTAGATCACAAACTAAAAACTAGGCCTGGCTCGCTCTCTCTCTCTCTCTCTACACACACACTTTCACTCTCTGTCACTTTGTCTCTGTTTTGCACTCTGTTTCCCCTCTTGCCCCTTCTCTGTTTTTTTTGTTTTTTTTATTTTTCACTCATCTTCCCTCTCTTCCTGTCGCTCTAACAGGCCATAATCTCTCCAGTGAGCTTTCACACTGATGTCATCATTACATTTTAATGACATACTCACATTTATTTTTTTATTTTTTTTACTCATAATTTCAAATATGTCTGCTGATGAATATTGCTTCTGACAAACAATACAGTCATAGTTGCTCTGGTTTTGAGCTATTTTTGGACTAAAGTACCATCTAGCCATTTGGATATCACGCTGAAAAAGGGGGGGATTTGTATTGGATCACACTAAATATGCCCAAAAGCACTTTAAAGCAGGCGGAGACACCAGAATATCCCAGGACACCTTAACCAAAACGCATCTCAGGGTACCCCAAAGTATAGAATAACCTTAGCGCTGCATAGGTTAGCCCCTACTACACCCCAAGACACTTTTACGCACCTTAAGAACACTGAACACTACACATAAGAGCACACTGAGACATCCCAGGACACCACGAGCTGCCAAGCTGAAGGGTCTGTTTCCCATCGATTGAGAACAGCGGATCTACATGTTAAAACATGTTTTGTCTTTAAGGTAGGACTGATTGATATGCTTAAAGGTCTGTGCACCCCAAGCTGTCAGAGAAACAGACAGAAAAAGAGTTACTCATGGCTTCATATTTATTTTAGGGCGCGATAATAACACTTTACAGCAAATTTGTTTTAACACCACTAGTTTCTTTAACGCATTAAGGCAACTTGCAATTTGTAGGTTGTCATACTAGCTTGTCGCAAAGGAGGCTAAATAATGCTGCAAACTTACGCTAAATGTTAGCAAGGAAAAACCAGCATGGCCATTTTCAAAGGGGTCCCTTGACCTCTGACTTCATCATCCAGTCCACGTATGCATTCAGTATTTATTTCTTTGCACTATTTATATTGTCTACAACTTACAGAACACTTGACTTGTATATATACGTTTTCATTTATTTTGTTGCTTTTTATATATACAGTATATATACAGTCCCCTCCAAACCTACAGCTGCAATTTGCAACTTGCAATTTTTAGGTTGTAGCGGGCTCCGATTTAAAGCTAGAGTGAAGATACTTTCACCAACCATGTCACACGAGTTTGTCGCAAAGGATAAATAACACTCCAAACTTGCGCTAAAACGGACATGGCCATTTTCAAAGGGGTCCCTTGACCTCTGACCTCAAGATATGTGAATGAAAATGGGTTCTATGGGTATCCACGAGTCTCCCCTTTACAGACACGCCCACTTTATGATAATCACATGCAGTTTGGGGCAAGTCATAGTCAAGTCAGCACACTGACACACTGACAGCTGTGTCATAACCATGTTGTGATTTGAGAATATTTGTTATGCTAAATGCAGTACCTGTGAGGGTTTCTGGACAATATTTGTCATTGTTTTGTGTTGTTAATTGATTTCAAATATAAAATATATATACATACATTTGCATAAAGCAAGCATATTTGTCCAATACTTGACAAATCTCCCTTAAGGTACATTTTGAACAGATAAAAAATGTGAGATCAATTTGACAAACTTGACAATCATGCGATTAATCGCGATGAAATATTTAAATCAGCCCTAATTTATTTATAAAAAAAGAAACAACACGGCTCAGTCAGTATGTGGCTAATCTTCCTCCTCCATTGTACATACTGTACTGTACTGTACTGTCTTGTACTACTGTGCTACAAACTGTAATGATGCTGGTACAAGTCACAAAAAGCTGCATGCATAGTAGAAAAAAGCTACAGTATTCTTTTGAAGCTTGCACACATACATGAACTCAGTGTGTGTATGTACTGTATATTTCTGGTTTGAGGTAAAACGGAGGCTCCTGGTGTGTGAAAGAGACTCAGAGAGAGAGAGAGAGAGAGAGAGAGAGAGAGCGAGAGAGAGAAGGGGGGAAGCGAGAGGGAAGGAGTGTGAAACTCGTAAATTGTGTGAGCAGTGTGAAAGTAGGACAGGTATGAGAGAGTGGAGAGCAGCAGAGACACAGAGCTTGGGGAAGGGACTATACTTGGGAAAACTATACTTGGCAGGTAGGGAACGGAGAGAGGAGAGAGTCAAACCAAGAAGGTCTTTAGCACCTGACGACTGACTATTTGATGATTCAAGGGGAACACTACTGGATTTCAGACAAGCTTGAGAGGTTCAAGAACACATGGAAAGGTTGACAGCTGTCTGGGGTTTAGAGCTGTAAATTATGAATCTGAATTTAGTATTGCAATTCTGATAGGAATTTGTGCGCAGCTTCATCTTCCTTAAAGCAATTTTGTTGGCAAAAATAAGGATTTTTGCTAATAATAATGGAAGGCTTTGTGCATTATGCATCAGAATTTGTAGGCCTGGAGCACAACAGAAGACAGGCATTTACATTTAATACAGCGCCCACATTATAATCTACAGCATGCATTCAGTAGTACAAGTGATCATCACACGTTAACGAGTTTGAGGTGCAATCTGATATACAGGCCTGGTTCATGTATTTGTATCTTATTCCTGTAATGCTCTGGTCCGAAATAGATTTAGGCTTCTACAAATGAAAATAATGTTAGGGTGCTAACCTGCTGATGTTTAGTAGGAATAATGTTTCCCATGTTCACCATCTTAATTTAGTGCATAGACTGTATGTATAGATGGACGACACGTCTCCACTTCCTCCCAGTGTACAAAAGTGAAGCTAAAACATCCCGGATACGGGAGCTGCCATCTTGAGATTCTGACGTCATTTGGATCCAGAGTCTGCACAGTAAACGGTAAATGGACTTGCATTTATATAGCGCTTTTCTAGTCTTCCGACCACTCATAGCGCTTTTACACTACATGTTAGCATTCACCCATTCACACATACATTCATACACTGATGGCAGAGGCTGCCATGCAAGGTGCCAACTTTGCCCATCAGGATCTAATCTAAATACTCATTCACACACCGATGGCTCAGCCTTCGGGAGCAATTTTGGGTTAAGTGTCTTGCTCAAGGACACATCAACATGTGACCGGAGCAGCCGGGGATCAAACCACCGACCTTCCGAATGGTGGACGACCTGCTCTACCCTCTGAGCCACAGCCGCCCCGTAGTGACTGGAGCCACAGTATCGAGGTCGCGTCAACACACCCGCCCGAGCCAATCACAAGCCGAGCACGGCCGCAGCTTGTTAGCGAGAGCCACCTAGCTGCTGCATTAGCACCACGGTAGCTGTTTGTCTAGAAATACACAACAACTAACCATAATATCTCTATAACTTCATTTATGATCAAATTGACATTATGTTCTATTACACAGACTGGTGACGGTTATAGAAAGTTAAAGTTACATCTCCTCTCTCGTACAATTCCCGAACCTCCGGCTGCAACTACTTCACTAAGAGCAGCTGTCAATCACAACTGTCAATCACAGCTGTCAATCACAGCTGTCAATCATGACGTCTCACCCCCTTTTTATAGCATCAAATAACTGATTAAAATCAAACTTATCAGAAAAATGAACACTTGAACATACATCAGCGTGATAAGAACTACCTAAAATGACAGAAACCATCTTTGGGAAAAATTTATTTGATGTGTACTTTGACTTTTTAGTTTGGCCCATGTCCCATCCGCTAATATGGAGGGGGGAGGGGATTATTGGTGCCTTCAAATTAAACTTGTGAGCTCGTGTTTACAACATGGGAAGTCGTGTACACAATATGCTTGGCGTTCATGTGATTAAGTCCTGAGAACACAGCTGATAAGCAACGGCAATATTAACATTACTATCGGCGTCTAGAAGCCACAGAGGCTAACAATTTAGCAAGCTATCAAGTGGGTAACATAATACAGGAAATGCAAAGGCATAATGACAGAGGACAAAGATGAGGCTGTCGGGAATATCAACATTTTCCTCAGACATATTATAAAATTATGAGGAAAAACAATATATGACTAAAACTACAATATATTAATTTATTATGCACCGAAAACTTAACTTCCATGGCCTCCGCCATTTCTGACAATGTCAACAAAAACGTCACAACTCGTGAACTCTGAGTTTTCAGAAACTTTCCACTAACAAGGTTGTGGATACCACAAGAGGGGGGCGTTCATATGGACTCTTCTCGTGAACACGGTAAACACGACCCTATTTGAAGGCACCATATGACCTATACTGCAGCCAGCCACCAGGGGGCAAGCGAGGTATTTTGGCTTCATTTTTGGGGAGCTATTATGTCGTCCATCTGCATATACAGTCTATGGTTTTGTGTATTAGTATGCTAACATTTGCAAATTAGCACTAAACACAAAGTACAGCTGAGGCTGATGGGACTGTCATTAGTTTAGCAGGTGCTTGGACATGAGCCAAAGTATTGGACAAATCAAAATTTTGTCCTAATGGTGGCGCTAGAGGAAATGTCAGGCAGATCATCAAAGTAATTAGGATTCATCCTCTGGGCATCATTAATGTCTTTACCAAATTTCATGGCAATCCATCCAAAAGTTGCAATATTTCAGTCTGGATTAAGTGGCCAGACATGCTGCTAGCGTGGCTAAAAATCAATAATTACAAAGGGACAATCACACTACACTGACCTCATATAAAAAGGTGGCATCTTTTTCTTTTCCATCTATGTTAATTGAGCTTTTATCCTACAGTTTCTGTCTAAAACCTTTGTAATGAATCAATTTTGTAAAGGACGTCACGGATAAGTACATTTTAAGTCTCACATGTGAAAGTGAGAAAAGAAAATTTGGCAAACAGAGCTCCTAAAAAGCAGGAAGCAAATTCAAAACGGTTTTAAATCCTGTGGTGCTTGGGGTTGAGTTAAATTCACATTCAGTTCTGTCAAATCAAAATATGCCTGTAGAGTTTTCATTATCAACACTTTTATCACAAAGGACGTCTAGAAATTTCAGGGACTAAATTGACCGTGTCGTGATGCTTGGCTCACATGCACAAAGGATAATGGCTTTATCCCCTCAAGAAGAAGAAATGTTTTCGTTCCTAACAAAAGGATCATTATGTGTCATTTTGAGATGACAACAAGAACAGACTCTGCACACATTTTGTTCTCGAGCTTCTGCAGTCAGAACAAATTGCTCCCACTGACGATTCAAAACGTTGAGTAGTTTCAAGTGGTCTGGTGTAACCAGCCTCCTTACAGTACAGTCGTAGTGTGAGACCAGAGATATATCACAAGTCTGGGTAGTTTCTTGCTGCACGAGCGCTGACGCAGGCTATGCAGCGAGAAAACAAGCAGTGGGGGTTTACTGTTGAGAAAGCCACCTCATCCACCAAGCCTAGAAAACTTTTGGATCAGTTTTCATCATTGACTGTATGGGGATATTATCATGCTACACAGAGATGCATTGTTGCATATCAATATTTTAAAACTTTCTTCTTTTTTTTTTAGCTCATTCTGATAATCTTGTCTAGTTTTTTTCAGAGAGCATTTACAGTACTGTTACACAAAATCTCACATAATTTAGCCTGATCTTAGCAAACTACAAGTCAAACCAAGACATTAGAAAAACGTCTAAGGGCTGGTACGTCAATAACGTGTTCACCTCCTGTCACAGAATAGCTCCTAACATTTTGGTCAACAAACATATGAGCAGTGGTTTACCTTTCACCTTAAAAACATCCACAGCCACTAATGGGCCATCTAATCCTGCTAGCTTGATGCGCACACTCAAGCAGGCGCTAACACACGAGCACTGTTTTACCAAATTCTGCTAGCTGAAGGTATTGCAGACCTTTCTAGTTTGAAACATATAATTTGAGTGTCTTCCTGTCTGCGTATAAGACAGAGCACTACTCCAGTACTTTACCTAAATATGTTTATTTTAGCATATAATAATAATCTAGTCTTTGTTAAAGGATGAATTCCAATACATTTAGCCTATGACACTACATTCAAATAAAACAGTGTAAAGGTGACAAGCGGTTCACAAGCTAAAGTATTCCCATACAGACCCACCTGTCGGGAGGACCAAAAGGCAAATGGCATGGAAGCTATGCTAACACTACGCACCATGAAAGCATTTCATCAGCTGATGGTGAGAAGAAGGGAAGTGCAATAATATAAGTACTATGGGAACACTGACTGGGAGGAACAGTAAACCTACATTTTGCAGCAACTGGAAACAAAAGACAAGGGTTAACTTGCACTAAAAATCATCAAGGCCTAGCTAATAGCTAATGGCTAATAGGCTACCTAAGGTTAAAGGTGCTCTATACAATATCCAGAGCATTAATGTAGCATGAAATAACTATTTGCTATCTAAAAACATAGAGGAGTTATGTCTACCTGAGCAGAGAATGAAGTCACTATCATTCTGTGTGTGTTGTAATCCGAGCTTGTCCTTCCTTTGTTTACATAAATTAGCCAGGCAGACCGTGCATGCTTTTTGGTGCATGCTCATTTATGTGAGCGTGCCCCACTGGCTAGCTCACGGCCGCCGCTCTGCACTGCTCTCATTAGGCGGTTACAGCGGATAACGCCATCCCGTCCAACGGCACCGTTGCGGAAGCGTAGCACCCACCCTCAGGTTAACACTGTTAGCTCTGTCAGCAGTGTTGCCTTTGTTTTCACTGTTAGCGCTGTTAGCACTATTAACTACAAACCGCCGGCTGAGCTGTCGCCATGTTGAGAGCCGTACGGAGGCAATAGAAATGCTCCCAATCTCGCATTTAGCACCTTTAAACAATGAATAGTCCATTCTGAGCAGTGTGAAAACCAAATGGTTTGGCTTCAGACGGTCTTGCTAAAGGACTGCAGTTGAAAATTGGCCAGCTGGCTAACACTGACATACTGTATGCAGTCAGAAATGTTGATTAATGTGTGCTGTCCCTATAAATAAATACATAGAATAAATGAAATACTGGATAGAAAGTGATAAAAATAGTTTCAGAGTGAGTTCCAAATAATTTCTCCTACACAGATATCAGCAGTGTTTGGTGTACAGTAAGCTCAGACCATAAATACCACACTTCTTGAGTAAAGTGATCGTGGATAGTATTTCTCTGAAATGCCGCTCTTAGGCATTTTTAACACTTTGTCAGGTGTTTCGACCTTGTGATGGAACTTTACTCTCTGACGGTGCAGTCTAAGCTGTCCCTTGTCTGAGTACAGATGATGAACACAGTGAAGGCAAGTAGAGTGAAAACAGAACTACCCTTCTCACATGAAGCAACCAATCACAAACTGCATGGCGTGTGTGTGCGGTGAGCTGGACCGAGGGGTTGGAAGATGTGCAAAGAGGTGAAAGCATTTTTAGCTTCTTCCTAATGTACTGTTTTTGCCTTCTGGCCCGTTCTCCAAAGCTCTGAACTCCCCGGTGTGGAATTTATTAAGCGCCAAAAGGTGCCAGCTCAGCCAAAAAATCTCCACATCACAGCGCAGCGAGGCTCCCCGCCTGATAGAAAATCTATGACATAGCTTTCA
Source organism: Sebastolobus alascanus (assembly GCA_916701645.2). Lineage (NCBI taxonomy): Eukaryota > Metazoa > Chordata > Actinopteri > Perciformes > Sebastidae > Sebastolobus > Sebastolobus alascanus. Next base: position 1,137,886 of record CAKAOJ020000042.1, read on the forward strand.
ACCAAATCTCCTAAATTTGTTTGGGCTGGCCTAATAGCCTAACTGGAGCAGAATCTGATCAGAATCATCTTGTTATTGTGTGCATCCTCCCTAATGGCTAAAGTTAATTATGGGGATAGTCCATCAGTTTTGATAACACAGGAAAACCATTCACAATGAAGAGGGGCTGGCGCAGGATAGGAGGAAGTGACAGCAAGTGAGGACAGACAGATTGCAGAAATGACTGTAGTAGTCACCCATGATCCATCTGTCCTCATTTGTGTCTGTCCTCCGAATGTTGCAAATATGACTAAATAGGTATAGAACAACACAAATGTGTGCTCCTCAATTAACTGGCTGTCAGATCATTGAAAAGGAAAACATCTTTGGTGCCAGAGGTTAAACTGCAATAATGCACATTGTAAAAGGGGTACATAAAAAGTAATTACAGAAGCACAGTATAAACAGCCTATATCTATGTGCTACATGCAAGCTATGGATCAATTCATTACTGTACAGACTGTATCTGTCTGGTGCTCATCCAGCGGCATCGACCACAACTAATGGCATGCCCGTATGTTTGTGTGCTCGTATGTTAGATTTGTTGCCCTCTACAGGACCTCATCTAGAGTGTACACACACACATCTTCCCAGATCAGTTCATCCCGATGCCAGTCTCTGCATGAATAAATGAAGGAGGGAGGAAAGAATGAGTAGAGCGAATGAGAAGAGAAGGAAAGCAAGAATTGGGGTGTATGAGAGAGGAGAGAGATGACTGTTCACATGCATATATAGTCTGTGTGTGTGTCTGTGTTTATCTACCATCTTTGACCCAGATCAGCTAACATAGATCCATGGGTCTTTGAAGGTGGTGGTGGTGGTGGTGGTGGTGGGGGGGGGGGTGCGACTAAAGATGCGTTTGAAGTCGTTCAATTAATGCACACTACACACATGAAGGACCATCTGTGTACACACACACTCACACGAACAGAAACAACGGCCCATCCCCTAACAGCCTGTCCTCATTAGACAATCCCTTTCTCTCTCTCTCTCTCTCTCTCTCTCTCTCTCTGGAGTACCTTCTCTATAAATAGCCCTTGCCCTGCCACCCTCCCCACAGGGCACACTGGGACTTGTCAAGGTGGGACCCCTGGCTCAAAAGGATAACACCGAAATCCAACACACCCACACCCACACACACACACAGGACTCTGAGAGAACTATGAGGGAATAGGACAGCATGTTACACTAAAAGGAAATATGCCCAGTGTGCCCTGAGCCTTGCCAGAGGTGATGTGTGTGTGTGTCTGTGTGTGTGTTTGTGTGTGTCTGTGTGTGTGTGTGTGTGTGTGTGTGTGTGTGTGTGTGTGTGTGTGTGTGTGTGTGTGAGTGTGTTTGTGCGCACGCGCGCGTGCGTGTGTGTATGAGTGCATGCAAGAGTGCATACATGCATGTGTGCATATTGGATATGACTCCGCTCAGCCTTGTCGAATACTCTTCACACGTTCAATGATATGTTTATAACGTCACAATTTACAAACGATAAATATCACCTTTGCACTTTGAATCGCTGTCTCTTAAAGCTGCAGTCGGTAACTAGGCAGCGCTGATAAAATATGAATCAATATTCTGTTACTGTATGCCTACTTCTCGTCTCAAATGTTTTCAGAAACAAATATATTAGCGTACTGTTTAGCTGTAAAACGAGAAAGTTTGTGACCTGGTGGCCATGTTGAAAACCGTCCAGCCAAAACCAAGCACCGCCCACCAGCTGGAGCAAACTTTCTCATTTTACAGCTAAACAGTACACTAAAATATGTTTCTGAAAACTTTTGAGGTGAGAAATTGCACCCAATTCGACTATTATCAGGCCATTAAATAGGCGTTATCAGTCGCTATAAGCACCATAGATGTGGGTCATAGGGGCCTACTACGCCTACTACACAGGATGTGAACTGGTCTACTGGGTGAAAGTTTGTGTTTTGTATCCCAACCATTGTCCCTGACCTCCACCCCTTATGGAGTTTCACAGTGTCTATACTACAGCGCCTGACTTCTGCTTCTGCTCCTGTCATAATTATTACGGTCGCTAGAGGTCGCTGTCATGTTCTCTTATACCTTCTTTTGGTGGTCTACCATGTGAATAGATGATAAAAACTACTAGTGGGTGTAGTAGGCCCCTATTGACCCACATCTATGGGGCTTATAGCGACCGATAACACCTATTTAATGGCCTGAAAACAGTCTAATAATTTTCTTTCGGGCACATTGAAATCTTGTAAATCCCATTAGGAGCACTAGGAGGAGGCAGAAGAACATGATTTTTTTCACAGATTGCTACTGTCAGGATATAGTGACAGTTTTATAAAAACAACTCTTTATCATATTTGCTCAAAGTTACCGACTGCAGCTTTAATGGGGACTACTTTCTCAATGTGAGGAGAGGGAGCTGGGCCTTTGGTTTCAACAAGGGATTTCAATAATGCTAGCTTGCTATTTGGGGATATGATTGCATGTGAGGAGACATTTGAAATGATCAAACTCTATCTGAACTGTATTATCAGGCAGTTTAGTGCATTGGCATGATACCAAACTATGACAAGACACTTGGCAGAAAAACTATCCCTCTTAGCACTGTCCTGCATTATGTTAGGCTAGCACACACACAGTATGCTAAGGAATCATACAGTATGACAGATAATATCCTAAAAGGGACAAGTCTGAGGCTGGATGGTTTGTTTTAAACTCTCCTGAATTGTTAAATGGATGAAGACAGCACATATAGTCCAGTTTTGTGGATTAGGTGTACCTCGTCTTTACCAGAAAAAGATATATTGAACACAACACCAATTTTGGATTACTAAAATGTTCCTTTTCATACCTTAGATAATGGTAAACAACTGCAGTTAGATCTCGTTTACATGCGCGTGATAAGTGATAATTGAAGTGCCATTACAGTCATCATCCACTGAGTTTGCAGTTTTATTAGCAACACCTGTGAAATCAGATGCAATAAATTCTATCTTAATGAAGCTCATAATGTTGAGTCAACTCTATTGTCATTTTAGAGATTGTATATGTATGTATATCTTTCTCACACTATGCAGTTTGACTTGTCATGGCAGGAAACGTACAGGTAACTAATAACATTAATGATATTCCATTTAGGTGAACCAGCAGGCTGAGTCAGTGAGCCAGCATGCACATTAGCAGGGCCCACGACACTGGAACGGCTAAATGGAACACAGCCATGATTAATGTTATTAGTCACACCTGTGTTGAACTAGTCCACCGTGAGAAAGGGCAATTGGATTGAAATATATTGAAAGATATTTTGAATATTTTGTCCACACATTCATATACATGGGGAGTTCACCCTTGGAAAACTTGTATCTATGTTTAAACAGTTTTTTTCCACCTTCTGATGGGCTGTTGTATCTAGTGTGAGTTGTTTCCCATATATTCTATATTATAAAAAAAGACAATAGATGTCCATCATTAGCTCCCCAAAGTAATGTCACGAAATTGCTTGTCTTGGGTATTAAATTTACAACGATGAAAATGTAACCACGAAATGCTTGGTGCTTTTATTTGATCGAGCTTGTCATGGACCAGTTCTGCATGACACTGCCAATAGACCTTTTCCACAGCAAGTAAGCTCTAAGTTAAGTATGCCAGTAAGCCATAACAGTGAGCCAGCATGCACAACGCCAGGAAACCTGAAACTAGCCGATATATGGAATGCAGCCATCCTTGGTGTTGTTAATTACACCTGTGCTTCTGCCATGAAAAAGGTCTACAAGGTCAGGCTGTTCTCATACATCGTTTGTAGCTATACCTGCGAAAAGTAATGCCCTGCAATTCGTATGTATCCCTCAAAATCTATTCGTATTTAGTCCACATAATCGTAAACCAGGAAGTATAAAGAGCGACAAACGCCGCGTAGGGAGGTGGTCGGGGTGGATGGGTGAGTCAAAAAATACAGAACTTTCGCACAGGAGGTCACTTAACTTAGGCCTCTTCCAAAGTTATTTTAACCCAAACCATGATCTTTTCCTAAACCTAACTAAGTAGTTTTGTTGCCTAAACCTAACCAAGTTGTTTCCTGTGAACACAGAAGTTTATTTTGAAAAGACTATGCATGTAACGAGCGGAAATTGACACGTGTTGCAGGACATTTGTAGGAAAACGCACGAAAAAAGAGGAATAACTTTTCGTAAGATATCATACGAACCGTTGTATGAGGATACTTTGCAAAGGTAGAAGCTGTGCAGTGGAAGTGATGCGTTACACATAATCTGTAATGCACATTATGTTTGTGTTTTCATGTTAAAGTATCAAGCATTAGCCCAGAAGTATCACATGTTGCTTTAGTGCATTTCCAGGTTTGATTAATACACAGAAAAACCTCACTCACAAAACTCCACCATATGTTTGCTGCTAAAGGGGTAACCACTGGCAGAGTGTAACACATTTAATTGATCTTCAATACTGACATTGATTCGCTTTTTTGTCAATGTAGCTTTTCACCACAAGGTGTGTGCTTCAGCGGGTCTATCTGTGCCCTGCTTTGACAGTCACCTCAGGATTCTAGGAAATCGACCGGGAGATTAAAGCCCTGCTAAGCTGCTGTACCAGCCTCCATGTTAGCAATGTATGTACTCTGTCTATTAGCCAATTAGTCCAAATTTTGCACACCTGAGATTCCTTGCTGTTGACTCATGGGTACAGGTTTACCCTTTGTCACCAGTGAATGCTGGTACAACAATACTGATTGTATGATGTCACATGACAGTTATGGGTCTGGCATGAGGCGGCAGTAACAGAATTTTAATTGTGTTTCTACAAAATCTCGTAAAATATCCTGTTCTACTCTAGCCTGCTTTTCTGTGAACAATAAAGGCAATATTTGGCGGCAACACGGTCTCACAGGAAGGCAACTACATTACACGGATATTCATGAGTACGCATTTTAGCATCATTTGTACATCACGCGAACGTCCTCATTTAGGTTTAGGCAAGAAAACCACTAACTTAGGCTCAGGCAAGAAAACCACTTAGTTAGGTTAAGGGAAAACGTCATGGTTGGGCTTAAAATAAGTAAGTAAACTAAGTAAAACGGAAACAACTACAGAAAATACATCACAAACGTCAACAAAGAAACACACGAAAAACTCACGTTACTTACAAAACAAAACACCGGTCAACAACAGTCTCGAACACGGGTCTCCTAGTTCAAAGTCCGGTGTTTGTTGGGCGCATCCATTGCCCCACCCACACACAATGATGGTACATGTCCACAGACTCCGTCCTTTCCACACTTCCCATCCATTGTCTATGTAAGCAGCTGTGCAATGCATTCTGGTAGCGTGGCGGCCCGATTCGAGAGACGGGGCATCACGTCGCCCGCTCCTCATTTGCATAAAGTCGAGGTCTAGGCTACTTTATGCAAATCAGGGATGTCGGACGCGACTCGCCACCTCTGGAAACTCCCGAGAAACTTTTAAACTAAGCCTTGTCGATACAAAATAAAGATTAAAGATAAAGATTCAGCAACTACATGTTTTTTGGTGAACTATTTTCGGAATATACGAGAAGAAAGGTTCCTAACGAGCCACCGTGTTGTTTCCGGTTTGAAAGCTGGGAGCAGGAGCCCTCGAGGGAAAGAATTCGTCCAATCAGGTGCCGAGGGCCTTGTGCCAGCCCATCAAGCGTCCAATGATGGGAAGCGAGGCGATTCCTCGCGATAAAAAAAACCCCTGTGGACACGTACCATAGTGGTCTTTCTCGCTTTTTATACTACATCACTAACTCTTACTGTAGCATTTATACATGGATGCATTTACATTGCAGTCAGTGCAGGATACATGGCGTACAAAAGATACGCGGAAATCAAGACATACTTATTGCACACTAAATGCCTTGCACAGTATTGTGGCATTTATACGCCTTTTCGTGCGAACAGGCTGTTGACTACTTTAAAGTTACTGAACTAAACTTTTATGCAAGAGTCACATTCTCACATTTTGGCTCTGCTTGTTCTTCACACACACAGACGCGTTTGCATGGTAAGTGAATCAAAAAGGGTGTGAGAAGAAGTCCAATGGTTAAGTCAGAGGATGCTGTCCTGCCACTGAGCAGTGTGAAACACTACTTCCCTTGTCTTTCTCTTTTTTCTCTCTCTCTCTCTCTCTCCATCCCTCTGTGCCTCTCTTTTCTCGCTCCAGCTCCTTCACCTCCTCCGTGGCCTTGTCACATTCTCTCCTTCCCTCTCTCCCTCACCTCGCCCCCACACTCTCTGGCCATTCCTCTCTGTAGCTATGCTTTGTCCTTTGGGCTCCATCGCTGTGCACTCCTCTCCCTCTCTCTCTCTCCGCTAAAATCCATAACGTGTGGGAGAACACCCGGGCGCAGTCCATCCGCCAGAAGTGACGTCTCTTTGACTGATGCCTCCGTCTCTCTCCGGTTCCGTACACACTAAATCATTCTCAGCTCGCTGATGAATGGCTGTGTTGTTTTGCTGCATGTTTGTTACGGAAGGTGCATTTATGTATACGTGTGTGTGTGTGATGGATGATGCATGAGGATATAGTTTGTTCCAGTGTCCAGGCAGCTGAGCTCCAGCGGCCCAGCTGCATTGCAACACGCATGCAAACAGTAAAAATACACATGTGATTTGAGGGTAAAGGCGGATAAATATTGGATGGATTTAGGGGGGGTCAGTGTTCATTTGGTTCAGGGGGATCCAGATTTCGTAGTACCGCCCCTGCACAGCTGCATCCATAGTAACACACACAAGCACAGCCATACTGTAGGCATATGTACATGCAGTCCTCAAGTCCCTACGTGCAAAAACTGCAAGAGCCCCCCAGCCCACCCCCCCTTTCCAAGCACGATCGACGCACGCACGGAATACCGGGGCATGCCCGAGCCGACGCATCCAACTGTCAGCTCCGCTTCTTCCGGCAGAGAGACCTTGAGAGTGTATTTAGGGGAGCCAGTGGGAGAGAGACAGCACAGCACGGCACGGCACGGCACAGCCAGGCGATCGTCGCATGTGACAGCCTGCGTGCGTGGAAGTGCCGCTGCCACGCCAGCCTTGTTGTGACCCGATAAGCACGACAATCTGTGCGAATCACAACCCGAGCGGGAGCCCCCCTCCTCACCTCCCATATATATATATATCCGCCCACGCGTAAAAAAAGAAAGCAGAAACCTCTCATAAACACATTAAATATTCCATAATCCATGCAATAACACCATTAGGGCGGTATGCGTAATCATCGTCGGGCAGCGCAGCATCCCCCTGAAGTCAATCTCTCATTTGACACCAAACGAGAAGAGGGGGGGAAGACCTTTACGGAGACAGACTTGGAGGAATACGCACGGGAGAAGCACCATCACCCCGCTGACATTCGGGCCTTAATGAGAAAACGTCGAATCCGTCATGTGCGCTCGTGGTTTTTAAGCGTCACACCAGCAGCGAACAGCAGGCTGATTCCATCTAATAGGCCTTTAGAATCAAAACTGTCTGGAGGTGCGCACTCGTTAAAGTTGTCAGCCTACCTGTCATTTAAACCATTCGATTTGGACCCAGAGCGAAAAAGAATGCAGGCCACCCTATCGGCTGGTCCATCCAACACCGGGGCGCCACTACGACGTGCAGCTCCAGCAAACCAACACAAAGACAGAAAGCTACAAAATCCTCCGAGTGACAAGTCCCCCCCCATAGCATCTTACTACCCTCCCTCCCTCCCTCCCTCTCCCCGCTCTGTCCTCGCCTTCATGCATCCCGTGACACCTCCGTCCACATCACCACAACACCAAAGATCGCCAGCTACAACATTTATTTACCTTTATGTCTGCCTTTCGCTGTCATCGTCACACTGCTTGGTGTTTCATTGGAACAAGATGCTCATCTCCCTCTCTCTCTCCCTCCCTGCTTTTTCCTCCCTCTATCACACTCTCTCGGCTGTGAGTCTCTGTAGGGTATTATTCAGTAACGCGAAACCACCGCTAGGAGTGGAGCGCGTAAACGGAGCCTCATGCAGGGGTGTCGCACAATAGCTTCGGCTATACATAGAGGAGGAAGAGACATCCCCCCCCTCCTGTTAGAAAATGGGGTAATGCCTCGGTGAGGGGGTGAATTCTAATAGAATAACGAGGGAAGACCCTGATTATGGCGTATCGCTACTGGATACCCCCCATACCCCCCTTTCCCCTCCATCTCCATCACCCCCCTCCATTCTCTGAAAAAGGTTCAGAGGCACATGCATGATGACTCGCCAGCCTGCTTTTATTATGGTGCTATAATAATAAAAAGGGATGGACTCAAAACGTAAACGTGCAACACTGGTGCAACGACAGGGATGCAAACTTATAAAATAAATGATTTGGCACAGATGGAGCTGTCACTGGCCGTGCAGCAGGATCTGGCATGCGTACATTTGATCGCCCGGTCGGCGGGACTTGCGTTGCAGTCGGACATCCTGGAGTCGGGATCGGAGTCGAGAGGGGTGGGTGGGAAAGGGGAGGGAGGGCGCTCTCTCTCTTCTGTCAAGGGCTGAGACTGTGGTGTCGGGTCCTCCGGCAGGCGTCGGGAATGTGCGTGGTTGCTGCTGCTGCTGCTGCTGCTGGGTGCTTCTCCTGCTGCAGTAGTGGCATCACTCGGTGGAGTCTCCGCGCTCTCTCGGACGGGGGAAGCCTGCTGCTGCTACGCCTGAGGTGACTTTGGGGGAGGATAGGCGGGTACCCAGCTGCTGCTGTGGCATGCTTGGATCCCCGAATTTGTTATTTGGGGGGGGGGGGGGGTTCTGATGTAGCTAGCGGTGGTGGTGGTGAAGTAGGGGGGGGGGGGTACACTCTGGAGGTTAGAGGGCGCCTTGGAGAGAGGAGAGACGCGCATCCTCTCCAGGACGCCTCTAAGCGGCGCCGTGCAGCTGGCAACACCCCGGAATGGCGAAACAAGGAACTCCCACGCAGATTCACGCACACGCGGGAACCCACATACACTCAGACTCATACTGCCATCCTGTGGAGGCATTGATTACAGGGCTTTCCCCCTTAACAACAACTCTGTGGAGTGCGTTTGTGCGTCGGTGCGCGCACGTGCGTAACTGTACAGTAGGCTATTTGACAGCAGATCACGTGGGCCTATAGGATAGGAGAAAGGCTAAAGGTGATGTTGGAGCTGATCAAAAGTCTACTGGGTCTATTGGACATCTGTGTGATGCATATCATGTTATTAACATATGATTGAGTAGTAATACAGATGGATGTTGTTTCCAAGAAGACGCACAAAATGTTAACAATGTCCACCAAGCACGCTGGGAGGCTGTAATGTCAGGACACCAGAAAACACAACTGTTGGTTGGAGAAGTGTTGAGGCAATAATGTGAAGTGTGGCCAGAAGGGGGTCCCAAAGGGCCGGCCGTGGTGTTTCCTCAGAGAGTGTCTGTTCAGTGGTCAGTTATCTGACTCAGTTTGTCAGGCTCAGCTTTTACACTGTCAGACGGGCATCACTGTCAACTCACATTCTAAAGAGCGAATTATATCTTCCACATCTTCACAGCTGTGAATTTGTCCCCTGCCTTTGTCCGTTATAGAGTATGCAGCCATCATGTCAGTTTAAATGGACTTTTGGCATTCATATACACGCCTTTCTAGTCTTCGGACCTCTCAAAGTGCTTTACACTACATGTCAGCATTCACCCATTCACACACATTCACAAACTGATGGCTGAGGCCTCAAGGTGCCAACATGCCCATCAGGATCTAATCTAAATACTTGCACACACACACACACACACTGATGGCTTCAAGGGCAATTTGGGGTTAAGTATCTTTCCCAAGGACACTTGGACATGTGGACTGGAGGAGCCGGGGATCAAACCGCCGACCTTCCGATTGGTGGGCGACCCGCTCTACCTCTGCCTTGTGAGCATCAACTGCACCTACAGGCTCAGCTGCACTCTGAGCCCTGTATATATGGAGATGCCAACCATGAACTGCAAGGTCCCCATTTCAGTTCCAGCCACTGCATCTATACTGTCTGTAATAAAAGGTTAAATATGCTACCTCGCTCTCTCTCTCTCTCTCTCTCTCTCTCTCTCTCTCTCTCTCTCTCTCTCTCTCTCTCTCTCTCTCTCTCTCTCTCTCTATATCGTATATATATATATATATATAGATGCTGTTCACAATATTTTTGCAAGAGGAGAAAAAAGTATAGGAAGATGATGAGGGATATAGGAGTGAAGGAATTGAAAAGGGCATGCATATTTGTTGGAAAAATGTAGAGCTGACCTAAATGCTTTGATGCTTCGAAGCTTCGACCGTTGCCATGGTAATCGACCTCCAAATCAGCATTCGAATGCTTCGTTTTTATTTACTCATTTTTTTTATATATATAAATATGTAATAATAATGTATAAATCCCATGGGATATATATATATATATTGCAATATAGCCCATGAAATAAGCAATAATCCCACAACATTATTCATGTTCAACATTAATTATTATGAGTTATTCTCAGACGGACATTGCTGTTTGTTGGGGGGAGATGGAGACAGACAGACAGAAGAACATAGCAGCCTGCTGTGCCGCGTCACACTGCAAAGCTTTGAATACCTTTGAATATTTCTCACCTAAGCTTCGAAGCCCAAAAAGTGGTATTTGGACAACCCTAGAAAAATGCATACTAAAAAAATTATCCAATAAAAAAAACAAAAAACATATGCGGCTTGGAAATGTTCTTTAAATGTTGCTAACAATCCTGTAAAGTCTGTGTAGGGAACCGTCCCTGTATGAAATCTTAGATCTTTTACTGCAATATGCTCATATACGGCTAACACTACAAGTGTAATGTAGGAAATGTTATGTGTTCCAACCCCGAGTGCAACAGTAACACTGAGTCTAGATGGACGACGATACGGAAGATGTGAAGATTTCAGGAGAGGCCCAAGCTTTAAAAACCTAAAAACGTAATATCTGATATTTATTTAAATGGTAAACACAACTTTTTTTGCTTCATCTGACTGTCCACACATTTCATAGGAGCAAAAGAACAACTATGAAAACATTCACATGTACATCCTATTAGAATACAGTATGCCTATTGTAGTATAATAGGCTGACTACATAACCAGTGACAAATGCCTCACTGCAAGCCTAAAAAGACTGCTGTACACCAGAACTATACGCTGTGAAATGAGTAAATTGATCCCTTTGTGAAGAGTTCCTGCAGCCAACAGTGCTCCATAGAATCAATTGATCAAACATTATAGATCCTGTTTGTCTAGATAAATACAGATATTCATTAGGGATGGTTTACTTAGCTTTTTACTATAAGTGGCTCAATCATTTGCTTGAAAATATAGGGATTCAATTATTTTTGTATGTCTTTTTTTTTTTTTTTTAAATATATATGTGATCTAAAATAAATTCATGATGAAATCCATAGATGTCCTGCTGTAATCTGGTATATTTTGGCCTGCAGTGTTCATATAAACATAGCAGTTTTTGCAGTTTATTTACTTATACAGTATCTCAAGTTTATTTGACAAATGTGCACTGATGGTGTACTGGTAGTTACTGCTCATGTTTTTCTGACTGAATTAACATTCCACTTTGTAATTCGTATTGGTGTAATCTATCTGTTATGTATTCCTATAAGGATATGTGTTGTGTTTATGAGTTTGGGAAGAAGAAATTGTTATTTTATATTTCTCTGTGCACAAGAGGGAGAGCTGCAGGTGAGCACATGGGGTGCACTTGTTTGCTTTACCATCACTGTAATAAACAGAAGTAGTATAAATAGGAAATATCAGTTTTCAGTTCCTATGACCCCGAACCACCTTTTAACGTACACCTGTACCTGGAATAGTCTGCTGGCCATCCTTTGGTTCGACAAATGCAAATGAAAAAAAGAGCATTTTATGCTACACGAACATAACCTAAGAAGAGTTAAGAAAATGTATTTAAACATACTCAAAACTTACAGTTGCTCTACATATCATATGTACCACCCGTATTTATTGTAGGTCTAGCTTACACTAGAGTACTTCCTCAAATCAGCCTACAAATGTGCCCTGTGCCCACGATCTCGCGATCACAAGTCTTTGTAATCGTATCACTCCGCGCTGAGCAAACCCCGAGTGTACTTCATCAGTAGGCACTAGGCTACCCCCCTAAAACTGCAATTATATCGATGAATATAACCCACGAATTACAAAATGTGTAACCATATCCACTGCACTGTCTGCAAATATGTAAATGATATGGTAACTGTAGTAGTAAAGCACAGGTTCCCTGGAGTTTACCGTATGCAAAATACGTGCTGGGTGGACATTTTGGCTCCGTCCGCACCATGTGAAGGTAGTCTTGCCGTCGCATGCCCGGAGCCACAATGATGCCAGTTGCAGCACTACGTCTCCAGCGTGCACTGCCACTGTGAGCCCTTTACGTGCTGCTCGTGTCGGCGGAAGGCTTTCTAGCGGTAGCGCAGTGAGAGATGCGTTCCAACAATAAGACTTCCGGCATGGGCGACTGGCCTTCAGAATAAAAAGGGGATGTTTAATTTTCAAAGTGTTTTTTAAAGTGCAGTAAATTAATTTTGTATTTTCGCCCTTTCACTCTAAACTAATTACACATAATCTATTGGTCTCTGAAAAATGAACAAAAATTTGATATATGTAGAGGTGAAACAATTAGTTGACTTAGTCGATAAAATCAGATAGCAGGTATTTAGAAAATTGATTCCTCTTTTGATTCTATTGAAAAATTATCTGGTCCAACTACTCATATGTGAAGATTTGATGCTTTCCTCTGTTTTAAATCATTGCAATTCAAATTGAGTATGTCAAAACCAGCAATTTGAAGACACTTGTGAAACATTGTGATGGGCATTTTTCACGATTTCTGACATTTCGTAAACCAAACAACTAATCGAGACACTATAGTCAGATTAATCATTAATGAAAATAATTGTTACTTACAGCCCAACAATATGTGTTCGTCTTAGTGGAGACTGCATATAACCACCTGGCAGCGTTTTAAAGTAGCCTATTGACTATACATTCTTCTTTGGGTGCACATAGTAGGCTACAGTCAAATAGGAATTGTACTGTGTGACTGAAATTGAGGGCCTGGAAAACATTTTTTTAATTAACTGTTGTAGTTTAATTTATAGTATGAGAATAAAGAACAGTCAAGCAGGGTAATTTCATATATAATATGTGAAGTTTTGTTTTGTTGTTTTGTTGTTGTGAACATAATGTCAGATTAATCATTAATGAAAATAATTGTTACTTACAGCCCAATAATATGTGTTCGTCTTAGTGGGGACTGCATATAACCACCGGGCAGCGTTTTAAAGTAGCCTATTGACTATACATTCCTCTTTCGGTGCACATAGTAGGCTACAGTCAAATAGGAATTGTACTGTGTGACTGAAATTGAGGGCCTGGAAAACATTTTTTTAATTAACTGTTGTAGTTTAATTTATAATATGAGAATAAAGAACAGTCAAGCAGGGTAATTTCATATATAATATGTGAAGTTTTGTTTTGTTGTTGTGAACATAATGTTTTAGTCAGGTTCATTGACTGTATTGGATTCGTGGCGATGGGGCTTTTATTGTGAAGAGTTGAGTTCGGAAGTCTTGTCGTTGTTGCTGCTGGCAGAACACAGGCCGCAGTGATTTGGTAGCCGCTGCAGTAGGAGGAAGGACCGCGGTTCTACCCCCTCTATCTTTCAGTTTCGTCTCGAAATTTTTATCGGTGGTCCCTTCTGGTAGCGAACAGTATATCGAGCGTACAGCAACGGTGCTCTATGATAACTAAGTCGTAGTATTACCAAACGGACAGTGATATCAATCGCCATTTTAATCGCACGTTTTTCCCTGACAGAAGCGCTAGCACAACAATGGCTCTGAAAAGAATTCACAAGGTAAGGAAGTGAACGACGAGGGCCCGGGATTTCGCAGTTTCGTTAGGGGGGTTTAATCCCGAGGATGCCCATCTCACGCTTGTCTGTTTGGGTTTAATAAACTTATAACAACACGAAAGATTGACTAAATAACCCGGGGCTCGGTTTCCACTGCCAGCTAACGGTCTCTGAATAGCGAGTGAGGACAGTGAGGAGCAGCGATGCGCCGCCTGGCTGCTACACACGGGCCGACTGAACCGTTACACTCACTTAGCTACAACTCTCCCGGCATGAGAGCTGTTGTCTTGGTTATGGTCACATAGGTTTCACCGTCGAATTCTTAAATACGGAATAGAACGGAACGTTATAGCTGTGCCGGTTACCAGGTAACGTGATGTTAGTGGTGTGTGTTAGCCGTTTCTGGGCTAACGTTATCTCCCGGTGGTTTGGCTAACTCGGGATAAGCTTCTGATCGAGCTAACGCACCAGTAACGCTAGCTGTTCCGTCTTTACACTAAATAACCGGTAGTTTCCGCTCGTACGTATTGTACGCTAGCAGGTGTCCTTAGTAGTAGTTCCCCTATACGGTAGTCAAGGTAACTAACAGTATTTCTCAGTAACTTAAAGCTTGCTTAGCTTGCGGCTTGATTTGACAGATAAGTTATCCAGCTAGCGGTGACGCTAACGTCAGGACTCCGGCGCTTATTTTATAATAACTCACTTGCCCATTTATTTCTCTTATTTACAGTCAACCTTTTTACATTTACATTTACAAGTGGAATTGTAACAGCCCAAATATAAGGACGGATGTAACCCAGCGTTGAGCTATCATAGATCTAACACTTGTTTTTTTTCATTATCGCTATATTGTCTTCGTAATGCACAGTCTGTAACTATCTCAAGTAACGTTAGTCGTGAACAAATGGCCGTGCTGTTGTTTGTATTTGATATTGTAAGTGTTTATACTCGATAAAAGAGCAATATAGAGCGAAACGCTGACGTTAGTGTGCGGTGATGTTAGCAGTGTGTGTCGCTGTGGTGAAAACAGGCCCCACGCGGTGCTCGCCTTTGATGCCATGTTGCTGACAGCAGGCGAGCAGCAGGTCGTTATTACACCGTTAGCTGGATTTGAGTTAGCTGGATGTTGTTGTTAATTCCTCCAATAACGCTAGCTCATGTCGTAATGTGGCAGACCAGCCGGCATAATGTGTTTCTGTCATTTGACATCCTGGTGCTGTTGAGCACCATAGCTAGCGTTTTGCACCATAGGGTCACACCGGGCTACACACAACGAGCTCACACTGGGTTTACCTGAGTGTCTTGGTTATAGTAAAAACCTCTGTTGACATATCTCAGTTTGGCTGTCACATGTACCACCTGCTGCACCTGGAGAAATGCTATTTTGTAATAGCGGTCACTCCAGTAATCAAAGCTCATGGTGCTGCTACTGTAGTGTTGTGGGGTCAGTAGGAATTACCTTTAGAGTTGTTACTGTTGCAGTGAGACTTTGAAGCAAATTGCCTTTAGATCTGTTTATAAAGAGTGATTTATTCAACTATACAGAGGGCTCATAGTGGGCCTGTTAAGTGATATTTAAAAAAAAAAAAAAAAACATCACATTGTGATATCAGTATCAGATTATTAAATATCCTTTTCCCCGGAATTTTGTATTTGTGATGTTTTTGTGTTGCCATTTCCACTTATATTATGTAGGTTATTGTTTGTGGAAATACTGCACCATACTGTGCAGGACCTGACCAATTGACTTGTCATCTGTTTTATCTCAGGAGTTGAACGACTTGGCACGGGACCCACCAGCCCAGTGTTCTGCAGGCCCAGTAGGAGATGACAGTAAGTTCATCATCTAAACCAACATCGACCTGGTAGATGGGGGCGCAAAATTGAGCAGTACTCAACAAATTCCTGTTTGACCCTTCTCAACATGCATAAATAAATAATTATTGTTCAAACTACTCACAAATGACACTCAAAAGAATGCCTTATATCAGGGGTTCTCAAACCTTTTGGGGGCCAGGGATCCCTTACAGGGGAGAACATTTTCCAAGGTCCCCCTCTTAATCGTAACACAGATTTAAGCATATGCTTACTGCCATTTGTACTCTTAGATTTCACTGGAACTATTTGTATTCTAAAACTTTTCGGCCTAAATACTTCAGACCTGTTTCACAGTGACAAACAGAAACTCGATTTGGATTTGAAGATAAAATAAGATAATCCCTTATTAGTCCCACAGTGGGGAAATTTGCAATGTATTTCACGTTAATAATACCACTTACAGTATATACCTTTAAACAGAGAGTGATTTTATTCAAATTGCATTTGGACTCAACTTGACAGCAATTATAGTCTACAGTTCAAGTAATTGATCTTAAAAGCTTTCAGGAAATGAACAGTAACAAGACCGGCATAGTCCTAATAATGCCAGATATTTAAATTTACCAGTCTAAAGCTGACTTTCAGGAAGTGCTTCAACTTAAAAACAATGAGTTTATTGCTGCGTGTCACAATCATATTAGAGTTTCTATTGGCTCAAAGCTAAAATACAATATGCTTGTTTTGTTGGTGCAAATTGTCCCCATCTGTAGATACTCACTTTTTAATGATACAGCCCAATTTTTTAATTAATAGCAAATCATTTCGCAGACCCCCTAACAGAGTGCCATGAACCTCTGGGGGACCCCACTTTGAGAATAACTGCCTTATATTCTAATTTAATACCGACCTGTGTAGATTAAATCTTTCACATTCAAGATAGCTATGAATTGTCTCCAGATCGGCTCCCTCGGGTTAAATTTTCTGATTAATGTGTTTAGTTTGGATCTGAAAAATTGTCCACAATATTTAGATTACCCCAGATTGCACCTCATATACATAAAATATTTTCAAGCCCAAATCTTGTAACTTAGAAAGGAAAATACAAGCATCAGTGAAGGTGCTGGCTTTTTATGTGTGGAGTCAGTCCAGCACATTTAACTAAATTAAGGAAGTACCTCTGTTTTTTGAGCAAGCAGATCCAGGAAATACCTGGACTGCCTCTTGTGAAAATACTGCTTCATTATAAAAGCATAATATTCTCAACTCTATTATTGCTACATGTCCGTTTCACTTTTGCTTTCAGGACAAGTAAAAGGGGAATTCTCGTCTGGCTAGTATTTTATTCTTTTGTAATGTAAGAGTAAATGCGTACCGTGATTTTCATTCATTATCAAAGTCAGATTTTTTTATCCTATAAAGATTGACCCAAAAATAAAACTCAGAAAGTCATTCATGAGCTCAGTTTATCTGTTACTTTAAGTACACAGGATTAAATACATTTCATACATACTGTAGATATTTCCTTGGAAACATTTTATTTTACATGTTGTCAATAAAAACAAGACAATGATGGAAGTAAGTGTTTCTGACTAGTGTCAACTGCTACTGTCAACACCTGTCGTATAATAAATAAATTAGTAGACTATTTAAATAAGAAAATACAGTTTGTTTGTTTGTTTGTTTTTTCAAAAAATGTATCACACCTATTGCATCTTAATTAGGGCTGCAACTAATGCTTATTTTCATTGTCGATTAATCTGTCATTTTTTTTCTTGATTATTCGATTAGTTGTTTGGTCTATAAAATGTCAGAAAATGATCAAAATTGTTGATCAGTGTTTCCCGAAGCACAAGATGACGTCCTCAAAGGTATTGTTTTGTCCACAACTCAAAGATATTCAGTTTACTGTCATAGAGGAGTAAAGAAACCAGAAAATATAAATATTTAAGAAGCCGGAATCAGAGAATTTTGACTTTTTTCCCCCTAAAAAAATACTCAACAATTAACCGAGTATCAAAATACTAGACTACTAAACGATCAATTGTTGCAGTTCAAATCTTAACACCATTTTCACACCATTCCAACGGTGGTACAATTTAAAATGACAGGTTAGCTTTTAAATTTGTCATTGTATTTTGACAGATGACCCACTGAAAATATTATTAGGAAAATATAGAAGAATATAAAATTGCTGCACTTTTTGTAAATGAAAAGGGGATACTGTTTATTTACAATGTACTGTATTTTAGCCGTATGACTGCTGGCTGTATGCAGGCTGTCTTTGAGAATGTCTCATGCTACCAGCAGTTCATAGCTCTAACTTTAACATCCCAGCCACCTGTGTCTCTGCTTCCATATTCCTGTTGTTGAGTTTGTTGTTGACAGTAAATTCAGACACTCAAATTCTTCATCTTTGTTTCAAGTCATTTTCTTAGAATACACATTGACCTTCAGTGATAGACATTTACATTATTTGTATTATTGTGTCGAGATGACCAAGCAACAATGCATTTGCGGTGTATTTTCCCATATTGAAATAAGTAGGGCTGTCAATTGATTACATTTTTTAATCATGACTAATCCCATGATTGTCCATACTTAATCGCGATTAATCGGAAATTAATCAAATTTTTTATTTGTTCAAAATGTACCTTAAAGGGAGATTTGTCAAGTATTTAATACACTTATCAACATGGGAGTGGGCAAATATACTTGCTTTATGTAAATGTATCTCTATATTTGTTATTGGAATCAATTAACAACACAAAACAATGACAAATATTTTCCAGAAACCCTCACAGGTACTGCATTTAGCATAAAAAATATGCTCAAATCATAACATGGCAAACTGAAGCCCAACAGGCAGCAACAGCTGTCAGTGTGTCAGTGTGCTGACTTGACTATGACTTGCCCCAAAACTGCATGTGATTATCATAAAGTGGGCATGTCTGTAAAGGGGAGACTCGTGGGTACCCATAGAACCTATTTTCATTCACATATGAGGTCAGAGGTCAAGGGACCCCTTTGAAGATGGCAATGCCAGTTTTTCCTCGCCAAAATTTAGCATAAGTTTGGACCGTTATTTGCCACAAGCTAGCATGACATGGTTACCAATGGATTCCTTAGGTTTTCTATTTTCATATGATACCAGTATCTTCACTCTAGCTTTAAAGCTGAGCCCGCTTCAACCTAAAAATTGCAAATTGCGTTAATTCATCAAAGAAATTAGTGCTGTTAAAACAAATTTGTGTTAACGTGTTATTATCGTGTTAACTTTGAAAGCCCTTGTAATAAACATGCCATAGCATTCTGGTAGGGTTAGGTTATGTTTGTTGAATATATTTGTGTGTATGGGGATGGGCACAATATCGTGAACACCTGCACAATCTAAACAATTCACTACAATAGTCCCAATAAATCCCCTTTGTAAATCTTACGATTTAAGTTTCTGGTGTTGTGGTCGCCTGCATTACATTGAAAGATAAAGCATATATTTTAATATCCCCCAGCTTCACTTATCCGCCCATCTTTATATTTATACTGTATATGTGGAGGACAAAGTGTTAGTGTTATGGGAATAGTGTCAATCCCTTGTACATGCCAGCACAATTATCTGGAACAGGACTTGAAAAGGCGTTAGGCCAAAGAATAAACATGCTGCAAGTTTTGTGAATTTTACTAATACATCTGTTACTATAATAATACTGTATGGTGTAATGCACAGACAAAGAGAGCTCTCTTACTAGCTTATATGATTTTATCTTTTCAACATTTTAGTCAGGGCTTTTCACAAGGACATGGAGTAGCCAGCCTCTCAGGGGGAAACAGTAGATAGCTATGGGGGTCTGGGGGCATTCCCCCCCCCCCCTTGGGGAAAGAAATGTTGACCATAAAAGTCCAAATTTAGTTCCTCTGGTACATTCTAATGCCACTATTCCATTATATACACTGATCTTAATTATTGCATAGTTTAATGAGTTTGCCTGCCTGATTGTAAACATGTAGTGAATTATTGTAAAGGAGAATTAGGCTTCTGGTGCGTTTTAGCCCTCACAGTCTGTTAATAGCTATTAATATTTAAAATCACGCCTATTCCTGACTGATCAGAACTCTTGTAATAAAGAATCATTAGACCTTATTTATTTAATATTTATTTATTGGCACCTTCACTGTAAGGTTTATGGTTATTTTATAAAGGGGAACATGTTTTTAATCCCATGCCTTATCTAGCCCATGCATTGATTTTAAATTAAAATATTTTTAACATAAACCTATGCCAAACTTGATCATCTATATTAGTTATAAAATAAACCTATGCCAGACTTGATCATAACATGGGTTTGCATAATTTATTTATGGCAAAAAATACAAAAGCGTTCTAGGTAGGGCTGTCAATCGATTTAAAATATTTAATTTCATGATTGACCAAACTTAATCGTGATTAATCGCCCATTTTTTATCTGTTCAAAATGTACCTTAAAGGGAGATTTGTCAAGTATTTAATACTCTTATCAACATGGGAGTGGGCAGATATGCTGCTTTATGCAAATGTATGTATATATTTATTATTGGAAATCAATTAACAACACAAAACAAAGACAAATATTGTCCAGAAACCCTCACAGGTACTGCATTTAGCATAAAAAATATGCTCAAATCATAACATGGCAAACTCAAGCCCAACAGGTAACAACAGCTGTCAGTGTGTCAGTGTGCTGACTTGACTATGACTTGCCCCAAACTGCATGTGATTATCATAAAGTGGGCATGTCTGTAAAGGGGAGACTCGTGGGTACCCATAGAACCCATTTTCATTCACATATCTTTAGGTCAGAGGTCAAGGGACCCCTTTGAAAATGGCCATGCCAGTATTTCCTCAACAAAATTTAGTGTAAGTTTGGAGCGTTATTTAGCCTCCTTCGCGACAAGCTAGTATGACATGGTTGGTACCAATGGATTCCTTAGGTTTTCTAGTTTGATATGATACCGGTATCTTCACTCTAGCTTTAAAAGCCCTGAGCTCCCTACAACCTAAAAATCGCAAATTGCGTTAAGGAAATTAGTGGTGTTAAAACAAATTTGCGTTAACACGTTGTTATTATTATATTATTATTAACCTACATTTTCCTCACGTGACACTGGCCTGTTACTTTGACAACATTGCTTGTTTTAGTGTGTGTTTGCAATGCGTCTTGGAGATGGCTCTGCTGTAAAAAGTGAAATATAAGTAAAGAGAATTAATTCATCATAAACGCCTGTGAGGCGTATATGGAAAATGCAGTGCTTTCAGTGGGCTGTTTAATGCTTACTGCGCAATCATCAAGTTGTTGCTACATGTCGGTGTTTTCCGAAGTAGCCCGTCTAATGAGGACGTCTCCTGTCTGTGCAATTGTTGCAATTCTTATTGTGGTTTGTCATCAATTATTTTGCTGATATTTGTCAAACACGACGACTCTTCGCTCTCTAGTCGGCGGGACACAACCTCTCAGTTGAGCATGCGCACATCATATAGAGCATGTGAGTCAGGACTGATACAGACGGACACGTTTCTCCATCATCATGCTTGCATCGTTTTGAGCGAAGGCTAGTGGTCGTAAAATGTGCACGCATAGTGAATTGCAATTTGTTAATCCAAACTTTTTATTAGAATTTTCAATTTACATTTGTGGATATTTTTACGACTGTTGTTCTGCTCTGGTGATCCACATCAAACAACCATCACTGAGCTGACGTTTATACTGACAGCCTGTAACAGGTGCATTACTGTCCTGGTGTTCTTACCATTCACTGAAAGTAACCCAAACACGAACCCTTGTATTGACTGTGTCCACTGTCTGTACTGAGAGCTATGTCTTTTCTGTCTGAATAAAGGCAAGTTACTGCTATTAACATAGTAACAGCAAAGGTAACACTGATATGTTGCCACTCACATAATGTAGGCACAATGATTACATGTTGTCAGGATCAAAACTATGCCCTTCATCACCACAATCTAGTTCTGTTTAATATTGGCTCAATCAGTTATTTATATATATATATTTGATAGTCAATAGCATCTAACTTTTATTTTGATGACGTCAAGTTCTTTTATTGTGTTACTGATCACTTCCTCGTCTGTGGTGACACTGCTGGAATTTATACATTTACAAAATTTTGAAGTTTGGTTTCTACTAGGGCTGTCAAAGTTAATGCGATAATAACAGGTTAATGCAAATTCGTTTTAACGCCACTAATTTATTTAACACATTAACGCAATCGATCTTTCGGAGATTGTAGCGGGCTCAGTTTTAAAGCTAGAGTGAAGATTTGGTCATCATCATCTGGCATCATATGAAATGAGAAAAACGTAAGGAATTCATTGGTACCAAACATGTCATACTAGCTTGTCGGGAAAGAGGTTAAATAACGCTCGAAACTTGTGCTAAATTTTGGCGAGGAAAAACTGGCATGGCCATTTTCAAAGGGGTGAAAATGGGTCCTATGGGTACCCACGAGTCTCCCCTTTACAGACATGCCATACAAGTTATAGTCAAGTCAGCACACTGACACACTGACAGCTGTTGTTGCCTGTTGGGCTTCAGTTTGCCATGTTATGATTTGAGCATATTTTTTATGCTAAATGCAGTACATGTGAGGGTTTCTGGACAATATTTGTCATTGTTTTGTGTTGTTACTTGATTTCCAATAATAAATATATACATACATTTGCATAAAGCAGCATATCTGCCCACTCCCATGTTGATAAGAGTATTAAATACTTGACAAATCTCCCTTTAAGGTGCATTTTGAACCGATAAAAAATGTTATGAATTTGCGATTTATCGTGATTAATCATGGACAATCATGCGATTAGTTGACAGTTTATAAATTGACAGTTTATGCATGAAGAAATAGTCTCGTATAGGATGTGACCCATACACAGTTTTTCCAAGTGAGCGCTGTGTTGCAGTTGGTCTGCCATGATTTCAGATTTTCACAACATAATTATCGTGGCCAAAAGAATTCATAATAACGATATTATCGCAATATGTATAGAAAAAAATAAAAAAATAATGAACAAATAATTCTATCAGTCAAATTCATCTTTAACTTTGTTTATTGGCAAATGAATTGCACTCAAAATATGAGTGGGGAGGTGGAGAGAGTACAAAAGTGTGATTTAAGATGCGCTGTATTATTTACACAATATTATCATATGTGTAATATTAGCATGATATCAATATTTCTTTTTTTTAAATATCACAGTTATCGTCAATACTGCGTATTTTGGGTGTTTAGCTTAATTTTACCCCATTTAAGGGTTCTTCTTATCCTGTTTCACCAATACAGTGGCGAGAGTTACTGATTATTGTGCAGCTATCTGTCAACAATTAACACATATCAAAAAATATCTCTGTATTTGGTAGTTTGGACTTGGTAGTGTTACATCAATGATTAGAGTTCTCACGGTTAACATGTAACTTGTCAGCCCGTGTAGCTAGCAGTAGCTTCTTCTCAATATCATTACCAACGGATGTTTAACCATAGGAGTGCTATTAGCGCCCGTGCTTCAAATCAGTTTGATAAAATATGCAGCTTTTTCTTTGTGCCATTAAAATGTCTTGCATAAACACAATCAGAGCCGCATGCACTCTGCAGAGTGTGTGTCCCGGGATTAGATCAATCAGACATTGATAAGAGGAAGTGACTGGGTCAAATCATTTGTGATATGTATTTTTATGGTGTTACACTCAACATATTTGTGCGTCTTTAGCGTGCGTGACACCTTTTTGACACTAAAACAGCAGAACAGAAAAAAATCAGTAGCAGCAACATCGATCTGTACATGACATGTCACTTCCTGCATCCGACATCAAATAAACCGCTCTACTATACACGACAAGAACGTGTTTCTTGTAAGCATATTTGCTGTGGTTTACTTTCTTTTTTTCAATGTGACATGCGTCCTCAGACCTCGACAGGATGCTGAATTAGACTAGTTATATGGTTTGTTATTGTTGTCACAATTTGTGTTGTCGGGATAACAATTTCCTCTTGGGAAGCATTGTTGATATCATTCATATCAGGAGCTATTTCTGAATGTCAATGCGAGTCTACTGCCATTATATGACCCTTTACCATTTACAATTTAAAAATACCACATGCAAGAATATCTGTCCTGAGTTGCACTTTATGTAAGAGCCTGTTACTCAACTGTACAAATAAACACACGCACACTTCATGTGGCATTATTTATTCCAACACTTCTCAGCCATGTGGTGTGTGTTCTCTTCAGTGTTTCATAACCGATTTCTCTGCTTTTTGTTGCAGTGTTTCACTGGCAAGCCACAATAATGGGACCTGTAAGTATTCACTTATTGTATATTACTGATTAAACCACAGCCTTAATGATACTGCTTTAGTTTTTGCTGGGATTAACATTCACACATATAGTGACAGAATGTTCTTGTCACTATTTTTTACTCTCAAAACCTGTTTTTCAAACAACTTATGCCTACCATACACTAGAAGACCTTTAAAAGACTGAAGTCTGACACCCTCTCACATCTAAAGACAATGTGTCTTGAATCACAGACTATAATATTTTGCAAAGACTGGGGATTGGACTGAGTTCTATGACCACCTTACACTAAGAGCGCGCCGCAACTCTAGCAAAACTCTTGTGATATTATTCTGACGTTGGAAATATGTCTGCGACAGTGAAATCACTTGAAAAGTGGTGTGGTGTAAGGTCGGCATTAACTAAACCAACACAGCATCTGATAGGTAAACTGAATTTACCGCTTACTTGATCAATTTAGTCAGAGAGACAGTCAACTTTTAGTCAATGTTTTCTGGGTTGACACGGAGCTGTAGTGTTTAGTTTTTATATTCCATTTGTATGCATTTATTTGTCATCCTTGCACCTCAGTCACTAATGAGATGAATGGGCTTCTCTCTCCCCGCATTAGAATGACAGTCCTTACCAGAGCGGGGTTTTCTTCTTGACCATACACTTCCCCACAGACTACCCCTTCAAACCGCCAAAGGTAAGCAAGACGTGGACGCATACCAAGAAGCAGCATGCATAAATATAGTACCAGTGACTACGTTTACATGCACACCCATATTCCACTATTATTCCGAATATGACAATACTCTGAATTTAATACGGGTCGTGTAAATAGCATATTCCGTTTGGATATCCTGAATTAAGCCTTATTCCGAATGGAGCATTTTTCCGATCAAGACACGTGGGAGATGCCGATATTATTCAGGTTATAGGAGCATTCTTTGGACATGTATACAGCGCATTCAGAATATGCGTCTCAATTGGGGTTTTTACAGCAGTTTGCGACACTCTTCCCCGTTTACAGCCAGCTCTGTGCACTGTACACAAACCAACCAGCTGACAGTTGGTAGAGATGCACGCCCAAAAGAAAAAGCCCACATTTCTGGTCGGACGGAGGAACACACCTACTTTTTAACATTGTGAAAGACTTGGATACCAACAGATTTTGGATATGCGCAGATATCGCAACACCCGACCTTTTCAAGAAAGCGGTTGAAGGAATGAAAGAGAGACGCTGCATGTAAACAGGAATATTAGTGGAATATTCATTGTCATTAGCCATGTAAACAGCTTAGTAGGAATATTGTCTTGTCAAAAAACGGAATATTTTGTGCATGTAAATGTAGTCAGTGAGGCACGTAGAGTGTGAACATGCCACTGCTTTACATCATTCAGTTTCCTGTTGTTCCTCTCACCCCCCACCTCCCCCTACATTTCTTGTCTCTGTCTGTTTCCAGGTTGCATTTACCACAAGAATCTACCACCCAAATATCAACAGCAACGGCAGCATTTGTCTTGACATTCTGCGATCACAGTGGTCTCCGGCTCTCACCATCTCCAAAGGTAGACTGGCCTTCACACATGCTTACAGATAAATTACAGGTGTTGCTGTCTTTATAAACAGCATGTTAAGAATACAGGAACAGGGGAAACATGTTCCTTTTTAAATGAAAATGCTTCCCACTAATAATACATGACAACATTTCTCATGCAGAAGGTCCTTGTATTAAAGTGGAGTACTCTCTCTCTGTAAATGTCAGCGTTAGCTCTTTTCATTCAGTGCTTATTACTGGACAGGGTTTAAATGATGTCCCTCACGAACAAGAATTTTTCTTTTTAAATCCCAATTATATGTATTATCAGTTCTATTGTCATGACAAACACTCTGCCTGACCTGCATCCACGGGTCATCTGAAGGAAAGTGGCATCAATTGTGAAAATGTCTGTTTTTATTTGTGAGTACTGATTGGTTAACTGGTCCATTCCAGTCCTCCTGTCCATCTGCTCTCTGCTGTGTGACCCAAACCCGGATGACCCCTTAGTACCCGAGATCGCCCGCATCTACAAGACGGACAGGGAAAAGTAAGTTATTAGCTTCATGTTGTTTTGTGCATCGTTCGGATGTTTTCCGATTTATTTCCATGCCTCTTGTCAACATGACGCTTTGACAAACCAACTCAAACTGATAGAATGTCAAGTCTCCGCCGGCCTGGGTGGAGCTGATCAAAGTCAGGGTCACAAACTGAAGTAAAAATAAAACTAAAGATTATTTCTTCATTGATTAATCAAACGATTATTTTTTCGGTTAGTCGATTAATCTAACTAATTTAGCGATTATTCTAAAGATTATTTTTTTAATTTCCCGATTGATATAACAATTAATTTACCCAAAATAAATCATCAAAAACTTGTCTCATTAATATTTCAATATTTAATTAAATCATCTTCTCTTAATAACAAGCAAATGTAACAAGATAATATACCTTATTTGCCAGATGCCTGATCAGAAAAATACTGAACCTCAAATTCGAAAAGATTGCTGTGACACATAATAAATTAATTTCATCACTGTATGTCACAGCAACCCTTTCCCTGTATTTTTACTTTCTCAGTATTTTTAATTAAGTACTTTACTTAAACTTAATATGGTTATGACATGGATTGATTTCATCACTGGAGTAATATGCAGTTAAGATTAACGCTTCTGTATTTTTGCATCAGTGTGGGGCAAGGGAAATAATTGAAACGATTTACAGCTTGTAACAACAGTCAGTAGCGCTAGTTTAAGCCATTTTCTCTCATACATGGCTGTTAAAAAAAATGGAAAATGAAATACAGCTGAATATCGACGTTAGATGACGCATGGCGTATTGTTACGTAGCAGCACGGCAGAAATTACTTTTAACATGGGGGCGATGAAGAAACATTTAGAAAATCTATTTTTAGTGACTACTACTAACAGAAACGTGTTCCGCGTGTTGATAATCCTAATATATCGTGCATTGGTGGGGACAAAAAGTAAACAGGACTACAGAGGTGTCTTTTTTAGCCGCAGCTTGTTCTCTGGGGGAATCCAGGCTTTAAACTGGCCATTCTCGCGACGCACTGACGCACGTTATGCAAATCGACGTATTTTTTTAATCTATGAAGTCGATTACGTCGACAAATCGCCCGAGCCCTACTACTGATGGACAGAAGCTAATGCTTATTGATTTTTAAAGCATTGTTCCTGGTATAGAGTGTGCAGCAATCACAAGGGATGTAACAAAAGGTTGAAAGATGAAGATTTTTATAACAATAATTTAACAAAATTCACAGATTCAATAATTCTGTGTTGTTGTCTTCTACATTGTTTGAAAGCCAACGTACACAAGGATAGCAGGTTTTAAGCTTGTGTTATGACAGGTTAAATTACGAGAACTGGCTTTAAAAATATACAGACTGCTTACTGTTCAAAAGTAATAAGTCACTGTAAGACACTGTATAGATTAGACCTGATTATAGCTCTGAATCGGTCACCTGAATCGGGCTGAATTTCTGCCAGATCAGTCCTCATTTGCCGTGCAGTTTTTGTCATGCAACATTGAGGATACGGCAATCTTGTTTGAATAAACTTTATTGGAATTGTCAATTGACAAAACCGACTGGGGGCTCTTTGTTTACGGCAGTGTGAGCACCCACGTCATGGCCGGTCAATTGATCCATACAGTGTGAGCATAAAAGTCGCAGGTTCTGGCCGTTCAGAAAAGAACCATTAAAACATGTAGTGTGAGTTAACACAATGTACAGTACGTACACAAGATTAATAAAAATGTGTTACAGTTTCACAACATTTTGTTACATTCACCCTCCAAAGGGTGGTTGGGTAGTAGCATCCATCTGAAGGTAATAATTCTGGTTTCTTTCTCTCCCACTACCTGCTGCTCTGAATGGACACAGAGCAACTTAAGAGATTCGAACTATATTACAAACACTCATTTTTACATTTATTTTAGAAACATTTCTTACCAGGAAATTACTTTGCATTTGGTGTCATTAATCCATCTGGCTTAATGGGAGTAGTGCAACAATACAGTCGCTGCAGCTCAATTTTCAATGTGTTGTTTTTGTAGCTAAAAAACTTGACTGAAATGGGATTGGGCTAATGTTTTTATCTTTTCTTCCTTACCTACGATTATGAAAAAAGCATAATTGACAGACTCTGCCCAGTTACAGTACAATCCAGCTCACCTGCAGAGTACCTACTTGCTCCACAATAAACTCCTACAGTCTGGTGTTTTACCTGTAACACTAACATTTTAATGCTCATGTTCACATCTGTGATATGAAAACATCACTTTTCCACAGATTCAAAGAAATAAAAAGTGTTCATCCAGGTCATAGTGCTGTCCTCGGTTTCCATCCCCCCTCTCTGTTTGACCTCTCTCGGTCATTTTAAGACAAGACTCTGTAAAAGTTTACAGACTGTCATGCTGTTATCCAGCGCTACTCTGTGTACACAGTGATGTAGCTATAAAAAAGGAAGTGATTTGACTGACGAAATGCGACTCTGGAGCTTCTCAACTGATGATTTTAATCATTGATGTTAAAGGAGCAGCCAGAAATAATATAATACGCTGTTGAAAACTTATTTTCAGAAAACGTGGCATGTCTTTTGTTGAAATATTATTTGTTTTTTTACAACATGACCATTTTGACTGTGTCCTCCGCTTCATTGTGATGCTGCTTATCGATCACACAAGATTTCCAGGTGATTATTCTGCTCTGGGGTATCTACTGTACACCTCTCCGCTCACAGGTCCTGAGAAACAGAAATAAGAGGAAATCCAAACACTCTTTTACCTCTTTTGTCCCATTTGGTGTCCCCTCTTACAAAGTATCACACACCAACAAGCTTCATAAACATAATCAGTACAGTGAGAATGGTGATTGTGCCATCATATCTGCTCTTAAACTGTTCTTCCTGTCACTAATTGGCCAGCAGCATTGACCCCTAACAGTTTGCTGCAGTGGGAAGAGGACATAAAAACAAACTTACTGAAAAAATGGGTGCAAGATGGCAGAAGTGTATGAGCCCTTGTAGAGTGCCGGCCAGCTGGCATCTCTGCTGCTGCTGCTGCTGCTGCAAGGACGGCGGCATACTTCTGATGTACATATGGAAATGAATGGAGGAGACCGTGTCGCAGCTTCTTTGTAACAGATGTAACAAAATCCTAATAGAGTGCTACAGGAATGAGTCCTAAAACCCGGAAATCAGTTAGCATTTTAGCACTGGTTCCCTTGTCTGGAAGTCAATGGGTTTTTAGTTAGATGCCTAAAATAAGGTCTGTGGTTAACAAAGGTTTAAGAGATTTTAAGGTTTTGTTCTACGATATGAAATACATCAATAAATATCCCACTCGTGAATTTTGATGCCTTTATATGTCTCAAAAAAGGCTGTTGCTAACAAGTGGCTAAATGAGACTACTAAACATCATCACGCCAACTCGTCCGCCTTTACAGCCTACATGCAACTGTGTTTTAGTTCGTTTATAGCCTAATGTTAGCTTTTTACTTCTGACGATTACATTTACACTTCAAAAATCATAAAAGTGGTGTTCATTTGTGGACATTATCTTGCTGAACAAAACGTGCAAGTATCATAAACGTGTGTTTGCCACAGCTTATTTTCTGCAATAATCCAAAACTCAATGGAAAAATCCCATCGGCTTTTTGTCGAGGGAACCCAGGGCGATGCTAACTTCCTGGTTGGCCAACAGAAATCCATCATCCCTGGAGCACTCTATATGTTGGTCTTTATAAGGCTAAACAACTAACAACTCCCTTCTCTGTCTCTCTCTGTCTCTCTCTGCTTGTTCACAGGTACAACAAAATAGCTCGGGAATGGACACAAAAGTATGCAATGTAGTGTTGGTGTAGAATCATGGCCAACCACCTCTACGACATAAAGGTTAGGGGAGCTTCAGACGTAAAGAGAAAACAAACAAAAAACCATTCAAACAAATGAGAAGTTTAAAACAAGATCTTGTTGGTTTCCGTTGGAGTGCTTTCTTTGAGCCACGCCTCCCCTTCACCAGAGTACCTGTAAAACTCCCTCTGCCCCACCTCCTCTCTCTCTCTCTCTCTCTCTCTCTCTCTCTCTCTCTCTCTCTCTCTCTCTCTCTCTCTCTCTCTCTGTTTGACTCCCTCCTTCCCCTCCCCTCCTGCCTCTCAGCTCACCTGCCCCCCCCCCCCCCCTCCAATGTACATATTGTCAACTTGCAATGGTAACACCATCTCTCCTTACTCCTTTTTCCACCTCCTCCCTTGTGACCTCTGACCCCATCTCCCGACTTCTGTATTCCGTTACATTTTGTCGCCATGCAGGTTGGGCTGCCCACCCCCCACCCCCAACTCCTCCTTTTCCCTACACACACCTGCATCCTCCCCCACCTTCACCAGACGTTAATCATTCCTTTTGAGCATCTGTAAAACTTTGAGGGGACCTTCTTTTTTTTCTTTATTTCCCTAATTTTTTAGGGGAGTGGGGGACAATAAGATGGAGGGATTTTTTACACTCTGCACCCTTTCTTGTTTTGTTGTCCTTTATAATTCCCATCCGTAGAGGTGACAATTCAAGAAAGCAGTTTGTTTTTGAGTCGAAGGGCACTCTGTGTTTTATATAATGAATACTTAAAAGAAATCATTGCAGGCTATGTAAAATGAAAAAAAATGCATATGGCCTATTTTGGTCTTCTGTTGGATTCTATGAAAGGACTTGGATTTATCCCCACACCTCCTGCTCCTAACTCCCCCACCCCAACCACCCTTTGAACACACACACACATAAACACACATGCACGCACAATTGTAACCCCATGTCACCCCCCACCACTACCACCAACTTTTCTTTATTCACGAAGTGGAGGTTCTGGACCAGGTATTTAAGCAATTTATTTTTCTTAGTTTAACCTGTGTTTTTATCCCCCCCCCCCCCCCTTCCTGCCCCCCATAACTCTTTAGGTTGCATTTTTTTCCCTTTTCTTTTTTTGTTTTTTTTGCTATTGTTAAATTAGAGGCTAACATCTTAAATGGCTATGGGACTGGCTTGGGCTCTGGGTGCGAGGAGAACCCACTCTTCTTGCACAAAACCTCTGTATATTGAATTACCTGAGAGGCTCGTTGAGCTTTGTGTGTTGATTAAACTGTGTAATAAAAACCTGTGATTCCCGTGTTGACTCATTCTCGGGCCCTTTTGGAGGACGAACGGAGGTAGGGAAGGGACATGTGAAGCCGGGTCACATTCACGACCCAGTTTTACAGGAATAATACCTGCCTTTACCACACGGTATCACTGTTAGATAGATTCTTTGTGGGTATTGGGGAATGTCTTATTAATAAATAAAACTTCACTGAAACTTAAAGGGGTTTTGAAATTGTTCAGAATTGATGATTAGAAATGTGTGGGAGATGTAGTTTTCTGTCTGATGCCTGTGCTCGTTCATTTGAGTGAAACTAATCTTTACATATATGGGTTTGAAACAGTGCATTTTCACAATAATAATTAATTGCATTACTATACTATACCTATAAATTTACCTTCAGACATTGCAATTAAAAAAGTGATTTTATTTTTTACAAATGTTTCAAAATAGTTTAAAGTTCATGATGGTAGGTGGTATTGTTGCCCTCTGGTGGTGCATTTATGTAAAGCAATTTGAGTGCATTACATTTCAATTTGTGGCGATTCTGTGTTTATATATTAACAATTAGTTACTATAGATTGACACGAAGTTTTTTTGTTTTTTTAAAGTTTATCAATTATCATTAATCCAGAAACGACGGTTTATCGCATTTACGTCAAGAGAAACATCGTCTTGAAAAGGAAATGGGACTAGCCAAAGATCGCAGCCATCAAGATGATTATCCTCCAGTGGAAACCTTTGGCAGCAACCTTCGTGCTCCACAATGCAATATGTAAATTAAATGATAAATATCTAACAAGACAGCAAAGTTAGTTACAGCTGTTACATGCAACAGTTAATTAAAGCATCAGTTATTCATATAAGCATAATCTCTAATAGGACATTGAGCCATATGCAACGTTTTAATACGTCTTTTTTTTCTACATCCGCCGATGGAGGCTGTGAAATGTGGCTTAAAGCTCCGGAAAAAGACAGAAAGTGGAATTTGAAATTATATGTCAAATTATTGTTAATCCCTTGCATTTAAAATATCTAGGGAAACAAAATGAATGGATCAAATATTAGATTCTCGTTGCAGTTCCGTCTTCAAACGGTACTAAAGCGAAGCCGGAAGAACGCTGGAAGCAGTGCGTCATCTTTGATATATATCTCTCCGCCCTCCTCAGACCTGATTGGTTGCTGCGCAGTGACGTCGCAGGCCGAGCACGTTGCCTGGGGAGCTGACGGAGTTCAGATAAGACTCCCCGGATGACCTTGCTGCTGCTGCTGAGCCTGCTAAGCGCCGATCCATAAAACAACATACCGTCCAGGGAAAACATGGCAACGCCAAGTTTACCAGCTATACCCGCATTCCCCAAGTCGGGATTCACGTTTTCAAAAGGTAAAGTATTCGAGCTAACATTAGCTATTAGCAAGCTAGCATTAAATTAATGTTTTGGTTTGCTGCTCAACGTAAACGTAACTACTGTAACATTACCAGAGCAAAGTGACGTTAACAGCTAACGTTACAGTATAAATTGTTTGTAGGCTAACGTAAGGTTGCAGCGCGGTACCTGCTAATACATTTAGTGCACATATCTTTAAATATTTATCTAGCAAGTTCTTAAGTTACTTATTCGCTGCAATGTCAACAAGCGTTCCTCAGCTGACTGACAGCTTTTCAGCTAACTAATTGGCCAGTCAGCCGTGTTGGATACAGCCACATGTTGTGTTTCCAACTTTAGACGGTCACTCAGATAGTTTTGGCCCATCAGCTGAGGCCATCTGAGGTTATCCACGGTAGGAATGTCTCGATGTATCATGGCCTCCAGCAAAGCAGCTAATCACTGAACATGCTGATTCAGACTGGCAGCAGGGCCCTCTGTTCCTCTCTTGTGTCTTAAGACTCTACATCATGTGATGCTGGTTAATTCTCCTCATGTTCCTTGCAAAAAAATGGTCAAAATGAAAAACGCCATTGCACGTACCATGCCCTCATGCTCATTAGAAAGCCTTCCTCTGGTGATGCAACATGGACTCCCTTCAGAAGGAGATTTTTTTTATTCCAATGAGACCTATCTGGCTAAATAAAGATCAAATAAAACATTTATTTTGGATCCAGAATGTCAAATCATTCTCTGAACTTGACAAAGCTGTGAGGCATCAAAAACCTTCAAATGTTTTTCTTACCGCTCAACTGGTGAACGGTGAAAATGGGATTCAGTTTCTGGATATTCCTGTTTAGTGAGAAAAAATGTAAACGGACTGAAATAGTGCAGCAATTACTGAACATATAACTTCCAGGCTTTGAAGTGCAAATAGAAACATACAGGAAAAATAGTTTTACACAGGCTTAGTGATCAAAACTTTACATTCAAATGGTATTTAAATGGTCAGTTGGATACCATGAACCCTTGCAAGTCACTCAAGAGTGGCCAGTTTATTATGTACACCTGCACAATGTAATGCATGCCAGTAAAACAGGCATGAAGTGAATCCTGTTTATGTTTACCCTATTATCTCCAACTGCTGTTGACACTGTGCCAGAGAAGTGCTGAGTCATCTCTGGTCATTATGGAAGGTGTAGTTTGTGTTAGCATTGGACTGAATTGCATTGAATTTGGGAGGTGTTTCTAATATTTTGTCCACCCATGTTTTGTAGCATACTTGGGCTATAACGCCAATAAAGAGACAGGTGTGTTTTGGCAGTAAAATGACCTCTCTGTATCTATATGTGTCTCTCTCTCTAGAGCATTTGGTGGTTGCGGTGCCGGTCGCGGTGGTTGCAGCTGTTGGAGGTTTCCTAGTCAGCCATTACCTGAGTGGGCAGAGCTGTAAAAAGGGCCTGGTGAACACATCCGTCAGCAAAGATAGCCCCAAAGTGGTCCACAGCTTCGACATGGAGGACATCGGCACCAAGGCCGTGTACTGCCGCTGCTGGAAGTCAAAGAAGGTCAGGTCTCAGCAGCTACTTCAGAGGCATTCATCATTGCATTCACTTTAGCATAGTGTGTAGTAGTAACTGGTATTGGACATTCTAAGCTAGCAAATCCACTTATCGGGGGGTCCAAAACTCCCCTAGCTTTCCACAATTAAAGGTCCTTGTGGGGTCAGACTTACACACATGTTGCACTTCTGTTCACGTCCCAGTCAGTGATGTCACAGCCAGGTGTTTGGTCTTTGACTGCTAATGGAAATCTGCAGTTTTAACACCTCTTTCAACCCATTTAGCTCTGTTCATTAGTGTTGACTGAGGTACCATGTAGGAGTAAATGAAACACTTAGTGACACTGATTTCTAGCTTTTGTAAGATTCTGAATTTAACTGAGTGAGGAAGCTATCATTTTGTGTGTAAGGTTATATTTTAAAATAATAGACCTCATACAGAAATGAACCCAAGTGGTATTTGGAGTCCTCGAGGTGGAGGGAAATCCTTTGCATGAACAAGGAAACCAAAGTTTAACGCATCGCTTAAAATGCTATTCAGCCACTAGACGTTGCATTCTCCCTCCCCCGTTCCAGTGCATTTACTTCACAACAAATCGTTGCCAGGCACTTACCGTCAATCTCAGCCATTTGATGATGTGATACCAATGTTATTTTACTATTGGCCCACAAGCCTTGTTAGAAGTGGGAACCAGACGTCCGATATCACCCGCAGAGATAAAGAAAACATTCATTTTGGACCCGCCAAAATTTCTAAAATGATTAATTCACAATCATAATATTTTTTTCAGGAAAAGCCATACTTTTATTCAGCACCTTTCTAGAGGCTCTGTGGATGTATTATTTTTTTTAAATATTCGTCTACATAAAAATGCTTTCAATGACACCTTTAAATCTGCAAAGTTGAATATTTTGATCACTTTTAACCACTGGGAATTAGTGGACTTGAGTAGAGCTATTTCCCTATTTCATTTTATCACGATCATAAAGATAAAAAAGGTCTTCAGTCACCTTGAGGCTAAGGGGGATACAGCTAACATGTCCGCTCAAAAGCTGATCACAATGATCTTATGTTTCTATGTCAGGGAGATTAAATCAGTATTGGCTAACATTGTTCACTCGGTACAGTAAGTACAAAAGGCTTAAACTTGATAAGAGCGTCTTTTGTTTTCCTCTAACATGTTGCGTTCTGCTTACAGTTCCCCTACTGTGACGGAGCCCACGCCAAGCACAACGAGGAAACCGGGGACAACGTGGGACCGCTCATCATCAAAAAGAAGGACGCTTAATCTGAGAAACCTCGCGCTCCCTCGACTTCTCATTCACCCGGCACCCAGCTTGTCCAATCATTTATCATCATCGCAGTGTCACACTTGACGGTTACGGTATGACACTGTCGCGATTAATTCAAACGGTTGATATTCTTCGTAGCCCAGAACAGAAAGTGCTGAAAATGTTGTGAATTTCGATTTCATACACGCCACGCTGTTTCTACGTTAGCTGACTTTGAAATCAAAGGTCATTTGAGGAGAGATAAGGAAGGGACTTTGACAATCAGCACAATCAGACATGGAGGTGCTATGACTGGCATTCTGACCTACTTAATGTAAAAGAGCGTAAAATTCTCTCTGGACCTGATTATAAGTGAAATATATCAGCATCTATCTTCACGTCCGGTGTCCCCCTTCCTTTTCGACTCCTCCGGGTGTGGAGCAGGTGGTTGAAACATGATGAACCGGCAGCTCTTTGCCTCAGTGAGTCAACTATTTACTTTTGAATTCAACAAAGGCCTTATATCTAAATCTACAGCCCAAGGCTGACAGTGTTAACGCACACAACCCATATGAATGTTACGTGTTACGGTTCTCGAAGAGCTGCTTAGGTCAGGGAAAACAATTTCTGTGTTTTCTTTAATGAAATAATAATCTCCAACCTTGAAGTGTTAAAACACTATCTGCTGTTCGTAACCGGTTACTGTCTGCTTTCTGAGGAAACTTGTATTTAATCTGTAAACTCTGCATATAAAGAATATATTTTGCTTTTTTTTCTTTAGATTTATTTTCTACTGGCTGCGTGCGTGTGTCTGACTTGATTCATTGTTCTGTATATTGTGAATAAAACTTATTGATTGATCTGACTTGTAGGCTTCAGGTATTTTATTTTTCGGAGGCATTTCTTGCTACGGGGGCCAAACTCTGCATGTGTTTGTTTTTAAGTACAGGATCAAAATGTTCTCAGCTTCACCTCTTTTAGCAGCCAAGCAGAGCAGAGCAGTGTGTTTATGGATTAACTGTGGACGGGGATAATGAGTAAACAGCCCCGTGTGGGGACTGCAGTGGGACCAGTGTGTGTGTGTGTGTGTGGGTGGGTGGAGGTGAGGGGAGGGGGGGGGGGGGGGGCTGCCGTCCGTCCCTGCTGCAGTGTCCACCAGCACCAGTGGCCATTTTAAGATGTGGCAGTATTTGCGGTGACCGCTAGAAGACGCTGTGTTTACACGGATAGTCCAGGCCAGACAGTGAGTGTACGCGAGTACGGTGGGCCCCTGCTCCCATAGTGACACGCACACGCACGCACGCACACACACACAGAGGCACACGCACGAGGTATCTGGCTGCGTGCCAGATGCAGCGGAGGGCTCTCACAAGAGGTGGAGTGGACTCCGCCGTCCCAGCGTGACGAGGAGTCACCTTTAACAGCAACAGTGTGCTGCTGCATGTGTGAATGGGTGAATATCAACAGTGGAGGTGCTTTAGAAGCAGCTAGGAACATTAGCATGAAGGCTATTCATGCTAAACAGGCTGACACACTTTGACTGCTGGCTAATTAGCAAGAGTTTGGTGAAAAAAAACACTTTTTATTTTGAAATTATCTGTTCAGTTATGCTATTATGTTGTTTTTAAGCATTGGCGACTTAATAATATCGACCGTATGTTACAACGAAGCCGGGATATTGAGTTTAACGTCATTACTGATGAATAACAGCACACCTGTTATGGAAAGTTAATATGACACAAGACTTCCGGTTTGGATACAATTGATAATTGAGACTATAGAAGTTAAATGTGTTTTCTTTCAGGCACCTTAACAGTTACTTTTGCGTTTATTTTCCTGCTGTTGTAATCTTTTCTTGTGGTACTTCCAAAAAAATATTTAATGTTAAAATAGCAAGTAATGTACATTACAACACCAACTTGCCCAGAGACTGCAATATCTGACACATTTATATCACATTGTTGTTGATTCATGTGTTTGGTCCCAGATAAATAAAAGCATAAAGCAAATCTTCACATCTCCCTTGTAATGCAATTCCAGTCTTATCATCACTAATTTGCTACTGTATAAACTGACCAGTTCTATTCCTGTGTTTTTATTCTGAATCAGAAATACTTTACTGTTACAGTTGCTCTTATATAAACATAAGAAATGTAAGAAAATAAATAGAATTAAAGGAGTATGTAACCTGTAAGTTATGTACATAATGCTACAAAATATAACACAATATATGTAGAGAAATATAAGTAAATAATACAAATAAAAATAAGAATATATATAATATATTATATAAGAAATATGTTCACATATTTGCATTAAGATATGCAATATACTGTATAACCACAGTGCAAATAAGTGAATACAAAAATAAGTGTGTTAAATATAAATGCAAGAATGGTTTGAATAAGAATGCAATAAGATTTTTTCTTTCTAAAAAATTCTACTTCTACTCTACATAGTTATTATTATTTTATTTATCTTTATATATATATATATATTTCTTTTTTTAAATATTATTTATATGTTTTTTGTTTTTGTTATGTAGCCTAAGTTTACAGAAGTGCTTTCACTGACCAAACAAGACTTATGAATGAATTGGGGTAATGTATAGGCCGCAGACAGTTTATTGATATGCAGCCTTATATCTATTGCTATAATAAATAATGTCCAAGTCCTAATAAAAAAACAACATTATAATAAGGATTTGATTATATGTTGATATATTTATATTTAACAATAACACTAAGAACCATATATAAAATATTGTAAATATAATATATATGGCTCTTAGTGTTGTTGTTAAATATGTAGGTACATCTAATATCTATAATTAAATATGAATAATAGGTGTTCCCTGGTAATAACGCTCATTAATAACACCCTGGTGTATTGGATGAGAGGGACTGATGCATGTTAATGCCGGGTGTAATTTGCCATCCTATAGTATTCCTACTGACAGCTGTCCGTGTGTGTGTTGACGTGTTCCTGTGGAACATATGATGGGGTCGCTCTGACCACACGGTCTCGGCTGCAGAGAGAGTCCACTTCGCATTTTGAGCGACGCCCCCAAATTCCGTGCAGAGTGTTTGCAGACCCTCCGGGACGGAGAGGTGGAGGAGGAATCGGCAGCTCCGCCGTCCATATACACTACAATCACCACGCCATTAGTTCATGACTTCATCATATGTTTGACAGGAGAGTTCGAGCCCCCGTTCGAAAGGTAAGCGGAGACGGTTTTACGCATACTTCCTGTTGATTTGCGCGGTTTGGGTTTTGTCGCCTTTTTCCTGTGCGCGGCGCCGTGTCGCAGCGACCACTCGGACTGTGGTCAGCTCGTCGTGGCGTCGGTCGAGCACCGTCTTTCTTAGGTAACCTTAACGACGGCGAAACGATCGATTAGCTCTCCTGATCGACCCGTGAAAGCGTTCACACCGTTGTCCTGTAACAACATTCACGTCCCGGGTTTAAATCACCCGAGTAGATTCGCCACAAACGTGGACATGGAATATAGCCTGGTCTTTTTTTATCCACAGCAACCGCATCGTTGCGCACCTCGCTCCTCGTCGTCGATACCAGACAAAAGACAGCCTGTTTTTTTACGGTCCTCTATTTGGTGTTTCTCCGTGGAGCTTAAAGCTTTGGCTGGCACACATAACAGCAGTCGTCAAAATGTATTTGAAAAGCGCGCTCCACATTTGACCTGCGCATATGCGCATATCTTTGCATATTGTTGTCGCTCTGTTATTGATTGCATTGATATACCGTGAAATTCTTAAAGGGATACTGCCTCCTGTATGCGGAAATCATGGGCAAGCCATGCACTGTCTCATACATGGCTCTGATCATCTCTATTCAAGCACTTTATTTCTAAATCTATATACACATATATGATGTTTTTTCTCTTTTTGACACAGATTCTCCACACTCTCTGACAGTGTTTAGTGGCTCCGGCTGAGATATCTCCCGGTCTCATCTCCTCTGTTTACTCTCTTTCTGTATTCGTCCCTCCAACATTTCTATTCTTAACCTTCCCTCTCTTCATCCCCCATTCATTTGTAGCTCTCCAGGACTCTGAGGCTGCTGCAGAGAATGGGAATAGGGACACAGGCCAAGGCTTGCCATTTTGGCTGAAGTAACAGCAGGACGGTTGTCAACCCCGCATCGGCTTCAATCCCCTTCTCCCTCACCTCTCCTCCCACACACACACACACACACACACACACACAAGGACGGACACCCCCCACACACAGCCACTGCTATGTCCACTGCCGTAGACATCGCTGGCCCTTCCTCCCCAGATCAGGCCCACAGCAGCGCTAAAATCCCCAATGAGCCACTGAGACCCAGCCTTAAGCGCTCCAACCACCCCTACAGCCTCTCCCATTACATCTCCACCCCTTCCTCCCCGGCCGTGGACGTCAAAGGCCTGATCCAGCCCTCCCCGGCCCAGCAGCGGGCCGCCCAGCCCGCGCACACTAAGCCCCGCCGGGCCCCCTCCTGGCCCGACATGTGGGAGTCACCCAGCGGGCTCCACCTGGCCCACGCCGCGGAGCTGCTGATGCGCGCCGGGCTGCTGGCTCTGACCCCCGCGGCCACGGAGCAGGCCGGCCTGGGCGCGCAGAGCAGCCAGCCGGCTAAAAGGGAGGCCGCGGAGGCGAGGGGGGACGGGGAGGGAAGCGGATCCGGGCCCGAGGAGGAGGAAGAGGACTCCTCTGGATGCGGCACTGACTTCCAACCGTTCCTGGGCGCCTGGTTCCCCTTCAGCCCGGCTCTGTTCCCCCTGACGGGCTTCCAGATGGGGGGAGGCCACTGGAGGAGCGCGGCCATGGGAGCCGAGGGCATCGAGGGGCTGGTGGCCGAGGGCTACTCTCCCGGCTCTCTGGGCGGGGGCAGCGCAGGGAGGAGGAAGAGGAAGAGGTGCGGGGAGTGCGTACCGTGTCGGCGTCAGACGAACTGCGAACAGTGCAGCAGCTGCCGCAATCGCAAGAGGGGACACCAGATCTGTAAATACAGGAAGTGCGAAGAGCTGAAGAGGAAGCCGGGAGGTCCCGGGTTCGAGAGCAGAGTGTCTGGGTTTGATCTTAGGGGCTCCGACTTTACTTTGGGTCTGGCACAGGAGAGAAGCAACGGCGCCTTGGATGGATAGTAGCGTACGCGGTGGCAGCATTTGTCAGAGGATCCCGGTTGGATGATTGTTGAGGAGCTGCAGTTAATAAAAAAGACACAGGACACCATGTTAACACACTCGGACTGTGGTTCAAAGATCTCCAGATCTGGCGTCTAATGAGGAGCTGCAGCTCCGCTTTAAGAATGTCCACACTCGTTCCCATCCTTTCTTTTGACAATCAGTGAATCGGAGAGGAGAGAAAGAAGGATACCAATGTGTGTCAATATTTAGATGACGACAAAAAAAATGCTGTAAATAAGACTGTAAATATCTGGAAAACATTATGTCTTTTTTTACATCCCTTTCCAGTTTGGATGTATTGTGTTTCAACATAAAAAAAAAAAAGGAGCCAAATGTTTTGTTTCTAACAGGGAGTTTTGTTTCTGTTGTTCTGACGTCACTGCATCAGTAAGAAATGAATGAGTTCAGCCTAGGCTAAATTATTTCATGTGCAACTTGTACTGTATAGCTCTGTTTGCCCTTTTGAAATAAAAGAAATTGGCCATGTGCACTTGTCTACAGGCTGGGTTTATACTATCTGTGTGTGTGTGCTCGTATTTAATTGGGTGTATGTGTTTGTTAGCCACCGTGTTCCTGGTTGTACACACGTGTGTTCATGTGTGTGTGAGGTTGTGTGGATTATGAGTCACCTAATGGTGTGAGAGAGCCTTATCGCAACCCCACAGACACACACACACTAAACACACCTACACGCCGCCTTGGCAAGTCCGGCGCAACACACCTAACCTGACACGCACACACAACCACAGACACACGCTGACGCAATTTCCCTTTTTTATTCACAAGTGGGGATCATATATAGACACACACACACACACACACACACACACATTATAAACAAAACACACAGCCAGCTGGACTGACTGACTGAGGCTACAGGGTGGGTTTTTGCTTGTTGCCGTAACGATGGCTGATGTGATAAGACCTTCTTCCTCGGCGCCACACTCCAGGGGACCGCAGGGAAGACGTAACCATGGCAACGGCCGGCCCGAGGTGTCACGCTATAATTGGGCCACGGCTGCACTTCCTGTGTGCCTTCAGTCAGGGGGATCGCAGAGGGACTGTGTGTGTGTGTGTGTGTGTGTGTGTGTGTGTGAGTGTGGGGGTGTGGGGGTTGTGTATGTGTATGCGTGCGTGTGTGTGTATGTGTGTGTGTGTGTGTGTGTGTGTGTGTGTGAGTGTGTTTGTCAGGCAGGGAGCGAGAGAGGGAGAGAGAAAGCGCAGCACGCCAGCCAACGCAGGACACTGCCAACTCATGGAGAAAAGCAGTGAGCTCCAACATCATGCTATTGCAAGCGCTCCCACTGAATGAGGAACACAGTCTTTTAGTTAAAGTCCACACAGTCTAGTGTTTCTTCATCTCCCAGACAAAGGGGGAATTTCAAATTCTTGGATCTGCAGCTTTTTTTTCTCTCTCTCTCTTTCCCTCTCTTTCTCTCTCTTCGGTGCCTTTCTAGTGATTTGGAGCTTAATCCCCCCTCCCTGTTCTCGTCACGCATGCACACACACACACACACACACACACACACACACACACACACACACACACACACCGGAAATCTGTGTCACCCGCTGCCCAGCAGGTCCAGTGACTCCCTGAACGCCTGCAGTCTGGCTCCACTGGCCTGCAAGATGGCAGGAGAGAAAGGGAGGAGGAGGAGGGGGGGTAGAAGGAGGGATTGAACGGAGGACAGAGAAGAGGAGGAGGGGGGGGGGGGGGGGGTTGAGAGAGAGAGTTGGGGGAGTGGGGGGGGAGGAGGAGTTGGGGGAGTGGGGGGGGGAGGAGGAGGGGGTGGAAAGCGGATCTAGGGAGAGGGTGAAGGGGGGGGGGGGGGAGAGGGGGTGAAGGGCAGAGAGGGGGGTTAAAGAGAGAGTGGGTGAAACTGGGAGAGATGAAAAGCAGGCCACAGGGGGAGAGAAAAGAGAGAGATATGCAAGGGAGGAGGACGGGGAGATGGACAGCAGGGGATGAAGATAGCGTGGGCCAGACAAAGAGAGGAGGAGAGAGGAGGAGAGAGGAGGAGAGATGAGTGCGAGATCCGAGCGCGGTGATGGAGGCCGAGCGAAACGCAGCGAGACGAGAGACGGCAGGGAGACGGGGGTTAATGACGGATGCATTGTCCAGATAGCCGGTGTGTGCCGTCACAGACCCCTGTGGATCTTACATATGTTAGCACCAGTGGCCCTGCCCACTCTGGAGGAAAAACTCCTCACACACACACACACACACACACACACACACACACACACACACACACTGCGGTGTGGAGCAACCTGCCAGCCCAAGGCAACCTGCGCTGGAGCTGGGCGGACCCTCACTCACGAGCCAGACCTTTGAAATTTTGGCCACTGCGTCTGCTTGGAGACACTGTGTCTCATTGTGGATTTTTTTCGGCCTCCATTGGCCGTATCCCCAGTGTTAGAAAATGTGTAACAGCTTTGCAGAAACAGCATCTTTCTGAGATCATTCCTCATTACGCCTCTGTTATCCATTTGTGTTCACTTTAGTACAAATGGGAAACACTCCCGAGCAGAAACACAATGGTTTCTCACATCCTTGAAAAGCTCAGGCTCATCTGCCCTCAGGTTATATTTTGGTGACACTAGGGTCAAAGGGGACTCTTGACCTTTGACCCTTAAAGCTGTTAAAGGTGGATTAAGAATAGACCGACTTCTATAAACAGCACCGTCTACTTGTGGTTTGTGTTTATGAAAAACAAGCACAAATACTATTAAATTGCTTTAAAATGTAACTTAACATATTTCAGTCATTATGACTAAAAAGGGCTTTTCTATCAGTCTAGTAGGTACAAGGTACAAAAGAAATTTGGCTCTCAAAACCTTCTGACATTTTTATCCTCAGGCGAGTTCACATGCTGCTCGTTTCGGAGGTAATGTGTACACAAAATGCTGTTAATCTTTAGCCTGCTGCTGATTTTAAAAAAAGGCAAGGTGGTTCCAGGAAGTTCTGCAACGCATGTTGATAAAGTCTGCCTGCAGTGATA
Source organism: Sebastolobus alascanus (assembly GCA_916701645.2). Classification (NCBI taxonomy): domain Eukaryota; kingdom Metazoa; phylum Chordata; class Actinopteri; order Perciformes; family Sebastidae; genus Sebastolobus; species Sebastolobus alascanus. The sequence goes on from CAKAOJ020000042.1 coordinate 1,181,534, forward strand.
TTTCATCATGGCTTCCTTTCACGCCAACTCATGACTTCATTTTTATTTGAAAAGGTACAATGTGCATTAATCAACATGCAAACACTTGTAATGAGTATTGAGCTATAGAAGTTGTTGCAGTGTTTAATTAGCTGATTCCCACCTTTTAATCAGAGCAGCACCAGAGATGTAATGATGGTTACACAAGGTCTTTAACTTTGAATTTTATGGTACCAGTATTAATGATAATCAATGATGTTGAATTGCAGCAATGATAAACCACTTGGCAAAATGTCAGACAATATTGATTTGCCTCATGATCTCTATTATTATTGAGTAAAGCATTGATATAGCATTTTCACAATATCATTTTAGAATCAAATTTAGAATACTAAAGCTATCTAATCTTTTTTATAATAATAATATTTTTTTTTCTTATTTAATCTCCTCTGATCCCAATACAGCTACTAAATGTCTCAAATTGGGATCTGCCCAACCCGATCTCAGTGTTTAACTGTGTTGTTTTAAGTAAACATGCTAGCATTGACAGCTCCCAGCGGTGCTTTGAGCTTAATGCTAATGTCGGTATGCTAACATGCTCACAGTGACAATGCTAATTTGCTGATGCTAAACAGGTATAATGTTCTTACATGTTCACCATCTTAGTTTAGCGTGTTAGCATGCTAATTAGGGCTGTCGATCGATTAAAATATTTAATCGCATGATTGTCTATGATTAATCGCAAATTAATCGCACATTTTTTATCTGCTCAAAATGTCCCTTAAAGGGAGATTTGTCAAGTATTTAATACTCTTATCAACATGGGAGTGGGCAAATATGCTGCTTTATGCAAATGTATGTATATATTTATTATTGGAAACCAATTAACAACACAAAACAATGACAAATATTGTCTAGAAACCCTCACAGGTACTGCATTTAGCATAAAAAATATTCTCGAATCATAAAATGGCAAATTCAAGCCCAACAGGCAACAACAGCTGTCAGTGTGTCAGTGTGCTGACTTGACTATGACTTGCCCCAAACTGCATGTGATTATCATAAAGTGGGCATGTCTGTAAAGGGGAGACTCGTGGGTACCCATAGAATTCATTTTCATTCACATATCTTGAGGTCAGAGGTCAAGGGACCCCTTTGAAAATTGCCATGCCAGTTTTTCCTCGCCAAAATTTAGCTAAGTTTGCAGCGTTGTTTAGTTCCTTCACAACAAGCTAGTATGATATGGTAAGTAGCAATGGATTCCTTAGGTTTTCTAGTTTCATGATACCAGTATCTTCACTCTAGCTTTAAAACGGAGCTACAATCTCCGAAAGATCGATTGCGTTAATATGTTAGAGAAATTAGTGCCGTTAAAACGAGTCTGCATTACAAACTGAGGGCATGGGTTTTGAAAGAGGTGGGCATTTACCAGGACGGCGGGGGCCTGTCAAAAAGATGCAATTTATTGCATTCTGGGAAGTGTACGATTCAGTGTTTTTGGAGCTTGACCCATACTAGGGACGCCAAGTCAGGATATCTCGGCCTCTGCCTCGATTTTGACCATTTTTTTAAATCTTTTTTTTTTTACAGTAATCTGTCTTTCACAATCACCCAGTTTATGGAGGTGCTATAGTAAATCCCTTTAAGTTTAGGTATAGTTATTGGTTAAGGTTTGGGTTGGTCGTGTTTTTTTTTTATTTTCTGTAAAAAAAAAAAATGGTTAAGGCTAAACAGTGTGCAACTTTTTTAAAAAAAAAACATGATGTATTTTTGTAAAAATAAGTATTACTTCTCTGTGAAAACAGGCTGTAAAACTCTCAAATAATTGGAAATATGAGAGGGTTTATAATTTAAGTTTTATTAATTTGTCAGTGTACACTATTATAATCTATTATTTAAATTGTTATTAATGTTCAGAAGTTACACATTTGTTAAATTTGAGAGAGAAAACACTGTACACTCGGTAACTAAATACACAACACCTGACTGAATTTTATGCACATTAACGACACTTTACTTAAAGTGGCAGAAGACAGTATATTTTTGGCATCATTGGGGAAAAATTCCATAATAACCTTTCAGCATATTGTAATTCAAGTGGTCTGAGAGATAACTAGACTTCTGCTCCTCCTCATGGCTCTGTTTTCAGGCTTTAGAAAATCTAGCCCATGACGGCAGACTTTGACCAATCACAGGTCATTTCAGAGAGAGAGAGCGTTCCTATTGGCTGTGCTCCGGTCATGTGAGTCACCAGAACTTGGCTTCCTTCATAGATTTTACAATGGCGGCCGCGTCACAAACTTTCTCATTTTACAGCTAAACAGTACACTACAAGATGATTCTGAAAACATTTGAGGCGAGAAATAGGCATTACAGTAACAGAATATTGATTCATATTTGATCAGCACGAACTAGTTTGACCGTTTGGTCGGAGTTCGCGAGTGATTGACAGCAGCTGGGCAGCGGACCTTGTTTTCCTCCGGTAAGTGAAATCCTTCAGATGCCGTTAGGAGCACCGGAGGAAACAGTAGGACACAGAGGAACATGGTTTTTTTCAGGTTACCTGTTTCATGTACTACTCACACGATATAGCGGCCGTTTCCTAAAAATAACTTTTTTAAATCATATTTGCGCCAATCTCGCCTACTTCAGTTTTAACTGTTTATCTTACTTCATCCTGAAGTTTTACACATTAATTCACATTCACACACAACATTGAATTTCTCAAATAAGAATACCGTTGCCCTTTAGTGCCAGATCTAATGACATCACTACTGAGGTGTTGTTATACATTAAGTACGGAGCTGTTAACTGACTGTCTGATCTCCTGACTCATTATGTCTCTTCACAATGACTTCATTCAGAAAATGAGATAAGGTATGTTTTATTAGTCTCAGATGTAAGGTATATAACCCTTCTTGTTATAGTCTTTGAAGTTTACTATCATACAGCCGCTTAGTCAACACACGAAGAGCACAAACACAACTGCCTCTCGTGTCCTAAATTCACCTTTCAGGCCGAACAGAATATAAACAGGAGCACCAGTCGACTCTTAACACCGACAGTAAATAGAATCGTTGTGAGTCAACGGCATGCACTTTCTTATGGGACAAAGATGACTGGGCTCCTACAATGCTTTGCTGGGAAACCCAACACTCTCCTACTATATATAGCGGGGCTTTTCACACTGTGCATGACTGCTCGTGTCAAGTCACATGATTCGAGAAATATGGGTGGACACACACACACACACACACACACACACACACACACACACACACACACACACACACGTACGCTCTTCACTCGCACACAGAAGCTCGAACATAGAGACCGAGGGTGTGGAGATGGTGAGGGAATGAGAAGTTTTATTGAGTTGGCTCTGACGTGTTGCTTCCCGTGACCTGACTCCCATTTGCTCTGTCTCCCCAAGCGTCTCGTCCTCTGTCTCGGTCCAAACCACATGCTAATCAGCTTTCTGTGCTCTCTGTCTGATCTCCGATGGGCTGTTTTCTGACGCATCCCGCTGAATAGATAATCATTGTGTAAGTGACCACCATCAGCAACTCCTCCGTGTCTTCCCCTATCAGCAACCCCCCCCCATGCTGAATGCACGCTATAACCATATGAACAGACTCAACTGTGTTAAAGACAAAAAAAAAGATCTAATCAGTCTTTTAGTTGCATTAAAGAGGACCTATTATGCTTTTTTCCCCCTTTCCTTTAGCGGGTTATGTAGTTTTCTGTGCACGTAAAAGGTCTGCAAAGTTACAAAACCCAAAGTCCACGCAAAAAGGAATTACTCTCCCCCGCAGAAACACTGCTCCTGAACTGCCTTACATGCCTTGCTTGAAGTCCCGCCTTTTCTTACGTAATGTGGTGATGTCACCAAGTAACACATTTGCATAATACCTGCCTAGCGGCTTGTTTGGCACGCCCTCAAACAAAGCTAGTTAGAGCGGAGCTGGAGCGGAGTCCGAAGAGTTTGGTTCAGTTGACAAATCACAACAGAGTGGACCAGCTGACCAATCAGAGCAGACTGCGCTTTTTAGGAGGGAATGGGAAAAGTTAAGTGTGTTTTGAACATTTAAGCATGTAAACATGTTCTAGTAGAAACCCAAAATAAAAGTATACACCTGAAAATGAGCATAATAGGTCGTCTTTAATTTGTTATTTTTCACACCAACTACCAAACCAAACCAAAGACATAGACACTCATTAGGCAAATACACAATATAAATATAAATAGAAGGTAAAATACAAAAGTCAAAGTGTCAGCAGGAGCAGTGTTTTAGCAGGGAATTAGTGACCAAGTAAAGGGAATATGCGACCCAATAGTTAGGCAGTAACTACAGCTCAAACACTCCCAACCTTTAAAATGAAGTACTGCTACATCTCTCATGGTAAGACGTGCTCTTACAATAAGAATTTAGTATTTTTCTGCAGTTTCTTGCATCTGATGTCCCCTTAGCAGTGCAGCCTGTAGATATTTGTCCAGGGACACCTTTCCCATTCTTTTACGTCTATACTCTGGGACACTAGAATCGAAATGAAACAATAACCACAAAGTTAAAGTGCTGACTCAAAGCTGTAGGGGTGTGTGAGTATAGGAGCTCTTTTTATAGGAGCTCGTTTTAGCTCTTTCTCCCTCCAATTTTATGACAATGCAGGACAGTCATCCCAGACATGGCAGCTTTTAAGGACGAAAAAGTGTAATTTTCAAGCCTAGCCAAGTCTGTCACCTGACCGTGCCCAGCCTGTCCCCTGACTTGGTCCAACTGATCATGTGTTTCACTAACTGAAGGCAAAAAGGCCCCGAAACAAGCAGGAAGTGAGGATGCTAACAATGGAAGTGTCTGTTGATGTCTGTGTGTCGTAGACTTCAGACGGTGACTGAATGTAATGGATTACAAATATTAAGTATGATGTTTGACAAAAAAAAATCTCATCACAATGTCCTTGGTTTGCAGAGCTATCAGCCACATATCTGTTGTTTCAGTTGTCATGGACATGGTTTAGTTGTTATCGTGTGACATCAGTATGGATTTTCGGTCACATGATAGTGGTTGTGAGATGTGGCTGATAGCTCTTGAAAAAACAAGTAAGTGGATCTCGTGACAAGAATGTTTTGTCTAACTGCTATTTCCAAGGTCAAGATTTAACCTACAAGGTCAGTTAACTAGTATAACTTTATTAAAGTTGATCTTAAAGGTTCTCTATACGATATCCAGAGGATTAATATAGAAGCAAACAACTATTTGCTATGTGAAGATATAGAGGAGTAATTTCTACCTGAGCAGAGAATTAAGTCACTCTCCCTCTGTGTGTGTTGTAATTCGAGCTTCCTCGTGCTTTGTTGGCATCGTCGGGCCGGCCGCACGTGCCTCTTAGTGCATGTTTGTGCATGTGAGTGTACGCCACTGGCTAGCTAACGGCTGCTGCTCTGCACTGCTCTCATACGGCGGTTACAGCTAATTACGCCAACTCGACAAATGGTGCCATCACAGAGACGTAGCACGCACCCTCCGGTTCCTCCCCTCAGGTTAACGCTGTTAGCTCTGTCAGCAGTGTTGCTGTTGTTTTAACTGTTAGCACTGTGAGCTACGAACCACCGGTTCAGATCACCATGTTGACAGCCGTGCAGAGGCAATAGAAATGCTCCCAATCTAGCATTTAGCAACGTTAAAGTGGCAGTAGGCAACAATTTTTTGGCATAATTTGGCAAAAATTCCATAATAACCTTTCAGCATATTGTAATTCAAGTGTTCTGAGAGATAACTAGTCTTCTGCTGCTCATCATGGCTCTGTTTTCAGGCTTTAGAAAAATCTAGCCCGTGATGGCAGATTTTGATCAATCACAGGTCATTTCAGAGAGAGAGAGCGTTCCTATTGGCTGTGCTCCGGTCATGTGACCAGAACTTGGCTTACTTCAACAGATTTTACAATGGCGGCTGCCTCACAAACTTTCTCATTTTACAGCTTAACAGTAACTACAAGATGATTCTGAAAACATTTGAGGCGAGAAATAGGAATTACAGTAACATAATATTGATTCATATCTGATCAGCGCTGCCTAGTTTGACCGTTTGGTCGGAGTTCGCTAGTGATTGACAGCCGGCTCTCATAGACTGCAGCTCGACAGCGGACCTTGTTTTCCTCCGGTAAGTGATATCCTTCAGATGCCTTTAGGAGCACCGGAGGACACAGTAGGACACAGAGGAACATGATTTTTTTTCAGGTTACCTGTTTCATGTACTACTGTCACGCTATAGCGGTCGTTTTCTAAAAATAACTTTTTTAAATCATATTTGCGCCAATATCGCGCACTGCAGCTTTAACTAGTATACCTTTATTAAAGTTGATCTTAATCTGTGAAAATACTTTTGGTCCACTAAAATTTCGGCACTTTGTATAACAAGAGTCTACAGCCATGCTTTGAGCTAAATGCTAATGTCAGCATGCTAACATGCTCACAATGACAATGCTAACATTTTGATGTTTAGCAGGTGTAATTTGTACCATGTTCACCATCATAGTTCAGCATGCTGGAATGCTAATATTTGCTGACTAGCAAATTAACACAAAGTACAGCTGAGGCTGATGGGAATGTCATTAGTTATTTGGCCATAAATCAAAATATTGGACCACATGTTGGCGCTAGAGGAAAAGTCAGGGGATCACCAAAGCAAGGAAGGATTCATCCTCTGGGTAACATGAACGTCAGAGTTTCATGGTAATCCATCTAATAGTAGTTGAGATATCTCAGTCTGGAAGTATGAATATAATAGATAATAAAAAGAGCTACAATTCCTTAGTTCCTGTGGATGTAAACACCCTCAATTTTAAGATATGAGTCAGCTATTTAACCTCATAGTTATTATTTCTTATTAAATCCAAATCCAAAATCCAAGCGAGAATACTGCACTGATTCCCCACAATCTTGGTAGATCGTAGTTGTAGTTGTGACGTCATTCGGCTATAGGCCTATCCTGTTCACTCATTCCTATAAAAAAGACACTTCTTGTGTAGAAAGCAGACTGTTAAAGGGGTGGTTCAAGTTTCAGGAGGCACATATAGGGCCACAGTAGCTCAGGTGATAGAGCTGGTTATCCAATAACTGTAAAGTTGGTGGTTCGCTTTCCTCCTTACCGCATGTTGGAGTGTCCCAAACGGCTCCTGATGAGCCAGTCATCAGTGAATGTGTGTGTGTTCATAGGAAAACCATCCTCAAGATAAAGGCACTAGATAGTTACAGTCTGTTTATTATTTACCATGAATTTAGTCCTTTTATTTAATCCCCAAACCCCTCCACAATTGTGATTGATATACTGGATAAAGATGTTGTTAACGCTGGTGAAAGTCAGTGGCGTTAAAACAGTAGGTTACAGTGACAAGTTACATGGATTACATATAATACAGTTTAAAGCTTTTGAACAGCACAAAAGGATTTTGATCAATACATGTTTCCGTTCCCAATAACCTCTGCTTATGACTTCTGAATAATAAAACTTCATTAACACTCATTTAAAAAGTGCACCACAGTGTTTTTCCACTTGTAGTCAATAGTCTCTGTGTGTGTGTGTGTGTGTGTGTGTGTGTGTGTGTGTGTGTGCCTCTGGACATCTCTCTCCGTGTCTGCCTGTGTACCACACTAACTATGTGAGCGTATTTGAACTCGGCAACATCAAAGCTGCTTCATTTTCTCATTCAGGTTGACTTCGGTTGAAAAGCTTTCAAGTCTTTCTCTCACTCCACCCCTTCAGACGTTTCTCTGTCTGCAGGTCGGTGCGTGAATGGAGGCCTAACAAAGTGTATCTCAGTTCACCGCTCAGGTTCAAGTAAGGATCCTTTTCTTCCAGTGAATGTGGCCTCAGCCTGGTCCATAAGTGTCTAACTGAGTCATTATTTTCTCAGCACAGCAGGCTCTGCCTCCGTGGGGTTACAGCGTCATCTCGTAGCAGGCTGCACACACCTTCAGTCTTAGTAAACCAAGGCTGTGCTTCTTTTCTGCAGGTGAGCAGGTTTGGCAGGTAGAGGAGGTTTGGTGTAGGCAGACGTGCTGCAAGGATCACCTGCGAAGGCCTTCCTGAGCTGCGCCACGCGGCCTCCACAGTCGGACCTTTTCTCTTCACGACACACGATCTCTGAGGAGTGGAAAGAGGATAAATGAGAGTTTGCAAAGTCAGTGTTCCCTCTGAGCTTAAAGTCTCATTTATTTATTTTTACTCTATTCACTATTACTCTATTCAGTATTAGAGAGGACCTATTATGCTTTTGTGCTTTTCCTTTTCCTTTAGTGTGTTATGTGCATTTTTGTGCATGTAAAAGGTCTGTAAAGTTACAAAGCCCAAAGTCCACGCCAAAGGGAGTTACTCTCCCCCACAGAAACACTGCTCCTGAACTTCCTGAAATGCATCACATGAAGTCCCGCCTTTTCTTCCGTAACGTGGTGATGTCACCAAGTAACACATTTGCATGACACCTGCCTAGCGTCTACTTTGGCACGCCCTCAAACAAAGCTAGTCAGAGTGGAGTCCGAAGAGTTTGATTCGGTTGACCGATCACAACAGAGGGCAAGCTGACCAATCAGAGCAGACTTAGGCAGGAGACATAGGGTAAAAAGAGGTGCTGCAGCACAGCTGGTATGAGAAAAATAAAGAGTTATTTTTGAACATTAAAGCATGTAAACATGTTCTAGTAGGAACCCAAAACACAAGTATGCACCTGAAAATAAGCACAATAGGTCCTCTTTAATGTCCTTTCAGTCTTGAGCTCCACTCCCCCAACACAAATCATCTGTATTCTATATAACTTTGGTATCCTGTGAAAACCGTGTATCTTGTTGTTAATATAACGTTTTCATTAGCGAAATAAAACAGACCCCCTTTTAAGCTTCATAGCAATGCATTTTTCAGATAATCAAATGAGTTTTTAAAGGGTTTATTTAGCTGAAAAACCTTCAAACCATGAAGAACTAATCTTTCTCTGACAAATAAACTGAAAATAGAGATACATGGCTTTCATTGGACCAAAACGGGCAAGCAGGTAGATTATGTTTCTGACAAATTACATATGATGCAAGCAGCGTTGGTAAGTAGGTATTGTACTAAACGACAGTTCTGCAGTTCTTAAACTTTACTTGTTTATTTCCATTGTTTGCTACGTTATGCTCCACTGCATTCAGAGGGAAATATTATACTCCACTATATTTATTTGACAGCTTATTAGTTACTTAATAAACAAAACATACGCGCAGTTTATCAAATATCATTAAACTATTAGAGTATATAACATAGTTAAACACCTCGATCGGCAACAACATTAAATTCTGTTTAAATGTTAATGCATTAGTGACAATAATCCAATAATAAAATATATATTACACACTGTGAAAGGGGCTATTCTGCATAAAGGCTGCATTTACTATTGCTGGTATATATACCTTTTATTTTAGTTGTTTTCATTGCATACTTTTCTTCTTCATTCATTCTTCATTGCTTACCTTATCTTATCATTTCTTTTGATATGTAAGTACTTTTGCTGTTAAAATGTTTGGGGTTTTATGCAGGACCTTTACTTGTAATAGCGTATAATTACAATGTGGTAGTACATCTACCTCAACATATACCTAATCAGTAAGTGAGTAAATCATAGACTTAGAACACATGAATCAGGTTTCTCTCCACCTCTCTTGTTTTGTTACCTCTGTCCCTCTCTGTGTTTGACAGCTGGGCTTTGAGCGGCGGCCGGTTGTCATGGCCACTAAGATGGGTCCTGTGAGGACTCCAGTCGCCGTGGTTGTCCGAGCTGCTGCCTGACTCACTGTCGCTGTCCTCGGCGGGGTCCTTCGGGTCGTCGTCAGCGCTGCAGGAGTCCTCCTCAGACCACTGGTCGTGCGGTGAAGCTGGGTCACGCTGAATATAAGTGGGACACAATTTGACAGTGAGACTCTGATACACTGTTTACCCTCCCTAACCTCAAACCCACATCCAAACGCATGAACTCACGCTAACATCTGCGAGGGACAGCTGGATGTCTTCTTTAAAGCCCAGCCGCTGGGCCTCTCTTCCTGGCAGCAAGTCCACTGTCTGGATGCCATTCATACTATCACCGTGCACTCTGGAAGACAAAGACGTCCATTTTTAGGCTCGCAGACAGCCGTCCTAACCTTTGAATCAATCCTCCAGTTAGTCATATGGCAAATAACTTCTATAATCCAATTAGGACGAGGAGACGGCGAGCTGGAACTCTTTGGTTATCAAAGTCAATCAGAGTTATATGTTGAAGGGACTGAAGGCTTTAATAAGGTTGATGTTCTCATGTGTGAATGAGCTGTCACTCCATCACTCGCTCTTATGAAAAATACTTTTATGTTACGTTAAAACTAAACTAAAGAAAACCTAACAAACAGACACAGTTTTGCAAATTCTGCGTTGTTGCTTCCATCAAATGTTATGGAAACATCTTATAAACCACATGAGTGATGTTATCATCATGTGATGGGCGGACATGGTGGAGGTGATGAATCTAATTATCTGTCTGATGTTATACGCTTTTTGTGAAACAAGCAGAAGTCCCTCATTTTTTACGTTACATTAAAAAAATCAACTATACTTTGTTCTCTTCAGCCTACTGCTGCAAAACTAAGTGGCTCCATGTTGCTTCTATAATAGACGGGTTTCTTGTATACAAACATTACTGGGTGCGTGCGCATTCAGGAGGCAAAAACGCCTTGGCAACTGTTGTAATCAACGTAGATTTCGCATTGTTTGTACATTCTTGTTGACTATACTAGAACTCTGCAGAGTCCGACCACCAGATACCATTATCATATGATGCCATTCCAGGAAAACGTAACGCCGAAAGTCAGTACAATATTGCTGATATGTTCGATTCAAATTCAAATGAACGTTAGCTAACGTTAGCTTCCGCGGTCGCTTGTTGTTGTGACTGCGGTGGAGGAGGAGCGGCTCCCCAGTAGACTACCAGACGTCTTCCCTTCAAAATGTAACGTTACAGCAGACCAGTGTGAGCGTTCCCCCGCCGTAGTCGCGTAACGTTACAACAATTTAGAGCCGTAACGAAGTCTTGCATCACTTTAAAGTTTTAAGGCATAGTCACTAAATCTATATAAATATTTCCTTAGAGTGTGTGTCAATCAGTTAATTTCTATTGATCTGTGGAGCACGACAGCTCGCCATGACCACCCGCGGCTTTGCTAGCGATGTGTGACTAGAATTCTTTTGCCCATCAGGCCTGGATCCATAATCTCCTTCTGTTTTTAGAAAAGACATGTGATCCCCTCAGAATATTTAACATTTACAATCCATCTTTTCTGCAATTGAACTCCTTGTCATCTCTGCTTTGGAGCTTGCCTCTGCTAGACATGCAATGCTTTCTGCCCCCTAGCTGCGCGCCCATCTCTGTGATGACGCTGCACAGAAACCGTCCATTACATTATAAAGGGGATTTTATTTTGAAAGGATAACACCGGTAGCAGAACCTGTTACATTACATTATTAAGGCGGTGCTTTTATTTTGAAAGGTTGATTCCGATAAGAAGTAAAAATATGCTCTGTAAACATGTCTGTAGTGTCTTCTCAAAGAAGAAGTGCGTCGTACAGTTTTACTGTTTAGCACCTGGCTGACAAGGTTGCACAAGGTTTATCAATGTTTCGTTTCTTACTGTAATTGATAAGAAGTAACTTTACAATTTACTTTCATAGCTTTGCTTATTTAAAAAGAGTTAAAAAGTGTGTGTAAGCTAGCAAAGACGCCATGTTGGCTCTACCTGCCAGGTGTGAATTCTGCGTTACAGCTGCATTTCATGTGTGATTAAAGGTTTAAAGGGGGACTAATACTGTCATTTAAAGTTAAATATGCTTATCTGTAGCACTCTATCAGAGCTTGCCATTTGTGTAACGATACAATTTGTGCAATAGTTTGTTTTCTCCGTAGCTCTTACTGCGTTCGCAATGTATGTGCAGTATATTGTTTTTGGAGCAAATACATTTTGTGAGGCATCAGTTGGAGAGTTGGACCATCATTCGGCCAGGGATGCGACAGTCTGCTTTTATTTTCCTCATCACATTTAGGTCAGTGACAAAGAAGCCAAAATGAGTCAATCAGTGATACCATGTGAATTATTTAAAGGTGTGTGTATGTGTGTGTGTGTGTGTGTGTGTGTGTGTCTACCTGTTGTTCATGAGGCTCTGGAGGAGTTTGGAGGACCTGAGCTCGTCCACCTCTCCGATCACAATGACGCTCACGTCTCCGTCCCGACCCAGCAGCCACCTCACGTGTTTATTGTCAGCTGGAGGGAAAAGAAAAGATAAGAAAAAACAAAATGGGTAAGCTTTACTGTCTCTCAGCAAGTCTGTCTCATAAAGTGTCATTCTGGCTTTTATCCAGAAGGTGGTGCTGTCCTATAAGTAGAGAAATTGGGAAAGCTCACACAACAGCAATGGATTTCATCTCACTGTTAACACTGTTCCCCATTTGGGCTCTCTTCTCTTTTCTTTCTTTTTCTGTGTCTTTCCATTAATGAGTCAATTCATTGTGTCTCACTGCAACACATCATTCTTACATTAAATATTGATGAATCATGTTTAAATAACGTGGAATCATTACAAAAAGGAAAGGAAAATAGTTAAAAACATTGACCTCATTCCTGTCTGTGAGCTGGCAGGGCTGCATGAAACTGACCTCGGGGCAGTTTAACAGAAACTCCCTCGAAAGTTTGAATTGGAAACAGCCGACATCTTGTTAACACCCTGCAATGAATTTAGATTCTTTCACTCTGTCTTAATATTTATAATTCATTCTAAATTAATAGTTAGGGCTGTCAAAGTTAACGTGATAACATCATGTTAACGCAAATTTGTTTTAACACCAATAATTTCTTTAACGCAATAACGCAGCTTGCGTTTTTTAGGTTGTAGTGGGTTAAATAAAGCTCCAAATTTATGATTAATTTTGGCGAGGAAAAACTGGCATGGTCATTTTCAAAAGCGGTCTCTTGACCTCTGACCTCAAGATATGTGAATGAAAATGGGTTCTATGGGTACCCACGAGTCTCCCCTTTACACACATGCCCACTTTATGATAATCACATGCCGTTTTGGGGCAAGTCATAGTCAAGTCAGCACACTGACACACTGACAGCTGTTGTTGCCTGTTGGGCTGCAGTTTGCCATGTTATGATTTGAGCATATTTTTTATGCTAAATGCAGTACCTGTGAGGGTTTCTGGACAATATTTGTCATTGTTTTGTGGTTATAATTGATACATACATTTGCATAAAGCAAGTATATTTGCCCACTCCCATGTGGATAAGAGTATTAAATACTTGACAAATCTCCCTTTAAGGTACATTTTGATCAGATAAAATGTGTTATTAAATTGCGATTGATTTGCGATTAATCTGGATTAAATAATTTAATCGATTGACAGCCCCATTAATAAAGTATGTAATAATGTAATGTGCGTTGTCTTTTTTGTTAGCTAATCTTCACCTCATAATATACAGCAATAAATTCCAAACTATTTATAGGTGTTATCTCATCATAACACAGTAGGTAGAAATAAACCCCACTCCCCAACAGGTGATAACAGGTGTTTTCCATGACACCTGATAAAGGTGTAACACCTGCCATGACATCACTGAGTGGGGCGTGGCTTGAAAGTTCAAATCTTCGGAGAGCTGTACAGCAGCATGTTTTACTGACAGTTGGAATCCAGTGCAGATTTACCCTTTAAAAGACGCAGTAGGCTCATCGAACAGATACTGTAGGAGTCCATAGACGTAATCGGCTCCTAACAGTGAACTGACTGTACAGATTTCTTAGAGGCCAGCTAACAAAGGCAACTCTGTTTCTCTTCATATTTAAGGGAGAGACTTGTGTTTGCGTACAGTCACCCAGCACATAAGGCTACATTGTGTAGACGTCTCAGTCTGATGTCACCTGACTATAGACAATTTGTGACATGTCATGGTCTGACTGTGCAACACACCTTTATGTCCACACACTGATTTCCAGTACAGAAGTGAGGTGTCTCTTTATCCCTACCGCGCCCACACATGAACCAGAAATGCAGCACAAAACAAAGTCATGTTGTGTTTATGTGACATTTATTAGGCGCCGCATGCACAGGTAGTGATTGTCTGTTTCCGACAACGGCGCAGCGGACAACGAATGAAAGACGCCCGACTGGATTGTATGTTGTGCAACACAAACACGCAGACAACACACACTCGGTTTTCTCTCAGGTGACATGGCACTGATTGGGTAAACAAAGACGGTAACTCAATATGCTATTTAAAGCGCGGCGACGCCCCTAACCACAGGGTTTACTCAATCTTATTCAGCTTTCAGCCCAGGGAACAATTTGACTGCTGGCGATAGAGGCTGTCTGTCACACAGCTGAACCAGTGGAGGTGATATATCAGGTCTCAGTGAGTCAGAGAAACACCTTAAATGGAGGAAGGGTGGATTAAATGAGTAAGACTGAAAAGTAGAGCAGAGGGACACATGTTGGGCCACTGACAGAGCAATGAAAAGACTCTGGACTATATTACGTTGTGTGTAATTTAAACACATTACTCAGATTGGTAACATGAGAGTGTGTTACTACAGAGCTCGTGTATCATGTGCACTCAGGGATTAGACGATGTCTTGTCATTAATTAGTTGTGAAAGGGATTGAATGTACAGTTTTACTAAATCAAAAATATGTGTCACCTGTAATAAACTAAATGAGTGAGTGTTTGCAGCTTCCAGAAATGGAAGCCAGCAATAGACTATATGAGATGAAGTGAAAGTAATAGTAGTAATAGTGTGGTAATTGTATGAGGACTAAAATGGACCAGGATTCAAGAAATACTGAGGTCATAAATGTAAATTCCCCAAAGGCGCATCCCACCTCCAGAAGACATTTTTGACTAGCAAACAAAATCTGTGAGAATTTCTGATTTTAAATTAAAGATTTAACATTGTATTCATTTATTTCACTGTCAAATTATATTTCCTACAAATCTGATCTATCTTAATGCTATTTTATAGTCTCCACACTACCAGGATGTAATTCTCAAGGAGAGAAAAAAATTATTTGTTGTCTAAAAACAATCAAATTTAAAGATCTTTAATCAAAAATATTATTAATATTAATATTATTAATTAGATCAATATCACTCTTTAATTTGTTCATTAAATATGAAGCTACAGCTAGCAGCAGGTTAGCTTAGTTTAGCATAAAGACTGGAAAAAGCTACCAAGAGCTAAGCTGGCTGTTTCCAATCTCTATGCTAAAGCTAAGCTAACCCGCTACAGGGTGTAACCTTACATTTAATAGGCAGATATGAGAAAGGTATTAATCTTCTAATCTAATCTAATCTAATCTCAACAAGAAAGCAAAGGAGCGTATTTCCCAACATTTGCTTTAAAGGTGACATATCTTACGTATCAAAAAAAGATTAAAGCAATAATTTTTGCAACATTTTTGTAAATATGCTTATATCAATATCACTATCTGTACAGTAAATATGAAGCTACAGCCAGCAGCTGGTTAGCTTAGCTTAGCGTAAAGACTGGAAACAGGGGGAAAAGCTAGCTTGGCTCTGTCGCAGAGACTCCAGGAAGCCACTGCGCCCACCCAGGAAATACATCAGGCAAAGAACCCTCATAAAACTGCAATTTATATTTTTTACACTTCAGTTTTTGTACGGATTAAATAAATAAGATAAAACGTGTTAAAAAAAACGTGTTAAATAGCGAGCTTTAGAGGTGCTGGTAGGTGGATTTTTTTCCCCTCAAACAGAGCTAAGCTGTTGCCTGTCTTTACATATATGATATAATTATTAATATAAAATATAATTTTTCCACTTGTGCAATTTTGTTAATAGTCTTCTTATTGTCAATACTGTATATACTGCTCCTATTTTTTTTGATATATTTCCTTATATTTAAATTGTTGATATTTTGTTTCACTTTGTTTTTGCTTTTTTATTACTTAGCTGATGCTTCTTGTTTTTTGCACTATACCTTTTGCACTGCAAATTTCCCCACTGTGGGACTAATAAAGGAATATCTTATCTTATCTTATCTTATCTTAAGCTAAGCTAACAAGCTGCAGGGTGTAACCTTATATTTAACAGACAGATATGAGAGTAGTATTAAGTAATTCTAATCTAAATCTCAGCAAGAAAGCGAAGAAGCACATTATTTCCCAACAATTGCTTTTAAAGTGACAGATTTTAGCCTACGTATTATCTTAAATATTAGCATGTTGAAGAAATGTCTGATTCAAGCTACAGATAATTGTAAATGTACTGCAGTCTGTAATTTTGTCAGTACATCATTGTCAAATTAGTTGTGACCATAGAAAATAAGTTGACACCTGTTTAACTGTAAAGAAATGAGACCATGTGAGAGAAGCTAGCAGCTTTAAACCCCCTGTCAGAGTTATATTACTGTTTGGAAAAATCCAGACCACATTTCCCAGAAGCCTTGTTCCTTCCTGCTACTTAAATCAGTGATTTCCTCTTTTGTTTTACTGTAAATCATAGTCATGCTGTAGTGTAATGGATGAGATGTATGTGTTCTCTATGTACTGGTACTTCCCACCAGTGTAACCAGTACAATAAAGCCAGTGTTACCTTTCTTTGGCCTGTTGCTGTCGTAGTCTCTTCCTTCCTTCTCCTCCGTCTCCTCCCGCACTCTCCAGCGGCGTACCTGCTCCTCTCTCATCTTCAAGAAGAGGATCCTCTTCTGCTCCTCGCTGAGGGCCTCCAGCACCTCGGGCTCCACCCACATGTCCTCAAGGATTTTAGCCAGCATCGTGCCTGTTTCCCCCGGGTGTCAGAGACGACCGTCAGCCCCTCTGTCTGTCTCCGTCCAGTGGGTCGTGTTTCAGCGGTGGGGTATGATCGCTCCTTCTTCCTGTCCCAGAGTCAGGTTCCCTTTTCTTTGAAGGATGTGGGATCAGGTGCGGTCCAACTGCTGGAGGTCACTGTAGTGTCCTTTTGTCAAGTGCTCTTCCTCTGTGCTGTAGGAGGAGTGTGTCGGCCTCTCTGGAGGTGAAGGCACAGTGTGTCCGGATCGACTGAGCTCTGAAGGTTGCTGTTGTGGTTTTCACAGAGAGAGAGAGAGAGAGAGAGAGAGAGAGAGAGAGAGAGGGAGGGAGAGAGAGATTATATCTACTGTATTGTTTAGTTCCCCTCCATCCAATCCTGTTCTGGCTGGCACAACACAATACTCCCGAAGCAAATAAGCCACAATACCAGATGTAGTGTGTGTGTGTGTGTGTGTGTGTGTGTGTGTGTGTGTGTGTGTGTGTGTGTGTGTGTGTGTGTGGTGGTGCGTGTGTGTGTATGCAGTGTTTACTCTGCATACAGTAGGCAGCGAGAATGCCTCTGTGCTTTCAAACACTGAAAGGCAAACAAGGGCAGGTTCAGTATGTCAACACACAAACACACACACACACACACACACACACACACACACACACACACACACACACACACACATACAGGGCGTTAATGACTGCATGCTATCTGGGGGTAACAGACACAGATAGAGAGCAAAAGACAGCTACAGCTCACTTGAATTATTGCATTAACAGTAGTTCTCTCTCAATTTAATTCAGTTCAATTCAATAGGCTTTAATGGCATGACATTTACCATGTGTTGCCAAAGCACGGTTACTATTATGAAAGACAATTAATGAATGATTAACAAGAAAATAAAGTGAATAACAATATTAGTTAATAGTGTTAAATAATATATATATATTAATATATTTCATTATCTATTTTACTATTTTATATATATATATATATACATGTAAACTTCCATATACTTATATATAAACATATTATTATACTTAAATATAAACTAATATATATATACTGTAATGATTCTATTTTTACTTATCTATATTACTCTATTAACTAATATTGTTATTCACTTTATTTTCTTGTTAATTAGGTAGTAATCAAGTTAGTATTGGTACAATTCCAATGTAACTTAACTTTAACCTAGGCCTACTTTAATCTACTGATAATAACATAAAGAGATGCTAATAGTAGAGATAATACAATATATCTAATATTTTATAGCCTAAATAACAAAAGAAAATACTTTCATAATAAAATAACATAAAGAGATGTTAATAGTAGGGATAATAAAATATATCTAATATTCTATAGCCTAAATAACAAAAGATAATCTTCTGATAATAAAATAAAGAGATGTTAATAGTAAGGATAATAAAATATATCTAATATTCTATAGCCTAAATAACAAAAGAAAATATTCTGAGAATAAAATAAAGAGATGTTAATAGTAGGGTTAATACAAGGCAGCCATTAATCTCACTTTCTCTCTCACACACACACCACTCTGACTGATTTAGCACCTTATCAACCCACGTGACACAGATAGACATCAACAGTTAGTTGTAACTCAATCAGGAAGTCCTCAAGAGTCAAAA